>OZ038454.1:12551254-12696820 GCA_964036195.1 Sphaerolaimus hirsutus | reverse complement strand
AGTGTTGGTAACACATCCCCAAAATTTTAGATTTATACCCCATCCTCAGAAAGCAGCGGGTGCCGGACCTGCTGTGGGACACCAAAAAAGCCACAAAAAAAATTTGCACTTAGGGCGACCCACTCTGAGAGGGGTCGCCGCGACCCCCCCAATTCATGCGAAGTAGGGGGGGTTGCGACAATATCTCCCCCAAGTTTCAGCCTCGGGGGCGCCCTAGAACTGGGGATAGGATATAAGAAGTAAAATCAAAAAATGGCTGCCGGACGTGACCGGGAAGGTGTTTACGTACCAAAATATATATATTGATGTCCATAATGGACTTGAAATGCCTTACCAAATAATACAGTACCATGCTCGAATTGAGTGCCATGCTCGAATTGAGTGCCACTGTAAGGACGTTGTGAAAAAATACAGTGCCCGGGGTTCAAAACAAGCCAATACGGTATCCACAATTTTCAATTTTTCAAAATCGCATTTTAAAGTTTGACGATGGCCGGACGGCGCTATGTTTGGGCGAAAAAGCTTGCCTTGCACTAGTTTTCAGAGAAACCTGACATTTCTCTACAATTTTTGTAACTACAAATTTTGTTGGCCGGGAAATATTTAGGGAGTTATGTGAGATTTTGTAAGTCACCCAAAATTGTGAACAAATCTGAACACTTGAATTTAATGTTGAATAATTTCTTAACGGTGCATCGTAGGCAAAAACGAATTACACGACTACAAAGCCCGTGTCTAAAAGTACCTCTACCTAAATTTTCACATCAATATATACACGCATATTTGATTTATAGTGCAAAATAGATTTGGAAATTCACATATGCATTTTTGGAAATGAAACTTTATTTTGTAGGGGAATTCCGGCCAGCTCTTCGCGACTGCTCTGAAGCACGCGTGCATTTTTTGAAATGAAACTATTTTTTGGATAAATATGTGCATTTTCGATATGAAACTCCGGAGGTCTGAGATTCATGCATTTTCAATGTGAAAGTCCTGTTTTTCACAGCGGACTGGTCATGGATATGTGAAATTTCGATGTGAAAATTGCGATTTTTTTGAAAATCGGTACCACTGTATCTCGGGAACGAAATGGACTATAACGCTCATTTTTTTTCTAAAATGTGAAAAACCATACGTGGAGGTCAAATCCACGCTTAACTCGATTTTTCTGGATTTGGCGCTTGTGAACTTTTGTAATGGAACTCCCCATATACATACTTGGCGGATCGCACGCTATGCATTTTTCTGAAGGAATCATGACGTCATCGTAAATAAAAAAAATTGTTTGAGAAAAAACTAAAAAAACGTTTTAGAATAAAACATTCATCGCTTGTATACTCAGTGGACCGCAAAGTAGACATTCAGCGCGATAACGCGCGAGCTGGATGCACTTTCACAAAAAGAAAAATATTATTAAAAAAAGAAAAGGCAAAGTCGCGTACAAACGAGGAATGTTTTTTCCCATCATATTTTTTATATATTTTTGCTGGAATTATTATTTTTATTTATGATGACGTCATGATAGAGTGGTTCCTCCAGAAAAATGCATAGCATACGGTCCGCCGAGTATACACAACTCCGCCTTTTTCTTTTTTTAATATTTTTCTCTTTGTGGAAGTGCGTACACAAGACTTGTGTATCCTGGTATCCTGGATACTTAGTATCCTGGCCCGTGTTATCGACTAAGACATAAGTAATTTTGGGCGGATATTTTGCGGTCTGCCGAGTATACCTAAATATTTATTTAGAATAAATACAGTACAAATTCCAAAATTTCTCTCTCACGATCAAGGTTTGTTTTTTTCCTTCATTGCAAACGGACGTGTGTCAAAGTTTCTTACTTTTAAACTACGTTAATATCGATATCAAGGAAAAAATTAACAGATATCACCTACAAAATTGTGAAAAATTAATATAAAAAACTGTACATTACACCACATATACATAAACGTGAAAAGCCCATAAAGTAGATGTTGATTGAAGTAAATAAGCTGCAACATCAAAAAAACATGGGAAAACTCCCACAAAGTGGCAAGTAAAATTACATATGCCAAGATTTTTGCTGTATGTTTTATTTTTTGTTTTCTTGTAAAATTTCTTGTCACTGATCTCTATTGTCACTTGCAACCATTGAATAACTTGGCAATATGTAGGACTGATAACAGATATAAATAAGTTATAGTATTAAAATCAGAACAATGTATACTTACCTGAAAAACAGGTGATTATTATCATTTAGAGCTTTTTCATTTAACATCTCTACCAGTGAGAAATAAAACTTTTGAAAAAACAGAAGAATAAAAACACTGATAGGTAAATTATCAGCACCACTAGTGATTTTTCCCAAAAATTTTCATGTAAATAGTATAATACTTTACCTTACTTTGATCATTCATAGCGCAGGGTGATGGAATGTTACAGTGGTTCACTGGCTCTGTTTCGGTGAGAAATGAAGGACATATTTATTTTACCACACTATGCGCCTTTTCTTTTTAAAGGTGCCAAATCTTCTTGTAGTTTGTTAAACATTTCTACAGCACCACCTTTTTGCAATGTCACCAGCATATCTTAGAAAGTTTGCACATTCCATCACTGATGTCACAATATTATGCTAACAACCACAAACATCTGCAATTTCATGTGAAACCCTAATTATTTCACATTAATTACATTTTTCTTATAATATACTCGGCGGACCGCAAAGTATGCGCCCAAAATTGTTTATGTCTTGGACGATAACGCGCGAGCTGGATACTTATGTGTGCACTTTCACAAAAAAAAATATTTTAAAAAAGACAAGGCGGAGTCGCGTGCAAATTAGGAATGTTTTTCCCGAAATGTTTTTTTGTTTTTTTTTGCTGGAATTATTTTTATTTTAATAATGATGACGTCATGATGGAGTGTTTCCTTCAGAAAAATGTATAGCGTGCGGTCCGCCGAGTATACACAATATTTTTTCACTGATTAGTGTTTAATAATGTTTACAAACACTATTGGAATTACTGACCACTGAAAGCACCAAAATAGACAATGTTCCTACTGATTGATGTGTTTCATCATTGCGTAGCAGACCTTGAATGAAAACATAAACAGTGAATTACAGTTCACCAAAAGTCTAGCAAAAGTTAAGTGAGTTTATGTTAATAAAATGGAAGATCCAAAAATTAGGCAAGTTTAGTATATAATGCACTCACACTATAAGATATTCAGCTCAGATAAGAGAGTAAACAGCTCAATACCGAGGTTCAGTTTGAAATTCTGCAGGCAACTAAAACATGTTCAAAATCAACCCATTCAAAACAGGGCACAATTCTGCAAATGGACAAGCAACAAGAAGTGATAAGTGAAGACATGAGTGGTACTTGAATATGGATTCAAATGTCTAAATAAAAATACTTCACTTCACTGAGCACACAACTATATTCACCACTTATCAACTTGTCCACTTTTAAAATCAGCACCAAACTACACAAAAAATCCAGCTTAAATAGCGCTCATGTGGTACCTGGCACCAGGTTCACTTTCCATCACGGGCACTGGGGCACCCCCCATCTGGCTGGGTGGACCCCCCTGGCCCCCGAAATTGGATTCATTATGGAGCATGCCAGAGCCATGGTGCACTGGAGTCATGCTTGGCTTGATCATGACTCCATCCTGGCTGCCTGACATGTTGGGCGGTGGCATTTTCTGGTCATAGGACATCTGCATTGGTGCTGGTTGCATATTGGGAGGTTGTCCTGGGGGTAGGCCACCTGTGTTGGATTGTGTTGGGGTTGGATTAGACTGCAATTTGTTAATAAAAAGATGTAAGCACTTTGCTCTAAACAGGTTATGAATGATTCTGATAAAGGCAAATGAAGAAGAATAAAAATAATAATAAAATCTCAATCTGAATTCTGAATCAAGAACATCATATTGATGATGGCAAATTATTGAGAAAATTTTATTAATTTTTTTTGTGTTTTTTTGTCAAAATACTTTTAATAATTTTCAACTTTAATTAGCAAATTTTCGACATTTTTGTAATAATTTTTGAATTTTCGATATTATTTCTACAAAATTCTGTATTTCCGATTTTTTTCTACTAAATTCTCCATTTTCGAGTGTTCACATCACTCGTATTAGTTTTTTTCGTAAATATTTTTGTAGTCTCATAGTTTTGCCATCATACATTCAACTAAAAATTTCTCCACTTTCAAATCGAAAATACCCTCAAAATACCCCCCCCCTCCACTTACCAGGTCCACGCATACCCGGAGGGGGGTACCTTTGCCTCCTTTGGCCATTGCCCTTCGAACGCCGCTTGCAGTACAGAGCAAGGAAAATTATAGCGATTATCATGATAATTATCAGCGAGGTACCCAGTCCCACCAGCCATTTGAGAAAGTACTCGAAACTGCGCGCTGCGAGTTTGGGTATTGGGTATTTTGGTATTTTAGGTGATTTGGGTGTTTTAGCGGATTTGGGTATTGAAGTGTTTGGGTATTTTAGGGCATATGGAAATGTGTTTCGTGGCACATACATATATTAGCGTATTTCCTCGAAATACCCCCAGGGGGTTTATTTTTTCAGAGTGGAAATTTTGAGGGGAAGGGGTGTATTTTGAGAACAGTTATTTGAGGAGACGGTGTGAAACTAATGTAACTGCGATGCAAACTGGCAGCAATAAATACATCATGTACATTGCATACATGGTGTACATCATTCCATACGGGGGTAGTTCGAGGGGGGGGTAATTCAAGGGGGGTATTTCGAGGACATACGGTACATATAATTCGATACTTTAAAAAACTTTAGAAAATGTTGGATAGATACATCGTTATGAGGGGGCTTTTCGAGTTAGCAGGACAATTTGAGGTCATATAATCCCTCAGTTGGCACGGTGCCAAAATATATATCGTTACGATCGTTTAACCATACCAAACAAAAACCCCTCAAAATCTAAAAAAATCCCCAAACTTACATCTGCACCAGACCCACCACCCTGGCGTCCAGGTTCCATTGACACAAGTTCTCTGTTGTTCTCCGTGCAGGAAAAAGTCCGGTTTACATTGGAATGTCACCGTAACCCCATCCATGTAATTGTCAACTGGGGGATTTTTTAGTACCCCCGGCCCCTTCCAAAGTGGGCCGCAGCTGATTACTGCGGGGGAATTGTAAATATGATTAAAAATAAATAATGAAAACATTTTTAGACCATGAGACAGAAACTATAGGACATTAAAGCGCTACTGTTACGCAAAGTGTAAAACGCTGTATAATATGCGAAATCTCACAGAAATTTGTCAAATGTCAGGTAAAATGCCAGGTAAAATTTTATTTTATTTTCTATCTGAAATTGTAAAACATGTAACATTATCAAATACATGCCATTTTACAAGGTACCTACTTGTCTGGGGACAATTTAGTACCCTTGTCAAGTGTAAAATGTAAATGTTTAAATGTCATCTAAAATGTTAATTAGAATAAAAACGAAAATATTTTACCAGGTAACTTTTGACATTTTGCATGGCAATTGTATGACACTTTAAATGACATTTGACACTTCACTTTGCACTTTACATGGTGCGGGACTGTGCCCAACCATCAACTCAACTTAACTCAACGGGGCAGGCCTGATACGCACATCTGCCCGATACGCACATTTGCCCGGTTTTTTCACTTGACACTTTTTCAAGTGATTTTCAGATATGAGTAAAGTGAAAAAAGTTGCGCAATGACATTAGTGAACTTTTTCACTTTACTCATATCTGAAAATCACTTGAAATGTGTCAAGTGAAAAAACGAGCAAATGTGCGTATCGGGCAGATGTGCGTATCAGTGCACCCCAACTCAACCCCCCCCCCCCAACTAACGAATCTGCTCCCCAGAAGCCTTATTCCTCAGAAAACCCTTCTCAAAGTTCAAAGTATCCATACCAATCTCCCTACGGCCAGAAGTGATATAATCGAATTCACAAGTGGACACCCCCTGACAAGCCACTCGAACTTCTTCCCGTTGGAAAACTAGGGATTCGTAGAAGGTTCTGTTAGCGGACATGGTTTCCAAGTCGAACAGTGGAAGGAATGATTCGAATTCGGCAAATTCTGCTGGCTGGTAAAGGGCCTGCGAGAAAATTGGGGGGGGGGGGGTTAAAGGGGGGGGTGCTTTTTCAGTTTTTTCCTCGCATTTTTCACTATGTTGTTGTATTTTAAGCCGGAATTACAGCTCAGCGGCGTTTGACGTGAAATGATGACGTCGTAAAATTGATTACATCATAGGTACAGCGAGAGACATAGGTACAGCGTTGAAATTTCAGAATTTGATAGTTCTAGTAATTGTGTGTAATGTCCTAAAAAAATTAAGAAAATAATTATTATTTAATAAGTTATTAATTTTACGTCAAAATTTTCACATTCTACATCAACATTCCACGTCAAACATTTTACGTCACCAAAAATTTTTGACGTGAAATTAATAACTACTCAAATAATGATTATTTGATAAAAATTTTTTTGGACATTACACACAATTACTAGAACTATCTAATTCTGAAATTTCAATGCTGTACCTTTGTCTATTTTGATGTGATCAATTGTACGACGTCATCATTTCACGTCAAACGCCACTGAGCTGTAATTCCGGCTTTAGAACTTGCATAAATCGCTAATAAACCATCATGTTGTGCGGCATTCCAAGGTGTTGCCGAAGAAAAATTGGCACTATCTATTTGCTGGCACGAATTAGATTCAATGAAATAGAAATGTCGAATTGGGTTTCAACCCTTTTATTCATACATTTTCAACCAAAAAAATTGAATTCTTTCTTTAAAAAGTGGATTTTAAGAGCTTTCCCTTTTTCAAGGTCGACTTTTTTCGAACAAGGATAGATAAAGCAGTCAATCAAATCAAATCAAATACTCAAATTCAACGAACACTGAATTTGGTGTCAAAGAGAACGTCGTGCTGCACACCATCTGCGCGCCAACGCTGGCCGAAATTCACGTAAACATTCCTCTGATCGGATGCAGTCGGCGGCTGGCTAATCCGATTAGATTGACATTCTGGTGTCATTAGGTCATCCTGCAGTGTTGGGGTACGATTTGACATTTGACATTTGACATTTGACAATAACGATGGAATGGCGCTATTTGAGGTTCTAAAAAGCACTCGCTATGGCGCCATTAATTGCTGCTTGGCTGAAAAGGCGTCATGGCGCCTTTTATTTTTTTCCCCCATTTTCAAACTGGCGTCGAAATATTTACTAGCTAGACGCCACTGTAGTGTGATTGAGGCTGAGGGCGCCAATGGCCCCTGGCGTCCAGTCCCGCAAGAGGCAAACAAAAATGGCAAATGAAGAATGTAAAGTAATTAAAAAAGCCAAATGGGAAGTTCATGATAGTCATTTAAAAGATGCTTTCTAAATCTGAATGCATTTTTACTTCTTGAGATTTTCTAGTCATTTTCCATTTGTCTCTCAACTTTTTACGCTACTTTTCACTTCTCGCTTCACTCTTCACTTGCCATTTGTCAAATTAGGTATGCAGGTACTTTTTTAACATTTAACATTTTCTTTTGACGTTTGGGCATAAATTTACTGCAGCGCCTCTGGCACTCGTCGACATGCAAAAAGCGGGCCAGGCCTATTTCGCACATGCGCCTGTTTCGCACATGGATGAAACCCGGACCGCACATACACCCGTTTCGCACATAACTGATGCTATGTGCGAAACGGGCCTATGTGCATGTCATACTTGTGAGTGGACACCCCAACATTACACCCCCCGCAGCCATAGCGGATTTTGGGGTTAGCATTTTAGGGGGGGGGGGTCAGCCGGTCAGCACGCGTTAATAACTCGGGAACCGCTTGGCGAAAAATGTTGAAATTTGGATATGTTATGGTTTCAGGTCGGGGCTAATATCAAGTCCGACGATTTTTTTCTACGACCCCCCAGACCGGAGATAGGGGGGGTCTATAAAAACACTGTAATTTGCGTTTTTTTGGGTGTCGCCAAGAACATGCAAACTTTGAACATCAATAGCTCGATCATTTGTGAACCGATTTTAGTCATTAAAATGTTTAAATGATCACAAATGTTCGGAGAGTTCATTTCTGAGGTCAAATCGGAGATACACATTTGTTTATATAACGATTTAGCCCGATTTCGAAATGCAAAATTTCCGCAAAAGTTTGCTTTTTGAACATACTATCCTATTCTCCTGATCGAGAGAAACCCAATGAAACAAAAATGAGATCGATATCTCTCTCCGATCAAAAGTTATAGCACTTCAAACTTTCGCGTCCCATCCATGTAAATAACCGCATGAAGGTCAATGCGTTCAAATTCAAAACTCCATATCTCGACCATTTCTCAGCCGATTTTTACCAATGAATATTTAAAATGATCAGAATAACCTGAAAGTTCCATTTGTATGCTCAGCTTATCTGTATCCTAACTTAAATTTCCCACACAAGAAAATAATGCAAACTCTTGTATGAAATTATCATTATGAAAAAGCATCTTGACAATTTGAACATACAACTGGACTCTTTAGGTTTTTCTGATCATTTTAAGTGTTCATTGGTAAAAATCGGCTGAGAAATGGTCGAGATATGGAGTTTTGAATTTGAACGCATTGACCTTCATGCGGTTATTTACATGGATGGGACGCGAAAGTTTGAAGTGCTATAACTTTTGATCGGAGAGAGATATCTCTCTTATTTTTGTTTCATTGGGTTTCTCTCGATCAGGAGAATAGGATAGCATGTTCAAAAAGCAAGCTTTTGCGGAAATTTTGCATTTCGAAATCGGGCTAAATCGATATATAAACAAATGTGTATCTCCGATTTGACTTCAGAAATGGACTCTCCGAACATTTGTGATCATTTTAACATTTTAATGACTAAAATCGGTTCACAAATGACCAAGCTATTGATGTTCAAAGTTTGCATGTTCTTGGCGACACCCAAAAAAACGCAAATTACAGTGTTTTTATAGACCCCCCCTATCTCCGGTCTGGGGGGTCGTAGAAAAAAATCGTCGGACTTGATATTAGCCCCGACCTGAAACCATAACATATCCAAATTTCAACATTTTTCGCCAAGCGGTTCCCGAGTTATTAACGCGTGCTGACCGGCTGACCCCCCCCCCCCCCTAAAATGCTAACCCCAAAATCCGCTATGGGTGCGCCATTATGTCCGACGTTCGTACATGCAGATTAGCGCCGATGTTCCCGCACTGGCGCGCGTCACTTCCACTGACCCGTCGCTGCCGCACTCGTCCACCTTCGTTCAATTGGAGCTGCGCGGCCACGCCACCGCCTTCATGCGAGCAGTGGACGTGTGCGACAATTTTGGCCAATTGCAAAGTATAATAAATACTGGAAAGTTCGCAGTGGTACCCGTTGTGGCCGTCGGCGAGAAGAAACGTCTGTTTAGCTTTTTCGAATACCGTATATCCTCGAATTAGTCCCTGGATAGTAATTTTCATGTCAGAATTTTTACAGGGGGATAACCCACTTTTGGGCCATTTTAAATTTCTGATTAAAAGTTTAAAACAATATTTTTTGTCAATGAAGCAGCTTGACAAAAATATTTTCCGAACCCTAGACTGGACCACTCATCCGCATCACGTTATTTTTACAGATCAATGGGTTGTCAGCGCGCGGCACAGTTTGCTGCCCACCAAACAGCACCGAACGGACACAGATTCGGATCACACAGAAATAGTGGATCCTTATTTCAAAACGGCTGGCGAGTTGCCAACCGAAACGAATGGAGTTGTCAGAGGTTTTGTGAAGCGCGTCAGCGAGCAGCACGGTGTCTTTGTTGCACTGGGTGCTCAAGTCGATGGGAGGGTTCCTTATGACTGCATGAAGTGGGGGTGTGTGGAGTTTTTGAATTCTGCGCTGATTCCTGAATACCATGTTTCTTCTAGAATTTTGTTTTTTTTCTTTCTATTTTTCAGATTTTTGAAATGTTTTTCGTTGAATTTCTATCAGGGGAAATGGTGTACCGCTTGAATAAATTCTGACGGTTGGCTACAAAAAGATCTGATTACACCAAAAAGTGGTCATGCTGTTGAATTTCTGATCATATCATCTTCTGTGCAAACTGCAGGCGCGATGTGATCGTAGCGTATCTGCGGCCGGGCGACTTGGTCAGCGCGTCGGTGCGGCGCGTGTCCGGCGACAAGGTGCACCTGTCCATGCTACCAGCTCATGTCGGTGCACTGGCGCACAAGGTCAGTATACTGGACTGACAGAACTCTGTACGATGAATGATACCATGTTTTGATGAATAAGGTTATGTGAAAGCTTGTGCACCAAATTCACCCGAAGTGGAGCAATCTGGCGTGATGAAAAATAAATTGAATGTTTGTTCGTTTATTCAGATATGGTAGATTCGAATATGTAGATTTCATTGTTAGGTGTGCCGTCGGTAAACTTTGTCTTTTTTTGAGAAAATTCATTTTAATTCTGTTGATGTATTCAGGCGAACAGCGCACTGATTCAGCTCAGACAGAATGTAAAAGTGGAGGTGAAGCAGGAAGAGGACATTTCTTTTGAAGCTGTGCTGAGTCGCAAAAAGCGCTTGTCCATCAATGAAGATGAAAACAGCGAGAAGAAAAGTGACGCGAAAAGTTTTGTGGGTTCATTAATTATCATTTTTTATTGGAATTTATAATTATGTTTTTATTTACTCGGTGAAAAAAGCAGCCCGCGCAGCCAAAAAAGCAACGAACGGCGCCATTGCCCGATCCTGGATTTGACTTTTCCGCCCAATCGGAATTTGCGCCGGAAAAGCTCGCTTCTGTCGGATTGGCTGTTGCAGATACGCGGAAAAGTGATAAAAGGATCAGAAGTGCGAAAATAAAATCTGATGCGGATAGCGCCAGTGCAGCGGCTGAATTTGATAAATTGTTGATGACGTCACCAGCGTCGTCGGAGTTGTGGTTGAGGTGTGTTGCTTGTTTTGAAAATATTTAAAGAATGTCGTGTTTTCACCAGGGACGTAGCCAGGATTTTTGAGCGGGGGGGGCGGATTGTATACGGAGCCCGGCGAACGGGGGGGGCGGCGCCCCCCCCCCCCTAAAATTTTACCCCTGTTGTAGGGGAATGGCGCCGTGGCGCTGGCGCCATTCGTAGGCGCCACGCCATGGCGCCACTGGCGTTGGCATTGGAGCTAAAACAGCAGTATATGTCTGTATTTTACAGGCATATACAGCGACATGGACAGAAATTGAGTCCATTTTCACTGGTTTTTAGGCCGCGGAGACTGATCAGCAAAAAAGATATGTTGTGAAGGGTGAATGCGCGCTTGCGCGCAAAATTTTTTCAAACTGTCGACAAAATCGTCGTCTGAAAGTGCCATTTCTGGCACATTTTTTGGTCCGGCCCGGGAAGGGGGGGGCGGCCGCCCCCCCGCCCCCCCCCCCTGGCTACGTCCTTGGTTTTCACCAATGTTTCTGTGATTACTTGGGTCTCTTACTCGATATCTTGGGTAAATGAGATGAGATTAAATTGTTTGGGAGAACTTTTAGAGTTCAGCCAAAAATCAGTGCAATATGTTAAGCTCTATTTGTTCGTGGAGCACAAGATCATTTTCTAATGTAATAATCTCTTCCAGTTTTTCGCATCAAATTTAAAATGGGTAGAATCATTTTGCGTTGACCTGCAGGTATGTGGCTTTTTTCGCGGGAAATGGCGATATCGAGAAAGCCCGTGCTACAGTGCAGCGCGCCCTCGGTGCTATCACGTGAGTTTACCCTCAGCTGATATAGTAAATTAACCGTTTGTATCGTATTTGCTCGAATAATGCCCGTGGGAAGTATCCTTTTTCGTCGGACTTTTTGGGAGGGGAAACTATTCGAGGGGGGTTATTATTTCGTCAGAATTTAACAAGCATATGCTTTATTAACACAATAAGGTGCCATTTTCGTTCAAATTGAACGTTACAAGTTGATCATATTCCTAAAGTGAGATTATTCAAGGGGGAATTCGAGCAAATAAACTCGGCGGACATTATGGAAGTCAATGGTCTAAGGAATTTTTGTACGAGTGCGGTATAAATCAACGATAGGGTCACATGTGAATTTGGCCCACGTCCAAGTCGCTCTGCGTTTCAGACAAATGAGAGCGAAAAACGCAGGTTTCATGTTCGCGTCACTGATTATCGCTACGGAATGCAATAAATCAACCGGAAATGATCACAAGTACACTAGTTGACACATTTGCGATCATTTCCAGTCGCTTAATTGTTTTCCACAGACCTAATGAGTAACGCAAACATAAATCCTGCGTCTTTCACCTCATTCATAAAATACGTAACACAACGCGTGCCAAGTTGACATACTGGATATCTATCACATTCGTCCTTTTTAGGAATTCGTTAGCACTGTTTGAGCGAGATATCTAGCTTTCCAACTCTGTATTTTTGTATCCGTTCTTTATCCATTTTTTTCACATTTGAAAGTTCAATCGGTTTAAATAAACTGCGAATTGAACGGAATCCGTCCGTTCGAATTCGAATTTGAGACATATCTTACTCGTACATAAAAGAAGGAAAGCTGATTCGTTTCATGTCTGCCGAGTTTACGTTCAATAATTCCCACATGCCGGCAAAGTCCTTGTTTCCATGTTTTGCAGAGCGGACGCCGACCGCCAAGCAATTTGGCTGGCTTGGCTGAATTTAGAGATAGTTTACGGCGACGACGATAGCACCGCGGACACGTTGAAGCAGGCGCTCGATGCGTGCGATCGCTTCTCAGTTTACACACACATGCTCAAGGCGTATTTGAATGCTGGAAAGATTGAGGTGGTTTCTGGGGGGTTTTAAATTGTAACTAGGGATAGACTGAGTTTTTAAACTGTTTTTAAAATAAAAAACAACTGGGTCTAGGGATGGCCGAAAAAGGTTTTTTTCGACGACATGGTTTTATAAAACAACAACGTTATATTATTTTAAAACCAGGGTTTTATTTTAAAATAAAACAGTTTTTTTTTCTCAACAGCTCCCAGATGTGGTCATGAGTCAACATATACAGGTAAAGTACAGGTGAAATTGCGCGCTTGCGCACAAAATATGCAAAATATCTAGTGCTTACCTAGTACTAAAAATTTTGGCCAAGGTTTTTTTTGAAACGGTTTCGATGGTCGGGTTTTTTAAATAAAACGTTTTTTATTTGAAAAAAACCTTGGCCATCCCTAACTGGGTCTATAAAAACGGTTTTTCCATCCCTAGTTGTAAATTTCCCATCCCATCCCTCAAGCAGTCTTTCACATTTTTGGTCGCAGCAAAAAATCATTGTATCAAACCCCAGGCGTCCCTGTCGCTGTGCGAGGAGATGTTACGCAAGCTGCGCCACGACACCAGCACCGACCCTGTGCGCCTCTGGTCCAGCGTCGGGCGGCACATGATGCAGTGCGGCGCGGCCGACCGCTGCCGCGCCACCATGCAGCGCGCTTTGAAGTCTGCCGACGAGGATAAGTCCATGCACGTGCAGCTGGCGGTCAAGTTCGCGCAGATCGAGTTTGAAGAGCCGGGTGGAGACGTGGAGAGGGGCAAGACGATTATGGAGAGTGTGATGCAAAGCCGGCCTAAGAGGACCGACTTGTGGTGCGTTAGCTCGATTTGCCGCCGATGTTTTCATGCATGCCGCATGCCGTTCTTTATTAGCTGATTTACTACTGCACTTGCAGTCCCGTATTGCTTCTTGTCTCGGTTTGATGATGACCTTCAATTCGGTCATATATGTTGGTCTCTCGAATGTCTTTCCCAAAAATTTTCTTCGAAACAGACTAAATTGGCGCCATTTCTTCACCTCCCATTTCCCACACACAGTGAAGTTTGGTTGACATCAAAATTCGTGTCAACTAAATTTTGGTTCATTATGCGATTTCAGCTTTCCTATCTGATCTGAGCATAGTTAATTTTATATCCTGACACTATTGTCATTGTTTCTGTTAAGGGTGATGTTTTTATTATTTTTGTGACATTCAGTTGACACGAATTTCGAATGTCAACTAGTGCGCGTGGGCCAATGTCGCACCAAACACAGCTCAAAACCACCCCAGGTGCGACTACTTCACCCTGCTAGCCAAGCACTGTTCCATGGACTCTGCACGCTTCGTGATGCGGCGCGCCACCGCCCTGGCCCAATCTTCCGGTGGGCAGCACAAAGTGCGCGCCCTGTGCAACCGGTGGATCGAGACCGAAAGGAAGTGCGGCGACGAGCAGGGCTTGAAGGAGGTCCAAGAGGTGATGGCGATTTTGGGACCGGGGGAGGTGTAGGGACTGCGCTCGTTTCTCTGTCGGATGTGTTTTGTTCGTGTTGGGTTTTTTTAGTTGTTGTTTGGATTTTTCGGATTTTTTTTACGTTCTGAAATTTTATTCAATTTGATCGTTGATTTTCGTTGATGTCGGATATTTACATTCGGAATAGAATTTTCTGTTTCATAAATTGCAGATGTTGTTATCTTATTATATTTAATGCGTAATGAAATTTAGATCCTGTCGAATGTCGTATACCGTATCCTCGAAATACCTAGGGTTCAAACGGGACCAGTTTTTCGGACCGGGACCGGAACCAGAAATTTTCTAATATCGGGACCGGGACCGGGACTGGCTTTTTTCAATTGTCGGGACCGGGACTGGGGGTCGGACCCGGGACTGGGATTTGCCGAACCATGTACCGGGACCGCGGTCTCGTTTTAACCCTATTGGTACGTAATATCCAGCAAATTTTGTTCCACACACACACCTCCACTGTGTGAAGGACCACTCTCAATGTATTAGCCTTTTCTTATAACATTATTCAAGCACTATTCCATTCCCATCTTCACTTGAAAGTTGAAGTCGTGAATATTTTATGAAAACCAATGTATTTATGTAACAAGTTAGACCAGGCACTTGTAACAACACCTAAAATAGATTTTTTTGGCAGAAATCACCACTTATAATACTACAACATGGCTCAAAGAGATTATATTGCTACCTATATATATGACATCATAACGGGGCAGGCCTGATACGCACATCTGCCCGTTTTTTCACTTGACACTTTTTCAAGTGATTTTCGGATATGAGTAAGTGGAAAAAAGTTGCGCAGTGACATTAGTGAACCTTTTTCACTTCACCCATATCTAAAAATCACCTGAAAATGTGTCAAGTGAAAAACACACAGTGAAAAATAGCCATTTTTCACTGTTTTTCACTTGACACATTTTCAAGTGATTTTCAGATATGAGTGAAGTGAAAAAAGTTCACTAATGTCATTGCGCAGCGTTTTTCACTTCACTCATATCTGAAAATCACTTGGAAAAGTGTCAAGTGAAAAAAACAGGCAAATGTGCGTAACGGGCAGATGTGCGTATCAGTGCACCCCCCATCATAACATACTGCTATTTGTCTGACATATTTACGTGTATATGTTTACCACATTGTAACTATATTTGGTAGCCTTTAAAAAACATTTTATTTAAAAAAAACATTGTTTAATCCCAGGTCATTGAAAATTACGTTTTTTTCATCCCTTGTCGGGACCGCTATAAACTTCCGGGACCGGGACTGGGTGGTCGGACCGGGACCGGGACTGGCTTATTTCAATTGTCGGGACCGGGACTGGGGTGTTGGGACCGGGACCGCCCCAGTCCCGACTTTTTGCCGAACCATGTACCGGGACCGCGATCCCGTTTGAACCCTAAATACCCCCCCCCCCCCCTCGAAATACCCCCCTCGAAATACCCCCCTCTCGAAATACCCCCCTCAAAATATCACTGAATTTATAACCCCTCTCGAAATACCCCCCTCAAAATGGACACTATGAATTTATAACCCCCCCCCCTCGAAATACCCCTTCAAAATGACACTATGAATTTATAACCACCCCCCCCCCCCCCGCGAAACACCCCAATCGAGTGTGAAAAGACGTAAATGACAAAATCTACGGTTTGTGATCTGGGCAATGCAGAAACACGTTAAAGACAATGACTTTGTTATGTTAGACTTAGAACATGGTTTATGCCAATTACATACTTATATAAGTCTATAGACCCTTATACATGGTGCTTATTGTTGCATTTTTATACGTCTGTGTACGTTACAATTAACAAATTAGTACTGGGAATTCGAAAAAATTGGCGAAATAATTACCCCCCCCCTAGAAATACCCCCTCCCTCGTTGAACCCCCCTCGAAATTCTCACTCTGAAAACAAACCCCCTGGGGGTATTTCGAGGAAATACGGTATTTGTTTTATGTATTTATATAAAGTATTTACTCGAATAATTTCTCCCCCCGAATAATTCCCCCTTGAATTATTCCCCCTGTCAGACTGTGAGGAAAAAACAATTCTCCCTTGAATGATCTCACTGCTGGTGCCGATGAATATGAAGCTAAGGCAGATGGTAAATTTGTTGTGTCCAATTTAAACAAAAGTGACTTATTTTGTTATTTTGTCAATTAGAATATTTCGTGGAATGAATTGAAAGAAACGTGCTTGAAACTTTGACTGAATTTAAAAAAGTCCAACGATAAAAAAATCCTAGTGGAAGGGGAATAATTCAAGCAAATTCGGTAATCGCGTTTACGACTGCGGGCGGAAGCTTTTCGACGATCGACTCGTGCCGCACAAGTGTGACATGCGCGAAAATATTCTGCATGTGCAAATACGCGTTCATGATTGGCAATATGTTGTGTGAAGTGCATGCCCATCAGCCAGTGCGCGTCATTAGCGGTCGGACCTCCTATCGTAATCAGTTCAGCACTCGTTATGCTGATTGAATTATTGGTGTGAGTAGTGTTGGATTTTGGCATTGTCTCGTTGTTTCGTTGGCTCAGTGATTGTACAGTAACTCATTATAAAGCAACAGGAAAGAAAATTGAAAAAGGCTCAGTTTTTACATCATGGACAAGAATTTCAGCTGCGCCGTGTCATGAAAACTTATCCTTTTATGCGCACATGTTTTCTCTTTTGGCTGTATTTTTTCCAACGCTACCTCGGCGGTAGTGCCAAATTGGGCCTAATCCAACACAAATAGCGCGTTGCCATATAGCAAAGCACTTGAGCTTCCACTGCGCGATGTAAATGAATTGATGATGGATTAATTTCGCCCTCAATTTGGCCGCCTATCAAAGGTCAAAAAGGTGTCAAGATGGCACAGTAAATGGATATCAGTAGATAATAGGTCGATAGATAATGGGTAGATATTTTCATAGGTCACCTTGATATTTCAGGCTGTTGTTCCTTGGGATGTTTTCAGTTATTCACATCGGCGATGGAGAGGGCCCCAGCGTTTTTCACAATTCATGTGCAGTTGTTGAAATTGTGCTGTTGCTTGTTGATGCTGACGATTGCAAAGTTTCTGGATCAATGTCTCAATTTCAAAAGGTATTTTATGTGACTTCTCAGATTTTTGAATTTTAAATTGATTTTAAGCGTTTTTTTCTGGTGGTGAAATGCAAATTTGAAAACCTCAAAAAAAATTTAAATAGAAAAATCAAAATCACTTTCGAATTTTTGTTTGTCATCGTTGGTTGATAGTGATACACGATGAAATATGTATTTCTATGCATAATATTCAGCATTCCCTCCATTGGTATTGCTCTCTTAGAGGTTTATTTTCAAGGCTTTCTACCTCAGCAATAACAGTCTTCATGGATTGAAGCTCTGATCACTTTTTTCAATTATCCGATGGATGTTACCTACTGCACCGCTGCGTGCACGCGCATCTGCCCAATCATGTTTGCATCGCTGCACATGAAATTTATTTAGAATTTATTACTGTTTCTCTCCACATTACATTTATTTGGCAGATGACATTTTTGGAACATTTATGTATTTATCTATGTGAAGTCATACTGCCTTCAATTGTCTTCGCACACAACAAAATCTCAATTCAACATTCAGAAAAGTGTCATTTCCGCCGCTGCAGTTGAAAACGCCCAATGCGGGTCGACGCCTCTGTTTCAGCGCGCTAATGAGCTGTGTTGATTGGTTTATTATTGATGTACTTAATGCGGCTAAGGTCAAAAGGTGATCTCAAGTGCTTCCATCATTTTGTGGCCGGAATGAAAGCGATTTAGCGCCGGACATTCGTTAGTGGCCTGTCTCTGCTTTTGGCGCAATGTTTTTTCTTGTTGTTTCTACTATTTATTGCCACGTTTTTGCTACCTCTGAGTGCAGTTATTTTCGTGGGAGCGGTTTAATCGTGGTTTTTTATTTGTTTATTGACCATTTTGAATTTATGAATGTGTTGAGGAGGCATTTTCCCTGGTTCTAAGGTGGCATTGGATGCCCGATGCACCTCATGTCAGTTTTGACTTTTGTCGAAACTTTACACCGCCACTTCGTCAAGTGTCTAATTGTTCGGCATTAATCTATTAGTTGAGATTGGGCCACGTTTTCTCCCGCAATTTTACACCGTACATGTTGCCAGGTCGGCGATATATTGCAAATTACTTTGTGATATCTTATTGCGGCCAAATTTGACGGTGATAATTTCGAATAAGTGTTTTTCTAAAACTTTACAAGAATTACCAATTATGAACTTTCGAGTCTAAACAAATTCCATACGCTGAAATTTACCTCTGTCTTTCTATTCTCCATCCTACTGTACTTTACTAATTTTGGTCTCATTTCACCGCGTTGTAATGCGCATCGCGTACACTAAATACTGCGATCGGTTGCGATCGCGGCGCACGCACATCATCAACGTTTGGCACGTTTTTGTGCACTTTCCGCCTACCGTAATTGACGAGATAAAATGGTCGCCTTTTTGGAGTCACCACCGTTGCTTCTTGGGTATTTTGGTTGAAGTTTTGAGGGGTACTTTTGCGGTATTCAAATGACGGTTTTTCAACTCTTTTTTAAATTCTGAATAAGGTGGAAAAAGGTTTTTAAAGAAATTTGGTGTCAGCCCAGTACCCTGTAAAGTGTTAAGTCAAGTGGCAAATGTCATACAAATTTGTCAGTGTCAACAGCTCATTAATAAAGTCTTTTTCTCATTTTAATTGACATTTTACATGACATTTGACACTTGACTTCACACTTTACAAGGTGCACGACTGCCTGAATCAAACTGTTTGAATCTGTCGGTAGTGGAAATGAAGATCGAAACACGAATCTCCATTGCACGATAATAACTCCGGACAGTAGTCCGTATTCTGCTGATTACGGTAGCGCCAGTTTTTATTCGCTGCCCATTGATTTTGCGGGCCAATCTGCCGTCGATTTGACAAGTGCATTTCCACACTTTGATTAATTGCCTATTAACAAAGGCGACCGGCTGGTTGTACTGATCAAAGTTTTTCTCATAGGGATGATAATTTTCTACATACTATACCCCTTTTCATATTTTTACGCCGCATTGATTTCGTTTTGTACGCGCGCGTAGTTTTCTAATCGCCAAAAATTCCTCCAACACGAATTCGTACTTCACCTTCGGGCACTGTAAGAAACTGGAGAAAGATAGCAGGCTTTTGAATGACCTTGTCGGTAAATAGGTTGTCAAAATCCAAGATTGAAAAATATCCAATTATAATTCGCTCAAAAACAAATTATCGTCCAATTTTCGTGTCAAATCGAGAGCATCTTGACACTTGATCTCTCATATTCGAACAAACTGCGTTATTTTCGGGATGGCGCCGACACGCTGGCGCCAATTTTGCACCAGCTGCCCCACCGGGCGGAAGGCTTTCGCACGTCAGAGTTGTCAAAGTGTAAATTGCAGTAGCGCTAATTTTGGTTGTATAGCGGTATTTTGAAGCAAATTATATATATATATTTTTTTATACATGTTTTTTGCTGTGTTGTTTTTGTTGTTGGATGAGAATGAAAGAAACCGCTTTGGGCTTTGGGAGCTTTAAAAAAAATTAATTACGGTTTCGAAAGTTGATCGTAAAATGAAAATATTCCTATTCCTTCACAGTTACCTGGTGAATTTTTGAAGAAAAAGACATCTCCAGTGCAGTTACAGTTCCAAATTATTGTCCCGGAACCAAATAATGCAGTTCAGTTACAATTTTTAAAGGTACTGTATTTTTGCAACTCTGCAGCACACTTTGTTTCTGCCCATTCGGCCGGCATTTTCGCACCCCCATTTTAAGTTGAGACAAATTACGGGCATGCAAAGTGACAAAATTTTGACTGCTGCGTTGAAACGCGCATCTTTGTCTTACGCATACTGCAGTTTGAATTATTGCTCGTTGTGAAAGTTTTTTTTTTGCATGAGACCACGCGCCACTGCGACTACGATATATTTTTTAGTGTGGTAAAATTATCTTGTCAGTGATTGATTGTGTTTAATCCAAATATTCGCCAATGGGCCCATTTTTATGGCGGGGCAATTTAAGTGGGCTACAAAAATTTGATTTGCGTGTCATCCCATCACAATGATTATGATCATTATGATGCAGTGGCTACGATCACAGATCATGATTACCCTCTCATTACTTGGCGCTCATTAGATCTAAATATGTCCCCGTGTTGTGGGAGGGAAAAGAATGATTGTTGCAACCTCATTTTCGCTATTTCCATGATGATCCCATGAGATTTATCATTGCGGGGATTTAATTTAACGAGCCCGACATGTTTTTCCGGGTAGTCCGGTTTATTGCTCATGAAACTATATTTTTTGCCCGATTTAACCCGGTTTTGAAGGTCAGGTGCCAATATCAGACGATGTAAAGTGCCCTGTAAAATGTCAAATGTCACGCAAAGTGTCAAAAGTCATGTAAAATGCCCTGCAAAATGGCAACTCGGTTGCCATTTTGCAGGGCATTTTACATGACTTTTGACACTTTGCGTGACATTGGACCTTTTACAGGGTCTGGGGCTGCCTCAGATTGGCACTGAATCGGGCTGCCCGAAAACATGTCGGGCTCATTAAATTCTGTACCGGTACCGTAGATGGTCATGCTTGCAATTTACAACCCGGTCGCACCGGTCGTAAAGTGTGCAAGTGATATGGAAATTGCGGAAATTGCGTTCATTTCAATTATCATTCAGTATTTTATAGTGTTTACATTGGATCGTAATTGCTTCTCCAATTTGACTTTTGGTCATTTCTATATTAGGTTGTTCATTTGGTGTTTCAGTGCCCATTATTTTGGCGTACATTTTAGTGCTCATGGGGAAATTGATGCCGCTAAAGGTCTTCCATTTACGCAATAATGCAGTTGGAAGCGTGAGCAACTTTTAATCAGTTCTTTTTTCCCGTCTGCCTTTCGTCGTCCAGTCCAGCACTCATCTTATTGTTGTAATTGGAAATTCCGCACCTTGTCTTTCGTTCTCGATATTTAATTCTTCGACGTCCGGCTTAATCAAAGCCGATCCTTTGTGTCTTTCATCGCGCCTTTTTATCATGCTCATTTCCAAAATTAATGACGTTAAATTAATCTTTATTTTCGCGGATTACGGTACGGATGGGAAATTGAACGGAATTGCGGCGCTGAAATTGAACCGTTTGTCATGCGTGCCATCCTATCAATTCCTTCGTGCATTTAGCGCACCGGTGATAAGCTAGCGCCCAAGTTTGATTGAGTTGGAATGGGATTCAATTTCACTTTTGCTTCCCTCTCCCAGTCTCACTAAATTGACGCGGAACCACTTTGAAGGGCATCTTGCCCTGGTCCAGTGCAATTCAGCTATCTAATGCCTCCCATAGTCGTTTGTCATGCTGCTCAGATTGTAACAAATGTTTAGCATGTGTTTCATTTGGGGATTTTTCTGAGTGCATTAATGTGGCCATGCACACTAGTAGACCATCGAAATTTGGGAAACACACGCATCAGTTTTGGATGCATTTGAGTTTACCACAATAAATGATTTTTGATTGCCATCAACAGTGCTTGACAGACTCTTCATTGTGGCAAACAAATGTGTGCAAGACGGATTTATGAGTTTTGTCATTTTCACGTGTGTGCATGGTGCCATTCCCTCATTATCATCTGTATTATTTATCTCATTTGCTGTTTTTTGGGGGTTTGGGTTACACTTAGGGTTCAAATGGGATTGAAATGTCAGGATCAGGATTGGTTATTTGAGTCTTTGTGATTGGGGTTGGAATCAGAATTGTGGCTTCATTGACAGGATCAGGACTGCAAAATCCCAAAAGTTATCAGGATCTGGAATCAGGATCCATTTTGAACCCTAGTTACAGTCATACATGAAAGATATTCCATGTGTGGGAACTTAACTGTGCTTAAACTCGGCGGACTTATTGGAAGTCATTGTTCTACGGGATTTTTGTATGAGTGTGACTAATTAAACTTGGCATATGTTCAAGTTTTCGCGTTTCATGCAAACAAGTTTAAAGATGCGCGATTTTTGTTCACGTCGCCAATAATGGCCGCGGAATGCAATGAAGCAACTGACCGTAAATGGTGACAAATGTACTAGTTGAAACTTGTGTTTACTTAATCACATTCCGCGGCCATTATCGTGACGGGAACAGAAATCGGGCGTCTTAAATCTTTTTGGTATGAAATGCAAGGAATTTGGATGTGTGCCAAATTTCATACGTACTTTTTCGGAGGAATCTATCTGGGCCGTGACGATAAGATCGGGCCTAATGCCTTACAATCCGACTTTCTGTAACGATATGTCTATCAAATTCATATTGTTCTCTTTTAAAAGGTCTGATTGAATAAAATGTATCGTGAACCGAATGGAATCCGTCCATTCAAGTTCGAATTAAAAAACATACGTCATTGGGAACCAAGGGCCGAATACCTGATTCGTTTCATGTCCGCCGAGTTTATTATACACGGTGGACATGTTACTCTGCCCTCGCACTGATTTATGTCTCACGTTGGAACTGTGCCAATGAGGATGGAGCATGCAATTTTGTATAGACGATGAAAAATCATTGTTGTGAATAACTTAACGTATAGCATTATAACAGAGAAAACTTTTTCAACTTTTTATGAAAGTCGCTTCCAGCGGGAACCACGCATGCAGGGTGTAAAGTAACTCGAGTATAACTGCGATTTTTCCAAGACATGTGCGGTGTTATGATTCCAAGACATGTGTTATTCCAAGACATTTCAGGGACACTTGAATAATGATTGTACTTCACATGAGTAACGTAGTAGCTGAAGAACGAGCACATGCCAGCCCATCTGAGCTAAATATCTGGCGAATGCCCATTGTGCTATTTGAGCAGCCCAGACCCAGCGCGGCACAATTTGGTGAATCACGGTGCAATAATGCTCCTAAATCGCATTTGTGATAGAGGATTGGATTGGAGGCTAAGGTAATACGGATGGGTGATCGGTCTGTCTTGGGTCGCGGCGGCGCAATTCATTACGGCCGCTCTGGCCCGGCCCGCGCTTGATGCGTGTGCAAACAGAAAGGCCGCGTCGCCGCCCCGCGTTGCTCCGCGCCGCGCGGCACATTGCTGGTGCAAATGTATGGCTGTGAATTTGACTTTACTTTTGGTCCCTGGTTAATGAAGGAAATTGATGTTATTGCAGTGTTTTCATTTCGCCGCGTCTGTTGATTTTACTATGCAGTTTAGAGCGTATTTATTTCTGTCGTTTGATCGCCAGCTTACTGTAGAATGATGCGACTGCAGTTTCCCGCAGCATGTATTCGTGTGAAATTGTCCTCCGACGGTGGCGTTTTGCGTAATAATTATTTTTTATATTTAAAAAATTCCGTTCATTCCCCGCCATTCAAAGTGCAGGTTTGCTTTTTCTCGGGCACGCAAACTTCAAAATATGGTATATGCCCGTGAAGAGCCTAATTGTGCACCCGTGTATAAAGATATAATGGGACAAATGGGCTTACAAACAGTTGTTGTTACTGCCAGCCGTAGAATACTTAGCTTCTATTTATGTTATAAGGTAGGCATTTAAGTTGACATCTTGATGTGCTTTGCGCTGCTAAACTTCTAATGAGTATTCGTCTTTGGAGGCCCCGCTTGGAGGAGGGGAATTATTTATAATGGTTGCTATTTAATGTCTGCGTATCCTTCATTAGAATATGGCAGTCATAAATTCAACACTCAAACTTCATACCTCCATTTAGGTACCCATAATGTTTTATTACTCCGAATGTGGGCAGTAATTATTTCACGTTGTGGGTGGCCGCACCCTTCAAAAACAATCATAAATTTAAAGCCGGATTACGCAATATCCAGTTAGCTGTGTGCACTACTGGAAGATTTCCCACTCCTTTTCTTCAAATCGTAGGTGAATTGCATCGAATCCATAGTCCAAATTTACAAAACCGCTGTCGGGAGCAGCACCGCAACACCGCACTTATGCGATCCTAAGCTACATCAATTTCATCCAACGATTTAATTTTGTGTGTGCAATTCAATCTCAAAACAAAATCTTCTAGCTGGCGCCAAACGCCTGGCGCCCAAAACTTGTCGATCTCAATTCCAGTGCACATTTGACTGCACTTTCATTAGACTCCGCCTACTTTTGTGTGGGAAACCAATCAGTTCAAAGCTATGGTATGGCTGGTGTCTTTTGAGTGTGTGTGGACTGTATGGAAACACCAGTTGAATGCGATAAAACAGTTTGAGCGCTTGCGTTTGTTTGAATAGACATCGAAATGTCTTTGCAGATAAACTGTTCTAAAATGGAGCAATGTTGGCTGAGATTGCAGTAATCAATCTCCTATTTTACACATGATGACACCTGTGTGTGTTTTGTTGACATTTCACACCATCGGTCCCGCCTTTGATCCCTCTCTACTCGTTTGTTTGCAAAATTGCATACCGCGATAGTGTACAGTCTACTTAATTGAGATCCAATAATCCCGCATTCATTAAGCACGCGTCCAATCACTTTGCTCAAATGTTCGGTTTTTGCCTGTCAGTTTGATGAATCGATGATCAGCGATGACGGTTGACCACTTGAAAGGGGGTGCCGACTGCATAATCTGTACGGTGTAAAAGTGTCATGAATGTGTATGGGTTGGAGTCGATCTTGTCGTGCCGTGATCACTTCGCTACCATTTCGCATTGAATTTAGACCCCGGGCGCGAAATTCAATTGGCCGGACCGTTTTTCGGGTAGGCGATTCGCTGAATTGGTGGATGGTGTCGCTGTGCGATCCAATGTGCTTCTGATCTAGATAGTACATACTACATAACGTTCAGACAACTCGAAAAATCGGAAATGGTATTTCAACTCAAATACCATTCCTCTGAGACGAGTCCATGTGACTTTATATATATATTTTTTATTTTTATACGTTCTACTGAATGCTACCGTGTATATTCATGTGATTACTGTAGAATGGTCTCATTGGGCGTGGGTCGGTGCACAAGTAAACCCGGTGCACAAGTAGCAAAAGTAGTATAAGGGCGCCATGGTGTGGCGTACTTTGGCGCCCTCAAATGGCGCCATTCCATCACCAATCATGTGTATAGTTGTTGTTTTTGGAGGTGGGGGTCGAAGGGGTTCAAAATTATGGAGTTTTTCAAGTTTTAGAAGGAAAAAAGGGAGAAAAATCGCTAGATACATATTTAGATAGCTGGAGCGTTTGGGGGGTAACCCAACCCCCCACCAACCCACCATACTGAACACCTGCAATGCCCATAAAGACCCAGTGCTCAAGTGTGGGGGCCGTACCTAAGCACCGGGTCTACATTGGTACCGGACATTGTCACTTGTGCACCGGGTTTACTTGTGCACCGGTCCTGCGCCGTCTCATTAACACGGCGCGTGGTTTCCATTCAACAACGTTTACGGTCCAATGGCAAAGTTATACTGATCTGTTTCGTGCGAGATGCGACCCGTTAATTGATGCGATTATAATCCAATCAGTGCTCACTTTTTTCATCTCGCCCCATATTTAGAAGTGTGCCGCTGCGGCCGTTTGATGACTGCGATAGTGGCGCTGACCGTGTTCCCCCCCCGCGTGGCTCGCATTTTAGACAACATTTATAATTTAATATTTAGTATCAACTGTTTCGTGATGTCGCTAAATAATGCTAAAAAATTTATATACCTAGTTTTATTGAAAAATAAAATTCTCATGTCAAGAAACCTTGCAGATTGTCTAATTTGGCCGCGAGCGCGAACACCGGCAACATGTTCAGCGTGGAGCGCCTCATCGCCAAGGATAACCGGAGCGCGGAGAAAAATAACAGCCTGTGCATTGAGCGTGTTAGTTTGCCTGTTCGCATTACATGTTCCTGTAGTTACTTACAAGTAGAAAATGTGTGTCTTTTGTGTGTCTATAAAGTTTTAAAATATATGTAGTTTTCCCCTCATTGTATTGTTTCTCTTCTGTCCAGTATCAAGGTCACAATCGCAGGTGTCGCCTAACCACCAGAGCCCCACGAGCCCTGTAAACCAGGATGGCGCCAAGCACCCTGGCACCAAGCCAAGTACGGATCACCAAAGCGGCGACCAGTTGCAGCGCCGCCTGCCGCCGACGCACGCGAACAGCTGCAGCCTGTCGCCGCCGTTCGCGTTCGGCCCGCCCAACGCGCACCTGGCCTTCATGCACCAGCATCCGATATTCTTTGCGGCGGCGGCGGCCGCCGCTGCGGCCGCTGCCGCCCACGCCAACGGTGAGATTATTGCTGGAAAGACACTGTTGACGCTGGGCAGTGTAGTTTACTGGTAGATTTTGGTAAACTCATAAATTAGTTTTGAACGCATTTGAGTTTGCCAGATTGAAGTTTCTGTCAACTGCAGTTGATGAGGATTAACAATAATTCATTCCAGTAAACTCAAATGCGTTAAAAGCTGATTTATGTATTTACCAAAATCTGGCAGTAAACTAGTGCGTGCATGCTCATTGTGTGAGATAATCTCACTGTGAATACGCAAAGACGCGACGCATGTGCAGGCGCCGACCGGTCGCACGCGCACGCATCTACAGCGGTGACGCCCAGCACGGCCAATTCGGACGAAAGCGCCGCGGCGGGCGACGACTCCATGTGCCGGTCGCCGGGCGGCGACGAGTTGTTGGCAAGGCCCGTGTCGTCCGACGGGAACGCGTCGGCCGGCGACGGCGACCAGCAGGGCACGTCGGCCGCGCTGAGTCAGGGTCCCTTCTCGCCGCCGCACGCGCATGGATTGCCCATGGCGCATTTGAGCTGGCTGCCGCCTGACAGGCACTCCCCTTGTGAGTGAGGTTTTCGAGTACAGGTGCCAATCCCAAACCCTGCAAACTACACTGTAAAATGTCCAATGTCACGCAAAGTGTCAAAAGTCATGTAAAATGCCCTGCATTTTACATGACTTTTGACACTTTGCATGACATTTGACATTTTACAGGGCATTTTACGGTGTCTGGAAGTGCTCCCTGATAGTGTAGCATTGAGCTTTGCCGTCAAAGTTAAACTTGTCGTTGAGCGTTGTCATTGTGTTCAGTTGTCTATGGCGTAGAAAGTGCCCAGCATGCAAGTTTTCCTGTCATCAACATGTCGCCTCCCATATTTCAGTGGAATCTCGTCTCACGGTGGGCAAGTGCATGCTGCGCAAGCACAAATCAAACCGCAAACCGCGCACGCCGTTCAGCACCCAGCAACTTTTGGCGTTGGAAAGAAAATTTCGCCATAAACAGTACCTTTCAATTGCTGAAAGGGCAGAGTTCAGCGCGTCGCTGGCGCTCACTGAGACGCAGGTGAAAATCTGGTTCCAAAATAGGCGCGCCAAGGCGAAGCGGCTGCAAGAGGCGGAAATTGAAAAGTTGAAGTTGGCCCAGGCGGCTGCGGCGGCCGCTGGAAAGCCATTCTCCGCTGGTGGGTGTTGGAGGGATTGGAATTTTTACTTTTTGGAACCTAAATACCTATGTAAGTGGCATTTCACCATGGCATCTCCGAATCATTCCACTTCTGTACTGTAGGAGCAACACTGATTAGTTGACATCGGCTGATTTTGTCAACTCAATGTCAAATAAATAACACAAACATTTTTTCGCAAACACATTCGTCAACTGAAAATTAATCGTGACGATATAAAATTAACTGTGCTGCATTACACATAATTAACCAAAATTCAATTGAATTTAGTTGACATGAATTCAGTTGACATGAATTCAGTTGACATCCAGCTTGCATGGCGCCATTGGTCCTCATAAAACGTATCGTGACACCCCCTCAACACTATCAACTCCGACACAAATACTCAGGCGTGTACGCGGCGGCTGCGTCGTACGACATGTCGCACCAGCTGGCCGCCTACTCGGCCGCCAACTACGCCGCCGCCGTCGTGGCCGCCAGCGCCGCGCAGCAGCACCAGCACCATGCCGCGCAGGTTCGTTCTCATGTCTTGGTTTGGTAGTGAAATTATGAGTTTGTTCTTGTATGATATTGTTCCGTCCTTGTGGAAGAATTGTAGATTTTCTCGATAGTTTCCTTCCACGAAATTTGCTGCAACAATGTGCATTTTACAGCCGACGCTGGCAAATGGGTCCACTTCAATGAGCGCAACGACCACTGTCTCATCATAACTCTGGTGTTACTTTCATTCTCGTTGCTCGTTTTTATCAGCTTCAGATCGCCACTCCACGTTCAGCTGGTATTCATCGATTTTTTTACATTCGTACCCTAAAAATTATACGAATGGAAAAATATTTTGTTTCGTCTCTCGAAATCTCACTGTTGTCTCGATATATTTTTTTCTAGTTTTGCTAGCGTTTGTGTCTTTCTATTCAATATTTAGTTCTAAGCAGTGCTATGAAGTTCGCAAATTAGGTAAATACCGTATTTGCTTGAATAATCCCCTGGGGAATTATTATTTCGTCAGACATTTTTGAGGGGGGAACTATTCGAGGGGGGAATTATTCAAGGGGGAATTATTATTTTGTCAAAATTTTCAATCGTGTTTCTATCAACCCATTTCATGAGATATGCTTTATAAACACAATAATGTGCCGTATTTGTTATTATTAGGTACAAAGAATTAATCAAATTTTTAAGGGGGGATTATTCAAGGGGGGAATTATTATTTCCTCACTCGCCTTACAGGGGGGATTATTCGAGGGGGGAATTATTCAAGGGGAGGAATATTCAAGCAAAGACGGTAGTTATTTACTTGTATAGAAAGACACGATAAAATGTATGATTTCCTGCTTGCTTTACTATCCACACAAATAGTTTACCTCATCGTTGTCTTCAGACACCGTGGATTTTTGTGTCTAACTAAAGTGACACAACATATTTTCCGTATTTTTGAAATTAAAATATAATTTATAAATATGTACAGTATTTCTGAACGTAAAGTGGTCACGCACGCAGTGTGCGACTTTAATGGAGCGACAAATATATGTGACACCAACGATCCAAATGGTGCAGCTTCGCAACCGTGTGTTGTGCATTGCACTGCATTCAATTCATTCTCAAAGTCAACAAATCGAATTTTTAGCACAAATAAGAATCAAGTTCCATGTAATTAAGAATATTTTCAGCTATTTTTACCATGTATTTGCCCTTGTCAACACTGCTTAGCAATACTGTTATGGGTAATCTTGTTTTTTTTTTACAAATGCGTTGTAATTCGTTTCTAGATATCATATAAGTTGGATTTAATTTTTTACTTATTTATATTTAATTAGAGTTACTTCTTAGAAAACATGTTGGCACCACGCACACAACATAAATACCTAGTTTACCTCCGAAGTATCGGAAACTAATAAATCAACTTTGAACGCATTTTGAGTTTACCAGAATAGGCAGTCCGTCGACTACTGTTGATGCTTATTGAAAATGATTTACTCCGGTAAACTCACAAGATTTACCAGTTTCCAAAATTTCGGCCGTATACTAGGCAGTGAGCCACATTCTGATTCTGTGCAGTGTAGGAGCATTGTGACTGATTGCTTTGCGGGTTGATTTTTTTATCTGTTTGATGGAATCTTTTAAGCCTGCTTGTGTGTTTTATCTATTGTACATTACCCCCACATCGCGAATATTTTACATTTTTTTACAGTTGATTACGATTCGATGCCTCCGCCGCATTCACACACGAACTAGTCATTTTCATGCGTTACTCCTCGCGCGTCGCTGTTATCATTCTGCTATCATATCAAACCATTGCTTTTCGAATGCCTGCCATAAATACTTCGCACACTATATGAATGATTAATGATAAATACATGATTAATAAAACTCGTTATTATCGTTCAGTTCTGCAATAGCGGCAGAAAAGTAAACGGATGTTCACCGCTGCCGCCGCATCAATTCAAAGCATAAAGGGCAGCTGGTAATTAAGAACCTTGTTAAGTCAAATTAGGTGACATTGAATGAGTGACACGATGTAAGTGAGAAGTCATGTGAAAAGTAAACCTGGTGAGTGGTAGGTGTGCTTACTTCTTGTAACTTCTGCTTACTCATTACTTAAATAAACTTTAGTCAAATAAACTTTATTCACTCGACAAGGCGCATAATTAGCCGCCAAACTCCAACGCCAAGCGCCAAAAACTTATCGCTTCGGCGTTCTCGCGTCACTACGCGCATGTGCATCCACAATTTACTGTAGTGCAGTGCAGCGCGCCGCAAATCAACCAAACTGCTCGCTAATGCAGCCGGGTCGAAAAACAAATTATTGCGCCGCGCCACCTGGCGACAACTGCCGCGCGCCGTCTCGCCGCGCCGCTCGTCCGACCGACAAATGCCCAAATTGCGCTCGTTGCACTAATTGAGCGGTCGCGGCAGAACACAGGCGCCCGCCTCAGAGTCGACGGCGGCTGGAAACAAAAACAAAGGGCGCCGCGCGCGGCACGGTGGCTCGCCCTTTCGCTCGCGGGCACTTTACGCATTCTTTGACGTTACTTACCCACCCGATTGGACTGCCCGATTTGTCGGGTCGGAATTTACAGGCTACCCGACTCTACATGGTCCCGATTGGCTGTCGGGCTGATTTAATTTAGTCCTATATCGTCCTTTTGTGAACCACCCTGCCAGTGAGAGCAGCTGACACGCGATGAGCGCCTGCCGACGGATTGTATTTTATGTAGCGCAAAGTGATGGGAGCGACATGAAATTGCCACCACTTACTTTTACAGCCGCCACCTTACGTACCTTCCCATAATTTAATAAAAAGCATTGCGCGGTCACTGGTGCGCACTGCGTAGGGCGCATGAGCTATAAAATAATGCATCTGACGTGCGCGATGTCTCGACATCTCATTCGTTTTTTCGTCGAGTTTTTCGAAACCACATGACAGGTCACATTTTCGATAAAGCCAGTTCTGCCAACTAAGCATGGTCAATAAATTTACCAGTAACGATGGCAATCAAAAATTCGAAAATTCGAAAACGTTATACAGCTTCGAATTTTTATTAAGTTTCGGAATTTTTATCTCACCATTATTAAAAACACACAAATCGATGTTTTTTTAGAGAAATTGGAAATCGTTCCAGATTTTATCGTCGGTATTTTTGATTGGAAATGCGTAAAAAATGCTTAAACACAATTCAAAACATCAATTTCACATACAAAATTCGGAAATGTGAAAACTAAGAAAATTGGAAAATTAGAAAACTATTTTTGGGAGAAGTCATTTTAGGAAAAAAACACTTCAAAATTTAAACAGTTTTCCAGAGGGTTTGCCATCGTTATTAACCAGTCGAGCTGACCAGTGCCATGGCACTGGCGCTGGCGCCATTTGAGAGTTTTCAAGTGTTCTGCATCCCCTTGCACTATTTCCCGCTTACAAACCGCCGATCTACCAAAATAGGCGTTTACTGTGCGCGCTTGTCCCTATCCAATTAGGGCTTCCCACTGCAGGCAGTCCCTTGGGTGGAATATCGTTGAAAGTTGGGTCCCATCAGTGCGTAATTTCACACCGTGACTCCAATAATTATTAAGTTGCTGAACTGGAGCTCGTTTTCATTTGTATTTTTTTATGCATAACGTCTATTACTCAATAAGTCTCCCCCTGAACAAAAATGGGTGTGTATTCAACGAAAAACCGTAGCTCAACAAGAAATAACACCCTTTAATAACTCCCCATATGTTATCGCTGAATAAAAATGGAATGCACTGCAATGCACACGTCAATATTTTGAACCGTTCTATTCCATTCTGTAAATCTGCAGTCGAGTTTCAGTTTACTTTTCAGTCTCATTAATCCCAATTAATCGGTAGTGGAGTTTCGAAAAATGCTGATTAAAAACATCAATCATTAAAAATGCTTGACCTAAGTCAAGCCCTTAAATAGCCCCCCATCTATATAATATGACAAGAAAATAGTTTCTGGAGGACTTATCGAGAATAGGCGGTATTTATGTACATTCGTAAAATATGTACGAGCACAAATGGCTTGTTAGACTGGACAAAGTGGAATGCATAAACGGGTTAAATGCAGCAAATTGTTGAAAGTACTCATTGTCGTTATGAGTGCCCATTAATAAAAGGCCTGCCTTAATTGAGCTGTGGGCTAATGATTGAGTGCAGGCAGAAGTTTGTTTTGCTGGGAAAACAAGCCATATTTATGTTCTTCTTTGTGTGCGGCAACTGTTCCTCAGTGAATCTGTCCGATAATATGTATTTGGAAGTATGCGGAATTCATTGAAAAAATTAAGAACCACTGGCTTGTACGTACTCGGCATACATATCAATTAAAGAACATCACAAAAGACGAAATACCGTATTACCTCGAAATACCCCCAGGGGGTTTATTATTTCGCCAGCAAAATTTGAGGGGGGGATAATTCGAGGGGGGGGTTTATTCGAGGGGGGGGTCTATTATTTCGCCAGAAATTTTCGGAAATTCCCCATACGCAGACGTAGAAAAATCGAACAATTACATAGATGTACATGTGTTTAAAGGCATATATAACTGTATATACACGAAAACCCTTCCCTAACGTCACTTAATCATCAGTTTTAACGTGTGTTCTGCATTGTACAGATCACAAACTAGGGGATTTGTCATGTACGTTCACGTTTCACTCAATTTTAGGGGGGGTATTTCGAGGGGGGGGTTTATTATTTCCTCAGCCGAAATTTAGGGGGGGTATTTCGAGGGGGGGGTTAATTCAAGGGGGGGGTTAATTCGAGGTAATACGGTAGCTATTAAGCCCAAGTTACAGCATGATGAACAATTAGTTGAAACGAGAATTTAAAAGTCAATAAAACATTACTTTTTCCATGTAAAAAAGTTAAATTTGAAGAATTATTCAAAATTCTCGTTTGAAATTTAGTTTAAATTTACCTAGTCGAAAAATTATCTGTCCCTTATCATCATATCGAACTCCACTGACAGGAGAACTAATAAAGTAAATACGGAATACCTATTTTATTTTATGTTTATATACTCGACGGACCGCCAAGTATGTGTCCAAAATTACTTATGTGTTGGTCGTTAACATGCTGAATTCATATGCCGCACTTTCACAAAGAAAAATATTTAAAAAGAAAAAAACGGAGTCGCGTACAGCAAAAAAAATGTTTGTTTTTTCCAAAAAATTTACATTGAGATGCGGATTCAAAAATATCTATGATGTGGATTCCATTTTCGTTGCTATTTTCTTTCAGGATTTTCTTTGCTATCGAATTCCCCAATAAATGATTTGCCCAATGCAATATACCGTATTTCCTCGAGATATCCCCCGGGGAATGATTGTTTTGAGAGGGGGGTTAAACGAGGTAGGGGGTATTTCGCGGGGCTTATTATTTCGCCAGAAATTTTTTGAACTCCCAGTACTAATTTGTTGTTTGCAGCGTACGCAGACGTCGAAAAATGCAACAAAAAGCACCATGCATAGGAGTCTATAGACCTATAAAAGTAAATAGGTAGACAGTACAAACCCTGTCCTAACGTAACACAAACATTGTTTTTAACGTGTATTCTGCATTGCCCGGATCACAAACCGCAGTTTTGTGATGTACGTTCTCTTTACACTAAATTTGGGGGGGGTATTTCGAGGGGGGGGGGCTAATTATTTCATAGTGCCCATTTTGAGGGGGGGTTTCGAGACGGGGGGTTATTCGAGGGGGATATTTCGAGGGGGTCTAATTATTTCATAGTGCCCATTTTAAGGGGGGGATTTAGAGACGGGGGTATTTGGAGGGGGTATTTCGAGGAAATACGGTAGCTATAAGTATAAGAGTAGGTAGGTATGTTTAAGCAATAAATCAATCACTGAGTTCCATGACAAGCCTGACAAGGATGATCTATTTACAAGGATAGTTTGCACTTAAATTTCCTGCCTGAATGGATTAACCCCAAATAAACCCTGGGATTTTTCCAAGAAACACCGTACGAATAATTATACTCACGCTCCGTCACAATTCGTCCATCAAATGAAAGAAAATTCGGTATAACATATCATGTCTCATGAGACATATAATACCTAAGTTGACAGGTAATTTTTGCTGTCTGGATAGGCGTGAACGAAATTCAGCGCCGTGAACCCGTCTGCTATTTACTAAATGAGGAGACAGGCAGCAATAACTATACCACATGGATAGTTCAAGCTTAGCCACAGTTGCAAAAATGTTTCAAAGGCACACGAGTCGCGAAATAGGTAGGTAGTTTGAAATTCCGGTTCAGTTAATTATGACAACAGGGGCCAGAGCCGCAAGTGGACAAGTACTTTACACTTGACGTTTGACTTTACTCTTGACTTTGCAAGATACAAACACAAGATTTGGATACAAAAAATACGACTTGGATACACAATTGATACTTTGCATGACACATTACATGACATTTGACACTTTACCTTACACGTTTCAGGGCTTGGGACTGGCAACTGGTGCTGGTTCTGCAAGTGGCAAGGTTAAGAGTAAAGTTAAAAGTCAGGAGTCAAGCCAAGAGTCAAGAGTAAAGTACTTGTCCACTTGCTGGACTGGCACCTGCTTGAGTTGTTGCAATTTTCACTCGCCATTGACAATTTTAAAGCCGGAATTACAGCTCAGCGGCGTTTGACGTGAAATGATGACATTGTCAAATTGATTACATCAAAATAGACAAAGGTACATCATTGAAATTTCAGAATTAGATAGTTCTAGTAATTGTGTGTAATGATTTATCAAATAATCATTATTTAAGTACCGCAAATCCTCGAATAAGACCCCCTTCGAATAACTCCCCCCTTGAATAACTCCCCCCTGTTGGCAAGGTGAGGAAAAAATAACTCCCCCCTCGAATAACTCCCCCCTCATGAATAACTCCCCCTTTTGGATGAAAACAATACAATACAAAAAATACAAATGAATATGAGCCTACAGCAGCGAAAGCAAATACATGGTGTGTATGCAATGTATACACTCTTTTTGTTGTTGTTGGACAGTTAAATACATGAATTATATGAGTTACAGACTACATCCATGAAATGAATAAAGTTCAAGTTTTCTGGGGAAAAAATAACTCCCCCCTCGAATAACTCCCCCCCTTGAATAACTCCCCCCTCCAAAACGTCTGAGGAAAAAATAACTCCCCTGGGGTCTTATTCGAGGATTTAGGGTAGTTATTAATTTAATGTCAAAATTTTTTGGTGATATAAAATGTTTGACGTGAAATGTTGACGTAGAATGTGTAAATTTTGATGTAAAATTAATAACTTATTAAATAATAATTATTTTCTTAATTTTTTTAGGACATTACACACAATTACTAGAACTATCAAATTCTGAAATTTCAACGCTGTACCTATGTCTATTTTGATGTAACCAATTTTACGACATCATCATTTCGATTCCAGGTATTCTTCCCTCCATGGACATCTTACCTTCGGAGGATATGATGTCCGCGGGGACATCATATCTTCGCGGTCATCATACCTTCAACATTTTCGACATACGAAGGTATAATGTCCGCGGTATAAACACTAGTAAAATGCATATATCTGGGACATTATAGCTCTGCCGATAAATGACCCGCATTTACTAGCGTAATAGAGGCGTCTGTTACCGGTGCGTCCAGCTATAGGGTTGTCGCCATATTGGATTTTTGAGGGGTCAATGGTGTGTTCAGAATAATATGGCTTTTGCCTGTGTTATGCAAACATTGTGCATATGCGTGTTTAGTTTGACTTCTGCTTTGTATCAGCCATGGTTAATATTAAGTGTAATCTGTGCCAATTTTAATGTAAAAAAGACGATGAATCCATATTTAAACTCAATAAGAACAACTACCGCAACATCAATATATTCTTAGATTAAAATATTTAGATCAAATGTCTCAATTTCGTTGTTCCATCTTTTGCACTGTTGATTTCTATGTTATTTTTGCAAAATCCAATATGGCGACAATCCTATAACTGGACTCAGTCTATGTTACACTGCATATTTAGGTCTAATTGATTGATTGGAGCGCGCATATGTGCGCTGTCTATGCTTTTGCAATGAATGAGTTCAGTTATGAGAACTGGCCATCTTGGATTTTTGAAGGGGTCAATGGCGTGTGCGGAAAAATACGTCCGCCGCGTGAATTATCGAATTCGCGTGCAGACGTCTATAAATACAAATACATATATAAACTTCACCACGAATTCTCTTCTCCACATGAATGTTTGAACCCTGACATTTTGAATGTTATATACCAAAATAAATATTCTATAGACAATTTTCGTATTTACTTTTACTGTGATTTACTTATAGACTCTACTATTACTTTTAGATAAGTCTGCACGTGTATTACATAATTCACGCGGCGGACGTATCTTTCTGCACACGCCATTGGCCCCGCCAAAAATCCAAGATGGCCAGTTCTCATAACTGGACACACCATTTGCTTGTCGACTAAGAGCGTTCTGTGGGTGCGTTATGTATGTCAGTGTGTTATTGTCAGAATTTGGGAAAACCCACGTACAGAATGCACCCCTGTACAGAACACAATCATGTACAGAACGCACCCATGTACAGAATGCACCCATGTACAGAACGCACCCATGTACAGAACGCACCCATGTACAGAACGCACCCCTGTACAGAATGCAATCATGTATAATGTCCGCAGTATAAACAGTTTCGGGTTTTGGTATCGGGATTGGCTTTTTGTGATTTCTGAATTGGGATCAGGATCTTTGAGGTGTGCATTCTGTACATGGGTGCATTCTGTACATGGGTGCATTCTGTACATGGGTGCGTTCTGTACATGGGTGCGTTCTGTACATGGGTGCGTTCTGTACATGGGTGCATTCTGTACTTGGGTGCGTTCTGTACAAGGGTCAACACTTGTCAACCCCTGGGTTTCACTTGGTGTACCAAAATGCGGTTCCTCCAAGAAAAACTTTCAGAATGCCCAACTGATGTTTCTTTTGAAAGTGGGCCCAGTATTTATACTGGCCCGCGGTGGTCGCGGCACTTGAGATTTGCTCAAAGGTACCAATCTATTATGCTATTTTGTGCCAAAAAATAATATTTTCTCAGGGGATTATTCTTTGTTTTGCACAAAAATCGGGGCATGTGTGCCATTTCATTATGACATAAGGTGATCAGCCTTTTGATCAAAGAGAGCGATAAAGAGAGAAATAAAATATTTATCGGCAGATTAGTGCCGAAAATTGGCGCGTGGGAAATCAATTTTTGCTGCATGCATTTTTTGCCTCATCGAAGGCAGCTGCATGTTTGCATAATGAGAGCAGGCAACACAAGTGGATCTGTGGGCTGCGGCACTTGTCATATACCTAGTTGTAAAGTAAACTATTACAATTAGTAAAGTGCAATTACTTGTAAACTTGTGTATAAATGCGGCAGGCAGGCGGAACAGGCGCCGCCGATCTTCTAAATGCATATTATCGCCCAAACGTGTATCAATTTTATATTGCAAAGTGATGATGTCCGTCTCCCGAGAAGGTAAGATGTCCGCCTGGAGATATGATGTCCAGTGGACATCATACCTCCAGAAGGTAAGATGTCCACGGAGGGAAGGTTTCCGGGAACGCATCATTTCATGTCAAACGCCGCTGTGCTGTAATTCCGGCTTTACAGAGAGCTTTTTGTTGTGGTGGGCGAGTTGTTCAATTATTTATGGGATATTTTTGCAATTTAATCTGCTATGGCTATTTACAATGTTCGCTAAGTGGGAGGATGTGTCGTAATGTCACTATGTTTAGCCTCACATCAGACTACAGCATTCTCATTATTGCCTGTTGATTACATTTGAATGTTTTGAATGACGCCAACGCTTTGACTCGCTTCACTTCAGATAAATATGATTATGAAATTAAGCTCATTCCGAATATTTCATGCGTGCAGAAAATAATTTCACAGTATATATATAGTAGTATACGAGATCTGGAGCCATACCTCTTTCGAGGTTACGCTCCTCTCACTTTCCGACCACATTTGTAGCGGCTAACACCAGCCGCAGCATAGATTCAGGGAATATCTCTATCAAATTGTGACATACATTTTTATACAGACATACATACAGTCAAAATTTGTCAGATAGTGTTTAGGCACATACAAATCATTTTTATGTGAGTATGGACAAAAGTAAAGTGGTAAAAGGTAACTTTTGCCAATCTTTACGCAATAATGGGTCAACTATTTTTTTATGCAACCGGTAACGATGGCAAACCCTCCAGAAAAAAAGTATTTAAATTTTTAAAGTATTTTTACTGAAATGACTTTTCGAATTTTCGAATTTTTCCCCAAAACAGTTTTCGAATTTTTGAATTTAGTTTTCGAATTTTCGAATTGTCGATTTTTTTTGGGTATTTTTCGAATTTTTTGGTAGTTTTCGAATTTTTTTGGGTAGTTTTCGAAATTTTTAAATAGTTTTTGAATTTTTTGAAAAAATTTTTATTCAATACTTAATTGAACTCGGTACTCAACGTTTTACATCTTTTTTACAGCTCAGACACACCACAGGTCAATTGATTCAGAACGTTGAACTTAGAATACGTATCAATGCCTAAAATTACCTAAAAAAATTCGAAAAGTTTTTCGGGGGGTATTTCGAGGGTTTTTTTGTTTCGCCAGAAATCTTTCAAACTGCCAATACTAATTTGTTGTTTGTAACGTAAATACGCAGACGTAGAAAAATGCAACAATAAGCACCGTGTAAGAGTATATAGACTTTTATAAGTGCCGTATTACCTCGAACTATCCCCCTCGAATTAACCCCCCTCTCGAATTAACCCCCCCTCAAAATGGGCTGGGGAAATCATAAACCCCCCCTCGAAATACCCCCCTTCGGAATGATGTACGTCATGTATTATACGTAATAAATATGTCATGTATGCAATGTACATTATGTATACCGTATTACCTCGAAATACCCCCATGGGGGTTTATTATTTCGCCAGCAAAATTTGAGGGGGGGTTAATTCGAGGGGGGGGGGGGTTTATTCGAGGGGGGGTTTTATTATTTCGCCAGAAATTTTCGTGAAATTCATACTAAGGAATACACCTTTTCTTATACAAAAACAGTAATAAATGTGACAAAATAGGTCATATTGGGGCTATAGATGTACATCTGTACACAAATGAGCGTATAAGTGTAGCTGCGATGCAAATGAGTAGTAATAAATACATCATGTACATTGCATACATGATGTACATCATTACGGAGGGGGGGTATTTCGAGGGGGGGGGTTATTATTTCCCCAGCCCATTTTGAGGGGGGGTTAATTCGAGGGGGGGGGGTTAATTCAAGGGGGGGGATAATTCGAGGTAATACGGTATTACTGCTAATTTGCATTGCAGCTACACATAGACTAGTTTGTGTAGCTATCTACGTTCCTATGTCCAAATGAATCCTGTTTGGACACATTTATTACCTGTTTTGGGTACGCAACTATTTACTACGATCCTTACGAAAATTTCTGACGAAATAATAAACCCCTCGAACAAACCCCCCTCGAATTAACCCCCCTCAAATTTCGCTGGCGAAATAATAAACCCCGAGGTAATACGGTATGTAGATCGTATTAACCGTGTTCTAACATAACACAGTCATTGTTTTTAACGTGTGTTCTGCGTTGCCCGGAAAACACTCCGCAGATTTTGTCATTTACACTTAATGTGGGGGGTCTTTCGAGGGAGGGGGGGGTTATAAATTCATAGTGGCCGTTTTCAGGGAGGTATTTCGAGACGGGGGTATTTCGAGGAGATACGGTATATCTCTCTGAGAAAACCCAGAAACATATTAATGTGAATGAATCTTTTCCTTTTAAATTTTCTAATATTTTTTAAATCTTAGAAAATCTGTAGCGGATCGATTACAGCTCGATGTAAAATTCAAGTGTAAAATTGAACTGGAAACTTGACTATACATAAAAGTTGATTACGATACAAGTTTCCAAAGTTTGCAAAGTAAAGACATCTGATAGGTTCTCTGACTCAATTGCTTGTATAGATTGAGTGTAGGTTAGCCATGGAGCACGTGGTTTTGGGGGTGTCAAGTTGCCGCTTTCCGTTTTCCATTTACTCTTTCTGCAGGCAAATTTTTTTCCATTCCTTTTTTCCATTTTCCGGCCACAAATTTTTTCGCTTCCCCTTTTCTGGCTCATTTTCCATTTTCCAGCTCAATTTTCTGTTTTTTTTCCTTCACGTTTCCAAGTTCCAACAACATTTCCGTTTTCTGGGCCTGGCAAGTGCAAAATTTTTTCAGTTTTCGTTTGCCGTAAATTTTATCGGTTGACACCCTAATAACCCGGGAACCGTTCGGCGAAACCGTTTGGGTGGTCCTGTTTGAACCCTAGACGCAGTGTGGCCAGTGGCTCAAAAATTCTAATAGAAAGTGACAAGCATAAGATAATAACCATATTAATCCGGATATGCACTTTATTGTAAATATGGACGTTGTCTAATATTTGCATGTGTGGAAAATAATATACCGTATTTCCTCAAATCCCCTCTCGAATTACCCCCACCCTCGAACCCCCCCCCCTCAACATTAGCACTCTAACAAATAACCCCCCCCCCCTCGAAATGCCCTCATCCAAGATTGTAAGGAGAATGTAATTGCCAAAAACCGCTGTTTGTGATTTGTGCAATCTAATCAGAACACACGTAAAAACAATAACTGTGTTATGTTATGTATAGGGTGTCAACTTTCCGTTTTCCGTTTTCCGTTTCCGCTTTCCGGCTGCTAAATTTTTTTTCTGTTTCCGTTTCCGTTTTTCCAGCCCATTTTCCGTTTTCCGGCTAAATTTTCAGTTTTTCCGTTTTTGGCTCAATTGTCTGTTTTTCCAGCTGTTTTCATTTTCCAGCTCAATTTTCTGTTGCCGAACTGGTAAACATGCATGAAGGTTCATAATTATGTGAATTTTTTATATTTCTAGCAAGATTTCAGCAAATTGTTATATTTCCGGATAAATTTCCGCAAATTTTTTTCCATTTCCGGCAAATTTCAGCAAGTTTTTTTTCCGTTTCCGGCATAATTGCAGCAAATTTTTCCGTCTCCGTTTCCGTTTTCTGGCCTTTCATGTTTCCGTTCTCCGTTTTCCGGCAAGTGCAAAAAATTTTCCGTTTCCGTTTCCGTTTTCCGGCAAGTTCAAAAAATTTTCCGTTTCCGTTTCCGTTTTCCGCCAAAAAGTTTTTGTTGACACCCTAGTTATGTAAAGACAAGAATTATACCATCTACATGTACCATCTACATAAGTCTATTGACTCTTATAAATAGATGTCAGTTATTGTTGCGTAAATGAGTAAAAAGATTTGCAGGTATTTCGTTGAGCAGGCGCAAGTGGTCAACTGTTACAACAATTGAGGCGTTTGGTTCCGAAACTCGATAAACGCCAAAGTGAAAAAAATTGAGTTAAGTGCATATCTGATATATATATATACTTTTTTCTCCAAAATAAAAAAAATTATGTAAATATCTAATACCGTTCCTGAGATACAGAGACACCGATTTTTGAAAAAAATGTAAATTTTCATCCGAAACTCGATATCTCCACCATCAAAATGGTGAATTTTCACTCGAAACTCGATAACTCCACTGAAAAAACTTTGCATCCGAAACTCGTTATAAATTTATAGCGAAACGGCTCAACTGGGCAAATTACCCATACAAACATGAAGTTTGCATCCGAAACTCGTTATAAAATTTTGTTAGTTAGATTTGTCGCCATAATGACAGTAAAATGGACCTAACTCTAGCTATATTTGCCGGCCAGAGGATTGTAAGTATGGAAAATGTAGAGAAATTCGTTGGCTTTTCAAAAAGTATTGGGCAAGGGTTGTCACTCAAAGCGTGCCCGCTCAGGCCACTCTCAAAGTTTCAAATGCAATTTTCACAAAACTGAAAAACATGGAGTTATCGAGTTTCGGAAGCAAACTCCTCAATTGTTACACACGAGCCCTGAATCCTATATTTAATTTGTTAGCATCATATTGAATTGATGCAAACATGAATTGCATTGAATCAAAAACCTCAAAATAGGGAACGTACTCATTGCAGCTTAATTCACTGCTAACGCAAATGAGTGCTAACACCAGCTGGCCTGGCTACATACCTTACCTATTTATAAAAAATAAAATTCACATTTCTACGCGACCATAATTCAACCAATGTGGAAAGAAGTAAAGCATGCATTTGGTCGCAATTTCAGTGTTAATTGCTAATCTAGTAATAAGTGCCGCTTCATACAGGTGAGCTGACCTCCAAAAATTGTGGCCACACAAGCTATGTAGTTTTCATGGTTCCAATTCGAAAACTCGTTCAGAAACTAAATGGCGACGCGAACGCTGATTGACGCTTCAATCATTCAGTAACCTGGCGCACTCGTATTAGGATGCAGTTATTAGTCTACAGAAATTATCAGCCCATGGGCCATGAACTACTGTTTAAGGAGACAGAAAATATTTCGGTAGAGTTTTCGAATTGGAACCATGAAAACTAGCTTTTGTGGAGCCATTAGGTAATCGATATTCTGACGGAATTACTCATGCCTAAATAAAGTTAAACACATGGTGCTCTGTCTCTCGACAGCTCGAAAGTGTGCTAGTAATGGAGAAAACCATGCTAACATGAAGCATTTTTCTGTACCTAATGTTTTTGATGAAACCCATGTTATGGCTGACATGACAAGACATATAAAAAAGTCTCTATCGCAGGGTTTATATATTTTCTGCAGCAGCTGGTGCTTCAGCGCGACCACACATCGGGAAAGAGCGCACTGGTGAATTTCTACTCGAACAACTCAGCCATCGGTGAGTATTTTATCTTATAAATATTGACCTTCATTAAAACATGTCCGCTTACTACAGTTCGTTGCTTGTTGTTTTGAATATGTTCAAGCTCAATGAATGTTTCAAAGTGCATGTGCGATTTGGTAAAATATATGAGCTGTAATTTTATTAATAGGAAAATAGACTTCTTGCGCGCGACAAAATTTCTGCTCCCGGCCCCGATAAATTTGTCGCATGGCATAAATTTGCCGCAAATAAATTTATGTAGTTATAGACTGTTAAAAATCAGTGTCCACAACGAACTTATCTTATCGACCCTCTCACTATTTGTCCACAAAAAGCGTAGACTTATCGACGTTTTACTATATCCACCATGGACTTATCGACCTCACCTCAGGGATGTCGCCGTGCCGTCGCAGTACAGAGTACGCGTCGAGGACCGTTCGCAAAATGACGGCCGCAGTGCACTGCTGCGGCTGGGAAAGCGCACGCGCTCGGTTGATTTCGAATCGAATTCAAATTTAGATAGAGACAGAGGCAGTTTTCTCAGATTGGGTTGATGTAGAACGGAAAATCGATGTTATTTAATTGCGTTATTATTTGTTGGGTTTATATTTCGTTTGCATCTTGGTTGTATGCATACCGATGACGTGCTGATGAACAAAGTCGAAACACGACCAACAGTGAAAATTTACTAAGGCGTTTTTCTCATAAAATCGGGGTTTGTGGGCACAATAAATCTACTCGTAAATATCAGTAGGTTAGGAGGACAGAATGACAAACTGACACTACCGTTATCATCTTTGAATGTAATGTTTATGTCTTCTGCATCTGCATCACACTGTTCCATCTGTTGACTACCCTAGTACACCTAGTTGGTAAGTACACTAATATAATTTAGCACACAGTTCAACATCTCAATTTGGGGGTTGATATTTCGTTTTTAATTATTCGTTTCACCTATTAATTGTCATTAAGCTGTCAATCCACTTTTACAAAAATGTAAATACCTACTTTATGCTTTATATTTCATTTTTATTTTTAGAAAGACATTTGTCCACACATTGCAGATAAGTATTATATAATAAAAAACAACACTGCTTTCATTTGATTGAAATTGTAATGTGTTGCGTGCCGAAACGCCTGGGGCCAGTTCCGCAAAATGAGAAGTGAAATGGCAAAGGCGAAGTAAAAGCGCAAAGGCGAAGTGAAACGGCAAGTGAATTGGCAAAAGCAAAGTAAAAAAATAAAAATAAAAAGTAATTTCTTTTCGCTTTTGCCATTTCCCTTGCCATTTCACTTCGCATTTGCGCTTTTACTTCCCCTTTGCCATTTCACTTCCCACTTCTCATTTTGCGGAACTGGCACCTGGTGCCAATTCCGCAAGTGGAGAAGTACAAGACCATTTTAGAAGTGTAAAGTAAAAAGTGAAGTAAATTGAGAAGTTGGAAGAATTTTACAGTTTTATGGCGCCCTTGGCGCTTGGCGCCCTTTGGCGCGCTGAAATGGCGCCAGCGCCACAGGGTGACAAATACCTATAGTAAAATGTACGAAGAAATCTGTGAAAATTTTCAAATCGTGAAGAGCAAAATCAGTCAACTTCCGATATGTTAAACTGTTCAGCCATTTTGTGTTTATTTGAAGAGATATGGTAGTTAAATTAACGGATTGGTGCTTCAGATGTTTCCCTAGAATGCTTGTATAGTTGATAAATGACGTGACATGATGAATAATGTCCTGGCACTCGGCAGTAGAAAGAATAAATTGTGTTGGCAGAAATTTTTTTCTCATTCGATTTCAGTTGTTCACAACTGGAGCGAGATTTAATTCTCCCTACAGATTTGTAGGGTAGGGCGTACGCCCGACAGATTTTTTAAAGTTTAGCCGCATCGACGCACATGCACCGAGAGCAAGGCGGTTCGTAAAATATACGAAACCATCACTTAAGGTCGCCGATATCGCAATATGACGTATATCACTGCGATTTTGGCACAGAAATCATGATTTCGTCATTTCTTGGCCGTCGGCCAATTGGTTTTTTTTTTTATTTTGTCGGGCGGGTTACTCGCATAAGTCGCGCTTTTGTGTAGTCTGGTGGTCACTTTTTTAGTGTTCACTGCCTACAACCGAAACCATGAGGGCAGCGACAAGAAAGAAATGCATGCACAAGCGTACAAAAGCGCGACTTATGCGAGTGACCCGCCCGACAAAATAAAATAAAAAACGAAATCGTGATTTCCGGGCCAAAATCGAAGCGATATACGTCATACTGCAATATCGGCGACCTTAAGGGATAGTTTCGTGTATTTTACGAACCGCCTTGCTCTCGGAGCATGTGCGTCGATGCGGCTGAAGTTAAAAAAATCTATCGGGCGTATGCCCTACCCTACAAATCTGTAGGGAGAATTCACCCTACAAATTTTCGTAAGTTATGCACTACACCCTACACGCATCTCCCTACACGCCCAACAAACCCGTGTTCAATTGATAGCCGAGATATGCATGAAAGGCACCCGACACATCAATTTCCAATTCAATTCACGCATTTTGTCGGGTGCGTGGCCGACAAAATAGAAATAAAAATAAAAATCGGCCCTCCACAAAAATGCCGTGGGAGTGGTAAACATTTGTGAAAATGGATGGACTTTTGACTCTATGATTTTGTTCCATTTGGGTACCTATGTTTAAAATAACTCATGTCTTAAATTCAAAATTGAATGGACGGATTCCGTTCCGTTCACAGTTAATTTCATTCGGTATCACCCTATAGTAAGAAGAGCAATCTTTTTTATCAGTGCCAATGTGTCATTCTATTTCAATATTTCATTTTTATTCTGATCTTATTCAGCTGATGCACCAAACATTCAGTTTGTTACCACATTTCTTCTAATAGAAGGGCATACCTCAAATAGAATGGCAGCCAGTAAAAAGCACTGCTCATCTATTCGCAAGTGCAGAATTCAGATTAACGATGAAATGCACTGCACACACATTTTATACTCGATTAGCACGACATGCAAAAAGTGGGTGCCAGCGGTGGGACCATAGGGGATTTTCGGGGTAGCATTTGGGGGGGGGTCCGCCAAAGTTTGCATGGTTATAACTTTGCAACCACTTGGCGAAATTTGGCTGAAAATGTAGAATCATGTCGGGGCGGTATTGAAAATCGAATTCGACTTTCTACAACCCCCCTGACCCGAGATAGGGTGGGTCTGAACAAAGGCACATTTTTCGATTTTTTCGGGTGTCGCCTTGAACACGCAAACTTTGAATGTCAATAAGTCCGTTATTTCACAGCCGATTTTGTTCATTTAACTTCTAAAATGAAGAAAAATCGTTGGAGATGCCATTTTTGAGGTTATTTTGGTGATGTACAATTGCAGTCATATCGATTTGACCCTATTTCTAAATGCCAAATTTTGAGCAAATTTTTTTATTTGGACATGCTATCATATACTTTAGATGACGAGAACTCATATGAAACAAAAATGAGTTCAATATCTCTTTCCAATCAAAAGTTATTGCACATCAAACTTTCCCTCCCATCCACATGTCAGTTTATTTGTATGCATTTTCATTATGATAATTTAATTCAAGAGTTCTCATCATTGTCTTGTACGGGAGAACTTATTCAATACACAGATAATCTGGGCATAAAAATGATATCTCCATGTCATTCTGATCATTTTAAGTGTTCTTTGGTGAAAATCGGCCAAGAAATGGTCGAGATATGGAGTGTTGAAGTTGCATGCTTTTTTCTTCATGCAGTTATTTATGTGGATGGGAGGGAAAGTTTGATGCGCTATAACTTTTGATTTTAAAGAGATATTGAACTTATTTTTTTATATGAGTTCTCGTCATCTAAAGTATATGATAGCATGTTCAAATAAAATTTGCTAAAAATTTGGCATTCAGAAATTGGGTCAAATCGATATGACCACAATTGTACATGACCAAAATGACCACAAAAACGGCATCTCCAAAGATTTTTCTTCATTTTAGAAGTTAAATGAACAAAATCGGCTGTGAAATCACGGAGTTATTGACATTCAAAGTTTGCGTGTTCAAGGCGACACCCGAAAAAATCGAAAAATGTGCTTTTTTTCAGACCCACCCTATCTCGGGTCAGGGGGGTTGTAGAAAGTCGAATTCGATTTTAAATAGCGACCCGACATGAAACCTCATTATGTTCTATTTTCGACAAATTTCGCCTGGTGGCTGCTGAGTTATAATCATGCAAACTTTGGCGGACCCCCCCCCCCCCTAAAATGCTACCCCAAAAATCCCCTATGGGTGGGACGCGCTCATTGTTGCTCATCTTTTTTCTATTTTGGACATTTTGGACATTTTCTTTTTTATGTTGTAACCATTTTGGTGAATAATGTGCCCGAAATCGGACAGCCTCCCGACAAATTGATTACAGTTGCCCTACACCCGAGGGCGACCTCCCGACATGCAATTGAATTGCGTTTTGTCGTGTCAGGAGCCTGAAGTGTAGGGTAGGGCAACCGTAAACAATCTGTAGGGAGGCTGCTTGATTTCGGGCGTATTACATGCACGTAGGGCGCATTACGCGAGAATTAAATCTGGCCCCTGGTGACATCTTAGTAGGTGGTATAAATATCCATGTTATCATCCTTCCCCATGGTTAAAAAGGATTACTTTTGATAACATTTTCTGCGTAAAACAGGTTCCAAAATTATCTACAGGATGAAATATCCATACCACTGCTGGCGCCCTTTTGGCGCCCTTCAGAGACAGCGCGCCAGGCGCCAAGGGCGCCATGGCGCCACCGAAAGAAGAGCGCCAGGCGCCAAGGGCGCCAAGCGCCAATGGCGCCATGGCGCGGCGCCCCTTGGCGCCCCCAAACAGCGCCAGCGCCATGGCGCCACTCCATCACTAGTCTTCTTTTATCGTATCCGTATCCAAGTCTTATTTTATCATATCCAAATCATATGCTTTTGTATCGAAATACCATATTTACTCGAAATACCTCCCTTAAATTAACCCCCTCGAAATATCCCCAGGTGTTTTCGATCTGAGGAAAAAATAACCCCCCTCGAAATACCCCCCATCTGGAATGATGTACATTATGTATGCCATGTAAATGATGTATTTATTGATGCCAGTTTAGATCGCTGATACACATATTTACCTAAGTGAATTTGTGTACAGATGTATCCCCCGATATATCCGATTTTCTCATGTTTATTACCGGTTTTGAGTATGAAAAGGTATATTCTATACTATGAATAAGCCCCCCTCGAAATACCCCCTCAAAATTTTCACCCAGAAAAAATAAACCCCCTCGGGGTAATTCGAGGAAATACAGTAGTATATCAAGAAGTAAGATTTGGATAGAAAAACTTGAGATTTGACATGACACATTACAGGGTTTTTTCCATGACATTTGACACTTTACAGGGTCTTTTACACTGTACAGGGTCTTTTACAGGGTCTGGGAGTGGCACCAGGTCATAGTCTTTGGCTGTTTCCTGCTCATTGTATGGTCAGTGGCCATCTTTTAATAAAAAGACACCCATCAACATCAAAAAACATAAATAGTGCCCGGCCTGGGGGCAGTCCCAAGCCCTGTAAAGTGTAAAGTAAAGTGTCAAATGTAAAGTCAAATGCAAAGTAAAGTGTCAATCAAAACAAAAAAGAAAAGATTTTATTACTGAACTTTACATGACAATTGACAGTTTACTTTGCATTTGACTTTACATTTGACACTTTACTTTACACTTTACAGGCTTGGGATTGCCACAAGACCTGAGTACAGTTTGCACTTATGCTACGATTACAGCTCGACGTAAAATTCCAGCGTAAAATTCCATCGCAAAATTGATTACATGAAAGTGTATGATGATACAGGTCTGCAATTTTTCATGGAGAAAATGTTTATCAATACCTTCATTGTGTCCCAGAGTCACCGTCCACGGTCACTGTTATTTGATTGTGAAAATTCGAAAATTTAGATTTTACGTTGAAATTTTACGCCAGCTGAAAAAAGTCAATTCTACGCCAGGTGATTGCATGCAGTGACATAGCGTAGAATTGATTTTTCTTCAGCTGGCGTAAAATTTCAACGTAAAATCGAAATTTTTGAATTTTCGGAATCAAATAGAAGTGACTGGACGATGACCCTTGGTCACAATGAAGGTATTGATTAACGTATTGTCCATGAAAAACTACAGACCTGTATCATCATTCACTTTCATGTAAATAATCAATTTTGCGATGGAATTTTACGCTGGAATTTTACGCCCGAGCTGTAATCGCTACATAATAAGAAATACGGTATAATATATGTGCTTGACCGCATTGCGGAACTTACTATAGGCGCACGCCTGCAGCGAAAAATGATCGCACTAGCATCTATTTAGCAACTGCAAACGAGGAACAGGAACATACAGGAAGACGTCAATCTTGTGCTATGATCCATCGCGATTTAAAAAAACGCCCATGGTTACATACGTTTGAGAATAACAGAAAAATAAATGAATATACATAAAAAAAAATTATATATTTATATTAATATTTGTATAAATATATATGTATATTAAAATGAAGTCGAATACAGCTCTATTACAGCTCAAAAGAAACCTCAGAGAGCCAACGTCAACTAATTTTTCATTTCTTCAACTCTTTAATTTTTATTTTTTGCTGTTTGAACCGTTTAGTTTAAATATTCAGAACCTAATGTCTTATTTCAGCTATATTCATGCATTCAAAATTTCAAACGATAACAACAACATATTTTACACTGACAGCACACTTACAACTGAGGCTTAGTACACATCTAAACCCATTTAACATCTAAACCTGCCAGCCATATAAATGTAAATGTACCTAAAGATTTGCATATTATCTGACATGCCGCCCAATCTACAGTGGACACTATGCCTTTTTGTTTTCCACCCATTGTAAGGGAGGCGTGCCCATTAATATCACTATAATCCAACCAAATTATGGTGCGCTGACGATGGAAACAATGCATGCTGCCAGCGCCGCAGAATAATGAGCTATGTTTGATTGAACGATAGAAGTTTATCGATTTAAAATGTAGATTATCGCTGTTTCTGCAGATTCTGTCTAGATGTGTAATGGGTTTAGATGTGTACCGGCACAGGGCCCTCAAAACTACCGTGTATTTACCATCTGAATAAAAAATGATTTACCGTATTTCCTCGAAATACCCCCGGGGGGTTTATTTTTTCAGAGTGAAAATTTTGAGGGGGGGTTAAACGAGGGGGGAGGGGTATTTCGAGGGGGGGGGTTTATTATTTCGCCAGAAATTTTTTGAAATCCCAGTACTAAAATGTCGTCTGAAACGTACGCAGACGTCGAAAAATGCAACAAAAATCGCCATTTATAAGACGCTTAAGACATTTATAAGTGTGTAGACGTACAAACACTGTTCTAACATAACAGAGTCATCGTTTTTAACGTGTGTTCTGCATTGCCGGGATGACAAACCGCAGCCTTTGTCATTTACGTTCTCTATACACTAAATTTCGGGGGGGGGGGTATTTCGAGGGGGGGGTTTATAAGTTCATAGTGTCCATTTTGAGGGGGGGTATTTCGAGGGGGAGGGGTATTTCGAGGGGGGGTATTTCGAGGAAATACGGTAGGTACATTTTTTCCCTCCAATATACCACCAAATTCACCAAGTTTTGGTAACTTTATTTGCAAAGCGTGCAACTGCAGTTCAAAAAGCCAAAATACAGATTCAAATATTCGTGTGCATTTATCTTTTCAGAAAATTGATCATTTTTCGAATGCTATCCTTAGTTCATGGACAGGGACATAAAATACATAACGACTGGCAGTTAGCGCAGTTCGAACGTCATTTTGTCCCAACGATTCGAATAAAAATACATTACATTCCGCCGCCTTTCTTCCGCTGTTACATTTAACTGCCGTGGCGACTGAACAAATAAATATATTTACATACTCCGCTGACCGCATGCTAGACATTTTTCTGAATGAAACAAACCATCAAGACAAGGCATCGTGAAAAAAACATAGATTCATTCAAAAAATTTAAAACTTTTTTCATGAACAAAGTATTTACCATATATCCTCGAATAAGTCCCCAGGGGACAGATTTAATACTCCCTACAGATTTGTAGGGTAGGGCGTACGCCCGACAGATTTTTTAAAGTTTACCGTATTTCTCCGATCAAAGCACCCCCCCGTTCAAAGCTCCCGGGGTGCTATGCTGTGTAAAATGTTCCGTGTAAAGCACCCGGGTGCTTTACTTCTCATCCGAAAAAAAAACTTGACGATCATCTCTTAGCGTAAAAATATTAGATAATTAGGTAAAGATTAGGAAAAGATATGAGAAAAGATCACAATAGCATCTGTTACATAAGAATTTGTTTGCATGGCGAGTGCGTGGCGTTCTTTTGCACACTTTTGGCTATTTAATTGCATGCTGCTGCCACATCAAATGCTTCTGGTGTAATTCACCAGAGCAACTTGAAGTGGGAGTGGTTGTGGGAATGTTACATTTGAATATGATAATCGATATATAAATTAGGTATATAAAAGTTGATCAGTCAGTATTATTCATTCATAACCATCAGTATCTATTGGTATCGAACAAACATAGTATAGCACCCCGTGATTTGCATTGCACCAGGGTGCTATAAACGGCACTTGAAAAGTAGTCTGAAATGTGCTTCAATTTTGTAAAGCACCCGGGGTGCTTTGATTGGAGAAATACGGTAGCCGCATCGACGCACATGCACCGAGAGCAAGGCGGTTCGTAAAATATACGAAACCATCCCTTAAGGTTGCCGATATTGTAATATTACGTATATCACTTCGATTTTGGCCCGGAAATCACGATTTCGTCATTTCTTGGCCGTCTGCCAATTCGTTTTTTATTTTATTTTGTCGGACGGGTTACTCGCATAAGTCGCGCTTTTGTACGCTCGTGCATGCATTTCTTTCTTGTTGCTGCCCTCAGGGTTTCGGTTGCAGACAGTGAACACTAAAAAAGTGACCACCTGACTATACAAAAGCGCGACTTATGCGAGTAACCCGCCCGACAAAATAAAATAAAAAACGAATTGGCAGACGGCCAAGAAATGACGGAATCGTGATTTCCGGGCCAAAATCGAAGCGATATACGTCATATTGCAATATCGGCGACCTTAAGGGATAGTTTCATGTGTTTTACGAGCCGCCTTGCTCTCGGTGCATGTGCGTCGATGCGGCTGAACTTTCAAAAATCTATCGGGCGTACGCCCTACCCTACAAATCTGTAGGGTGTATTAAATCTGGCCCCAGGGAGTTATTTTTCATCAGACTTTCTTGACGTGTAGTTATTCGGGCAGGAGGCTATTCGATGTGGAAGTTACCTATTCAGGGAGAGGAGTTTTTCTATCAGGATATTCCATAAAATGCATGATCAATAACTATTGTTGTGAGAAAGTTTGTGCATATTGTTTGTCAAAGTGTTTAGTGCAATAGGGTGTCAAATTTTCGTTTTCCGAATGACAAACTTTTACGTTTCCGTTTTCTGGCAGCTGAAAAGCTTTTTAACTTTTGATTTCCGGCTGTCAATTTTTTTTACCTTTCCGTTTTGCTTTTTCCACTAAAACTTTTAAAATTAAAAGTATTGCGTCAGCGCGTTGTTGTGAAAGAACAATGAGGTAAGTCAACTGCGTTTCTGTGCAGTATATTATTTGTAAATCCGCCCTCAGTCCACCTAACCGTCATAGAAACGGTCGGAACATGTTCTGCCGCACAACAGACTTGTGTCGCGCAGTTTTTGGAAGTGTTTGTTGTGCAGGAAGTGATGGAATGGCGCCATAGTGCTGGCACCATTTGAGGTTATTGCGCCATCACCAGCGCTGTCTCCAGCACAACAAACTTTTGTTGCGCAAGAAACTGCGCGACAAAACGTTTGTCGTGCACAAGTGGTGCCATGGGACAACACACTTTGGCGCCCTTAAATGGCGCCAGTGCCATGGCACCATTCCATCACTACCTGCACAACAAACTTTTGTTGCGCTAAAAACTGCGCGACACAAGTTTGTTGTGCGGCAGAAATTGTCGTGATCCTTCTAGAAATGTCCGATGTACTCATGTAAAAGCGCTAAATGCTGGCGCCAGCTCTATGCAAAAATCCAGATTGAGTGGCGCTTTTTTCAGTGTGCTTGAGAAATTGCGGTGGGAGTTGCATTTAGCTGATCCTTAATTATTTATATAATTTAGGATCTGCTAAATGCAACACCCACCGGCAGAATTAACCCATAGGAAATGTAATATCATTAGGTATATCATTCATTACCTATCATCAAATATTTTTGAAATTTGACTACCTGCACCATTCAAAGTAATTATAGTTTAGGTTTTCAATTACTAAACTATCTCATTTCTAATCAGTACACAATAAAATTCTTATAGCGTAGGCACACGCAGTGCACGCAACGTCCGTAGAGTTGACATGCACTAGGTTTCATAACTATTAAAAGCCCGGAGCCGGAAGCCGTGATCATGCATTGTTGTGAGGATGCATTTTTCAATTTTACTCGTGTGCCATTCTCGAACAAAATAAATATTTATGTATGTACACACACCTCATGTTGTTTATGGTTCTAGAAAAGTCCAGAAAAAGGAACTAAAACTATTCTAGCTTAGGAAAGTTCTTAAAGAAGCAAAAAGTTCTTTCAAGAGTTGGAGGTATAAAATCCCCAGAATTGCAGTAATTTGTGCCACTCTTGAAGGTACTCAACAAAAATTGTGTAAACATTTTTGCATGTTATAAGTGGTTTTGGCAGGTACAATCATTATGCAAATACAATTTAGTTGGGGCTTAGGAGCCCCCCCATTCACTGGGCTACCTGAACAAACCGCCCTTCATTCAGAAATCCTGGATAAATCCCTGACTGGTTCAAAAGCTGTACTCACTGTATACATACTCAAAAGGCACTGGCACTCAAATAGCACTATTCAGGGTAACTGACCATATATTAAACCTGGCAAAGTACATTGGAGAGGCTACATCCTGGAGACACATCACACGAAAATTCACCTTTTCTACATTTTCAGTAACAAAGTTGGCGCATCTCCAAATTTTTGCAGCTCATCAAGGTTCACTGTAGGTAGGGTGTCAACTTTCCGTCTTCCGTTTTCCGTTTCCGCTTTCCGCAGGCAAATTTTTTTCCGTTTCCGTTTCCGTTTTCCGGCTGCTAATTTTTTTTTCCGTTTCCGTTTTACGGCAAGTGCAAAGTTTTTTCCGTTTACGTTTCCGTTTTCCGCCAAAAAGTTTTCGTTGGCACCCTAACTGTAGATACTGTACCTAGGAACCCCAAAGTGTCTTATGAATGAAATAAACAGTTCAAAGTTCACAGTCTGTATGTCAAAGGTCTAACTCAGCATGCATATTATTACTGACCCATAAAATTGGTAACAAGCTGAGCAGGTCATATTGATATTTCTATGTCTTTTTGATTGGATATAACATATGAATTCATGTTTATTGCATCATTCACTCCATCCTACTTTTTATTCCTATAAGAGCATTGTAAACCTTAGAATAAGCTTTAGTTAGATTTTCCAGTCTTCAATGAAACATGAACAAAATGATGTAGGTATGTATCGAAGCTGAAACCTATGATATCAAGAAATATTGAACCAAATCATTGGAACCGGATGATTGTCTTCTGTTTGTTTTCCGTTTCCATATTTTAAAAAATTCATAGCGAATTCAGGCACACGCTGTGGCTGCATATCTAAACGTCAATGAAACAGGAAAATTAAAGCATTTTTCAGAGGCACATGATTACCTGCACATGCACGCATTACCTCATTCCCATCGTCGCTGAGAATAGACTCATTTATATACTTCCCCTGGTCCGCAGTTAGCATTCGAAAAATAACCCGTGATTTATATTTTCGAAAATCACAATAAATATAAATAACCCGTGATTTATATATATTTATATTTTTTCTAAATTCTGAGTGATATATTTATATATATTTTTTTAAATTTGAAAAAAATCACTGAGAAAATCACTCATACTTGATACATTGTGGTGCAATGATTGCGCTTTATGACTAAAACATGCAATCTGTGCAAGAGAAATTTGCAGGGATTTTCTCCAGAAAATCTTTCTGTTCATGTAGAGCATTATTGGGTTAAAATTGTATTTGAAGCAGGTAAATATTGTTAGCCTACACACACTAGTTTTCACCCTGACTTTTTTGAAAACTGAAATGGGCAAAAATGGTGACATGTTTCCATAAAGTTTTCCACTACCGAATGCTATATAGCATATATCCTCGAAAGACCCCCCCCCTCGAAATACCCCCTTTTGAGAAATACCCCCCTCAAAATGGGCACAATGAACTTATAAACCCCCCTGTCGCGAAATACCCCCCTCAAAATGGGCACTATGAACTTATAACCCCCCCCCTCGAAATACCCCACCCCAATTTACTGAATAGAGAACATAATGCGGTTTGTGATCCGGGAAACGCAGAACACATGTTAAAAACAATGACTGTGTGATGTTAGAACTGGTTATATACTGTCTACATACATATATAAGTCCATAGAGTGTTATAAATGGTGGTTTTTGTTGCATTTTTCGACGTTTGTGTTCATTTCAAACAACAATTTAGTAATGGGATTTGAAAAATTTCTGGCAAAATAATAAATCCCCCCTCAAAATACCCCCTCATTTGACCCCCCTCAAAATTTCCACTCTGAAAAAATAAACCCCCCACGGGGTAATTTGAGGAAATACAGTATGTTCAGTTTTCACAAATGGCATGAATTTTGGTGGGGTGGTGTTGGCAAATCACTAGTTTGATTTGATCACAACTCAAACTCAAATGATGGCAAATGGTGACATCACTATCAATTAGTTTTCATTTTGTATGTGACAAAAATGTAAACTGTTTTAGTAACTTTTTATTTATGTCATCCTGCTATGAATTCTATGGTTATGTTTTGGGTATAAAGCACCTCTCTATCTTTTAACATACCTTTCTGAAATAAAACATGACTTTAAATTTAAAAAAATACCAATTTGATGTGATCAAAAAATTTCTACAGTGATTGCAAGCTCAGTTTACTATTTTTGAAAAGTGACCATGCTTGGTGACATGCAACAATGTTGGCTGTTGTCAAATATTGGGAACAACTGTGGAAAACTGTCACCATGGTGTCACCAGAACCACTAGTGTCATCACAATGTTGTCAAAACATAGCCATGTGCCCAAAAATGAGTTTTCACAGCACATCATCAATGAAAAAGTGCTGAGCATGAGCACCTATTTAGTCAAACATCCATTGCCACAACCAGGCGCTATAGGTTGAGAGCTAAATATTTGCAGTGCAATATATTTTTGAAGTTTTCATTGAGGTTGAACTGAAGGTTGAATTTTTCTGTGATATTTGCTTGATGTTTTCACTTGTAAAATACTGTATAAATGAATACTGCTTGTGGAATGAAAATAAATGGACTGTGGTATCTTAGAGTACATTTTTTGTGCTTGCAAATGGTAAATAAAGCCCAGAATATTGCTTGAAATTGAAATAAAGCACAAGTGATTTTTTGAGATTTTTTTGAGCTTAGAGTTATTTTTTCAGTAATTTAATTTTATTTTCTGGAGACCTAGAGTGATTTATATATATTTATATTTTTTCCAATATTGGAGTGATATATTTATATATATTTTCCAAAAAATCGGTGATTTTTTCGAATGCTATCCGCAGTTTACCATCAGGCATCAAACCCATTATCGGCATTTTTATTAAGCTTTACTACCTCTAAAGAACTCATTTGTGTCTGTGATGTTTTTACTACTGTTTTTGATGTATTTTGCGTTATATTTTTCCTTTCATTTTCATTTACATTGCTTGACTTGAAGGTTTTTCAATGGGAATTATGGGATTCAATATTAGTGATCTTTGTTCATTCATAGTGTTCTACGCTTTCACACACAATAACATACTTTTTTTTCGAAAATCAACTATCAATTCCCACGAAAAATAATTGTGCAGCAATTTGGACGAGCAATTTGGACAATTTTGCTGATGCGAACTTTAAATTTGGATACACCTGGACACTTCAGCAAACGAACTAATGAAATTCTTTTTATAAATATCATGTGAATTTTCGCCATTCCATTTAGGTAGATACCTATGATCATACATTATTCAAACTGACCCTTTTACACCAACCAAATTATTTATTTCCGGACACAGCTCAAAGCAACACAATATTTACATGGGCTTTCCCAACTGTTTGTTACATTTCGTTACAGATTTTAGGATTTTTTATTATTTTCAATGTAAGTATACCTAATCAAAATAATTTTTCACATAAATTTCAAAAAAAATTTATTTGTATCGAAAAAAGCAACAAAAAAAACGTCAAACGAGTGTGAGTTATATGCTCTTATGTTGTGTATCATATTTTTAACATTGGAATTTTACCAACGAACGACATTTTGTTAAGGGTTGAGTTTTTCAATTAATCTTAGTACGAAACAGATAAACCCAACCAGAATGCACGGACGCTAAAACATAGAAGTATAGGTGTTAATTTTCAAAACACGCCTTTCTCATAAATACAGTAACAGCATGGTATTGATCCACTATCATGTTTATAGCTCGGCGACCGGTGCTGACTTGTAACGCCACACCGCTGTTATCACCCAATATAATCATCTACTTTTGCCTGATCTAACGCATGCACAGATGCACTGATGGATCTTTTCCGCGCTAAGCCAACAAGCATCCGTTCGCAAGCATGACATTGTTGCGCCGCGTCGCTGAAAAAATATTCCATTCACTGCGATGTCATATCAAGGCGCCTTGCGCTGCACACGCGAAAACGGCTCGCCATAAGGCTAAGCCAGAGTTGTTAAAATTACTGAACTTTTTCAATGTATGTCTGTATTTAAACTACTTTTTTGTTACTCACTCTTAAGTAGGGTTCAAACGGGATCACGATCCGGATCCCAGATCCCGTGAAATTCCGGGATTTAGCAGTCCCGATCCCGATCCCGATCCCGAAACCCCAATCCCGATCCCGATCCCAATCCCGAAATCCAAAAATACCAATCCCGATCCTGATCCCGATCCCGAAAACTTTCAAATCCCGATCCCGATCCAGAGAATCTCCCAAGTCCGGGATCCCGATCCCGGAAAAAATAGTGTAAATTATAAAAAGTGAAAAAATGACATTTTTGCGTGCAAAAATGTGAACGCAAACCCCCAGCGTCCATTTTATGTCACTTTTCTGGCATCCAACAGTGTTTTGAGACCTTTATGAACAACTGTGAATGCCAGAACAGTGACGAAAATCTTTATCCCTAGACCCCAATCCTGATCCCGAAAAAATGCCAATCCCGATCCCGATCCCGATCCCGTGACCCCAATCCCAGCCAATCCCGATCCCGATCCCGAAATCTCAAAATACCAATCCCGATCCCGATCCCGATCACGAAACCCTAATCCCGATCCCGAAATCTCAAAAAGTGAATCCCGATCCCGATCCCGAAAAGTCAATCCTGTTTGAACCCTACTCTTAAGTACAGAAAATGTAAAATACTTTTTTACCTGTACTCATGAGTAAAATGGATATTTTCACAGGAAAGTGTAAAACGGATTTCCTTTTTCCTTTGAAAATGTGAAAGTGAGTATGTTTCTTCATTAAAGTGAATACTTTTTAAAAGTAAAAGTAAAAGTGCTACATCTTTCATGGAAAATGTAAAGTCTATTGTAGTGTTCACCTATTGTGATGAAACCCGCAAAGGTCAGGTTTCAAGGATCATATAAAAGGCAACAGTAAGTAGCTTCAGTCAATTTTAGCTCAACTACAGATTTATCCTTCCATGCTCCAGTTGTTTCAGATCTCCATTTCATGCTTTTACCACATGAAGTTATGATGTTTCAGAATGTGAAAACATAGATTTGAGACTCCTTCCATCCTAGCAAAATAGAATCACAATCACCTTCCTTCACATGCCATGTAGATCTCTACACTTGCTCGTTCGTACTCTGAATGTGCTAGGTGATGCACAAGCTGAGTAGTGAAGTGTTGAGTGCCATGGGCACAACATTATATGAAAATTGCTAAAACCTATTACTCACATACCTACATACATATGCACTTCTAAACTAAATGTACATACATTTTAACAACTGTGGGCGGTACTAGTGATAGAAAAGCGCCAGGAAAAATGGCGCCATGGCGCCATCTAGAAAAATGGCACAAGCGCCAAAAGAACGCCAGAGAAAATGGCGCCACGGCGTCATCTGCAAAAATGGCGCCAGGCGCCAAAGGGTGCCAGAAACAATGGCACCAGGCGCCAACAATAAAAGCCATTTTTCGGCATGTAGATCATCACAGAAGAGGATATAGAAGGACAATGTGTCATACCAATTTTCCTCGTGGTAAAGAGCCACATCAACTGCATCTTATAACTGTATATAGGCAATAAACTGCATATAATAATTGTATATAGGTAATATACCTATTAATATATATAAATACATTCAAAAAATTATTCAAATGGGGACTACTGTTTTTTGCTTAATTTGTTGAGGTAGGTACAGATTTTTCAGGTAAAAGAAAAAACAGTTTGCTTTACATTTTATGTAATCAGGCAGTGAGTAACTTTAAACTACTTTATGTGTATTTACCTATGTACACTTTGAAAAATGTTAGTATTATTAACAACTTTGCAAATTTCTCCAAAAACCAGCTTCAAAAAATGGCAAGCAAATGATATTACCTTAGAATGAATCTGTATAATTCATGTGTAATGTAAATATTTTCACTCTTATGCTGCGATTACAGCTCAGGTGTAAAATTGACCAGGCGTAAAAATGTTTTTTTGGGCATAAAATTAATTACAGGTGAATGGATAAAGATATGGTGTTGTAATTTCAGTCAAAGAAAGCACACATGCAGATGTTGCTTGTGTCCAACACTCATCAGTTTATTTTAATTGTATTAGAAGTATGAATTTTGGCGCAAATGTTTTTAATTTTACGCCCTAATTTTATGCAACTTACAGCGCATAATTGAAAAAATTGTGCTAAAATTCATAACTCCCAGTACAATTAAAATAAACTCATGAGCTTTGGGCACAAGAACCGTCTGCATCGAAGCTTTCTTTGACTGAAATAACAATGTCGTATCTTTATCCATTCATCTGTAATTAATTTTACGCCCAAAATCAATTTTACGCCCATTCAATTTAACGCCTGAGCTGTAATCACAGCATAATGAATATTAATTAGTGTTTAGAATAGGTCAGTCGACAAGATGAGGTGATGAGTGATGTTTTATATTTTAAAATGAAGCTGGCTTGACTGGCTGGTATACTAAATACCAAATATTTTTTTCACTCATTCTTACATGCTAGCATGCAGGGATAGAAGTTTTGAATCTAAATATGTAAGTGTTAAATCACTGATGAAAACACCCCTAACATCTATTTTATTTGTGATATTTATCATTCAGATGCACTTCAAAGAAAGTTAAAATGCTAAACTCACACTGAACATTTTGGCGCCCTTTCTGGCGCCATGCAAATCAATGGCGCCGGGAACCAAATTGGCGCCGGCAAAAATGGCGCCAAGCGCCAAGGGCGCCATGGCGCCATTCGAAATAATGGCGCCAGGCGCCAGAGAAATGGGCGCCAAGCGCCAATGGCGCCATGGCGCTGGCGCACTTTGGCGCCATTAAAGGGCGCCAGCGCCATGGCGCCATTCCATCACTAGGCGGTACCCGCAGCGCCGAATCGACTGACTGTCCACTTTTGCGCGCGCAGTTGAACTCGTTCGTCCGTCGCGCAGCACTCGCCGCCCGCAATTTGCAGATCTCACTTGCTGCGGTGCTACGATCAAAGTCCTTTATCCATTGGCGATCGCCGGCTAAAGCGACGAAAGTGCCGCGGCCACATTACCGAGCCGTATTTCGCCCCGGCGCCCGGCAATTATGGAATTCTTGCGGCGCATGCGAGCCGCTACCGGCGGGTAATGAAAAGTCATGTTGCAGTGCATTCGATCGTTAATCTACGTGTGGGATGTAATGGGATGCGTTGAAAGATGTTTTTTTTTCTAGGCTTTTTTTTCGTAATGATAGACAACTATCTAAAAATGTTTTAATGGGTGTAGCAGTTATACTTCTTATACTATACTTTTAGATTTCTCGGATAAATTCCAGTGTTCCGTGACTTTGTTAGAAACATCATAACAGTTGCATTTCTTTGTATAATAGTAGATATAAATGTATCATAAATATATTCTTTGTAAAAGTTGCCGAAATAACTAGGTATGTAGATAAAAGTTACCGTAGGGAGGGAAAAGTAGTGTTTTGTAAATAGCAAAGGCCAGATAGGACCCGCACTGAATATATAAAACTCTCGGGTGAAAAGTGTTTAAGCTTATTATCTAAACCGGTTATTCGAATTTCGCTTTTTTCCGAAATAGTTTTCGGATACAGATTTCATTTTCGAATTTCTAAAAAAATGAAACCACTTGAAAATTCAAAAATCCAAAAATAATTGCCATTTTCATTTGCCATCGTGAACGCATAGCGAGGAGCAAAAAAATCACACGGCCCACGGCGCAGGTCATTCGACCACGGCTCCTCCGAGCGCCAATTGGGGCCGCGGCGGCGGACGCACGGCGCAGTGGACTCGGTGGCCGCGCGCGACGAGTCTGAGCAGCAACTGCAGCTGTGCACCAGCCGCCTGTCACTGCGCGCCTGCGACGCCCTGCCGGACGACGGCCAGCGCTGTGCTACCGAGCGCGCACAATTTCCACCGATGTCATGTCGCTCAAATCGCCCATGCAGTGCACCCGTATAATTGGGGGTGGCATTTTAGGGTGGAAGGATCCGACAAAATTTCGTGTCGTCACCAACGATGTGTAAGTTCTCAAATAAAAAACACTTTCTGTGTTTTGAGTTTTTCAAAAATGAATACCTGTGTTTTGAGTTTTTTTCATGAAAAAAACTTGAGTTTCCGTGTTTTATTTCAGTGTTTTTTGAAAAAACTCAAGTTTTCCTGTAAAAACTCAAGTTTTTTGGTAAAAACTCAAGTTTTTTAGTAAAGACTCAAGTTTTTTGGGGGTAAAAACTCAAGTTTTCTTACAAAACGTTGCATTTTACAGTATTTTGATGTGAAAACAGGGGTTTTCTTATCATATATAGGTTTTGATATAGGTTTTGCTGATACAGATGTTCCACATATTGGGGATCTGCATATTTGTTCATGTGTCAAAAAGTCCACAAAAATGTGCACTACAGTCCACAAAATAAAAAAATAAGCATGTCCACTCCACAGCATATGTGCTGACCGTGGCAAAATGGATGGATAAAGAAATACAGAGAATTGATAATTAGGCTCATATTCGCATATTTACTTATTTGCACTATTTTACTTTTCATGCACTATATTTATTTACCACGCAAAATATCAAATTGTATTTCCTGCACTATATTATTTACCCATGGAGAATATTCGATTAGGAAAGTGCTCTATAAGTTATTGATAAGTTTATGTGGAATGTTTAGGTTAAAAGGTCAAATATGTTATTATTAGGTGTATTAATATAAAATTAGGCTCATTCAACTCGCCGTAATTTTCTGATCATGATTATACATACATTTGCATAGTTTACTTGCAGTTTACAAAAGTCAAATCTTGTAAATATTTACGTGCTGCGTAATTATCTAGGCCAGCGTCCTAATAGAGAAATGGTGCCCTGCGTGCAACTAGCATTTACTTTACAAAGCCCTTCGCATAGGTATAATTGTCATAACCCTGTTCACAACTATTTATATTTACTTAATAATTATAATACCTTGCTCAATTGAATATATTATAAACTCTGCTCAATTACAATACCCATTTACCTCAAATAAGTCCCAATTTGCTAGACTATTCAACATACGTTTCCAGGAAGTGATTATTATTATCATGTTGAATATACCTTATTCTATTTACGTCATTAGGAACATTTGCACTACTATTTACAGTTTCAAACCCTAATTTATTAGTTCCAATGTGCGTCAATGTTTTCTGACAAATTGAAGCAAATTAGTAAATCGGCCAAGTTTGCCGACTTCGCGCCTCAAGATTAATAGTTTTTCCATTAGCCCAATTTGTACCTGGTATTTCTTTACCATAATTATTTGAATGTATGCACGCGCAGTATAAGGCAACTGTTTCGGCTAGATGTGTTTATTTGTTGCATTTATGTCTTATTTGTGCATTTGTATTAGGAAATTACTGTAGCTGTTTTTCTATACGTGATTTCCGTGTCTTAGCTACTTTGAGAGTTTTTACTTCAGTCTGCGGACCCCAAGCTACTGAACGAAAATAAGCTAGCGATAGAAACTTCGACTAGGAAGCTCGCTAGGCTTTGCGCTTTGTAACACGCTGTATCTGATTGAAATAAAGTACCTGAAACAATTCGAACCCCCTTTTCAACACACAACTACGAAATAAACTCAACTTGGCTGTCGACAAGTGGACGTTCGGCAACAACGGGAAATCAACCACTCTAAAGGCCGTTTCTCACTACGGTCTTGGAGCTGCTGGATTCGGTGGTAGAAGACGCTGACTTCGGTGGCTTCATCACATGGCGCAGCGAGCAGGGTGATTGCATGACATTGTGCTATCACCAAGCCGGAACGGACATTGTGCGGCAGTTGGCAGAACTTCAAAAGTCCTGCTGAACATCAATTGGCCTTGGCTGAGCGTTGGCTGTTGATTTGCAGACAGCACTGTGCCAAAGTCACGGCACTCCTGTCTACATCCTGGGAGCGGTTCTACGCTCACGCGCGGAGGACACTGGAGTTCTGACAAGCCTGTCAGGATTTCAGGCAGCTTTCACCAGTGTTCTGGCAAGGTGCTAGACGCTGGGCGGCACCGGCATTTGACAAGGAGTCATTGTCGGACGGTGGTCAAACTTTTGCTGGACGCTCCTAGACATCCGGACACCAGTGACCGCTCGCACGTCCTTCCTATGCCGAGGGAGGGTGACCTGACGGAGACAGGATCGCCACAAAGCCACGCTAGTCAAAGGGCTGTTTTTGGGCATTCGCGGAGGTCCCTCGCTCCACTGGGTAAGAGTGGACTCATACCTCGGAAGTGCAAAAGTAGGGGTATCAGTGTACAAAGGGCTGTAGCTGACAGAGGGCTGTAGCTGACAGAGAGTGGATTTGAAAACCAAGTATTAGGATACTTGGTAGCGTGTAGGGGCTTTGCGGAGCTCCCATCAAATATACACGCTGTGCCTGCTCGGTACCATCAGATCAGACAGCATAAAAGTGCCAGAAATTCTGCATTGCACAGGCGCAATTGCAGAGCAGTGTACAGAAACACTGCCCAGAATCAGAAAGTGCACCAGAGTGCACAGAAACGTGTCACAGGTGACACGGCAAGCGCAGCACTGCGCACAGCGGCACAGGAGCCGCTCAGGAAAGCAAGTGGCTGGCGTGGTCACAAGGCACACAGGCGTGCCAGAAAGAGCGCCAGAGCGCTCAGGAAAAGTGTGTACGGACCCTCTTTGGGCGCACACTGCTGGGCAAATAAATTGTTTATTGTCCAGGTGGATTTGACCAGTGTGTTGAAGTCAACACGTGTAAACAATCACGTCAGGGGCTTTAGGAACACATCTGGTGCCAGTGCAGTAAAGGTCAACGCGTGAGAACACGTCAGGGGCCTGTAGGACTGCATTGGTATTGTGCGTGGCACAACAAATCCGTGGTGCACAGAGCACTGCACAGAAAGACGCAGAGAAGCGTCACAAGCGTCACAGGCGACGCACTATAAAGAGAAACAGTGAAGGAAAATTCATCAGCAAAAATGGTTTCGCCAACAGGTCACATCAGAAAGACCCTGGGGCCAGCAAAGCACAGGGTGGAAAGCAGATTGGCAAGAGAATTTGCCAAATATGACCTGGAGCTATTTGCGGAAGCATCAAAGGAAGATAAGAGAACAGAGATGAGAAGAGTGATTGCAACTATCAAACAGGAGGGTGCAAAATTGGAAAGTGCAATGACTGCAGTGAGAACTCAATTTGACGCATGGAGGGACATCGTCAAGGACATTGACGAACCCGACCAGTTGGAACAAGAACAGAAGATATACCAAGACTCATATGAGGAATATGCAAATATGTCAGACTTGGTGACACAGAAAATGGCAGCCATGAATGTATACATCGAAGAGTTGCAAGACATGATCCAGCAACAGAGCGGAAATACCATGTATGAAGTCAATACAGCATTCATACAGCAGATGGCTGCCCAGATGGCTCTGACAGCTCAGGGAGCTGCTCCGGGGGCCAGTTCAACCAATGCAACCACAGCAAAGAGCGTCAAATTACAGAAACTAGAAGTGGAACAGTTTACTGGGGAAATTGTCAAATTTCGATCATGGTGGCAAATGTTCGAATCCCACATTCACAATCGGACAGATTTGGAGGACATTTCCAAGTTTTCATACTTGAGGAGCTTGCTGAAAGGCTCAGCATTTGGCATGATCAGTGGATTGAGTGTGACCGCAGAGAATTATGCACCCGCAATTGCAATGCTCAAGAAGAGATATGACCAGCCAGTTGTGGTCAGAAACACGCTGATGAGTAATATCATGAAGTTGCGACAGGCCAGGAATACCTGTCAGGATATGAGAATTTTGTTTGATGCAATTGAAAGGCTGCTCCAGCAGTTGGAGTCACTGGGTGAATCAGTGGAACATCCAATGCTGTTGAGCCAGCTGCAACAGAAAGTGCCACCCGAGGTTCTCAGAGAAATCCAGAAGGAACAGGGAACTGAGGAAGCCTTGACGGTGGAAAATTTCAGAAAGCTGTTTGGCAAGCAGTTAGCGCTCAGTGAGGCTGTACAGCACGCACAGCAAACTGAGGCACCAGTTCAGCAATCGCGCCAAGGGTTTGGGAATAATCCTCGCGCACAGCAATTCAATAATCGGTTTCAAGGCAATGGGAACCGATTCAGAGGGCCAGAGAACCCAAGGACCAGCACAGGGAGCATGTCTGTGATCCAGAATGGACAGAGTGCACCACAGGCTGGATTCATGAATCCTGGGAGGCCGTGTGTGTTCTGCAATGACACACAGCAATTACACTTTAATGATAAGTGTCCAAAGTTCAAAACTGCCAGAGAAAGGAGAGTGATTTTGTCAAAGGCAGAGCGATGCCTGAGATGCCTGCAGAAAGGGCATTACATGAATCAATGTCAATTTACGAGAAGTTGCTTCTATTGCAAATCCAATAGGCACCACACTGCGGTGTGCCCAGAGAAATTTGGTGACAATGGCAATGGAAACGCTGGACGGCAAATTCCAGCATTCAGAGCGAATGGTCAACAGAATGGCCAGCAAGCAGCAAACAATGGCAGAAAGTCTGTGCCGACAGCCGGTCGACCAGCACAGAGCCAACAGAGAAAGGCCACAGTGAATTGTGTCACTGTGGAAGAAGCTGGACCAGAAATGGTAGAGACAGAAACCATATCCAGCACAGTGGTTACAGAACCAAATACAAAGCAACAGAATACGTCAGTGAACCTGTCAGTAAACAGGAACATGTCAATGTTGATGACAGCCAGAACCGTGATTGAGGCTTCAGAAATGGATACAGAGATGGAGCCTGAACAGCCACCACTACAGATTCAAGCGTTCCTGGACACAGGATCCCAGGGAACGTACATGTCAGAGAAAGTGGCCAAGAAACTCAATTTGAAGAGTACAGGTGAACACCACATCCAGGTGTACACATTCGGAAATGAAAAGCCGCACTATAAAGTCGTACAGCAAGTGGAATTCAGAATGCGGCTCAGAAATGGCCAGAAAGTTGATATGGTGGCTGATGTGGTCCCGACGTTGACCACAGAACAAGTCAAAGTGCCTGTGTCAGAACAGGACGAAAAGTACCTGCAGAAGTACTTCCCGGATGAGAGTTACTTTGCAGACAGAATTCCCAAGGAAAAAGGGACAGAGTGCAAGTTCAAGCCAGACATTATAGTAGGCTTGAATTATTTCTGGGACTTGATGTCCAGAAACACCAGCACCACCAGACTTCCGTCAGGATTGTATGTCATTCCATCAGAATTGGGATTACTGATGGGAGGTGGGCAGCTGACGAGCAACAGAAATCAATGGACCACGGACGGCGCATATCCGGTGGTTGTCAATACAATTGTGCATCAAATTCAGAGAGAAAAGTGGTACGAGGAAGCACCGTTGTCAATTGCTCCTGTACCAAATGTCAAAGACATGGACAGACTGGATACCATTGGCATAATGGACCAGCCAGACCTCGTCGAGGATGATGAGGCCATCAAACAATTCAATGAGAGTGTACAGAGAAACCCAGATGGACGGTACTCTGTAAAGTTCATGTACAAGCCGAATTTGCATGAACTCCCAGACAACAAAGCAATGGCGTTCAAGAGGTTCAGGTACCTCACCAACAGGCTCAAAAGAGACCCAGAATTACTGGAGAAAATTCAGGCAATCATGAAAGCACAAGAGGAGCAAGGAGTAATTGAGAAAGTCCAAGAGGATATTATGGATGGCAGAAAGTTCCATATATTGCCTCATCAACCAGTGATAACGCCAGAGAAAACTACCACAAAGGTCAGAGAGGTATATGATGCCTCAGCAAAACCGCCAGGCATGCCAAGCTTGAATGAGTGCATGTATCGCGGTCCAGTGATACTACCACAGTTGGTAGGGATGCTGATGCGATTCCGGTTGCATGGAATCGCCCTGGTCGCAGACATAGAGAAAGCGTTTCTGCAGATTAGTCTGCAGGACAGTGACAGAGATGTGACAAGATTTCTGTGGTACAAGGATCCCACGAAACCATCCATGGAGGACAACATTCAGATTTACAGATTTGCCAGAGTACCATTTGGTATAATCTGCAGCCCAGCGCTGCTGGCGCTGACAGTCAGATACCACCTGAATCAAGCTGGCACAGAAAATGCAAAATTGATCGATGAAAATCTGTATGTGGATAATTTGATCCTCAGTGTGGATACAGAGCAGAAAGCAATCGAATTGTACCAGGAATCCAAAGTGCTGTTCACAGAGGCACAGATGAATCTGAGAGAATGGAACAGCAACAATAAGAGCTTTACTTGGCAATTGGCAGAGTCAGATGTAGCCAAGGAAATTGTCACAACAGTCCTAGGAATGAAATGGGACACAGAGAGCGACCAGATGTGGCTGAAAACGCCAAAGACAGTTCAGCAATCACAGTTATCAGAAACTGACCAGAAAATCAAACTTCCCACGAAAAGGACTGTTGCAAAGGTGACTGCGTGATGTTTTGATCCAATGGGACTCGTTAGTCCTGTCCTACTGCCAGCAAAGAGATTTTTGCAAACGTTATGGCATTCAGGACCAAGTGCCAAAGAGTGGGATTCACCCCTGTCTGAGGAACAGACAGCAATTTGGCAGCAATTAGAGACGGAATTGCTCAAGGTTGGACAGATCAAGTTCAACAGAAATCTGAATTATCAGAGTGGTGCAGATGCACAACTGCACATCTTCGTCGATGCCTCAGCAATGGCATACAGCGCAGCGGCATACATATGCCAGAAAACAGAAAATGACAGCGGCACGTCAAGCCTGCTGTACTCCAGATTGAGACTAGCTCCAAAGAAACCAGAAGTGACAATTCCACGGCTGGAATTGTTAGCAATGTTGATCGGCAGCAGAATGTCAAAGTTTATTCACAAAGAGCTCAAGGACGTCAAATTCAGTCAAACAGTTGTATGGTCAGATTCAACCTGTTGTCTGAAGTGGCTAACAACAGCGAAGCCACTGGCATGTTTTGTCAAGAACAGATTGGATGAAATTAGGAAACTTCAGAGTGAGACAGAGAACATGCACATCAGACACATCGCAGGACTGGAGAACCCAGCTGACATGGCCACAAGAGGCATGAATATGTCAGAATTGGAAAGCAGTAACCTGTGGTGGAAGGGGCCAGAATGGCTAATGACTGGAGAATGGCCAGAGCCGAAAGTGGAGCCAGTTACGCCAGAAGTGATGGCAGAAATCAAGAAAGAAGAGCTCAAGTTCCCAAAAGCCAGTCCAATTTACTTGGGCGCCACACAGCAAGTGGTCAGTAACCCAGATGCCAGCAATGTGCAAGCTGATGAAAGCAAGCAAAGCAACCCATTGGGAATTGAGATTCAGAGATTCTCATCACTGACAAAGTTACTGGATGCAACAGTATACGTGATGAGATTTGTGCGACAGATGCACAAAAGGCGCAGCAAAAATGACAGTCAGAATGGATTGTCAGAAATCATGAAAAGTATTTGTGGTACAATAAAACCACAGGGAATTATCAGTATTGAAGAGAGAGAGATTGCGTTGAAATATTGGATCAAAGTGACGCAACAAAATCATTACAAAGGTGTGGCAGAGATACTGGCAACAGGCCACAGCAAAAGCAGCCAGGATGGCAAGAAAACAGCTGCAGACCAGCAGTTGATCAAATGGCTCAATGTGCAGATGCATCAGGATGGAATCCTGAAGTGCCACGGCAGAATGGAGCATACAGACCCACAGGAGGTCACAGTGCCACTCATACTGTTGCCAGCAACGGCTACAGTGACTCAGCTGATCGTCAGAGACCAGCATGAGAAGTTGATGCACGCAGGAGTGCAACATACATTGGCAGCGATCAGACAAAAGTACTGGATTACACAGGGCAGACGGGTGATCTACAATGTGACGAGAACCTGCCCAACCTGTAAGAAATTGGGAGCGAAGCCGTACCAGCTTCCACCAATGCCAGATTTGCCAGAAACCAGAGTTCAGAGAGCTAGACCGTTCCAGTACACGGGCTTGGATTATTTGGGACCAGTTTGGTACAAAGTGGACAAAGATCACAGGAAAATGTGGATTTGTTTGTTCACATGCATGGTGACACGTGCAGTTCACCTGGAAAGTGTGCTGGACATGACAGCACAAGAATTCCTGAATGCAGTCAGGAGATTCATCGCCAGGCGCGGAAAGCCTGAGGCAGTGATTTCAGACAATGCGACGCAATTCAAATTGACAGAGAAAGTGCTCAGCACAAGCACTGACAAGGCCATTAATACTGGGAAAGAATGGTCAGAAATGGTCAAAAGTGGAGCAGTACAAACTTACTGCTCACAGCAACAAATCCAGTGGAACATGACTACTCCTATGGCACCATGGCAGGGAGGTGTCTATGAGAGAATGGTGGGCATCACCAAGAAACATTTCAAGGCAGCTGTGGGACACAGAATGTTAACCCTGCAAGAATTGTTGACACTTCTGCCAGAAGTCGAAGCAGTGATCAACAGCAGGCCAATCTCTTACATCTATGGTGATGTAAAGAGCCTCAGAGTGCTGACGCCAAAAGACTTCCTGACAGGGGAAGGTCAGATTGGAGCACCACAGTTTGACGCAGACAAAGATGGAGAATTTGTGCCCAGAATGGATAACGCAGCGAAACTGCAGAAATATTGGGAGACAACCCAGCAAACTTTGGATAAGTTCTGGGACTTGTGGCATCAAGAGTATATCCCGAGCTTGAGGGAAAGGACTCAGGTGACACACAAACATGGCAGATTGACAGCGACTCAAGAACCCAAAGTGAATGAAGTTGTGCTGATTTATGAAGAGAACATGCCCAGAGGTGCATGGAGGATGGGTCGCATCGAGCAGTTAGAGCGTAGCAAAGATGGACAGATTCGCTCAGCAAAAGTCAGAACTGCCAACAGAAATGTGGTCAGCAGACCACTCAATCAATTGTATCTGTTGGAAATCAATTCAAAGACAATGGATATCCCAGAGACAGCAGTGACAGTCAAAGTGGATCTACTGGACCCAGCAATTGTCCAGAAACATGTCAGAAATCAGAGCTCGAACAGAGACTCTGTATCAAACCCTGTTCAAAACCCTGCTCAGAGGAACTCAGCATCGGATAGAGTCCTGAGGAGTGCGACAGGGAAAGCCACAGCAACCACCAGCAGTTTGGTGATTGGAATGCTGTGCATGGTGTTGATGCTGACAGGCATGTCAGAGTCAGCAACGCTGAGAGAAGCCGGCAAGGCTTACAGCGAAGTATTTTCTAGAACATACGTTCTAGAAACCTCGACAGTAAGGCCACCATCATTGGCAGCGCATCATGGATTGCCACCTTTGCCTTCAGAATGGCCACCAAAATCTGTCAGAGAAATGCAGACTTATGAGAGATTCAAGGATGCAATCAAAGATCATCCTGTGGAACAGGTGATCAATTCACAAAGCCAGAAGTATCAGATTTGCACCAGTGGAAGGCATGGACATGCGCTTACAGTTCCTGAAGAAGTGCAGTGCCATATCCCACCAAGGAATTTTGTCAAGGCAATGAAAGTTACACTTTACGCACAGAGACAGATTCCACAGAAAGAGAAAGCATACAGATGCTACATCAGAATCAAAGAAATCATCACACACACCAGTTTCTGGGGAGCGAAAGGCATTACAGGCAATTTTGAGAAATACCAGCAAGTTGGCGTGGTAGCCTGTAACTATGCAAGAATTCACAAGATGTTCAGAGGAACACCTTTGGTGGAAATGGAGCCCAGAGTGTGGACAACCAATCAAACCTTGAATGTGGAATATTCATGGTGTTGCCATGACAAAGAGAATGTCGTCAGTAACTTCTACATGGAAGAAGGAACCGTGGCTTCACTCGATGGAAAGACTGTAATCAGCGACTTGCAAGATTTCAGCCAGTGCAGAGCCATGATGGGACATTGCAGAGACCACAATTATGGAATCACAGTGTGGGATACAGAGAACTTCAAGCATCAATGTGCATATGAGAGAATTGGCAGATTCAAATCAGAAATATCTGGCCAGACAATTATTGTATCAAAATTGCAAGCAGCATACTCCCACAGCAACAAGACAAAGAGGCCAATTGGCTCAGAATGTGTTCCAGGAGACACATACTACACCGATCAAGGAGGTGTATTTATCCAGTTTGACAGAAGAGAAGATGTGCCTGTGGAATGGGCAATGCCAGGAAAGATAGTGGAGGCAAGAGAGTCGACAATCAGTGGAACATTGTATGCCAGATTGGACGACAGAAACTCCAAGTTTCAGTTCCTGCAACATGTAGTCAGAGAAATGACTCAGGCACAATTTGCGATTGTATGGCATCAGCTATGTCAACTTCGCAAGAACCAGCTGGACATGTTGACTCAGCTTTTCCGCATCGATCCAACACTGGGGATTCGAGCCATGCTGGGAAGACAGGATGTTCATGCAGAATGGGCTGGAGAAGCAATTATGTTTTGGGAATGCAAGGAAGTGCAGCCATACATAATTTATCAGACAGGAAAAGTGGGAGAGACATGTTACAAGTACACACCAATGAGATTGGACAAAGACGGGCCCTTGTGGTTCAAGAGCCCAGGCAGCAGAGACTTGGTGGAGAAATCACCAGAAGAGGATTGCAGCCACACCACACCGCACCTGTACAGAAATGAACATGGACAGTGGAAGTCCGCACATGGAATGGTGCATGTCACAGAGACTCCAATCGAAATGACATGGAAAGGACAATGGCAGGCCTTCACGTTTGATGCGCCTCACCTGTTCACCAACATTGTCAACAGAGCGACCAATTTCATGGATGTCAGAGGCCAGATTCAGAGATTACAGAATTTGGAGCATGTGCAGAACCAGTTGATCGATTACACAGCAGATATGTCATTGGATCCCAGAGTGATCAGAAATTCAATAGAAGGCATTGGAGCTGGAATTGGACAGACGGCAGCAGGAATCGGTAAAGCATATGGTCACTACATATCTGGAGTATCAAAAGGATACACCAACTTTATGGGAGGAATGCTGAAAGGACCCTTTCAAGTGATCATCAACACAATCGCAATGCTGCTGGGGATCACAATCCTGATAGCCGGAATTGTAGCTGCAGGATACCTGTGGTACAATTGGAGGATTGCCACAGGGAAACCAGTGATTCCACCGTGTGTATACACATGCATATGGAAATGCATAGTGTGTCCATTCAAATGCATATGGCTATGCTTCAGAGCCATCAGATACACTATCAAGAAATCAACTCAGAAAGAGACCAATTATCCACAAAGAAAAGTGCGCAAGACAGAGTTGAGACCAGCAATCAAGAGGAGAGCCAGATCCAACTCAACACAGTCCGTCAGATTTGCCAGAAGAGCAGAAACCGAGGACAGAATGGCAAAATCACTATCAGCATACGTTCAACCAGATGAAAGTTCAGCTGATGAAGGACAAGTCAGAGCCAGGAACAGAGACAGTGTTCACATGCCCGATATTCGCAAATTCACCTCACGCGAACGCGCAGGAAGCGACACGGGCAACTACCTGCTTCATCATCAGGCTAGGTCGGCGTTGGCATCACCAGCAACCGGACCTGCAACTTCACGCACACCCACGACTTCGCGCACGACCACGTTCACCACCGAGGCGACTGTGGAAACGCCACTCATCACGTTGGCACCCACCACCACCAACATGTGACGTTGCTGCAACAACGGGGTGCAGCAATTCTTCCGCCCGGAGTGTGCTGACCGTGGCAAAATGGATGGATAAAGAAATACAGAGAATTGATAATTAGGCTCATATTCGCATATTTACTTATTTGCACTATTTTACTTTTCATGCACTATATTTATTTACCACGCAAAATATCAAATTGTATTTCCTGCACTATATTATTTACCCATGGAGAATATTCGATTAGGAAAGTGCTCTATAAGTTATTGATAAGTTTATGTGGAATGTTTAGGTTAAAAGGTCAAATATGTTATTATTAGGTGTATTAATATAAAATTAGGCTCATTCAACTCGCCGTAATTTTCTGATCATGATTATACATACATTTGCATAGTTTACTTGCAGTTTACAAAAGTCAAATCTTGTAAATATTTACGTGCTGCGTAATTATCTAGGCCAGCGTCCTAATAGAGAAATGGTGCCCTGCGTGCAACTAGCATTTACTTTACAAAGCCCTTCGCATAGGTATAATTGTCATAACCCTGTTCACAACTATTTATATTTACTTAATAATTATAATACCTTGCTCAATTGAATATATTATAAACTCTGCTCAATTACAATACCCATTTACCTCAAATAAGTCCCAATTTGCTAGACTATTCAACATACGTTTCCAGGAAGTGATTATTATTATCATGTTGAATATACCTTATTCTATTTACGTCATTAGGAACATTTGCACTACTATTTACAGTTTCAAACCCTAATTTATTAGTTCCAATGTGCGTCAATGTTTTCTGACAAATTGAAGCAAATTAGTAAATCGGCCAAGTTTGCCGACTTCGCGCCTCAAGATTAATAGTTTTTCCATTAGCCCAATTTGTACCTGGTATTTCTTTACCATAATTATTTGAATGTATGCACGCGCAGTATAAGGCAACTGTTTCGGCTAGATGTGTTTATTTGTTGCATTTATGTCTTATTTGTGCATTTGTATTAGGAAATTACTGTAGCTGTTTTTCTATACGTGATTTCCGTGTCTTAGCTACTTTGAGAGTTTTTACTTCAGTCTGCGGACCCCAAGCTACTGAACGAAAATAAGCTAGCGATAGAAACTTCGACTAGGAAGCTCGCTAGGCTTTGCGCTTTGTAACACGCTGTATCTGATTGAAATAAAGTACCTGAAACAATTCGAACCCCCTTTTCAACACACAACTACGAAATAAACTCAACTTGGCTGTCGACAAGTGGACGTTCGGCAACAACGGGAAATCAACCACTCTAAAGGCCGTTTCTCACTACGGTCTTGGAGCTGCTGGATTCGGTGGTAGAAGACGCTGACTTCGGTGGCTTCATCACAGCATAAGCATCAACAAAATGTCCAAAAAAAACAATTCACACTTACAATAAAATACTTCAATGGATGTGCACTGTATGTTGTACTGTGTGATTAAACTGCAACTATACTTGAACATGCACATCTGTTGAAGCCTTCAACGTATCTGAACTACTTACCCGTCCCAAAACACCTCATATTAAATTTCAACAAAAAATCACATTCAGGAGAAAATGGGTTCATATGGAGATGCCTAGCACCCAATATACTGGGCACTGGCATAAGGGACCCTCCACACTGTCAGTGGACACTGGCATGCTAAGTACACTGCCTTGTCTCCAAAACCACACCAAAACTTGACAGTAGCAAAATCTTTTTTCTTCATCAAATCATCACATTCTTATGCAAAAACCATGTCAGCTCATCAGAAACATGTTTATTGAGAGCCTGATTAACTGACTAATGTAAATACATATAAAAATACTATACACACATACATTATGTATGTTCATACTCACATTGTTCAGTTCAAATCATGTGCCTGAAAAAAACTCAAAAAACATTTCCGTATTTTCTGTGTTTCCGTGTTTCCGTGTTCTCTAAAAAAAACTCATTTGAGTTTCCGTGTTTTTCAAAATTGCTGAGTTTCCGTGTTTCCGTGTTAAACAAAAACACGGAAACTCATTGAGTTTCCATATTTAATATGTGTGTTTTTGCCATCGTTGGTCGTCACACTCTTTTGTATGTCTGTCTACCTATATTGATGCCGTTCGAGTACGTTGGTGTTTGGAGTCCTGGGGCTATGACCAAATTGTCTTGTTTCCTCGATTAATTCCCCCGTCCCGAGATAAGGGGGGTCTATTAAACGGTTGTCATAATTGGGTGGATACCCTAAATCCTCGAATAAGACCCCAGGGGAGTTAGGTATTTTTTCCTCAGACGTTTTGGAGGGGGAGTTATTTAAGGGGGGAGTTATTCGAGGGGGGAGTTATTTTTTCGTCGTAAAACTTGGACTTAATTCATTGTATGGGTGCAGTCTGTAAACTCATGTAATTCAGTTATTTAACTGTCGATAACAATAAAAGGATGTGTATACACTGCATACACTGCATGTATCTGCTGTCGCTGCTCTACGCTAAAATTCTTTTGTATTTTTGTATTTTATCGTTTTCATCCAGAGGGGGGCGTTATTCAAGAGGGGGAGTTATTTTTTGCCTCACCTCGCAAACAGGGGGAGTTATTCGAGGATTTGCGGTACATAATTTTGGATGGGAGGCGGAAGTTTTAACTTTTGTTTGGAACGAGACCATGAGAAAAATTTTGAACCACATGAATTCATTTGGTCTAAAGTATACGACAGCATGGTCAAAACAATTTCGTGTTGAAAAACGGGTCAAATCGGCGTGAGCAATGAAATCATTAATCTGACCATAAAAATGAAATCAATATTATGATTATTTTGTACAGTTCAAATCAGGCCCAGAAATGGCTGAGTTATTAAGCTTCAAAATCAATCGGCCACGTTGGCCATGTACACTCCTGGAAAAATGTCTTTGTCCTCCTGATCAGGAACAAAAAAAACAGTGTCTCCCCTGCTAATATGCGACCCATTTTGGGATATATGTGGGATGAATTCTTGTAGTGTAAGGTGCCTTTATGCCACATATAGATTTTCAGCTTTCTGTGTGAGTTGCTGCTTGTTTGACAGCCGCATCCAAGATCAAATTTTAGGTGGAAAAATATCTTTGTCCCTTTTGTGATAACGGTGAAACATAGAACAAAAACATGTTAAAACGGTGAAACAGAGCAAAAAACATGCTAAAATGATGAAAAAGATCTGCCCTGCTCAAACGGGTCAGGCCTCCTACGCACAAATGCCTGGTACGCACAAACGCCCGGTACTCACAAAATTGTGCCCGCCACGCACATCTGCCCGGTAACTTACATGGCTGATGATCTTTGCGTACCGGACAGATGGTCACTAATGTTATAGCACAGCTTTTTTCACTTCACTGATATCTGAAAATCACTTGAAAAAGTGTCAAGTGAAAAAAAAATGGTCACAAATCGTCATTATCCACCGTTCTTTCACTTGACATGTTTTCAAGTGATGTTCAAATATGTGTGAAGTGACAAAAAGTTAACGAATGTCATTGCGCAACTTTTTTTCACTTCACTCACAAGTGTGATATGAAAAACACGGTCAAAATGTAATTTAATGTCATTTCGTACCGGGCATTTGTGCGTACCAGGCATTTGTGCGTACAAGTGCACCGCCGCTCAAACATCTATCACTTTGCAAATTTGTATTCAAAATGGTATATGCAGTGGACTTGACACTTTGCACTCGCATTGATTTAGGCCTCACGAAGCATGGCAAAGATAATTAAAGCATGCGATTGCTGTAACAAGATTTAAAAAAATTATTTTGCAAATATGTTAACATATAACATTATAACAACATTGTTTTTCAAATTTTTATGTAAATCGAATGTGTTAAATATCATTGGCATGGTTCTAGTATCTCAAGCTCACTATGAATTGTGATTCCGCATCATGTTCACAATCGTCTGCCATTGGTCGGCAGACAAATATCGAGCCGGCATGGTGCTTATTTTTGAAATAATGAACAAGACGAAATATTGGCACCGTGCCAGCTCATGGCTGTGCGTATTTATCGAAATGTAAAAAAGCAAAAAAAATCGCGGAAGGCGATCCGTTTCAAGGTTCATGAAATAATGACTATATACGCAGGATGGAAGTCATATTTATACTATGGGGGGTTGACATAATGACCCTCCCTATGTATGAGTTGCACCCCTCTGTGACACATATTTAATGTTTGGTTCGCCATTGAACCAAAACAATCAGAGGGACAAAGACATTTTTCCAGGAGTGTAAGTAAAATAACCACCCTTTTATATACCCCCTTATCTCGAAACTGGTAGGATTATTCGAGGAAACAAAACCATTTGGTCCATCCTCCGATCTCAAAACACAATATACTCGAACGGCATCAAAATCGGCCAACAGAACGGGACCACACGAAAGTCTGGTTCCCCAAAAATGCAAACATTATAAAGAGTGCACAACGACCACTGCGGGTCTTCCCATCGCGTTTATTGAGGCGCCGCGCTCATAGTTCTATCGGAAAAATGGCGGTTGCGATTCCCAGGACGCTACTGCGTTGCATGCGCAATAGTCAGTTTTTTCGCGCAATTCAATGTACCGTATTTCCTCGAAATACCCCCTTGAATTAACCCCCACCCCCTCGATATACCGCAGGTCTGAGCGAGCTGATGAAAAAATTATTCCCCCTCGAAAACCGGCAAACGCAATGAGTGTAAATGTGTAATTGGCAAAAGCTGAAGTTTGTGATCTGTGTAACGCATCTTACCTATATACATGCTAGTTATTGATTCGTGTTTCTACGTCTGCGTACATTACAAACAATGAATATAAACTGGGAGTTCATAAAATTCTCGCGAAATGATGAACCGCTCCGACTTGAATTACCCCCCCCCCCCCTCAGAATTTGCACTCTGAAAACCCCCGGGGGGTATTTCGAGAAAATACGGTAGCACGGCCGCTTCCAACCACACAAAAGAATATCTCGCACGCGCGCGAGCGATGAAAATCCGGGCGCCGTTGGGCATTCTCTTTCGCGCTACCGCACCGCAACCGAGGGCGTGCTGAACGACTAGCGCGTCTTCCGGTGGAAATAATGCGCCGCCCGTCGCGCCGGCGGCAGCATGGACGGCTGGCACTCGCCGCGCGGCCCCGCGCAGCAGCAGCGGAGCGGCGCGGCCGCGCTTAGAAAGTTGAGCGCAAACTGCACCGGCCGCCACAGGTCGCGCTCGCGACCACAGGTCGAAAGCAAACTGATTAGGTGAGCGCGACTACAAAGGACTGGTTGCGACGGGGCGCCCATGCAATGCGGTCTGATCACGCAGGCAGGTGCCGCAGCGGAAGGCGTCCACGCTGCTGACGGGCGAGCAGCGGGACGCCATTCGGTCCACCTGGGCGCAATGCAGGGCCGCCTGCGCCCAGCGACAGTGTCTGCCCGGTTGGCCTACCTAACCCTTTTCAAGTGATGGGTAATGAAAATACCGTATTTCCTCGAAATAGCCCCAGGGGGTTTGTTTTTTCATTGTGAAATTTGGGGGGGGGGTTAAACGAGTGGGTACGTAGACGGTATAAACCATGTTCTAACATAACACAGTCATTATTTTAGACGTGTGTTTTGCGTTTCCCGGATCACAAACCGTAGCTCTTGTCATTAACGTTCTCTATGCACTATATTTGGGCGGGGGGTTTCGAGCGGGAGGGGGGGGGGTTATAAATTCATAGTGTCCATTTTGAAAGGGGATTTCGAAGAAATACGGTATATCATACAACTGCTTTATAGTGGTTTATTTCATTTCCTTCGCAGGTCACCTAGTTTTTCAGAACATATTCGATCGATCGGCGAGCATCCGCACAGCGTTCGGTTTCGAGGAGGACGTCACGGTGACGTCCATTGGGGAAAGCCACCCGTTCAACAGACACGTGCGAGTGTTCACGAACATCGTCGACCTGACCGTTGGCGCCGTCTGAGCATTTTGATAGTCAAACCAGAGTTGTTAAAAGTACTGGATTTCTACAAAGTATACGTAAACCTGAAAGTACCTAGGTATTTATTTTTTACTCACCCCAAGCACAGAAAACGTAAATTAAATTTTTGTATGTTTTACTTTTTTGGGGTAGACATGAGTAAAATACTTTTTTTCAGAAAACATAACGGTGAGCATTTTCTTCGTAAAATTTTGCCCCGGTGATCACTCAAAATACCGTATTTCTTCTTATAGAACGGCATACCTCCAATAGAACGGCACCTCCAATAGAACGGCAAGTTTTGGCCTGTTTTTGCACTCACGAAAACAATAGAACGGTAGCCTCTAATAGAACGGCACCTCTAATAGAACGGCAGGTAAAAAAGTTGACGAAAAAAATAGAACCGCGCTCTTCTATTAGAAGAAATACGGTAACTCATTTTCATATTCTTGCCTATTTTCACCTTCAAATTCGCTGAAATACGTTTTAACAACTATCCATCGAAATCGATCGCATCACTTTTATGAGCTTCTTTCTACGCAGGTAAGTAATCTAGATGAGCTGCAGCAGCAAGTGTCGCCGGCGCTGCAAACCTACGGCAAGCGGCACTACTACAAGCACCATCTGCTCGAAATGACCGATGAACACTTGGGAACGTTTGCCACGGCCGTAGTCGATGCTGTGAGTCACTTTCTTTGTATTTACATGAGTGGAGGAAAGAGCCAACTTTTTGTTTGTGAAATTGCTTTGTTGTGAATCCGGAAAGACGCTCGGGCAAATTGATCTTTTAGGATGACAAAATAGAGTGTAAGATTATAAATAAATATTGAGTATTGATTGAGGATCTGTCTCGGACATCTGGTGCTGATCCCAGACCCTGTCAAATGTAAAATGTCATGCAAAGTGTCAAAAGTCAAGTAAAATGCCCTGCAATATGGCATCCGAGTTGCCATTTGGCAGGGCATTTTACATGACTGTTGACACTTTGCATGACATTTTACATTTTACAATTTACATTCATAACAACGTGCTCCCCTGAGAAGGTGGCGACCGCAGTGGGCCCGATCCAGTTCGATTACAACGCACGCGGCGGCTGGCTATTCGTAGCCAGCTACCTGACGCGAGAGCTCAAACACGGCTACGATCTGGAAGCGGTGCATGCTGCCGCAGCTGGTGTACAGGCCAAGTCGACTGATAGTGTCTGAATTTGAGTGTTACATTGTGTATTTACCTAGTAGGTGAATTAACTTTCTTGATTCTACATTAATTTGGGGTTTGCAATGGATTTTATCAGATTTGATAAATATGATTTTTTGTGATATTTTATGAATGTATTAGACTGCGCTCTTTTACCCTCTAATGTTTCAGATTATTTTGACCGGAATTTCAGATACTGTACATGCACAAACTGAAATATAATAGGCACAAAATGTAGAAATGGGCCGTGTAGTAAAATAACATAAAGCCACGAAACATATTTATTTACATCTGGGATAGTCATGCTTTTCCAAATTTGCACCTAAATAAATTTAATTCCAATTTATTTCCAACAAATTTGCACCTAAATTCCATTTACCTACCGTATTACCTCGAAATACCCCCACGGTGTTTTATTATTTCGCTAGCAAAATTTGAGGGGGGGGGGTTAATTCGAGGGGGGGTTATTCGAGGGGGGTTTATTCGAGGGGCGGGGGGTTATTATTTCGCCTGAAATTTTCGTGGGGATCGTAGTAAATAGTAGGTATTTGCGTACCCAAAACAGGTAATAAATGTGTCCAAACAGGATATATTTGGACATAAAAATGTAGATAAATACCTAGCTACACAAACTAGTCTATTTGTAGCGGCAATGTAAATTAACAGTCATAAATACATCAGGTACATTGCATACATAACGTTTTTATTTACTACATGACGTACATCATTCCGTAGGGGGGAAGGGGATTTCGAGGGGGGTTAATTCGAGGGGGGGTTAATTCGAGGGAAGGGATAATTCGAGGTAATACAGTATATCCCTTATAGTTTGCAGAGTTGTTAGAATCACTGAACTTTTTTCAAAAGTATATGTAAATGTAAGTATTTTATTTTTACTCACCACAAAGTATAGAAAATGTAAAATACTTTTTTTTACTTGTACTCATGCGTAAATGTGGGTAAAATACTTTTTTCCCAGGAAAATCTAAAAGCGAGTACTTTTCCCCTGGAAAACGTATTTTTACACTAATTTTACATGTGAGAGTGAGTTTTACACCAAAAGACACAATAGAAATATGTTATTTTAAAGGGATTATTCAGTATTTTGTAGAAAAACTATATGATTTCTTCATAACTGTATTATTTTAGCAACCGAAAATTGTGATTTTAGCGAAAAAAAAAACACATTTTCTCTGTACGCGAGTACTTTTAAAATGTACGCGTAAAAGTAAGTACATTACTTTTTGAAAAAGTAAATGTATTTACCACGTACTCGCATACGCGTATTTTTCGAGTAAATGTACGTACATTTTAACAACTGTGATAGTTTGCTATAAGCTGAAATCTATTAACTTTTCGTGATTGCGGGCAAATTGATGTTGTATTGTATGGATGGAATTGGGAGCTCCTATGGAACGAAAATAAAATTGATTCAGATTGATTGCGAGCATGTGTGTATGTGCATAAACTAGCAGGATTCTCTCCGACCTTCGGTCGGGTTTTGTGGTTCTCTACAATTAATACCATTGGAGAAAATATGATACTTTAGTTAAGTTTGCCCACATGCTAGGCATGTGTTTTGAAATGCGGTATGTAATCTACCAACAATAACAAGACCAATACCAAAGATGCAATGTTTTGGAATGGATTTTTGTAAACTTCTGTAAAATGGTTGGGCATGAAACTCGGTAGTAAAATGTGGACAGTTTGCGATTTGGTATGACGGTGTGCAGTGTGCATTCTGTGTGGTATAGGTTTTGTGATATGATAGTGTGGTTTTTGCAAGGTGTCAAACTTTGTTGTAATCTTCAATTGGTTACATTTGTGCTTTGCTGTTCTTTTTGTGTTTGTAAATCCTTGTGGTATTAATTGTAGAGAACCACAAAACCCAACTGAAGGTTGGAGAGAATCCTGCTAAAGGTACCCACTACTCAGAGGCTTGCAAAAACTGACACCCCAATGGGGACCCCCCTCCAAATGGCACCCCCTGGGGAACCCCCAAACATGGCACCCCCTAGGCACCCCCACAAAAATGGCACCCCCTGGGGACCCACCCAAAGTTGGCTCCCCCTGCGGACTCTACAAAACCCAACTGAAGGTTGGAGAGAATCCTGCTATAGGTACCCACTACTCAGAGGCTTGCAAAAACTGACACCCCAATGGGGACCCCCCTCCAAATGGCACCCCCCGGGGAACCCCCCAAAAGTGGCACCCCCTGGGAACCGCCCAAAAATGGGACCCCCTAGGGCCCCACAAATATGGCACCCCCTGAGGACCACCAAAAAATGGCACCCCTTAGGGACCCCCCAAAAATGGCACCCCCTTGGGACCCCCCAAAAATAGCACCCCCTGGGGACCCCCCAAACATGGCACCCCCTGGGGACCCACCCAAAGTTGGCTCCCCCTGGGGACTCTCCAAAAATGGCACCCCCCTGGGGACCCCCCCCCCAAAATGGCACCCCCTATGGACCCCCCTGCAAAAAAAAAATATAGCACCCCCCTGAGGACCACCAAAAAATGGCACCCCTGGGGACCACCCAAAAAATGGCATCCCATGTGGACCCCCTTGAAATGGCACCCCCATATGTACCTCCAGAAAATGGCACCCCCTGGAGACCCCCAAAAATGGCACCCCATGGGGACCCCCTCTAAATCCTGTAAACACAGCCCCTAGTTTGGAAACTCCTGTAAACTCAGCCCCTAATTTGAAAAATGGTATGAATATTTCAAAAAATCACTATCATCAATCCACAAATGCATCAATTCACAATTTTCAATTTTTTAGCCCCAGGGGTTAGACTTAAAAGGTTATGGTAATGTAGAGTAGAAATGGAGTGCACATCTCAAATCACTGCAATAAAAAACCCACAAATGCATCATTTCACAAATTGAAAGTTTTTGTGCCCAGGGGTTCATTATCAGGGTTTTAGTAATGTGGTGTCAAAATGGAGTGCATATTTGAAATCGCTACAATCAGAAACCCACAAACACATCATTTTATGATTTGAAATTTTTTGGCCCTGGGGGTTCACTTTCAGGGTTATGGTAATGTAGTGTCAAAATGAAGTGCATATTTCAAATCAAGGCAATCAAAAAGCCACAAATGCATCATTTCACAATTTCTAATTTATTAGCCCCATGGGTTCAATTTAAGGCTTACAGTAATGTAGAGTTGAAATTGAGTCATTTCAAATCAGTGCAATTAGAAACCTGCAAAATGCATCATTTCACAATAAGAAATTTTTGGGTCTAGGGGTTCAATTTCAGGGTTTTAGTAATGTAGTGTCAAAATGGAGTGCATATTTGAAATCACTACAATCACAAACCCACAAATGCATCATTTTATGATTTGAAAGTTTTTGGCTTAGGGGGTTCATTTTTATGGTTATGGTAATGTAGTGTCAAAATGAAGTGCATATTTCAAATGAGTGCAATCAGAAACCTGAAAATGAATGATTTCACAAATGGAAAGTTTTTGGCTCCAGAGGTTCATTTTCAGGGTTATGGTTATGTAGTTTTCAGGGTTATGTAGTGTCAAAATGGATTGCATATTTCAAATCAGTGCAATTAGAAACCCACATCAAATCATTTCACAATTTCTAATTTTTTAAGCCCTGGGCATATTTGAAATTGCTACACTCAGAAACCCACAAATCCATCATTTTATGGTTTGAAAGTTTTTGGCCCAGGGGGTTCATTTTTAGGGTTATGGTAATGTAGTGTCAAAATGAAGTGCATATTTCAAATGAGTGCTATCAGAAACCCGAAAATGCATCATTTCTCAAATTGAAAGTATTTGGCCCCATGGGTTCATTTTTAGGGTTATGGTAATGTAGTGTCAAAATGGAGTGCATATATCAAATTGGTTCAATCAGAGACCCAAATTTGAAATCAGTGCAATCAGAAACCCAAAAATGAATGATTTCACAAATTGAAAGTTTTTGGCTCCAGAGGTTCATTTTCAGGGTTATGGTTATGTAGTTTTCAGGGTTATGTAGTGTCAAAACGGTGTGCATATTTCAAATCAGTGCAATTAGAAACCCACATTGAATCATTTCACAATTTCTTATTTTTTAAGCCCTGGGCATATTTGAAATCGCTACACTCAGACACCCACAAATCCATCATTTTATGGTTTGAAAGTTTTTGGCCCAGGGGGTTCATTTTAGGGTTATGGTAATGTAGTGTCAAAATGAAGTGCATATTTCAAATGAGTGCAATCAGAAACCCGAAAATGCATCATTTCTCAAATTGAAAGTATTTAACCCCATGGGTCCATTTTGAGGGTTATGGTAATGTAGTGTCAAAATAGAGTGCATGTATCAAATCAGTGCAATCAGAAACCCAAATTTGAAATCAGTGCAATCAGAAACCCAAAAATGCATCATTTCACAAATTGAAAGTTTTTGGCCCCAGTGGTTCATTTTCAGGGTTATGGTAATGTAGTGTCAAAATGAAGTGCATATTTCAAATGAGTGCAATCAGAAACCCAAACATGCATCATTTCTCAAATTGAAAGTATTTGGCCCCATGGGTTCATTAACGGGTTATGGTAATGTAGTGTCAATGGAGTGCATATATCAAATCAGTGCAATCAGAAACCTAAATTTGAAATCAGTGCAATCAGAAACCCAAAAATGCATCATTTCACAAATTGAAAGTTTTTGGCCCCAGTGGTTCATTTTCAGGGTTATGGTAATGTAGTGTCAAAATGGAGTGTATTTTATATCAAATCAGTGCAATTAGAAACCCACAATGCATCATTTCACAATTTGAAAGTTTTGGCCCCATTTTGGGTTCAATTTCAGGGTTATTGTAATGTACTGTTAGAATGGAGTGCATATTTCAAATCATTGTAATCAGTAACACACAAATGCATTATATCACAATTTATATTTTTTAGCCCTGGGGGCCTCACTTAAGGATTATGGTAATGTTATTGTTAACTCCCATAAACTCAGCCCCAGATTTGGCAAACACCCATCAACTCAACTCCCATAAACTCAGCCTCTAATTTGTAAACTTGTGTCAACAGCCCCTTATTTTTAAACTTCTGTCAACTCAACCCTAATTAATAAACACCCATCAACTCAACCCTGAATTAAAAACTCAGCCCCTAAAAACTCAAGTCAACCCCCTATACATGTGCAATTGCATTCTTGTGAAGCAACTTTGCCATCTACTAACCCTGTTTGTCAAGATTGTGGATCGTGTTTGTAAAGGGCATTTGTACTAATAAATAGTGACTGCATTGTGTGCAAAAACACACACGAATTGGGCACAATGAAGCCTGTGATTGTGCCTCCTATCTTTTGCATTGAAGCATCCTTAGCGTGCAGTTCTCTCGAAATTGTATAGGTGGAGATAATATGAGCATTATTTATTGACGCGACGATGACAAACCTATAGCACATGCGATGAGCGTCAAAACATGCCCCATGGCTATTTAAATTGCTGCATTCGTGTAGCCGGAAAATTTAGTATCAACTGTCTACGCTATTCGGTCGGAGGCCTCTTACTGGTGACCAACGATTAACGATGGCAAAAAAAGATTCGAAAATTCGAAAACATTTTCGAATTTTCGATTTTTTTCGGAATTTTCGAATTTTTATTTCGCCCCTAGAAAAAACACTTAAAAATCGATTTATTTTTCAAAAAATTCGAAAATTCGAAAATTCGAAAATTCAAAAATAGTTTTTGAATTTTTTAGGGAATTCAAGGCAGCAAAACACACTGTTAAGTTCAACGTGCTAAATAAATCAACAATTGATACGCGGCGCGTATGGAAAAGCGAAACGTAACAAAAAAAACGTTGAAATGTCATCCATGGCGGAAGAGGCGGACTTCGACACATCCGTTTTTTATACTGTATTTTCTCGAAATATCCCCCCCTCGAAATACCCACCTCAATATTTACACTATTAATTTATAAACCCCCCTCGAAATACCACCCCCCCCCCCAATTTGGTGTATAGAGAACGTAATGCAGTTTGTGATCTGGGAAACACAGAACACACGTTAAAAACAATGACTGTGTTGTGTAGAACAGGGGTTTGTACCATCTACGTAATATAAGTATATAGAGTCTTATAAAAGGCAGTTTTTGTTGCATTTTTTGACATCTGTGTTACCTACAAACAACAAGTTAGTACTGGGATTTTGAAAAATTTCTGGCAAAATAATACACCCCCCTCGAAATACCCACCCTCGTTTAACCCCCCCCCCCCAAGTTTCCACTCTGAAAAAATAATATTTAAAGCCAATTTTGTATTTTATGCTGATATTTTATTTGACGCCAATATTTAATTGTTTTGTAGTTGTTTTTATTGCCTTCGCTCTGTTGGTGAATTCAATGTATCAATGTGTGAATTAAATGAAGAAGCAGCACACGCGTTTGCATAATTCATTCCACCATTTTTAATGCTTATTTATGGTTAAAATAAGGTCATAACAACTGAGCAGAACATGAAGACAGTCCAAATTCTGTGTTTAAAGTTTAAGATTCAATATTTTTCCAAAAAGATTCGAAAATTATTTGAAAAAATTCGAAAACTAGCCAAAAAAATTCGAAAATTGCCAAAAAAGATTCGAAAATTCGAAATTCGAAAATTAAATTCGAAATTCGAAAATTATTTTGAAGAAAAATTCGAAAATTCGAAAATTCATTTCAGAAAAAACACTTAAAAATTTAAATACTTTTTTTTCGACTGTTTGCCATCGTTACCAACGATGGCAAACTGGCTGAAGTGTTTAAATTTTTAAATGTGTTTCTAAATGTTTCCTAACTTAATTCGTAAAAATATGTTATAATACTTAGCATTGAAAAAATTTCTGGGAGATTTATATTTAAAAAATCTCAGAAAATCTCAGAAAATATAAGATTTTTAGAGATTTATATTTTTTCCACGTTTTTCCAGAGAGATTTAAATATATTTTTTCCGGATTGAGAAAATCTCTCTATATTTGTCAATGTTCACCTTCAAATTCACTAGTTTGTGTGCTTTTTTGCTTAATTTCAGTTATTTTTGACTATATATATTTATGTGCTAATATACCCATTTTTGGTTATTTTTGCACCTATTTTAAGTTTCTTCTCGCCCTTTTTTATGTTCTATAGCATGAAAGAGCCTACAAAAAGTCTATCTGAAATACATTCTCTGTACTCTAATACTTTCAAAAAGAATACATAAAAGAGAGTACTGGTACTTTTTTCAGGGGAAATGTGAATGTATTTACTCAGTACTCTAGTATATCTATTTTTGAGTAAATATAAATATGTTGACAACTATAAAGTTGACTGCATGCTTTGCAAATACAGTTACCAAAATTTGGTGAAAAAAGTCATCTGATAAATACTGTGTCGATCTTCACACATGAAAGTAATGTACCGTAATGAGGAAAAATGTACCTACCGTATTTCCTCGAAATACCCCCCCCCCCTCGAAATACCCCCCCCCTCGTTTGACCCCCCCCCTCTCGAGACCACTATGAAACAATCACCCCCCCCCTCGAAATACCCCCCCAAATTGAGTGTAAAGAGAACGTACATGACAAATACTGCAGTTTGTGTTCTGCGTAGTGCAGAACACACGTTAAAACAATGTCGGAATCACGTTAGAACAGTGTTTATACCATCTACGTACTAATATTAGTCTACAGAACCTTATAAATGGCGGTTTTTGTTGCATTTTTCGACGTCTGCGTACGTTTCAGACGACAATTTCGTACTTGGTTTTCAAAAATTTTCTTGTGAAATAATAACCCCCCCCCCTCGAAATACCCCCCCTCGTTTGACCCCCCCCCTCTCGGGACCACTATGAAACAATCACCCCCCGGGGGGTATTTCGAGGAAATACGGTAAATTATATTTTTGTTTATTATTTAGATAAATAGTAGGTGGTAGTTAGGTTTCAAACGGGACCGCGGTATTTTTGTTGATTATTTAGATAAAAGAGTGGTATTTAGTGTGTGGTAGTAAAAGCTGAAACAACACATATGTAAGTTATGTACCGTATTTCTCCGTGTAAAGCACCCGGGTGCCATACAAAATCGAGACCCTTTCCAGCAACCTTTTTTTAAAACTTGTATAGCACCTGGGTGTTAGGTCGGGGGGTGTTATACACGGAAACTGGACTAAACTAAAAAAGTGTGCTTTTGTTTGAAATTTATGACACACGTCACAACATATTTAGGCTTATTCGGTTCCCAGCGTGCAGCAATCCAATGGAAAAATGCGCGCCGCGGAATTACAATGAGTGGCGCGCGCCATTTAAGCGATATTTAAGCAATTCAAATCAGTGATTTTTTGAAACCTGGCATAGCACCCCGGGCCGGGTGTTGTGCACGGGGGGTCCTTTACACGGAGAAATACGGTAATATCTAAATACTCAAACAGACGCCTCTGGTTCAAACACCTTGAGATACCTATCGATTAAATCATAGGTAATTTAAGTTGAGAGATTTTATGGAATTTTTTGAACGGCAAGAGATTTTCTCAGAGATTTAATTATATTTTCGAAAATGACCCAAGAGATTTAATTATATTTTTTTCTTGAGAGATTTTCTGAGATAATATTTTATTATATTTTCTCAAAATCGGTCGTTTTTTTTCAATGCTAATAATACTTCAATTTATCTTATCTTTGATTTCATTTTAATTCAAAACAGAGATCTAAATTATCACTTAAACATAAGTATCACACTATATCTCATACACAGCGAATTATCGATCATAGGAAATCATCAACAGGCATATTGTTGGCATCGCATGGGGTCAGCACTTCCGGCTCTTCAGCCACATCTGACAGGGGCGACCGCATCCCAGACAAGTCGCTTCCATCGCCGTTTGACTGCTAAACATTAGCTTTTTTTAAATGAGTTTTTTATGTTGAAAAGTCAACCTGAACCAACTTTCCACAATGTGAGCACGTTGGCACTGTTCTCATTGAGGTTGAGTGTCAAGTTTGGCAGAACGTTTCGACTCAGCCCGAATCCTGCTTCCTCCTGTGTGTTGTCAATGTAAATAGTGAGCTCTTGGTTTATAAAATATGGTACAACGGTGAGAAACTGGAAGTGGTTAACCGTAAATTCGTTAAAAAAACATTTCAGTCAGCGGGGACGGAGAAATTGTTCCTGGCTTCCTAGCGACGGAGAAAAAGACTACTCAATCTTTTCCGGTTTGAAAATATCATTTTCTCGTTTTAAAATGTCTGACCACAAAGTAGAGAAAAATTGATATTATTGATAGTCCGAGTTGAGTGCAGACTTTGCACTGAATCCTACCATAATTTTATGAAAAAAATCTTGTAAAAGTAATTTAATTATTCAATAGTGAGAACAAAATATTGTGATGCAAGGAGCTGTATAATTTTATGTTCATTATTCAGATGGGTTATGGTAGCTTTCCATGCAAAGTATAATGTCAGCCGGGAATTGGTAGAAACAGTGAAACTGACCCTCTGCTGTGTAGCGCTGGCATCGCGCTGAGGTAAACTCGTGGGCCCATTGCTCAATGGACCATTACTACTGCTCTCAGTCACATTCACAGGAATGTTCGCAAAGCTATTGGACAGCTCGCTGACATCTCCACAAGTGACCACAGTTGTAGTTGACAAGTTTTTTACGTCACTGGCATTTGATGAATTGTTTCCTTTTGTCCCAAGTTCTCTAGTAGTTACAGGTAAACTGGTTCTTCTAGGGTCAGCGATGTTATTGTTTCTTTTGGCAATATTTTGCTTCCCACTATTGTCATTGTGAGGACCAGTTTCCGGATTATTACCGTTGTTATGGTTTGTAGCGTTATTACTATTGTTGTTTGAGCTGTTCGCCAATGCGAATGAACTCGGGGATTGCACAACTATCATTGGTGGCCCGTTAGCTGCATTGTTTTTGATGTGTATAGTTTTATATTTAGTATTACTTATCATTCACACAAAAATGGCAATATTTGTTGACATCACCTGCGGATGAGTCGAATGAATCCATTAGTGTTCTCTCGCAGCCCGGCCCACTATTCACCTGGAAAAAATGTATGATTTGGCGGCAATTAGTTCGTTGTAAGTATAACACGCATAGCTAATTGCACGTAAAAAGCTGAACACACGAGTAAGCACATTGTGAAATTGTGCGTAGACGCGACTAGGGTGTCAACTTTCAAATTTTGCATTTTCCCTGTCCGTTTTCCAGCAGCTGGAATTTTTTTACCTTTCCATTTTCCAGTCTACAAATTTTCCGTTTTCCATCAAATGAAAAATTACCTTTCCATTTTTCATTTTCCGGCAGAATTTTTTCAACTTTTCCGTTTTTACTGAATTTTGTAAAAATTTCTACCTTTCCCTTGTCCATAAAAATTCGTTTGACACCCCAGACCCGCCTTATTGTATCGGGCGCCTTACATTCTAAATACCTAATAAACTTCACTCCACCCACCATCCAAGCCTCAGGTGGCGCAGGGCCAGCGTCCATACTCACAGCGTTTCTGAACATGACCCTGGCGCCGCCGCCCATTGAGCCACCGTGTACCAGCCACGCGGGCACGCCTGCCTCGCCAGTGAGCGCGTCCACGGTCGGGATGCAGTAGGATGCTGTTAGGGAGGGTGTCCGCGGCCTGGGTGGGGTGTGGGAGGGGGTTGGATTGGATTGGAGGGGGGTCTTGGTTTGTGGATTGTGAATTGTGTGGGAAATTGAGAGAGAGGCTGGTTCGACCTGATGACAGGCATCTAATGTGAGAGTGGATTTATTTAGTATACCTGCGAACTTTGTTCGGAAATCGACCTTATCGCATCTGAATAACGAACCACAGAAAAATATTTGCCGATGGCATAACTTGGTTTTGCCGTCGGTTGATTACCTTAGTGTTATTTAGGTATACATAATTTTTCACTATTATTCCTTGTTCCTTGTTCAACAGATTATGATAAAGTTCTGTCCAAAGTCTTCTGATTTCTACAGCCATGTGAAAAGTGAATTCAATACAATGCCAATACATAACTTTTTTAAATGTCGATATGTACCAAATGTTTTGTGTTGCAAATGTTTGTGAAGCTTTTCTAGTTGACAAATTGAATTGACGAAAATTTAAAAAAATTTGAAAAATACTTTTTACAAAGTTGACTTTATTCATTAAACAATGCAATTATTTGTGACTTATTTATTTAGTGTTGATGAAAATGAGAAAACTTGGTGAAAATATGGATTCAACGTTGGATTGCGTTTTGAAATTCTAATGTCAAACTTTTTCTGAAATTCAAATGGGACAGCGGAACCGAACCTTTCTATCTAACAAATATGGAATATTTATGTTCAAATTTCTACTGTATTCAAACCTACTGCATGGCAGAATTCCTTCGAGAGTGCATAGGGGTAGCATCACCCGCATCGATCATCATACCCTCAATAATCTTTGCCTCATTTTCCGCCTTGTCATAAAACTGTCCCTTTGCGATTTCACCTTGCATCTTCCGTTTCTGTAATTCTCTCGCTGAACAAGTCGGTGTTTTCACAGAGTAGATGCTGTCGAATATACCGTAGTCTATTCTGAATGAACCGTTGTCGTGTTGATAGGTGACCAGTTTTTCAAACCTGTGAATTTTCATGTGTTGTAATGATGAATTTTCAATTGATTGATGGAAGATCCCGGAGAAATGTATTGTTGCCACACTGTAAAAACTGAGGATTACTGAAAAATAGTAATTACCACATTCACAAAACTTCCCAGGTGAGTTATTGATCTCTCCGAATTGGAAGTTATGTGTGGTTACTTTGTAGAAAGTATTGTATTTACACATACTGAGTCAATGTACCACAAATCCCTAAAATAGGACAATTGGAGGTGTGTTTGAATATCTACAAATTATTCCGTGCCCGCAAAAGTGGTGCACTTAAAAGAAAATCAAACAAATCGATCCACAAAAACAGTCCACCCCAATCTCCACCCCAACCCACCTATACCCCCACTTAATCTCCTTGGGCAAATAGCTAGTCCTCGCCTGCACGGTCATCCCAGTACTCTCCACGATGCCCTCCAACAGGACGATGATCTCGAACTGCTCCTCAGCCAAGCTGGCGGCGGTGATGTCGTACAGGGGCGACTGGGCGTCGATCGCGTGGCACAGGGTCACGGGCCAGACTAGGTAGAGCCGGTCGTCGTTGTGTTGACGCTCGCCCACTGAGAGTTCGCATTGGTAGAGGGGTTCTACCTGGGAGGGGTGGGTGATATTGATATAAAAGTTGGCCGAGGTGCTGACATGTACGTTCACAGGTTACACCACCAAAATAGGTTTCATTTTTTTTGAAAATTGTATTTAAATATTGGTTTGTTTATGCTAGCAAACTTAATCAATACAGTTGATATTTTATTCACATTGTGTCTGATTACTCCTTTGCGTTCACATTTCCATCCAACTTTATTTTTATGAAATATCGGTATGTAATTTGATTTAAAAAAATACAGCTCACAGCCTCGATAAGTACACCAGGGGCCAGTTCCGCAAATTGAGAAGTGAGAAGAGAAATGGCAAATGCGAAGTGAAATGAGAAGTAAGAAGTGAATTGAGAAGGAAATTGGCAAAAGCGACGGGAAATCACCTTTTATTATTTTTATTTTTACTTCGCTTTTGCCAATTTACTTGCCATTTCACTTCGCTTTTGCCAATTTTCTTCTCAATTCACTTCGCATGTACCACTTCACTTCTCACTTCTCAATTTGCGGAACTGGCACCAGGTGGCAATCCCAGACCCTGTACAATGCCCGGTAAAACTGACGGTTGCAATCGTACAGGGCAGGGCATTTTACTTGACTTTAGACACTTCGTATGACATTTGTCATTTTACAGAACATGATACAGGTTGTGGGACTGCCCCCATATGGCAGTAGCCAGTGCGACACCAACCTCTCCCTCCTCGGTGACCCGCTGCGATATGAGCTGCATGCGGACGTGCGTCTCGACTAGGTGCGAGTCGCGCATGTCGCCCAGCCGCACCAGCAGACACAGCATGCCGTCGCGCAGCGAGATCACCGCGTGCTCGCTGCGGCGTTTAAATACACTTGTCGGTCGGAAAAATAGCCCAAACTCGTGACATATACGACAGTGGAAATTTGAGGTACGGTGGTTTTCTGATGTACCGTATTTCCTCGAAACCCCCCCCCCCCCCCGGGGATGATTGTTTCATAGTGAAAATATTGAGGGAGGGAGGAAAGAGGGGGGTATTTCGAGGAAATACGGAAGTTTTATAACAATGTTAAAGGGACCGGTGTAATCGAAGAAACAGTACTAGAGGGGTACTGCAGAACAAAAAGACACCAAAAGCACCACGGAAAGTGTTCAACCAGACTGAAAGTATCAACCACATAATTTGTTCCTCCAACCTGAAAATCAGCGTCTCCGCTCGTTTCTTCGCCCGAGCCATTTTGGCAAACACGATGCCGACCATGAACGACTGGAGCAGCAAGCCGACGCAGCACTGGACGCACAGCAGCAGAATCGCGTGCGGGCAGTGAGGGGTTATGTACCTGGGAATTGTTTGGTGTTATATGATAAATATAATATTATATACCGTATTTGCTCCAATAAGTCCTCTGGAAAATTACTTTTTCATCAGACTTTTTTGAGTGGGGGCAATTATTCAAGGGAGGGTTTTTTATTTCATAAAAATTTTCAAGCATGTTTCATTCAACTCATTCCACAAAATATGGTTTATCACCACAATAACAAGCCATTGTGGTTCAAATTGAGCTTAAGAAATTGATCATATGCCTTGAGGGGAATTCAAGGTGGGAAGGTATTTTTTCCACATTGTCTTACAATAAATTTTTCATGGGGGACGATTCTTCAAGCAAATATGGTAAAAAAATTTGCGACAGTAAATACTGAGCTCACCTGCTGCCATAGCCGATCGTGTGTTGGGTCTCTATAGAGAAAAGGAATGCGGCAATGAACGAATCAATGTGCATAAAGCACGGGTGGAATGTGGTTCCATTCTCATCGCGCAATTTTGTTGAGTGCAACGCCGCTGAAACCTGTATGAATACGCCACGTTTAAATAATGCGAAATCGCACGGAATACTTAATATATATTCTGGAATAGGTAAGTCCGCCGGGGGTTATTTCTGTTTTTTTTCTCCGGCAAATTGTTTTTTGAAGGGGCGGATTATTTCAATGGGCAATCAATATCTCATCAAAAAGTGTTACACAACAATCACCATGAAAAAGTGTCACTGCCAAACACTTACTTTCAGTTATTTACCTACAGTAATCTTTTCATCTTGTCAACGTTCCCAAGGTATTATACATATAATTCTCCATCATAAAATCACTCATGTTAAACAATGGAGTTTTTAAAGGGGAAAATTTTTTTAGCTAGTGTCTGTCTACACGAGTTATCCATCAAAAATATACGATATGCAAACAGTGAAAATTTTTACAAACTTTGTCCTGCCAAATTGATTCTATAACCATGTCGCCCAAATCGCCATTGGCCCATGCAATGAGGAAGTAAAATAAGGCGAATCCTATCCACGTGCCCACAAAAGTTGTGACGAATACCAGTAAAAGCCAGCGCCACTTGACGTCGATCATCGTGTTGAATAAATCTCTGCAGTGGGGGAAAAATCATTGAAGATGTGGATAGAAGATACCGTATTTCCTCGAAATACTTTCCCGGAGGGTTATTTTTTCATAGTGCACATTTTGAGAAGGGTTTAACTAGGGGGGTATTTCCAGAGTTGTTAGAATTACTGAACTTTTTTCAAAAGTATATGTAAACGTAAGTATTTTTTTTTTACTCACCACAAAGTATCGAAAACGTAAAATACTTTTTTTTTACTCGTACGTACGCGTAAATTTGGGTACTTTTCTTGCGAGTGTAGAAATGACCACTTTTCGTCATTCCTGACGCTACACCTTTCGTGAGGCGTCAATATTATTTCAAGTGGGTGTAAAGTGGGCACTTTTTCATGCGTGTACCGCACAACATATGTTTTTGTTTAAGAAAATGATAGAAAACATAGTTTTCAGGGTCGCTTTATTGTAGGAGATAAAAATAGCAAGAATAGCGGCAACAAAAATATAACCTAACTCATCCAAATCTGGTAAATCACTAGAAACACTTCTTATAATTGTCGCGAATGAAAAGCTCCTTCTCTAATGTTTCGGGAGCAAGGTGCAACCTTTTCCCAACACAAACCAGTGCCCAGCTTCATCCAGCCCAGTTCATCCCCAGCTGGGATTTCAGCGGTACCGGATGAATCATCCATTCCATCGTCGCTCTCGCAACTCGTTTTCACTTCGATTGTCTCCGCAGCCATTTCGATTTGGTTGCGTTTTTTTATTTTTAAAGCGCGATACCCTCGCGTATCTTTTAAAATCAACGGAACCACGTCTGTAAATACATAGCACTGTAGTCACTTTATAAATATCCCTCACATTGAATTTTCTGAAATACATTTTATGTACGCGTATGCTTTGAAAATGTACGCGTACGAGTGCGTACGGTATTTTTTTAAAAAGTATATGTAAACGTATTTACCGCGTACGCGCGTACGCGTATTTTTCGAGTAAACGTACGTACCTTTTAACAACTCTGGGTATTTCGAGGAAATACAGAATTTGCAGCATACGCAACAAGGAACAAAAAATGTGTATGCGTACACCAAAAAGTAATGGTGTCTTTGTCCCGTATCGAACATAATACCTAAAAATACATACCAATACATAATTCATGATGGTTTCAAACTTTCAAACAAATAGTGCAGTGTCGGTTTTGCATATACCTATCTGAGTATCTCTTTACAATGATACAAGCTTTCATACACAGATAGAGTCATCCAATTAAAGTTTATCCGCGTAACAAAAATCTATGAAGACGTTCTCCCCAAATAAGTACACAATGCCCCGCCTTCTTGTAGGTAAAATACCTTAAAAATTGCCTATCTCTCTTTGGCACGTTCCAGCCCATTACGTTGCTCGCGCCGGACTTCTGCACCAGTCTGGACTTTTTTACAAATTTGCTCTTGCGCTTGTGCGAAACTGAATTGGCCCTGGCCAGGGTGCCCGCCAGCGTGCGCATCGAGCCACCCAGCGCGTCTGCGAGTGGTGAAGTCGTTTTATTTATACTCGGGAAACATTAGAGCCTACATTTTTCTGGCGATAACACTGCATAATGACGTCATAACCGCAGTGCACAGTGAACTGCGGCTGACTGAACCGGTTCGGAGTCGGGATGGAGTGGATTGGAGTGGAGTGGGGTGTCGGTTCATAATTTTTTTGTTGGCTGTCTGCCAGCCGAAGACATAAATCATATTTATTTGTATAGTGTCATGTCTGCCGAGTATACTTACCTACCTATTTGTTTTCTCACGAGTTTAAGCCTGAGATGTGAAAGTGCCAAAACATTTTTTATTAAACATGCTCGAGCTAAAAACATCCGAAATAGCTCCATGGCTGAGTGATCCAGGGAAAAAGTTAGCGCACCCTCGAAATACCGTATACCAATCCTAGAATAGGACCCCACGGGAGTTATTATTATTATTACCTAGTTATTATTCCGTCAGAAGTTTTGAGGGGGGTATTCAAAGGGGAGGTTATTCGAGGGAGAGTTTTTTCCTCACCTCGCTAACAGGGCGGAGTTATTCTAGGAGTAGGGGTCTTATTCGAGCATATACGGTAGCTTTCTTTGAATTAAATACTGACAAACCGGCGATACTATTCCTGGGCGAAGCGGACTTCTTAATGTCGAGCCGAGGTACGGGCGTGACCACGTCCTCCTCCTCGTCGTCGCTGCTCTTCACCTGGCTCAAGTCGTCCGACAATTCGACCAGACTGCGCGCCTGCCAGTTGACAATGGAGTTGACAACTATTTGAATACATGAATGCACGTTGGTCGTTCATTGAGGCGGCGACTTCAATTAATGATCAGTGACTCTTCTCGTGAACAGTGTCACTGATCAATCATTTATTTAACGTGGTACAGTAGCTTTTAGGGCAGTTTTCTACTATTTTACGAAATCTGCAACGACGGAGAAGCGGACTACGAATAAAAACGGGGGAATTCTATAACAAATGTGTTTTTCTGTGCTTAATGACTAAAACATAATTAACGATATTTACCTATATTTACCATTAAAGATTTTTGCGTGTTCGCCAGGGGGCACTCACAGACCCTGTAAAATGTAAATTATCATGCAAAGTGTCAAAAGTCATGGAAAATGCCCTGCAAAATGGCTACTCGGTTGTCATTTCGCAGGGAATTTTCCATGACTTTTGACACTTTGCATGACATTTTACACTTTACAGGCTTTTTACAGGGTCTGGGATTGGCTCCAGGTAATCATTCAGTGGATAAGGTAGTCCTGGACAGGTAATTCAAAAAACAAACTGACAGGCAAGGACGAACCAGGATTTTTTCACAGGAGGGCAGATAACATTCAACATCTACACCCAGAAACCAAGCAACATTCATTCAGAAACCATATGTCTGCTACTATTTATTTAGGACTCTTTGTAGTGATGCAAAACTATGGTTCTGGATCGAGGCATTATCCACTTTGATAGAGAAAGCTTTGGGTGCTCAGTTCTCATGCGTTTTAGAGGGAAATGGTGTGGCAGATTTCACCTTATAATGGTGTAACAATGGCAAACTCTATTTTTTGTTTTCTGAAAAGAACGTTCAAATTTTTCCAAAAATAATTTTAGAATTTCCACAACACGAACAAATTCGAAAATAGCCTTAAAATTTGAATTTTTTTTAGCATAACTGCTTTTAACTGACTATTAAAAACATCTAATTCTTGTTTTATCATCGCTATCACGGCGTTCTTCCAACACTATTCGCTAATCTAAGCTCACATCGACAATAACTATCCAGCGATCGACACAATCTTCTACAGGTACTCTGCTGTACAACCATAGAGCAAACGTGAATGCCAGGAAAACTCACAGTGTCAGAGTGGCGCCGAGCGACGGGCACGTGTTTGTTTGTGGGACTAAGAAACGCCTATCCACACACAGCTCAGTTACGATTGAATCTAGAGGCCTTCTTGATGGACACAAATAGTCAACATTACACACCTTGTTGGCGCAGGCAAAGATGTCAACTGGTTTGAGCGTGGACTCGCGACGGAATCGATTCCGCGGCACCCGGGGACCGGTGCGCGACCGCTTCAGACGGGATTTGCACGCCGATGGGCTGTTGGTGTCGTCCTGCGAACGATCAGTTGCCAGTCACAGACCCTGTAAAAAGCTCTGTAAAATGTCACATCAACGTACGTTTGACATTTTGCAGGGCATTTTACATGACTTTTGACACTTTGCACGACATTTGACATTTTACAGGGTTTTTACAGGGTCTGGGACTGCGCCCAGGCGAACTGTTGCCAAATGTTCACATTTTTTTCATCGCAACACACAGTTTGATAAAGAGCGGACAGTCATTTTGTCCAGGCAAATAAAAATGTAGGTATTTAGCATCATTACCGTCTATTTAAATGAATTGAGTCAATAAAAAGCGTTACGCAATTTTCTGTAACGGCAATGGCGTCCGGGGTTTTTTTCTTCAAAACCACCTGACACGTGTCGCGAGATAATTAGGTAACTCATTTTAAAAGAGTCATTACAGCATAAAAAGCGATTCAATTTATCTCTTGCGTCTGATTCTTTTGTATTGAACAACACGGCCTGACGCACTTCCTCTGGCGTTCCTCTGTTATAAAGCGCCCCGCCCCAGTATTCACGCATTTTCCACCACTAGTGACGCCGATAACCTTTAGAGAAGCACCATGGCGCTTTTGGCGCGTGGCGCCAAAAAGTTGGCGCTTTTTACATCACTCCCACCACCAAACCCATCTCACCTCGTCCTGGCAGTCATCGGCTCCCTCGACCGACAGCAGCATGGGGTCATTTTCGGACGAAGCGGCATTATTCTTGCTGGTCGCCGCGTCGAAACTTATCCGCCGGTCGTCATCCAGTTGAGCCTTTTGGTCACGTGAAGCGCCCACGCAGTGCACCGCCGGGTCGGTGCTCGCATGTTTGGTGAGCGGCGCTCGTGCTGGCCTGGGGGCAGTCCCGGACCCTGTAAAATGCCCTGTACAATGTCAAATGTCATTCATAGTGTCTAAAGTCATGTAAAATGCCCAGGAAAATGGCAACCCAGTTGCCATTTTCCTGGGCATTTTACATGACTTTAGACACTTTGTATGACATCTGACATTTTAAAAGGCATTTTACAGGGTCTTGGATTGGCACCTGCCGCTGCCGCCGCCGCTTCCGGTCGCGCTCGGGTTCACGTGCGTCGACTGCGTGCGAGTACTTAAATATTTTGTTTACCCGGAAGATTTTTTTTTGGGGGGGGGTGGGGGGAATTGCCATGTAAATATAACGTACGGGGGAATTTCGCTGGTCAAATCCAGGCGACTCTACAGCCTCGGCACCGGCGGCGGCCAGCTCGCTGCCCCTGCTGCCGCTCGTGGTCGCGTTGCCGAGCATCATGATCGTGGTGCTGCGGGCGCTGCTGGCCGGCGACGCGTTGCCACTCACCGAGCCCCCGGGAGTCGCTCTGAGCGCCAGCGGGCTCACTGAGAGAGCCCCGGCGAAGGTGACCCCGGTGGCGGCTGGTGGCGTGTTCGCGACGCCGCCGCTGTCAGTTGACTGCAGACTTTGCGAGAAGAACGAACGCCCGCCGCCGGAGAGGCTGCAAATGGATGGTTGAAGTCATGGAAGATACTTTTTGAGTCAAGACGGAAGTAAACAGATATCGTGTATATCGGGAGTGTTAGCTGGCTATGGTTGGACTGACACTGCCTGTCGCTCACTCGCCATTAGTGGAGCATTGTTGACTGGAGCAAGTTCACGCGCGCAATGTGATTATTATCATCACCAACAGCAGAGTAAAAAAGCTCAAAATCTAATTTGCTTTTACCCCAGTTATGGCGTTGACATGTTATGATATCTTATTTATAGAGTCAAACTAAATATTTACATTTATATTTAAAAAATGTTTACACAAAAGAAACTTTGTTGCGGGTGCTGTTTACGGTACACATTGACAAGTATTTGGGCGCAAATGACATTTCTCTGGCCGGTGAATCGTCTGGAAGCTAAAAACCTACCCAAAACTTGCGTGAATAGCGAAAGAACTACAGCAAAGTAAGGACATACTAAATACAAACTGGTATGGACACAAGCAGGCGTTTAGCAGCCTCAAAACACACTGGAAAGCGGCCAATCGCCTGTCCTTTGGCTGCAATTGCGCAGTTTTGGAGCCCATGGTCGTGGGAGTGTCACAAGTGGCCGCGCCGGGTGCGTTGGCGGGCGAACTGCCGCCGGCGATGGACTCGTGCAGGCTGGCGGGCGTGCCGGGCGAACTGCGCTCGCTCGTCGACGGCGGCGACGGTGTCGTGTTGCGCATCTGCGCCGGGCGTTCGTGCGATGAATGAACTAATTACAATAATTACCGTATTTTCTCGAAGTACCTCCAGGGCGATTATTATTTCGTAAGAAAATTTTTAGAGGGTTAATTCGAGGGGAGGGCTTATTCAAGGTTTTTTAATAATTATTTCGTCAGAATTTTTTGGGAAGAATCGTAGTAAAGGGGGATTTACAGCACAACGATAAATAGAAGGTGATACGACAAATAAAACATCACCGATAAATGCATTCTTTTCATGTTTTCAAGTTTTTTTATTCAAAATTCATGTTCAATACTCCAATTTGAATGAAAATTTATCATATGGCAGATGTTAAATTCAAATTTGAATGAAAAACGTTGGATGAAAAATGGACCACCGTGAAATCAATTACGGTGACGCCTCAAAATCAATTTGTCGATGATCATTGCGTGCAATGACCGACGACAAATTGATTTTTGGGCATCACCGTGAAATTGATTTGTCAGCGGACCATTTTTCATTCAACGTTTTTCATTCAAATTCGAATTTAACTGCTCGCACATAATAAATTTTTGAGGAAAATTTACTGTCGAACATGAATTTTTATAAAAAAGCGTGAAAACATGAAAATAATGAATTTTTCGGTGACTTTTTATTAGTCGTATCACGTTTTATTTATCGTTGTGCTGTAAATACGGCTTAAAGGATAGGCTTTTGCATGGCCAAAACTGGTTGTGAACGTGTCTAAAAAGGATACCTATATAATGACACAAATCAGCCAATTTTTTTCAAGTTCTGTCGAAGTTTTTCAAAATGTTACATCACAGACGATTCATAGAGATTATGCAACATTTGATCTCAAAATAGCACCAAAAGAACTGAACTGAAAATAGCACAAAAACCCGTTTTTGTTTTTATGCATTTGGCACAATTCCTGCAGTTTATGACCCTTCTATTGGATAAGAAATATGCAAACAATAAAAAAGTACTGTGAGGTGAAACAAACATGCTGACGAAAAAATAAACCCCCTCGAAATACCCCCAGCCCCCTCAAAGTGAGCGCTCCGACAAGATAAACCCCCTGGGTGTATTTCGAGGAAATACGCAGTCTACGCAAACTTGTCTATGTATAGCTGCGATGCAGATTAGCAGCAACTAATACATCATGTACACTGCATACATGATGTACATTCTTCCAGGCGGGTGGTATTTCAAGGAGCGCATTTGATATCAGCTCGCTCCGAACTGGGGGTATTTTCGAGGGGGTTAATTCAAGGGGGTAATTCGAGGAAATACGGTAGTTGCCAGAAGTGACCTACTGTCGGTCTATTCATAAGTCCTAATGAAAAAACAAGCTTGATAGAGTGTAATATTGCTATGGCTATTGTTAGATTTTGAGGGATTAGGTAGGGTTTTGTTTGCTTTCAATTTAGGAAGTTGTTAAAAGTACTGAACTTTTGCAAAGTATTGTCAACTAAGTACCTTAATTTTTTGCGTATGTGTGATCGCAAAAAATTAATGTTACTTAGTTGACAACCTAATACATGTAAACGTAAAGTAATTTCTTCTAACAGAACGGCATACCTCCAAAAGAACGGCACCTCCAATTGAATGGCAGGTTTTTGCACATTTTTGCACGCACGAAAACAATAGAACGGCAGCCCCCAATTGAACGGCACCTCCAATGGAACGGCAGGTATAAATTATGTTGTGAGTGTGCCAAAACACAAAAACATAGTTGGTGAGAACATTGAAAGCATTCAAATAGGTGTTACATCTGAAAATGATGCTCTAAAAAGAAAAATGCAACAATAAGCACCATGTATAAGAGTCTATTGACTTATATAAACTGGTGGAATACCGTATATCCTCCAATAAGCCCCCCAGGGAGTTAGTCTTTCATCAGAAGTTTTTGTGGGGGGAGTTATTTAAGGGGAGGGGTTATTTTTTCGTCAGAATGTTCAGTAAAATGTATGATTCATTTACTGCACAAATGGGGTAAATTTGGTAACATAAATCATTTGTAGGACAATTCCACGTGGATCTATTCATAGCGACATAACAAAAAATTGTGCTTATTTGTGTGCTTATCAACGATGGGTAAGTTTTCTTAAAAAAACACATTTTGTGTTTTGAGTTTTTCAAAATTAAATACCTGTGTTTTGAGTCTTCTTGCAAAATAAAAACTTGAGTATTTTAACTGTTTCTATTTCTGTGTTTTGGTAAAAACTACAAAAAAAAATCGATTTTTCACACCAAAAAAAAACATATATAAAAACGGAGTTACCCAAGCTTTTTTCCAACCCCCCCCCCCTCAAAAACACAGGAATTCTATTTTGAAAAACACAAAACACAGAAATTCAATTTTGAAAAACTCAAAACACAAGGAAAACATACCCATGGTGTCACATGCACAACGCACAATTTCTCGCGACTTTAACAAAAAAATTGGTAAAATTTTGTTTGTATTTATAAATGATCGTCAGTATTTACAATTATAGCAGTATCAAAAAGTTGGGTGGGTATTCAATAAAGTTCGGCGATTATTTCACAGATGATGTCAGACTGGGTTTATCAAGAACAACGAACATAGCAGGCACGAGGTTTTGATTTTTTCACAGATGGGTGTTTATAGAAAATATACGGGAAGCCCACTGCACTGATTAATTAAGCCTGCTGATGAACTGCATAAATCAATGTTTATCACATGCGTGATAGATGTTTTTTAATGGACTCTAGTATCTCATTAACTGCACAGCTACACAGTCTCTTACACATTGAAATAGTCTGTACTATGAAACTCTATCAGTCGCTCCAAATAGTGCATGTATTGTGTCTAGTGATGGAAAAGCGCCATGGCGCTGGCGCCTGGCGCTAGCGCCAAAGAAAAAAGCGCCATGGCGCTTTTGGCGCTTGGCGCTAAAATGCTCTGGCGCCATTGGCGCTCGGCGCCGCGATCTCAGAAAGCGCCGTGGCGCTTTTGGCGCTTGGCGCTATTTTCTGGTGGCGCTATTGGCGCTTGGCGCCAGCATTTTAAATGGCGCCAAAAAAGCGCCAACCATAATGATAAAAATGATGAAAATACAGGTAAATTGGTACTCCACACTTCAGTTGCAACAATTTTGAGGACAATTCAATATTGTCTAATATTTAGATTTTTATTGGACTTTACATACTGATACTGACTTAGAATGATACAATACAAAGAATATGGATAAATAAATATTAGCAGAGGCGCTGAAATGTGTTCATTGTATTTACTTACTTGATTGATTTTGAAAAACATATCTGACTTAACTGTGTTGCCAATGTGTCCAGTCGTTATCATTATCCTTCACTTTAGTTTTTTTTAAAGTTTTACTTAAAATTTTATCGGTATAGAAAATTACAGAGCTGTGAAAAACACAATACCGTATTTCCTCGAATTACCCCCCAGGGGGTTTATTTTTCAGAGTGAAAATTTTGAGAGAAAAACGTGAAAAATGCAAAAATAACCACCATTTATAAGTTTTTACAGCCTTATATAAGGATGTAGATGGTATAAACGATGTTCTAACGTAACACAGTAAGTGTTTTGAACATCTGTTATGCATTTCCCGGACCACAAATTCATAGTGCCCATTTTGAGGGGGGTATTTCGAGGAAATATGGTAAATTCTGAAACAAGTCCTCTCACTTTAATAGCTGACCTTTAAGCCAGGTGAGGAACATATCATTCCCATTGATAACTCCCCTGGTTAGCTATGTGGGGAACAAATTACCGCCCCCTTGAATAGCTCCCCACACATAAAATCTGACTAAAAAATCTCTGGGAATGAGTTGATATGCTACAATACAAAGTAAGACACATTATAATGGTTGATTGAACATTTCCTACAACTACAGTTCAATCAATTAAACACTACAACATTGGGAGTATTTACGGGTACCCATTTATGTCACATTAATGTTCTCATTATTCTGCAAACAAATTGCCGAACAATTTTTTGGCGCTGGCGCTATTGGCGCTTGGCGCCATCATCGTCTGGCGCCATTGGCGCTTGGCGCCGAGGTCCAAAAAAGCGCCATGGCGCTTTTGGCGCTTGGCGCCATTTTGCTCTGGCGCCATTGGCGCTTGGCGCTGGGGGACGGAAAAGCGCCATGGCGCTTTTGGCGCTTGGCGCCAAAACCTTGGCGCTTTTTCTATCACTAATTGTGTCTATTTTTGGTTACCGTATTACCTCGAATAATCCCCCTTGAATTACCCCCCCCCCCGCCTCAAAATGGGCCGGGGACATAAATATAAACTCCCCCCTCCCTCGAAATACCCACCTCCGGAATGATGTACATCATGTATGCAATGCACATGATGTATTTATTACTGCTAATTTGTATCGCAGCTACACATAGACTAGTTTGTGTAGCTATCTTAAAGTTTTTATATCCAAATATATCCTGTTTGGACACATTTATTACCTGTTTTGGCTAGGAAAATGCCTACTATTTACTACGGCCCTTACGAAAATTTCTGACAAAATAATAACCCCCATCGAATAAGCACCCCCTCAAATTTTGCTGGCGAAATAAAAAAAACCATGGGGGTATTACGAGGTAATACGGTATACGCAAAAATACGACAATGAAAATTGCAAGTTGATTAACTATAAGAAAGATATTTTCATGAGCTCGCACGCAAAGCAGCTTTGTGTTAATGCAATTGGTCAGAAGAAACATAGTTTTATTGATTTAGGACTGGTGATGAAAAATCAGAAGCACTTTGACCCCAAAGGCCAAAGCGCCATTGCGATAATCTAACCATAATCTGAAATTTACACAACAAATGATCCCACTGACCAGTGTGCCTACCTCCATTTTCCAGTGGCTGGCAAAGAATGCAAAGCAGTGGCTGAAATAAGCACTACCCGCAGTGCCATACACACATCACAATCTGCTGTTCACGCTTAGAACGTCTTTGACGGTGTGGCGGCACAGTAGACGAACCCAGGTGGTTTCCACAAGTGACAAATTTAGTGTTGTTAAAAAAAGTCCCGGTACTACGTTCCGAGCATACGAGATTTTATTTGACTTCACGAAATTGAGGGTTTGAATGACGGATTGCCAAGCATTTGAAAATTTGTCAAGTTGTCAGTTGACATGAAATCTGACAGGATTTCGCGGGAAATCAGTCAGTCGGTTAGGCTAGACGAGCGGTTGGAAAAGTGGTCGGGAAAGTGCACACGTAACGGTACCGTATAAAAATCGGTCAAATAAATCGCATAAATAAAAAGCAAGACACTGGAACGAAACCAATCCCAAGCCCTGTAAAGTGTAAAGCAGTGTCAAACGTCATGTAAAATGCCGTCCAAAGTGTCAATTGCCATTACAAATATAAAGTGTTTATTGTCATGCAAAGTTCAGTAATAAGATCTTCGCTTTTGATTACCTTTTTCGAGGTAACTTTTTCGATATTACATGACATTTGACACTTTACTTTACACCGTACAGGGTCTGCGACTATCCCCATCTCTTCACCCACCTTCAACAGACCGCACGGCTGGAAGTCGGGCACGGTGAGACTCATAGATCTTAACTGCTTCCCTGTGCGAACGCCCTTGCCGGCCGGCCTCTGCTGCGCCTGGGTGCAGTCCCAGATCCTGTATAAAGCCCTGTTAAATGTCAAATGTCATGTTAAACGTACGTTTGCCACTTTGCAAGGAATAAACACGACTTCTGTCACTTTGCATGACATTTGAAATTTTACAGGGCATTTTACAGGGTCTGGGATTGGCACCTGGGTGACTGCGGGCATGGCCGAGCCGACGCTCAACTTGGAGTAGGGCATGCCAAAGTCCATCGGGTTGTAAAATTCGCCAGGTGATAAAAGCACACGCGGAAATAAGTTTGTTGGCCTATTATATTTAGGGCAAATGTTTGGCACTTGGATGCATCTTGTTAGAAAGTCCTGGGCGATTGGCGGGTGCGGTTTTGAGGGCAGGAGATACCTAATCGGACGAAAGGAGTCTTCACGAGTCACGATATTTCAACGCTAGTATTTTAGCATTTCAATATCGCATTATATGTACATATTTTTGAATACCTGTAGTCATAAATATGTACATCCATATATGCCAGGAGTGAGAACAAGCTAATTATGCTTATTCCTAATGGAAAACAAACAGAACATGATATCCATGAAATTACCTAGGTATATTTATGAATACACGCGCAAAAATTACTTCAACTTTTTTTCATGCATCTAGGGTCATTCAATTCAAGCACTGCATATGATGCTATTATGGAAACTGATAATAAGTAAATAAATATTGCGCATTTTTCAGTGAAGTGTGAAAAAAGTACTTAGTTTTGCACATTTCTGAGGTAGCACCAATTAGTCAAGGTAGTCAAGGCTTCCGGGCCATGCTTAACCGACATCTAAACCCATCCGACATCTAGACTGGGACACGGGACATGTTGACACGGAACACATTTAATTGTACCCGGCATGCAGAGAATATGCAATAAAACACATGACCTAATGATTTGGAAGGTGAAAATCTATAAGAAGTATGGAAATAAGAGATTTTTGGTGCAAATCATAGTAAAATTGCTCGAAAGCGCTCCAGATAGCTGGATAGCTAGGCAATTAGCAGGGTGGGGGGAGGGGGGTTCAGGGGAAAGTAGCCAAAAAAATTCGCTCCAGGGATAAATAGAGCACTGGGCGGTTTAGGGTGGGGTTACCCGCCGCCCGTTGACACGGATGACACAAAATTAAATGTGTGGTCGGTCTAGATGTCGGATGGGTTTAGATGTCGGATGGCACGGGCTCAAGGCTTCCACCAGAACTGAGAACCAGTACAACCGGAAAAAGGTCTGCAATGTTATTCCTACCGTATGATTAGGTCATGTTAGATTTAGTTCCACAAATACGAATCTGTCCCAACTGCCAATGGTAACTAAAGAAGATGGCAATGCTTTCAAAAGGGATACGTCCGAGGATACGTCACATCTTTTGGTTTTTAATACCAGTAAGCACTAGACAACATTAAATTTCATTTCTTTTAGTTTTGAATGCTGGCGCCAATCCCAGACCCTGTAAAAAGCCCAGTAAAATGTCAAATGTCATGCAAAGTGTCAAAAGTCATGGAAAATGCCCTGCAAAATGGCAACCTAGTTCCATGACTTTTGACACACCACAGGGCTTTTTACACGATCTGGGAGTGCCCCCCGGACGATAGATAATGGAAAATGTGCAAATAAGGAGCGATGAAACTTAGTTCATATTTCATTCATTTATTGAATATTTTACCACTGCTGGGAGGCGCGTCATGAGTGGAACAAAAGTAGCCAATTAACACTAACATATCGTGAGAACTATTAATGGGAACTGCATCTAGCAACGATATATACGATAAGACACTGTTGGAACTAGTAACCATTGAGGTCATAAATACGTAATCGGTAAATACACGTGTAGTGTATTAATGTATTTCCTACAGCAGCAGGAACCAATGAGTAAGTAATCAAAACAAGCGTGCTGGCCTCAGGTGTTCCCAAGGCGGTTAAGACCATCGTTGTTAAAACGTATTTACGTTTACTCGAAAAATACGTATACTCGAGTATTGCGTAAACACGTTTACGTTTCCTCCCGGAAAAGATACCGGTACTCGCGTATTTTTTTAAAGTACGCGAGTACAGAAAACGTAATTCCAAAAAAATGTTGGTGTCCATAACACAGAAAAACGATTCAAACGAATTTAAATGGCTGTGAAAATCGCAGCGGAAATGATCGAAGTAGCGACGGGTAGGGAAGGCAACGCCTCTCACTTTTGTTTCTACTTACTTCACGGTTTTCCTGAAAACAAAAAAAGAAAATAGTTGCTTTTAATTTTTCCCAGAGTAAAAATACTGGTATTTTCGTCTACTCACATTTTACGAAGTGTAAAAGTAAAACAATTTACTCTACTTTTCTGTACTTAGGGGTAAGTAAAAATAAAATAATTTACGTTTACTTTGAAAAAAGTTCAGTACTTTTACCAACACTGGTTCAGACCAGCCGCGCCGTTGTGTTCAGATGGGTCTGCTGTAGTGATGGAATGGCGCCATGGCGCTGCCGCCCTTTAATGGCGCCATGGCGCCCTTTTCTGTGGCGCCATCTGGCGCCTGGCGCCATTATTTCAAATGGCGCCATGGCGCCCTTGGCGCTTGGCGCCATTTTCGCTGGCGCCAATTTGGCTCTCGGCGCCATTGTTTTGGATGGCGCCAGAAATGGCGCCATGATGTGTTGATGAGAGATCATATTTTGCAAAATTTGAGTGGAAAAATCTGCTGAATGATATCACTTATACACTTGCATTTGAAATTTTTTGATAGAATTGCAAGTTTGGTTTATGTTCATTGTTTTTTATCACACAAACTGCAAATGTCCAAATATGTCCCGCAATTGAAAAAACGACAATCACCTAAACTCAAATAATTCGTTCTCAACCCAAACATCGTTGAAGCTATAACATCAATATTATCGAGCTCCAGCCACATTATAGATACATAAATATTACATAAAATATTTTTATACATAAAACATTTTTATACATGTGACATCATTTCTACCCATCAAAGTCTGGGGGGTTATTCTTAAGTCGGACTTTTTTCTCACCTGGCTAACAGCAGGGAGTTATTCAAGAGGGGACTTATTCTAGGATATAAGGTATTCATATTGTCTTTCTAGAGCTACAGTGTTGGCAGGTGTTGCACCCCTCTCCCATTGCACATTTCCCTTTACATGTGTGGTGCACAGAGGGGTATTTTTAGGGGTGGGGTTACTTCCCCAGCTCGTCAGACCTGAGTGTATTTCGATGGGAGCGAATACCTAGCGAAATCAAAAATTCACCTGCTGATATAATAGACCCCCTCCAACAACCCCTTGAATAAACCCCCTAAAATTTGCTGACTAAATAAAAAGCCCTGGGTGTATTTCCATGAAATATGATCTACCGATTGTATTGCTGATAAAATAATGAGTTTTTGTGGGTTTTCACCATAAAAAAAGGTAAAACACTTTGCTCTTGTATAAATGCTTCTGTGATTAAATACATGTTAATAAAATGAATTTTATTCTTGGCGCCATTTTGGCGCCTGGCGCCATTGTTTCTGGCGCCCTTTGGCGCCCAGCGCCATTTTTTCAGTTGGCGCCGTGGCGCCATTGGCGCCTGGCGCCATTTTCTCTGGCGCCATTTGGCCCCGGCGCCAATTTTTTGAATGGCGCCATGGCGCCATTGGCGCCTGGCGCCATTTTTCCTGGCGCTTTTCCATCACTAGTCTGCTGACAAAATTAGAACATTTCATACATTTTAATCATTTCAGTCGCTGATATGCCAGCGCATACGATTCCCAACGCCGTGGCAATTCCCAGCGACCCAGTACAATTGGCAACACTTGCGATAAGCCTTTGCGCTAAGCTGACAATCGCCCAGCCTAGATGGTGCAACATTATTTAGAAATGTGCACAATCGCTGGTGCGACACTGCCAAAGGCTGACTGCACGTCACTTGCTATCAGATTGTGATTATCACTCGCCCACTGATAAATTCGCTTCTGCTCGCTGGCTTAAAGTGTAGGTATGTAATTTCATGTGCCTGCGCACACTTGTTTTCACACGAAATTTCGAAAACTCACAAATCAGCTTAGAACGCAGTTGAGTTTTCTAGAATGAGGTGGCCGTCAACTACAGTTGACGGAGATCAAAAATGACTATTATGGAAAACTCAAACACGTTCAAAGCTCATTTATGAGTTTTCAAATTTCGTGCGAAAACTAGTATGGGCAGAATGGGGAAGAATGGATCAGGATGTTTCGGAAGACAGCAGATCATACAAAATACATGGCTGGTCTGGATATGATAAAACGGATTTAAGCAAAATAACACATGTAGATTAATGCGTGTTAGTGACGATAATAGAAAATTATTTTAAAACGTGCTCCACATATTAATACCAGGTGCCAATCCCGGACCCTGCAAAAAGCCCTGTAAAATGTCAAATGTCATTAGCGTTCCAAAAAAGGCAGATTTTGAGAAAATATAATTAAATATAATCTCAGAAAATCTCTCTCAAGATAAAGTATAATTAAATCTCTCATGTCATTTGGAAAATATAGGGTGGCCCACGTCAGGCGCACGGTTTCAATTGGCTCCCAACGCGTCAATTTTGAATGAAAACTGATCAAATTTGGTATGGGGGTAGATAAATGTACCCGATTTGTTGTGTTAAGTGCACGGATCCACATCACAAAAATTCATGTCGGAACGTGAAGCAAAGTTTATATGTGTTTGAGCGTGGCGCATGTCAGGCAATCGTCTACCAAAGTACCAATTATTCATAAAAATAGTCCAGGTTAGGTCAGAGCTTAGGTAGCTAACACAGAATTTATCACATCACACCATTCATCAAAAATATGAAGATTCTGTACAGAGCATGCAGCCCACTCAGTTTAGTTCCTATTGTCATGATGTACATAAATGCATAAACATGTACCGTATTTGCTGGAATAATTGCCTCCTCAAACAATTCCCGCCCCCTGTAATATGAGTCAGGGAAAAATTACTCCCCCATTGAATAATTCCCCCTTAAATCATATTTATGATCAATTTGTCCAATCTTAACAAAAATGGCATGCTATTGTGTTAAAGCATATTTTGTGGATGAGTTTACAGTGAGATGCTTGAAAATTTCGACGAAATAATAATAATACCGCTAATGTATTACCGCTCAGAAAAGTCTGGCGAAAAAATTATATCCCCGTGGGGAATTATTCGAGCAAATAATTACGGAGAAACGATGCGCCCAGAACGCAGAAAGCGGGTGGGCGTTCAGAAGCAGAATGTCATTGAAACGTGAGCGACAAACAATCGACGCGACAAAAGAATCCAAGAGTATTAGGCGACGGCAGCGCGCTACATAATGCGATACGGTGCAGCGCCAAGACTACGCTGCAGCGAACCTGTCGCTTATACGTCACGCGCATTACCGATCGCCGCGGCGACCCGCCGCGCGGCTGCACGTTAAGCAGCACGCAAGTTTAGCCTACTCTGACCCGTCGCAAAGTCGACTTGAGGTTTTGCATGAAGAAAATGAATGGAGTAGTTTCTAAATTGGGTATTGGGTCGAAATTTTTGAAAAGAAATCAATTTAATGGGATGCCGCGAAGGAAGGAACAGCCGATTGGCGTTTGGTACTGACTTGTCTATTTTTAAACGCAGCGCAACATCTAAAAATAAACCGTGGCCAGGGTTGGTTTAAATTGTATAAATTTTTTATTTTATTTTATTTTAAAATTTTCCATTTTATTTTTATTTTATTCTTTAATTTCCCATTTTATTTTAATTTTATCTTTACTACTTCTTATTTTAGTTCGTGGCCAGGATTGGTTTTTGAAAATTCTTTTTACTAAAATAACATTGTAGTAAAATTGTATTAAAATTGTATTTTATTTTAATTTTATTCATGTTTCATTTTATTTTTTTTATTCTTCAATTTTCCATTTTATTTTATGTTTTTAATGAGATTTTGCCAACCCTGACCGTGAAATCGCACGATTGAGCCATGCCATGGCACAAATTCCGCAATAACGCCCACAATGCTTGATCACGAACGAGCCCGGCGCGTTGGGACAGTCAGACGAAGTTTCGCATTCGTGGCAATATAATGTCTGCAGGGCGTCTCAAAATTTAATCTAAAAAATGACTGGAGCCTATAAAAAAGTAGATGCTGCATCCATAAATTGCTGGCATGGGTATGCTATGCCCTTAATGCACAAACGAAAAATATCATTTAATTACTGCGCCACATTTGAGATCAAGCTCTGAAAAGAAGTATATTATTTTATGATGCCACATTCAGATTGAGCTCTGATAAGAGTACCTATATGGAATAATTTCACGCAATTTTATCATGGCAGCATGAAGCCACAGGCCCAAAATAAATTTCAAAATAAAACAATTACGAAAATGCGAACTTTTTCAATAAATTCCATCAACTGCACATCGAAGGGCACCAGCACCGGTGCGGTCCCCTGCCGGCATTTTTTTCTGAATAGCACTGGTGCTGGTGCTATTTTTTAGAATGGCACCTCTGCCCCCGCTACCCATGCAATACAAGCATATTATAATTTGACAAATCAATATCGATACAAGACCTGGGGCCAGTTCCGCAAGTGGTAAAGTTAAGAGTTAAAACTTAAGAGTTGAGTAAAATGACAAATGACAAGTTATGAGTAAAGTTAAGAGTTAAGGGTTGAGTAAAACGACAAATGATTTTACTCAACTCTTAACTTTATTCTTAACTCATCTTTTATCATTTTACTCAACTCTTAAGTTTTAACTCTTAACTTTTCCACTTGCGGAACCGGCACCAGACCCAGCTAGGTGCTTCCTGGACCACAAGCGCTTGCATAGCAACACTGGTTGCAAACAGATGGGTGTCAGGGCCTGGGGCGCGCATCACAACACACAATTCGCAATCATCTAGGAAATAATGCAACGCGATCAAATGGGGATGGCACCGCGGACGTTACCCCGTCTGGCATGTAGTGATGGAATGGCGCCATTGGCGCCTGGCGCCATTTTCTCTGGCGCCCTCTTGGCGCTGGCGCCATCATTTCGAATGGCGCCATGGCGCCCTTGGCGCTTGGCGCCATTTTTCCTGGCGCCAATTTGGCGCCCGGCGCCATTGTTTTTCATGGCGCCAGAAATGGCGCCAAAGTGCTGTGATGAGTGCTTACATTATTCCATATACAAGTACCTTATCTGCTGAGTGACATCATTTTATTATTTAGCATATTCAACCATGTCATTTTTTTGCTAGAATTACAAGTTTGGCCAGCTGTTCATTGTCTTTATTCCACATAAACAGCAACACTATGCCCCCACGCTGAGATTAGCACCAGACTGTTTTCATTTGGCATGGCAAAAAATGACACTAGTGCATTTACACCAGTTTTGTTACACTCTAGTGTAATAACTTCCATCTATGCTTGCTAGCATGTAATAATCTGTGATAATGGTAGTAGCAGATATAACAACTAGTCAATTTCCTTCTATACAAAATACAAAATATGAAACATCATTCTCAATGCGTTCTGATTGTCTTCTGTCCTATTCTCAACACTACCCTATCTAATTTCATTTTTACATGTCACAAAATTTTCATTTGAAGGTGGTATAAATATGTGGCAACTCGACATAAAATAGATTTTCTGTACAAATCACCAATTCAAAGCTGTCTCATGTCACTTCAGGGTCAATTGTAAATTGTTTATAACCACAAATGACATTTGACTTAATAAATGTATTTTAACCTTGATTATGATGTTGTTGTGTTTTTTATTCATCAGGTAACTGTTATAACATATTGCCCTTAACAAAAAAATGCTTCTGTAAGAATATACATGCTAAAATGGTGACTTTTATCATTGGCGCCATTGTTTCTGGCGCCGTGGCGCCATTGGCGCCTGGCGCCATTTTCTCTGGTGCCATCTTGGCGCTGGCGCCATTATTTTGAATGGCGCCATGGCGCCATTGGCGCAATTTTTCCTGGCGCTTTTCCATCACTACTGGCATGCATACATATTTATATTTAGATCAAGCATCACATTGACATGAGACGTCTGAGTTTCATGGTGGAACGGTCTGATTAATCCGTTGAGGCAGCTCTGAGAATTCAAAAGTTGTTGCGCTCATGTTATGGTATTTTTCTGGGCCAACAAGTACTTTCGGCCAGACGAATTCCTTGTGGAAATAATGCGCGGCTTAATTGAATAAGTTTCTGACTGACTGCCAGGAGGCAGTCCCCCTGTAGTGTAGTCAAATTCATACAAATTGCATGCAAAATGTCAAAATTCCCCGATATAATATTTTGCATTGACGTTTTGCATGACATTTGGCAATTGACACACTTCACAGGGTGCACGACTGCCCAGGTAAACAAATCGACACAAATGAACCAAACTATAAAAAAACCGGCAGGTGGAATTCCACCCCAACCCCGTGATTCACGACGCAACGTTTCCGCAAATAAACAACTATGACGTCACAAACCGCAATTACGGTATGCCACGAAAGAGGAACAAACGACGAGCCAATTCCGAGATGCGCGGCCGTATGCAAATGATTAGCCGCCGCGCCGACGGCAACGATCAATCCACGGAAAGCACGGGCGCGCGCGGCCACTTAGCGCGGCTAGAAGCGCCAAAGCAATTTGAGTTTAGGCACCGGCACGGCGCAACCGCTGCACAGTTGCGTTTGGGCATGATTGCGACTATTATGCAGGCATGCCGTCTGGAAAAGGTGCGAACAGAAGCCCAGGTGCCAAGTGACCGTGTAAAATGTCAAATGTCATGGAAAGTGTCATAATTCATGTAAAAATCCCATCAAAATGGCAACAGAGTTTTACTGCACGGCATTTTACATGGTCTGGGACTGCCCCCAGACCCTGTAAAATGCCAGGCGATGTGTCAAAAGTCATATAAAATGTCAACTTATAATTTTAGGTTTTGCACTTGTATGACATCCTACTGACACTTGACATTTTAAAGGCCTTGGTAGCAGCACTAGGTACGGCGCAACGACACAAAAGCGAATCTAGCGCATAATTGGACCGGAAGCGGCGTCGAGCGGCCGGAGGAAGAGCAAAAACAACGGGCTTATTTCCCCGTGATCCCTAGCTCGGATGATGTGCGCACGTAGCCCCAGGTGGTGCGAAGTCAAGCACATGTAGGCCGAGCGCGCGCAAGCCGCGAAACAGGGTAACTCGCTGGTAAGCAACGCATACAAGCAACAGACTACCGTATATCCTCGAATAAGACCCCAGGGGAGGTATTATTTCGTTAGAAGTTTTGGAGAAGGATTTATTCGAGAGGGGATGTTATTCAAGAAGTTTTTTTCTGCGAGAACTTTCAGGAAGGCATGCACTAAATTCATTCTGTGAATGCATTCCGTCAACTCATGTAGGTAATCCAGGTATTTAACAGTTCAGTTCCAGAACAAAAGCAAGGTATCCATGCCAAAATTTGTGTTTATTGGCATCAGAACCACTCAAATACGCATTGTGGACACACTCCGCGAATCGCATGCTTTGCATTTTTCTGCAGAATCTCCATCATGACTAGGGTGTCAACTTTCCGTTTTCCGTTTCCGCAGGCAAATTTTTTTCCGTTTCCGTTTTCCGGCTGCTAAATTTTTTTTCCGTTTCCATTTTTCCGGCTAAATTTTCAGTTTTTCCACCTTTTATCCGTTTTCCAGCTCAATTGTCTGTTTTTCCAACTTTTTTCATTTTCTGGCTCAATTCTGTTTTCTGTTTCGACCAAATTGGTAAACATGCATGCAGCTTCTCAGTTATATGAATTGTTTCTATTTCTGGCAAGATTTCTGCAAATTTTTTGATTTCTGGATAAATTTCTGCAGATTTTTTTTTCCATTTCCAGCAAAATTTCAGCAAATTTTTTCCATTTCCGGCATAATTTCATCAAATTTTTCCATTTCCGTTTCCGTTTTCCGGCCTTTCATTTTTCCGTTTTCCGGTAGGTGCAAATTTTTTTCCGTTTCCGTTTTCCGGCAAGTGCAAATTTTTTTCCGTTTCCGTTTTCCGCCAAAAAGTTTTTGTTGACACCCTAATCATGACGTCATGTTCAACAAAATAAGAATTGTGCAAAGAATTTGGATAATTGGATGGCTACTTTGCTGTCTGCTGAGTATATTAAATACCCAGAGGGGGGAGTTATTCGAGGAGACTTCGTTTTTCTTCACCTTTCCAACAGGGAGAGATTCAAGGGGGTGTTCTTCAAGGAGGGATGTTATTTAAGGGGGTCCCATTCAAGGATATACGGTAGGCAGCCATTATTAGCTGTAAACGCTGCAGCGCGCTGCGTCAAACACGGCAACACGTGCGAATAAGCAAACATATTTCGTGCCGCCCATCCATTACGCCATTTTGGCACCCCAAGGTCCGGGTCAGAGCGAACAAACGGGGTCATAATGATTTATGGTAGACTACAAATTTATTGGCAGCTAAACAGACTGTGATCTGAAAACGAAAACATTTTTATACACGATTAACAATGATAATTCAGTATGACGACACTAAATAGGAGATCGCAAGTAGTTACGTCAAAAAATATATACGAAAAACAGTTGATTGAAAAAGGAGAACACATAAAACAAATCAGTTTAAAAGCAAGTCCAGCTTTGTGTCTGAACACTACACCGGGGGCCAAATTCAATTGTGTAGGGCGGTGTGCAACGCCAAGAAATCTGTATTTACCAAGAGAAGCAAGCCATGCGTGGTTGAAACCAGAAAAGAAACAATTAATAAAATACGAAGTGAGAAGTGTCCGAGAATTTGAATTTTTGTAAATCGTGATTAAAATACCAAGGATTTCGCGTTAGATCAGTTTTCACGGAATTATTTTTAAATTCTGTCATCGATTCGCATGACTGTGACAACCAAACAGACGACATCTGTATTGCAAAATTGCTCTACCACCGGAATCTGGCCCCAGTGGCCCATTTCAGACGAAGTTATTAAGTGACAGAAAAACGTAAGTTTAAAATTATTTTTTTTACATTTAAAAAAAACAAAACATTTGATAAATCACCATTTGATTGAACATAACCATTAAAAAATTTGAAAGGTCATACAGAACACTTATTGTACCGTATTACCTCGAAATACCCCATGGGGCCTTATTATTTCACCAGCAAAATTTGAGAGGGGTTTATTCAAGGGGGATAATTCGAGGCAATACGGTAACTTCAATTGTCACAAAACAGTAGTGGTCAGCAGAAATCGATGTCGGATAATATGATAAACGTCTTGTAGACTTTCGGTTCGTTTAACCCTTCTAAAACTTTTAATATCGATCATCGATATATGTATTTGGATATTTTCTCAAACCTTATAAAAGTCGGCGGACATTTCACCCTACAAAATCGGAGAGTTAGAATTCGCTCGCGAATAGAGCGAACACAAAACTTGGGTCCCACCCGGACGCTTGGAATTGAAAAAGAAAAAAATATTAAAAGAGAAATAGACGCTTCGCCGTGTCCGTGCGTGCACGCCGCCCGTTTCAACGTTGTCCGTTGGAAGCGAAAATATTTGACTGTTTAAATGACCCTTTTACAGTTTTTGTCAATTTTTCATTCGTTGGCTCCGTTCCAATGGAAGAGTCCCCATATGAGAACTTGGCAGCCAGCCAAAATTGCGAAATCCGCTATAAATGTGAATAAAAAAGGCTAACACTAACTATATAACCATGTACATAAACAAAAATAGCGATTAGAAAGGTGGAAATTGGCAAAGTGGAGCAACTTTTAACGATTTTTAGCTAACTTTGACTTTTCACTCGCATTTGTATAATACCCAACTGGAAACTGGGATAAGAGCCAAGTTTTCATACGTGACTTGATCCATTCCAATCATTAAAGTATTGCGTCACAATAATGACGCCATGCACTCTCCACTGGAGAGACTGACGCAAATGTTTGTAGGGCGATACGTCTGTCGACTTTTTTTACTTGAATTTTAAAAAAATGAAAAGTGGCTGACATTCAGCACTTAACGTCATAAAGTTTGTTGGAACTCTGCTTGACATTAATGCTTGACAGCTTGACTCTGCTTAATCGCTGAAACTTGACACTTGACAGAGTCTGGAATGGGCCACAAGCGTGCTGATATTACGTGTTGAAATAAGCTTATCAATCAGATTATGGCTTTCACTAGACTTGCTAGTCAACAGCGCATTCGAAATCATATTTGAATGAAAACACAGCGCTTACACATAAAATACCAACATCAGGTAAATAGACAGCTAATTGTGTAAACATGGAATAGAAAACCAAAATGAGCCTAAAGCATGTAAATAGGAAGCGATAACTTGACATCCCCAAATAAACTGATTGTCGCGTGTTGGGCGAACATTACATAGAAAAACATACATATCTATCGCCGATATTCACGTTCGCACTTGAACAAGAATTTTGCTATGATTATCTAACGGCACGAAAATGCTAGCACGAAAAATTATCCTATCATTGAAAAAAGAGAAAAGCTCTAGCATGCAAATCTGCCACAGTCCAAAGAGTACAAATGCAACCATTTCACAATCAATCAGCATACAAATCACGAATTAGACGGGAAAACCGAGCCTACAAAAATGAAAACATCCATCACTAGCAAAAAAATGCAACACACAATTAAAAAAACGCGCAAGCAACAAAATTTCCGAGACTATTTTTGTTAAATACGGGAACACACAGGCATCATCGCTGAAACTTAGCCAAATGCAAACATTTTTCAAGATGTATGATTTTCAAGTTTTGTTTTGTAATCAGAAAACTGTTTACATTCTGCTGTACATTTTTACGCTAATTCAAGATGTGAAAAATGTGGAAGGAGCTAGGGCGAATTCATTTATTTTGGTAATCCTCCAGACTTAGAAGGGGGGGGGCTGTCTGAACAAACATGTACTTATCATGATCCGAAGTGCACAAAAACCCATTCCTGGAATGATATTGGTGACTTACGATTTTGGTCACACGGATTTGAGTAGGTGATTTCAAATGGGAAACATGTACTTTCTTTTGAATGGACTAAGCGTTAAAAAAAATGAAATGAACTATTTCTTACGTATCTGTAGTATATGACGGGACGTTCAACACATTTTTAAAGGGGTGGGGGTAAATACAATAATTGTACAAATACATTTGGCCATAGCGATCGTTCTTATCGGACATGAATCTTTGAACCTGCATTAAAATCGAAGCATGCATAATCTGAACACCAAGCGCAGCTGGTTGAACCTCCATAATGCCATCATAAATCCACTCAAGCTTACCAGTACACGAGCAAATTCAAAGTCAGCTCAAACCCAGTTGACACGTTTGCACGCATCTCACCTGGATACGACCTATAATTTGCACACTATTCCCACGGGCGCTAAACTCATCGGCTAATGGACAGCACGGGCAAAAATGTTCGCCTCAAACCATGCAGATCATTGCACAGACACGCTGCCAAACACGGGTTACGATGGCTAGATCATAAATTTCAGGTGTTTAAGTTCCATTTTCGCATTTTTTTCCGGCTCGAACAAATACACATATTTGGCGATTATCTGAAGTGCTTGGATGAATAAAAAGCTCGTTTCCCAGCATATTTTTGGCAGCCACTTAATAAATAAACGAACAAACATAGTAACCTTTTTTCCCCCATTTTTCAGACCGGTCCTTAAAAATTCAACTTTTTTTTCAAAGCTTTGCCATCTCCACCCCTAAGTGAGGCAGCTGTGAAAATTTGATGGATAAAATCACCACGCCGCACGAAATTTCACACTAAAACATTGATTTACGAGCTGTACCATATTGCCTGTTGTGCATAAACATGAAAATCAATGTGAAGGTTTACGCGATACATACTGGAATTTAGATTTACAAACGCCGAACAAAACTTCAGTGCACACCGCGACAAGACACTGCAAAAGTCTTTTGATCAATGGATGATTAGCGACTGTATTTGACATATCATATGTAAATAGTATACATTGATCACTAGGGTCGGAACTACTTAAAAATTTCAATTTCATTTTAAAATTTTCAATATTAGCGACATTGTTTCAAAATTTTAGATATAATTTTAAAGATGAACCTCACTATGTAATGAAAACACGCCCAATAAACTGCCGGGTATATTCTAACCCCATCGATCACAACGTATACCGGAAATAACGCACTGACTTAATAATATTGCAGCACTTAAAAGCCTAATTATGCAAAATTAGAGTCGAGCGAACGTGTGACAAAATTTACAAACTGGCAACCGACGTATGAATAAAATCTAGACGGAAGTAAAGCTGGAATTAAAGCTAAAACGTGTCACGTAAAGCATGAATAGTGTCACCACTCTGTGACAAATTACACAGACATTGTGATGCCATCTTTCGTTAAAATAAATTCGGTGATTTTTTTACATGACGTGCCTTAGTTGAAATTTCAACATTACAAATAGCAAAACATTTAACGAACAGTTACGTTCAAAAAATGACAAAAGAGAAGTATGAGACTGGTACCTGGACTCAAAGCATCACTACCGTAATTACAAATGATTCGCGTCGCTGCACAAAAGACGCCACAACCAAAAAACGCTATCAAAACAGTTCTCCGGAACTAGGCAAAACACGCAAGATTACAAATCGCCTACAAAATACCACAAACAATTCCAAAAAGCAAAAAAACACTGCAAAAAATCGGGTCTCTCAATGACTTTCAACAGCAACTCAATTGTCTCCACCATAATTGTGACTTATCCGCTTTCCGTGCACACGCAGCCGATAGAGACAGGTGTATTCCGGGTGCCCGTGGTTTGATAGGATCTCTAGTTCGATGAATTTCGTGGTGATTGGCGGCTAAAATGGGGGTGACCTTTTGTTTGGTTATGAATAGTAGCGTTGACACCAGATTTCGAAAACATAATAATCGATTTCTTATACAAAATCGTGAAGCTTAAAAATCTATAGTTTACCAAGACACTACCGTGCAGAAAAGTTGGGACTTTTCAATATAGAGAAATGGGGGGCTGCGGGTCCATCAAACTTTTTTGCTTCCCTCTATTGAACCTTGCCAAATTTTGATGCTGTTCGAGTATGTTTCGGTTTGAGGTCAGAGCTATGACTGAAAATTTTCGTTTGCTCAAATAATCAGGGACGTATCCAGGATTTTTGAGCGGGGGGGGCTGCTTGTTTACGGGGGCCGGCGAACGGGGGGGGGCTCAGCCCCCCCCCCCTAAATTTTTTTCCCTATATAGCGACGGAAAGGCGTTTTGGCGCTAGCGCCATACAAAGGCGCCACGCCATGGCGCTATTGGCGTTGGCGCCAGCGCCAGGAACCGCTTTATATGTATGTAAATATGCATGCATATACAGCGAACGTCGCAAAAACGTGTTTATTTCCAAGGATATTGGTTTACAGGGACCGATTCGCTGAAAATACAATGCATTGGGACGAAATTGCGCGCTTGCGCACAAATTTTTAAGAAATATCGAAAAATATATGGGGAAAATTGCATTTTCCGGGACTTTTTAGGTCTCACCCCGGGAAGGGGGGGGCTGCAGCCCCCCCCGCCCCCCCCTGGATACGTCCTTGCAAATAATCCCCCATGTCCAAGATAAGGGGGCTCTATAAAAAGGTGTTCGATAAAAATGCAAAAATGGGCAATCTCCATGATTGAATTTGAAGCTTGATAACTCGCCATTTCTTGGCCAATTTGGCTAGTTCAACACTTAACATGATTGGCAAAACCCGAAGATGCCATTTTTGTTGTTGGATTAGCGATGTCTAATTTCTGTATGCCGATTTGACCTCGTTTTAAACACGAAAATTACATTTTTTGAACACGCTATCATGTGCTTTGGACATTGAGAATTAACATAATCCAAAAATGAGTTAAATATCTCTCCCCAATCAAAAGTTATAGCACTTCAAACTTATCAGTGATGTCTAAATTCCTTATGCTGATTTAACTGATATGGTTTCCAACATAAAGAATTTTTGAGCATGCTATCATATACTTTAGATGGCCAGAATTAATATGCAACAAAAATTATTTCAATATCTCTTTCCAATCAAAAGTTATAGCACTTCAAACTTCCATCTTCTTTCCCTTACAAAATACTTACACATTACATATTGAGAGTTGAGCCAAGTTTTCTCATCAATAGAGCAAAGACAAAATCTCAAATTTACACACCAAATGGCCACACAGACTAGTATACCTACCTCCATTTCTGAGTGGCTGGCAATGGATGCAAAACTGTGGCTGAAATAAATACATGCCACAATCCTACATACACATAACCATTTGCTCTTCATGCTCAAAATGTTGTTGCTGCTCACAGAGCTCAGCAACACAGGCAGGCAGTTGCCATATTGGAAATTTTGTTTAAAAATGAATGTAGGTGTTGGATACAGTCTAAAAATATGATACTAGGCAGCTACTGGCCAAAACAAGAAAAGTCCCAACTATTATGAAACACAAAGGAACTGAGTGAATTGTGTTACTGCACTAAGAATATATGCACATACAAACTTGAGGGGTGGACATCCCGGGCACATGTAGCCAACAGCACACAGTACCCACCAATGATATCCAAACATTGTGCATATTTGTTTTGAAATTTTGGCAATGTTCATCATACAGCACGCACAGTCCCAACTATTCAGCACGCTTGTGTATAATGCAGCTTCAACAGACAAAAGTGGAATGTGGAAAATCGAATGTACACACACCTGAATTTGGAATGACTGCAGCGGCTTGCCATGTCGATCGTACTCGAAACGACCGATCTCCACGCCAGTTACATCGCTTTCACCTTCCAGTGCCTGCAAAGGAAAGTGCAACAAATGTACCCTATTGGCATAGCTTTCAACATCGATGTTAGCTTTTTTGTTTTGATTTTTTTAGTCCCATATCTTCAAAGTGGTGCCCAGTTAGGGTTCAAACGGGACCAGTTTTTCGGACCGGGACTTGAACTTTTCTAATGTCGGGACCGGGACTGGCTTTTTTCAATTGTCGGGACCGGGACTGGGGGGTGGGTCCCGGGCAAGGACGTATCCAGGGGGGGGGGGCGGGGGGGCTGCAGCCCCCCCCCCTTTCCGGGACGGGGGGAAAAAGTCACCAGAATTGCACGGATTTTGACGATTCTGGAGGGTGTTGTGAAAAAAATTTGCGCGCCAGCGCGCATTATTCCATTCCACGCTTAAGTATTATCTACAAATTGTCCACTGCATCCCTTATCCCTGTAAAATGCACTCAATTTTATGCCTGTCGCTCTATATGTATGTATTTTACATACATATAGAGCGGTATTTGGCGCTGGCGCCAACGCCAATGGCGTCATGGCATGGCGCCTATAAATGGCGCCAGCGCCATAACGCCATTCCGCAACCATGTGGGAAAAATTTTAGGGCCCCCCCCCCCGTTCGCCGGGCTCCGTAAACAAGCAGCCCCCCCCCCCCCGCTCAAAAATCCTGGATACGTCCCTGGTCCCGGGACTGGGATTTGCCGAACCACGTACCGGGACCACGGTCTCGTTTGAACCTATTGGTACATAATATCCAGCCAATTTTGTTCCACACACCTCCACTGTGTGAAGGACCACTCTCCAGGGACGTACGCAGGATTTTTGAGCGGGGGGGGCGGATTGTATACGGAGCCCGGCGAACGGGGGGGGCGGCGCCCCCCCCCCTAAAATTTTGCCCTATAGTAAAGGAATAGAGCCATGGCGCTGGCGCCATTTGTAGGCGCCAGCGCCATGGCAGTATTGACGTTGGCGTTGGCGCCAACGTCTACCATATAGGTATCTATTTATACCTATATATGGTACTAGGTCCGCTTTTGGCACTGTTGGACACTTTTCTAGTGCAATTTGACGCCCGAAAAAGCATATTAAAGAATGGGGTGGGGATTTGCGCGCTTGCGCGCAAAAAAAATTTTAAAGTGCCTACAATTTCGCCTCAGAAAAGTGCCATTTCTGGCAAATTTTTCTGTCCGGCCCGGGAACGGGGGGGGCGGCCGCCCCCCCCGCCCCCCCCCCCTGCGTACGTCCTTGCCACTCTCAATGTATTAGCCTTGTGTTATAACATTATTCAAGCACCATTCCATTCCCGTCTTCACTTGAAGTCGAAAATATTTGATGAAAAGCTATGTATTTATGTAACAAGTTAGACAAAACACTTGTAACAACACCTAAAATAGATTTTTTTGGCAGAAATCACCACTTATAATACTACAACACGGCTCCACAGCCAGGGGGGAATTATTCAAGTGGGGGATTATTTTTTCGTCAAATTTTTTAGCCATGTTTCTATCACACTAAATACACATCCTGTTTCCATTGGTAGTGCACACTTGCATCTTTGAACACCCGATGTACTGCATTTGCATTCAGTGAATCAAACCACACACAGTTCTTTTGCTTGGGTATACTTCATCGATTAATTTTGAAATAAATGTGCATTAACTACCTTCCATCATGGGGGGAGGATTATTCAAGTGGGGGAATTATTTTTTCCTCACTCGCCTAACAGGGGGGAATTATTCGAGTTGGGGAATTATTCAAGTGGGGGGAATTATTCGAGTGAATACGGTATATTTGGGAGCCTTTGTAAAAAAACATTTTATTAAAAAACATAATTCTTCAAACCCAGGTCATTGAAAAATACGTTTTTTCCATCCCTTGTCGGGACCGCTATAAAATTCCGGGACCGGGACTGGGGTGTCGGGACCCGGACCGGGACCGCCCAAGTCCCGACTGTTTGCCGAACCATGTACCGGGACCGCAGTCCCGTTTGAACCCTATGCCCAGTGTCGAAATGAAAAATAACGATTTTGAGCCAAAATTAGAGTATAGTTTCTTAAAAACTACTCCAGATAGGTAGATAGCTGGCCGATTGGGGGGCCCTTCCTACCCCTGGATACACCTATAGAACATCAAAACGAATGCACGATAAAAATATAAGGAAAAAGCACCTTTAGCAGGAATCTCCTCGGGGCGCTCTCGATGTGGCCATCGGGGGCGACATCGGCGGAAATGTGCTCGTAGCTGATCGAGTCGACGCGGATGCTGCCGCTCAGCTGCACCACCAGGTAGCCCTTGCTCCCTGTAGAACGTAAGTGACGGAAATCTGGTCGGTTTCAAAATCTGGGGACAGATACACAAATTATATAATATTGGGAATACTGGTAGCCATTTTTAACTGTTAAAAACACGAGCATCAAAATCGTATATTTAAAAAAAAACGGCAGAATATATTTTCAGTACTGAGCTTTTTTTGAAAAACAACAACAACAAACATCAACTTGTTCCATTCCAAAAAGGAAATTATGACTTTGATCGCTTATTTCAACACTATTACAGGTCAGTTCAGTGGCCTGAGCGTAACAGATCTAATGTATTAAAGAACGCACCTTTAAAAGCCCAGCACTCGCCGGGCGCGAGCGCATTTGTCCTTCTCTGAATGACCACTCGCGGATTGTAACTCATGGTCCACAGAGGGAAAAAGCCGAAGATCGTCTCGCGTCTTGTATTTTTGTTGTAGGTCTCCGAACATCTAGTGCTCACCACCGTGCCGCCTTTGCGTGCGAGTGATCAAACATTAGTGATAGAGCGAATTGTAATCCAATCATAAGGGTAGGGTTGGAAAAAAATCGATGTTTTAACGACCCCATTTAAAAAAATCGATTTTTTTATAAATAAAAATAGCTGGGGTCAAAATTAGTCCCATTTTTCTCGAAAATCGCCTCTGATGGTAATAAAAGACTGAGGGTAATACAAGAAATTGATAGGCAGTGCACAGTTATTCTTTCTGTGGTAATATAAGTACTGTAGAGCTGTGGAAAAGCTTAAAAGTCAGTTATTTTGAAGTTTAAAAGTAATAAAATTGTTGTTTTTGCTGCGTGAATAAAATTTCATCGACGATTTTCAATTTTGTTTGCAGAAATTGCATGTTTTTGCTGAGAACACAATAAAAATCATTTTTGAAGTGAAAATGGATGCATTTCTATTCATCTTTGATATGAAAACACATAGCAAAACAATTTATACTCCCCCCAATGATTCACAGCCTAAATGGGCCCAATGGGTCCAAAAACACGAATGAATGCCAGAAACGTGACATAAATCGGACATTTATGGTTTTTGTTCACATTTCTTAGTGCAAAAATGGCATAAAAAAGTTGGCGAACGTTTCCGGGATCGGGAGTGAGCAAAACATTTCGGGATCGGGATTTCAAAAGTTTCGGGATCGGGATTGGTATTTTGAGATGTCGGGATCGGGATTGAGGTTTCGGGATCGGGACCACAAAACCCCGAAATTTCTCGGGATTCGGGATCCGGATCCCTCTTGGACCCTAGCTACACCACCAAATTGCTTGTAAAAGCCATGAAAAAGAGCAACGGGTGGATTGCTTGCATGAAATAGCGCGCATGCACAAAATTTTTTGCACTTTACCTAGTGCATGGGTACCAAATTTTTCCCCAGCGATTTTTAAAACCGGCACAATGAAAATTAAGTGTCACTCACGACACGATATAAAATTAACTATGCTCTATCACATAGGAAAGTTGAACTTACATAAAACCAAAATCACCCAAATTTAGTTGACACGGATTTTGATGTCAACTAAATTTGAAAAAGCGCTAACCAGCACTCTCCAGCGCGAAATCGGCCCTGCCAGTTTTATCAGCGTCATACTGAGCAATGGCAGTTGCGATAAGTTCCTTGATCTGACCAGAACTGAGACCGCCCGCCCCCGCGACAACTCCAGCATCACCGCGAGATGATAGAAGATCGACGGCCGCTTGCAGCGACGCGGCAGTTTCCTGCAGACGCAGTGAGATTACCGTATTTCCTCGAATTACCCCCGGGGGTTTATTTTTCAGAGTAAAAATTTTGAGGGGTTCAACGAGGCGGGAGGTAGTATTTCGCCAGAATTTTCTTGTTCCTGTTTTAACGTGACACATTCATTGTTTTAACGTGTGTTGTGTATTCCGCGGATTACAAACCGCAGCTTTTGTCGTTTACCTCCCTTTACACTCAATTTGGGGGTATTTCGAGGGGTGGGGTATTAATTAATAGTGGCCATTTTGAATGGGTATTTCGCGGGGGGATTTCCAGGAACTACGGTAGTTAATTGCTTAATTGTATATTTTTTTGTGGTTCGCGTACGTTAAACGAGAACGACTCTTTCCACGCCCCAGCCGCGAGCTAACCCCTTTATCACATGCAGCGCGCTGCCTCAAACATGCCAAAGCGGCATCACACGCGCATCAGTCTACGGAACTAGCTTATTCGCGCGCGCGTCATGCATACGCGACGAGTCAGGTGAAACGCATGCGGCGCGATACAAAATACGACACGCGGACGCCGCCGCGCTTAACAATGCAACGATTGCTCATATTTACGTGAATGCGCGGCCGCATCGAGAAGCGACCAGTTTGAAACCGCAAACCTGGACGCCGTGAACAGTAGCTGCACTCTGTTCCATCTCTTTGCTGATCCAGCGAAGGTCGGCCGCCATGGCGTTCATTTCGCTGCGCTGCGCCGCCTTGAGAGTTACCAATTCGGCGCGCAAGTGTTCGTCTGGCTGTTGGCCGACTGCCAGCGTCGACTCCAGCTGCTGCACTCGGTCGCCTGTTGTGAGGGGTTCCGATTGAGTACGATGGGGAATGGCCCACAATGGTTTTTAAAGTTCGAAGGATATGTCGCTGCGCACAATTTCGGCAAATTTAGGGAAACTCATAAATCTGTTTTCAACACATTTGGGTTTAACAGAACATTATCCATATTTTCTGAATTCGTCATAGGTAAATTTTTTGATCTATCGATATTTTAGGTCGCATTTACACATTCCATTCCACACAAAAGTGGCAGGTCACACTGTAAAGAAAACAGACCAGGATACGAACAATGACATGGTATGTACGTAAACAATAACGAAAATTCTGAGAGTAATTAAACGTACCCAGCGTAACCAATCCGGCCAGTTTTTCCATCATTTCAGGTGAGAAACTGGCGCGCATTTCTGTCTGCTGCTCCATTTGCGATTCCGCAAGTGATTCAATGCGCCCGGATACGCCGCTCAAATCGGAACGAAGCGCCGCTAGGCTGAAATTTCAGCGAAAAAATACATAGCATAAACACTCAGGGACGTATCCAGGATTTTTGAGCGGGGGGGGCTGCTTGTTTACGGGGGCCGGCGAACGGGGGGGGGGGGGGCTCAGCCACCCCTAAAATTTTCCCCAGGTCGGAAAAGCGTTTTGGCGCTAGCGCCATACAAAGGCGCTACGCCATGGCGCTATTGGCGTTGGCACCAGCACCAGGAACCGCTTTATATGTATGTAAATATGCATACATATGCAGCGAAATTCGCAAAAATGTGTAATCTCCAAGGAAATTGGTTTACAAGGGCCGATCCGCTGAGAATACAATGCATGGGGAAGAAATTGCGCGCTTGCGCGCAAAAATTTTAAGAAACATCAAAAAATATATAGAAAAAGTTGCATTTTCCGGGACTTTTTAGGTCTCACCCCGGGAAGGGGGGGGGGGGCTGCAGCCCCCCCCGCCTGGATACGTCCTTGTAAACACTTCGAAGACTCATTGTCACACGAAAGTGAACCCGAAAAGTGATGAAAAATAACCAACTATCGGGACACCTACAGGGATGGCGTATGATTTTTTCAACTGACTTTTAAAAACATCTGTTTTTAAACGAATCACAGGGTAGAAAATGTTTTTGTTTTAAATAAACACATTTTTTCATGCCACACGGGTTTTGGTCAACGTGACTGAGATCTAATACATTTCTTAGCATTCTGCCATAACTTTGATAAATACAAATGTTTCTCCTGATTTTATATATATATAAATTGTCTGCAAAAAATCCAGCCACGATAATGCATTTTAATAACCTGTTTCATTCAAGCAGTATTTTCTAGCTACTTCGAAAAATCTGATTTTGATGTTAAAAATGATTAAATTTTAAATTCTTTAATCAATACATAAAAAAAAAATTTTTTCCAGCCGCAAGTCACCGCACACACCTTTCCCTCATATCGGCGAGCTCCAAATCGACCAGCCCGGTGTCCACCATGCCCGTGTCGCTGGGACCGCGCTGCAAAGTGGACAGAGCGGCAGACAGCGCCGACATTCGCTCCGTTAGCTGGGCCACGTCGGCAGAGTGCAAAGCAGACGCCTGGGTTTTTAAACTGACCCTTCATCTCCCAGCAAGGGATGACACTTGATTTTTTCAACTGATTTACATTTTTTCCATTTTTTTTTAATCAGGGTGGATGGAAACTTATAAATGGCAAAATTACTGGTATGCATGCACTAGGTATTTTGCAAATTTGTTGATATTTTAGAAAGAAATTACTGCTTATAATGCTATCCCGACTCATAATACACCATAGACTTGCGATTTGTATGACCACCATAGACTCAACAATACATTGTCCGACTCTCAGTATACACTTTTTTTTTCTCTATACCCCACATTAGACAATTTTGAAAAATCTTATTTTAATTGTAAACAATCAATTTAAAAATAGATACAGGCGTTCAAAAAAATACATTTTTTTCCAACCCTGCCCCCAGCGGTACTAAAATAGACTCATAACGCACATCCTTCAGCTGCCGCTGCGACACAACATCCGAGCGTACGCCTTGTTCCAGTTTGGCAATGCGCGCCTCCAAATCGGCGAGCGCGGTGTAAAGCGGCTGCAAGTCGCTCGTATCCGCGGGCGGCGGCGGGACGGATTTTGTCGATCGTGAAGCGTAGAAACTGAGAGTTTCGTGAGAACTGTAGGCGGCACTGTTCAGCTGGGCTATTGGGATTGACCGTAGAAACGTACAGTGGCCAGCTGGCTGCCAGCCAGGCGCCCGCTCCAGTTAAGCCGTCGTTTACGGCACGAGATGATACCGTAGCGGCTGCCTGAAAGAAATAACTATTTGGGCTTTTTTCAATTATTTTGCGGATAACTAGCTGTTATTCAGCCCATCTATAAAATCTATTACAGACATATTTATTTGGGCGACTGTATTGTTATCTTTGGTTCGTACCCCACGAAAGAGCTTATAAGCGCCGAAAGAAACTGGTTCATTTATACATTTATTCTTACCCTACACCATCTAAAAACGTTTTTGTAATCCGAGACCGATTGAGCAAAAAATTATTTAAAAAACCGAACCACAAAAATTTTGCCGCGCAAACGCACCATGAAATTATCTTTGCCAACGCTGACCAATCGATCAGTTTCTTCCTGACCATAAATTGCCCTGTGCATGGCAAAAGCCAACAGCAAGGCGAGTAATAACAGCAACGGCAATAAAATACAGCAACATTTTTGGGACGGCCGCGGCGGTCTCCGCGACGGTTGGAGTGTTAAATTTGCGAGCCTGGAATTTTGCAGTATTTATATCCTGTCAGTTTTGTTGAAAAACTTTTAAGAAAGAGCATTTTGAATTTGGGGATGACGTCGGGTAACTACAAGCTCAAACGGGATCCCAATTCTAACATCGCTCTAACACCGATTCTAACATTCCGATCCAAAAAGATGTAAACGTCAGTCCCGATCACGCCAGAATCTCCAGTCAAAACCCCACTTGAATATTTACCGATCTTGGTCTTAAAACCGATAACTAAATAACATCACCCACAGGCTGGAGATCGGAAACCCGTTTGAAAACACAAAAATGACTGACTTTTGCGCGGGATAAATGGTGGTGATGCAAACGATCGAAGTCACAATTGAAACGGCGGTCGATACAACGGAATGAGATAGAGAAACCAGCCCGCCACTGGACTTCTGAGGTCGATCTGAAATGGAAACAGTGGAAATAACTTTCGATAGATCAATGCGCGAGTATACTCGGCGGACCGCAATGTATTTGCAGAATCCTACCATAATTTAATGAATAAAAACTGGTTATAAATTTGGTGATTAATTATTCCATAGTGAAAACGAATGATTATGATAAAAAATTGCATAATTTGTGGTTCATTATTCAGATGGTTTATGGTAGGTTTCCGTGCAAAGTGTGATCTCCGCCGAGTATAGCAAGAAACAAACCGTAACCACGGCTGCTCGGCTTCTGGCCGTATGCGGATGGTCGAAAACAGCTAGCGAGCCACGAACAAGCTGAAAAATGTTCATCAGTGTGATTAGTTGGATACGCATGGCCAAAAATATATCCAGGGGAAGGCGGCGCTCCGGGTGAGACCTAAATCATGTCTGATTTCTTCTAATCTTCTGAACCACTTGAGAAGCTACTGTTTCAACAATTTACGTGCATTTGCATTGCACCTTCATTAAAAATTCCCCAAATTTACTCGAAGTAGACGGCTAAGTGAGGGTACAACTATAGGACACCCCTGTCCAAAATCGACCAACCCCCAAAGCTTCACCTTTCGCAAAAGATCCGGGCTCGGTATATGAATAATCACTACCGTAATCGCTGTAATCTGCAGTGTCGTGTGCATAACGCTCCGAGCGACGTAAGCCGATGCGCGACAATTTCGGAATTTCCCATTGCGGCCGGGCCATCGAAGACCCGGGGCGCACGTATGAATCGCTGTTATGTTGGGGACATTGTGGTTATAACATTGTTGAAGTCGATTTGGGAACTTTTGGAGCCAGCACAAAGGTATTTAGCATATTTTGAAGGTAAATGAATAACACTAATAACTAGAAAACTTTTGCACTCGTTATAAGTGTATCCTTTTAAGGGCGGGGGTTGAACGTCAAAATTATCCCATTTTGATTGTTGATCACATACAAACAGATAGTGACACGCTTTCTGCTACCGTACGTTAGCAATTCGTTCTCCAAAAATATCATCGAAAAAGTGTAAAATGTTTCTGAAATTCTAGGTCAACAGCTCAACAATAACAACAACAACAAACACGCGCAAACAGTTCGAGATATAGTATTTACAAGAATGTCACTTACGCCCCACAACACAAGACACGGATAACAACCATTTGACCCACGCACCTGTGGGAATAGGTGTAATCAGTCCTGGTGGGGCTGCGCGATAGATAAGTACACATTTATTAGATAACCAAACAGCCAGTCCAAAATATAAGACAAAGAAACCATCACAAATGTCCACAAAATGCAACCGACTCATCCAAATCGACCGCTCTCCGAATTTTGTTCACATCGACCGTATTCATGCAGTCGGGCGACACCGTGACACTGTAGCGCGTGGGCGTGGCGCGGGCCAGGTCGGAGCCGATGTCGTTCTGACCGGCCAGCCTGGTCGAGCGACGCTTGCTCACGCTGGGAAGGGTAAGGCAAATGAGTGAAGTGATTAACACGGTGATGATTGAAAGTTTGTAGAAAAGTGACAAAAAATACGGAAAACAATTCCCTCATCAATTCTATCAGCGCAAATTTTTTCCATAATCACGCGCGAAAATTGCCCAGGATAACCGGAATGCGAACAAGCAACTAAAAAAAACTGGACGAAAGTTCAGTTCACAGCGAAAAAGTGAAGAAAAACAGCCGTATCAAATCAGACCCGAACAAACCTCAGCGCAGTGTCGCCACGCGGCCGGCTATCATTGCGCTGGTTATGCGCGTGCGAGTGCGAATGCCCGTGGCCCTGGACGATCGCGTCGAACCTGTACATCAAGCCGAAAAATCACGCTTCTAAAGTTCACACGATGAATCAAAAAAGTCTGTAAACGCGCAAATGAACGCACCCAAGACCGGCGCAGGTGCCGTCGCAGTCGCTGCGGAGAAAGGGCGTGGGATCCTCGATCATGGCTTACAATTCGACCGATTTCCGGCGTCGGCCGTTTTGAAGTTGCAGTTATGGAGACACTCGTGCGCAAGACAAAGCGTCCGGCGGGATTAGCTTCACTTTTCATGATGTCATCAATGCGCTACCGTATCGCCTCTTTTTACGAGGATACTCCTTATTAAAGTTGGCAGCCGAACAAAACTTTCGAAATCACTATAAATAAAAACCAAAAAGGCTAAATCTAACGAAAAATATGTCTAAAACCATGTATATAGACCAAAAAAGCGACTACAAAGGAAAAAGTATTCAAAATAGTGCTAACTTTAGCTATTTTGAGAAAAATTGGGAAACAATAGCGCAAAATACAATACGCAATCAGTAACTTGGCCGTGGGACAACTTTTCATACATCATTAGATTTCTTTTAAAAGGAAATTGATTTAAATTTCAAAAACACTTGTTCGTTGCCAACGGGGGTTAGCTCGCCCGCGCGATGCATTCATCGATATCGCGACGCTTGGAACGATCGGCTACGTCTGTAGCAACAGCGGGCACGTCCATCAGGAGCGATTCCATCACCGTGTACGTGCTGCACGATGAAAAAGCAGACGTTTCCGATGTTGGCAACGGGCCAAAAGCGTATGTCGCTGCTGCCTATAAGGTTGGCACGGGTTTTGACTAGTTTGGGTGGGAGTTTTCTTGTGTTTTTTTTCATCTGGTGGTGATTCTGCTTTTTGTGTCAAGTGCAAAGTAACGTTATGTAATAATGGCATGCAAAATAATACGTGATGGATAATCAAAATACTGTGCGCTGTAAGCTTGCAGTTCATTGTAAGACCGCAGTTGCAAACCCTAGCCCGACAAAGTAAAACAATAACAACGGGCTCATTAAAAACGCGTTCTCCAACCCCACTAATTTAGTTTAGAATTGTAATATTATTTAAATCACTGCCTGATCGTGACCTACACGGTTATTTTTTCAGCGACTGGTCGATTGTCAGATTCAACCGCAATCGATAGACGATCGTCAATGCTCGGAATTGAGCGGACTGCAGCGTAATGTGCTCGTCTTGCCAGATTTCGAAGGCGAGAGTTTCCAGAGATTGATAAATACGAAACTTCGGTATGTCCGTGATATGCTTGTCTAGTCCTTCAACCTTTGGTTTGTGTTTTGGTGTGCGCAATTATTTCGTCGTAATTATTTACGTCGACACTAATTTCAGAATCTACGGGCCGTTGATAGTCTTGAGTCGTCTCCAGACGCAACAGGTTTGTTCCCTACAAATCTGTGTGCATAAATATTTCTGGTGAAAAATCTTTGTACATTCTCAGAGTTTACCGAAAGTGGACCACCCTGTATATAGCGCTGCGATGGAACAGTGCCGTGTTGTATTTACCGGCGTTGAAGCTGATCGCAGAGTCGGTTTACACGTGTTTTTCCGTGTTGGGGAGGGATTATGTAAAAATGTATGCTAAATAACTGAGAATCAACTGGTCCAATTGACTGTTCATAAAGCTTACCATCAAGTCTATTGAACTAAATACATCAAACTGGTCTGCACGCTATCAAACATTCACATTGACGTGCGCAGAAATTGCTCGCCGAGCGCGTGTATTGGATGGGAGGTCGGGTGCTGAGCACGCTGGACGACACCACCACGCATCTAGTCGCCGATGAAGTGGGCTCCAGCAAGTACAAGGTGTGCCACCGTTTGAAAGTACCCATACACAGTAGTTGACATCAAAATTAATGTGAATAAAATTGCCGGTAATTATGTGAATTCAACCTTCATATGTGATAGAGTATAGTTAATTTTTACCGTGAGCGTGACACTTAATTTTCATTGTTTGCGTTAAGTGTGATGATGTGAATTTGTTTTGTGTTATTTAGTCGACATTCAGTTGACGTACTTTCTTTACCGATCGCTTTTCTTTGCAGATTGCCGTACACTTTCAAGACAAAACAGATATGCCCACCATTGTAAAATCGTCATGGATTGAGGATGCGTGGAACATGTGTGCGCGTTGCGGACCCGGCGCTGTTGAGTTTCGGTTAGACCGCAGAGATTTCGCTGTATCCTTCCCAACGAAGCGACAGCAACGAGATAATAGATGAAACTATCATTTTTTGATTGAAACGGATAGGAAAAAATTATTTTGGAAGATTCCTTAAAAAAAGAAGGCAGCATTCTAATTCCGTACTCAATTTTAGACAACTGTCTCTACAAATTCTACACGCTGTCGGGCCAGCGCTAAAGTTGGCACTTGCTTTTTAAAAATAAAAAATCTGATTTAAAAAAAATCACGGTGGAAACTGATTTTAATTGAAAAAATCAAAAGGCATGTACAATCCCGCTCGCAGCGCCAACGTGTTATCTGCTGATTGGTCATTGACAACTTATTCCCTGCCGCCATTTACGGGTCTCACGGTTACTGTAACCGGTTTCGTGGAGGAACGTGACTTGATAAATACTTTGGTGGTCAAAAATGGAGGAAAATTTACTGGAGAGATGAATAGGGGTTTCACTAGTCATTTGATAGTTGATGACAGTCAGAGAGCTATTCAGTGTGAGTTTTTGCATCTTTTTATGGGGGGCGAACTTTCAGTGCATGTAAACTCTCAATCAATCATTTCGTGTGTTTTTTTTGGATTCAGTCTGCCAATGAGTCTGCGCTATCAGTGCACCTAATTTGCTCCCAGTGCATGTAAACTCTCCGTGCATGCGAACATGGATTAATTACTCAAAGTAAAAGGACAACACAAGTACCTAACACAATTATCCATTGCCACCATTTTAAAAATAAAATATAAAAAGTTGCAGCTAGGGTTGGGACGATATATCGTATCGAATATCGGATATCGACCATTTTTTCATTCGAATATCGGTATCGAAAATTTTGAAAAAATATCGAATATCGACCATTTTTTTCGATATTCTGATATTCATTTTGACCTATTTTTGATCCCATAAAAATAGGTGAAGCTAACAAAAAGTGGACGCTGCAGCCATAACATGTGTATGCTTATGAATGCACAAAGTGAAATCTTATATAAATAGCATGCCATTTTTACATTGAACTATCAACAGTATATGAGGGGTAATGTATACACATGCTATTAACAAAGGAAACTGCATCACAAGGAAACAATTTGACCAAAATGTGGCTTAAAAATTTTTCCGGTTTTTTTAAACAACAACCTTTTAAAATGTAAAAAAACCAAGCCACCCTAGTATGAAATTTAAATGTCTGCTGAATAACTTTTCACCTGATATGATTAGATTCATCCTGTTCTTATTTCATCCTTTCATTTTGGCTGTTGTGAGACTCATTGTAAAAGCTGATCAACCATGTTTATGACTACCGTATATCCTCGAATAAGTCCCCCGGGGAGTTATTTTTTCGTCAGTGTTTTTGAGGGGGGAGTTATTCAAGGGTTGGGAGTTATTCAAGGGAGGGAGTTATTTTTTCCTCATAACTTTCAGGAAAACTTGCAGGTAGGTAGGTGTGTATACACTGCATAAAATACACACTGTGTATGTGCTTTCGCTGCTGTAGGCTAACATTCTTTTGTATTTTTGTCTCACGCACTGCATTTGCATTACGTTTTTTCACTTGTTGCACCATCTTCCACACTCATCACAGAGGGGGGAGTTTTTCAAGGGTGGGGAGTCATTCAAGGGGGGGAGTTATTTTTTCGTCAGCGTCTTTGAGGGGGGAGTTATTCAAGGGCGGGGAGTTATTCAAGGGGGGGTCTTATTCGAGGATTGGAAAACCAATATGCCCCTCTGCGTGAAAATATCGAAATATCAAAAATATCGAATATCGAGCATTTTTTCATATCGAATATCGAGGGTCCATATCGTATCGATATCGAATATCGAGTTTCAGAAAAAAATATTGAATATCGATATCGAAAAGTCATATCGTCCCAACCCTAATTGTTATTTACTACCTGATTTGATGCGTTACTCAAAAAATATAAAATATCAATAAAAAAATTTACTATCTAATTTTAATACCTAACTTAATTAATACCACCTATCTTTTTAAAAATAAAAAACCCCGCATGTGTGGTGCATAGATGAACCGAATGCGCACACACGGTTCAATGAAATGGAACGGCAGCTAAAATATACACTAAGCATTCTATCACATGGCTCCACGGCCGTTGTATCACTATATGTAACATAACAAAGTAAATACTACTTGCTCGATATACCTGTTTATGTTGACTCATAGGTTTAAAAATTATTTTATATAAAACCGTTGTTTTTATAATTAAAAAACGGGGTCATTAAAAAGTCATTTTCATCCCTAAGTGCCTCCGAACTGAACCATACATATAACGATTTCCACCCCCTTCAGCGCAAAAAGTGAAAAAAGCACGCGAATGGGGCGACATCAAAGTGGTCAGCCGATTGTGGCTGGAGCGCAGCGCCAAGGCAGGCAAATGTCTCGACGAGGCCGCCTTTCCCGCTCCTGAAGTTGGTCAGGGCAAGGAGAATCGCTGTGGTAATGTCGAACGGGAGGGAAGGCCCCCTAATAGGAGGAGGGTTAAGGCGTCCACCCCGGAAAGGATGTCACGTGAGTTTTCGCGGGGTGATCAAGTTACGCTATTTATGTGCGTAGTTGAAGTTTATCACTTGGTCCATGGCTGCAGTACCAGAATTGTGCATGTAAATTTTCTATCATGAAAACCAAAGCATGAACAAAATCATCATGGTTCATTGAAAATGATGAATTCTGTACAAGAACTAAAATTTCTACCGATTTAAAAATGTGAACATCAGCTGCTTACCATAGAGGTCCTTTTCAGTGATGTCTCATGCTCATGTCCTTCCTACTTGAAACATCGAAACATCGTTCCTGTGAAATGTAAAAGTCGTAATGCATACTCGCGTGTCGCAGAGCCAGTCGCCTCGCTGCCCCACCCGGACATGTCGGGCATCGTGGGCGCGGCGCACGCCAACAACGACACGTTCATGTCCAATGTGTCCGCCTCGCTGCGCCACGGCACCATGGCCGATGAAGCGACTGACAGGAACGATTGCCACGTGCCCAAACCCGTGGACGAGAAGAAACACATTCCCGCAACACCCGTGGCTAATGCCGCGTTGACAATGTCTTTAGTGCGTTTCTTCTGATTTAATTTTTCAAATAGTTTTTTTGTTTGTTTTTAATTTCGTCTATCTGACTTCCCGAGACTTTGAGCAGTTGAGCCGTTGTTATAGATCGGATGTGCTCCATTTCCGCACCTCACTTTAAACCAGGGGTTTAGTAGGGGGGGGGGGTTACCCCCCCCCCAAATCCGCCAGCTATCTATCTATCCCGGAGGCCCGCTCAGCTATCTATCTATCCCGGAGGCAAAATTTTGGGCTACTATCCCCTAACCCCCCCCCCCAAAATCTATCTGGAGCGATTTTTCAGAAACTATACCCCAATTTTCGCTCAAAATCGCTATTTTTCATACCTTTATATAGATTTTCATCTCCAAAATCACCAGTTCATGCATCTAACTGCCTATTTTCAGTCATTTTTAGTACTATATGTCCTTATATACCCATTTTTCACCTACTTTTAGCGATTTTCCTCCCTTCTATGCCTATATATTGAACCCCCGCGAACCCCCCCCCCCCCAAACCCCCCCAGAAAATTTTTCAGCTGTCTATCCCTCCGGAGGAGCGATTTGCTATCTATATGAACCCCCGCAGGGGTCCAAATCTACAAAACCCCTGCTTTAAACATACTCGCCGCAATGCGCCCGTCGCTGCACTCAAGCAAGACTAATTAATAGCATGAAAATACATAGGTACCTAAATTACAAGTAAATTACACTCATTTTTATCCAATTTCCCACTTTTGGGTCTTCCACGTCTTGAAACATCCCAAATCGTCAACCCCTCCCCCCAGCTGGACGAATTCCACCCACCATCCGACGTGGACGACTGTCTAGAATCCTGTCGGATCGCTTGCGCCGGCCTGGACAGCTTGGAGCCGAGGCGGGCGGACAAGGTGCGCAGGCTGATCAACATGTCGGGCGCGACCAGGTGCGACGCGGTGCATGGTGATGTGACGCATTTGGTGGTTTGCGCGCTGGGGGACAAGGTGGATAGACAGGTTTGTGCGAGTGTGGATAGTAGAGCATGGATGGGTGAAGGTCTTTGAGGTTTTGAATGTCTAAATAATGGGCGAAATCAAGATATTGATCCTGACACCTTAGTTCATTTATTTTTAGCCTTATCTACGCCCAAATCAGCTCTATCCATGAATTGTAAAAGACGAAAAATCATTGGAAAATTCACGAATTAATTATACTTTTATTAATAGTGGAGCGCATACTTTGCCCAGAATCCTATCATAATAAAATGAACTAAATTTGAAAAATCAATTAATTTTTCCGTAATATTTTGATGAAAAGCTGTATAATTTTTGGTTCATTGTTGAGATGGGTTATTGTTAGGGTTGGAAAAAAAACGTTTTTTTTTAACTCAATGTTTTTTTTTAAAAAAACAACGTTTTTTTTTAAAAAAAAACGTTTTTTTTTAAAAGCTCCCAGATATGACCTAGTGTCAACATATATAGGTATATCAGACACTGGCAATACTCTGTGATGTTAAATATGACCATATAATGGCTGTGGAGCCATGGGATAGCATTATAAGTGGTGATTTGTGTCAAAAATATCCATTTTTCGTCGACATATCGTTTGTATATCGCCTTATAGTCGAATGTTCGTGACTTCAGGTAAAGTTTGGCACGGAATGGTGATCAAACAAGGTTATAAAAGGAGGTTGTTACTTTGTGAGTGAAGTTACACACTGTGGAGGTACATGGAAGCACATTACCTCAATATTCTATATTACAGCAACATATGTCGGCTTATTCACCCATGGTAGCACATAGAAATGGATGTTTTGATACTAAAAATGCAACAAAACCAATGAAAACAACCACCAATGTCAATTTGTGTGTGAAATTGCGCGCTTGCGCGCAAAAATTTTGCAAAATACCTAGTGCTTAGTACTAAAAATTTCGGCCGATGTTTTTTAAAAAAAAAAACATTTCGGACGTCATGTTTTTTAAAAAAAAACAACGTTTAAAAAAAAACATCGGCCAACCCTAGTTATTGTACGTTTCCATGCCAAGTGTGATGTCCGTTTAGTATACGAAAAGTTTCACAGCGCGACAATATTTTCCTTCAGATCGCCCAGCTGATACAAAAAGCGCATTCTCTAAATGTACACGTGGTGCGAATGCAGTGGCTTTTGGACAGCCTCCGCTTAGCAGTGTGCCAGGATGCGGATGACCCAACTTACAAATACTTATCGTATCCTGCTAAAAGTGGGGACGCTGGCGGGGCCGACAGAAGTGCCTCGCGAAAGAGAATGGCTTCGCAGGTGACCAATTACGGTGGACCCCAGCCTTCCGCCAAACAGTCTGTTATCTTTCCTGATGCCGGTCCCAGACCCTGTAAAAAACACTGTTCAGTATAAAAGATCCTGTGAAATTTCGTATGTCATGTAATAACACCTGTAAAATGTGATGTGTCATTGGAAGTTTTATGTGTATCCACATATTACTGTATCGTATCCAAATCGTATGATTCTGTATTCAAATCTTATGTCGAAAAGTACAGAGTCTTTAATGCCATTTTATAGGGTCTTTTGAACTTTACATGGTCTGGGACTACCCCCACGGCTTTTTTCCTGCCAGCTAACAAAATATAACCGTCCCACGCTTGCCTGTTTCCAGGAGTCGATCAGAGACGACGCCTCGAGCGAGCGCGCTGGGTTTCGACGATCCCGCCATCATGGCCTGCTTCAACAGCTCCGGCACGCCCAGAGCTGCAGCGGGGAAATCGCCTATAAAGTCGCCTAGCTGTAGGCGGAAATCGCCTAGATCCAGTCCCAGGCGACCGGCGCTAGATCCGTCCAGGTCACTTGCTCAAGTTGACATTGACCAGGATCGCAATGTGACGCCTGAAGCGCAAGAGTGCAGCGGTTCGTTTGGTGCGGGGTTATTTTTGTAAAAAAATAGTCTGCCGTGTTTGAAACGAGGTGGATGGGTGTGGGTTGATAAACCCGAATTTTTTGGCAGGTGTTTACGTGCGAAAGTTTTTCGCTTCTACCCCCTTAACCCTGGCGACTTCTCCCTTTTCACCTTGAAGAAGCATTTATTTTGAACCGCCTCACGGCCGTTCACGGCCTCCAATATAAATACCGTATTACCTCGAAATACCCCCATGGGGGTTTATTATTTCGCCAGCAAAATCTTAGTGGGTAATTTGAGGGGAGTCTATTATTTCGCCAGAAATTTTTCGAAATTCCCCATACTCAGATGTAGAAAAATCAAACAATTACATAGATGTATATGTGTTTATAGGCATATATAACTGTATTTGCACATAAACCCTTCTCTAACGTCACTCAATCATCGATTTTAACGTGTGTTCTGCATTGAACAGATCATAAACTGCGGTATTTGTCATGTATGTTCTCGATTCACTCAATTTTAGGGGGTATTTCGAGGGGGGGTTATTAGTTCCTCAGCCAAATTTTAGGGGGGTATTTCGAGGGGGGTTAATTCGAGGTAATACGGTATATTTTGGCAGTTTATGTAACAATTTTACAAAAAATCCAATGCAGGTGAACCGGGGCCAAGCGAAGCGGATGGCAAATTTTGGCGCGGCTGCACATTTTCTCTCAGTGTACCTTCTCGGGATGACGCTGAAATGTGCTCCAGGCTAATTGATGAATTTGGTGGTTTGTCAAAATTGTGGTTACACTTATTTACCTGGAATCTGGATGATGGTTCGGTAGTAATTGAAATTTTGTTGATTTTCAGGCAAAGTTGTAGATCCAGAAGCGTCTAGCGTCGATTATGTTGTTGTGCCGCCGTTGTTAGAACAATTGCCCAGTGATATCTGCTACCGTCAGAGCGTGACCCAACTTTGGCTGGTCGGCTTTTAATCCGGGTTTTTTTCTGAGCAGTTTTGATCAATGGTAATGATTCCTACATACAATGTATTTATGCAGGAACAGTGTTCAACTTCGGGTAGCATCGTTCCCACTGATGCGCATCCATTTTTCCGGCCCATACCCGCATTGTCGGAAAATGTCACGCCTCTCGCCGGCGCGTGTGTCACGCCGAGTGGCTTTTATGAAACTGAGCGGATATGGGTGTCCATGCTGTGTGAAAAGGCCGGCGCTGTGTTGGTTTTGTTAAAAATTGTGTCAATTTATTTAGATTATGATTCCATGACACTAGTGTATTTTCAGCGTGCAAGACACGTTCTCGCGGCGCGCCGCAAAGAACCACCTGGCGTCGACGCATCTAATTGTCAAGTTGGCGTCCGGTAACAAATTCGACGCGGCTCGTAGGTGGGGAGTGACCACGGTGGGCTTGCCGTGGCTGGTCAACGTTTTCTGCAGCGGCGGCGACGCTTCAGTTGTGGAAGCTGTTGACCCGGTTTGTGACGAGGGAATTTCGTTCATCGCCAGATTTTTCAGTTGACTCTCAGTTTTTTGCAGATCGAAATCGACGGGTATCAGCGATCGGATGATATGTGGCAGGCTGCGGCGCGTGGCCGTCAACCAGTTCGCGTTGTCAACAGAATGTCAACTCCGGAGCACCACCCCGAGTCGGCCGTCGAAAGTGCGGTTGCTGAGAATCAGCCAAATTACAGTTATCACACTGGGATCCAGCTGGATGGCTCGCTCAGTCCGCGCACACAGGCGCCACCAGCGAGTAAACTGACGCCGGCGGTTGTGGCTCGAGTGACGGTCCGTTCTTTTTCCATCGGAGTAGGCGTTCGTGTGTGTGTTTGTAAACAGTGAGTCAAATTCACAGGAGTTGCGTGAGCGTCGGCAGTCTGGAGCCGCGACTGGCGGGTCACCGCAGTGGGACTCGCCGACTGTGTTCCTGCAGAAAGGTGGGCCACTTCTTTTGTAATTCTGTACATTGAAAATATTCGAGTATACTAACATCTATGTTTGTGAAGGGTGGCGCCCGAAGTTCGATTTTGGGAACGTCTTGGATTCCCCCGAAGGCGGCCAGATGCTGACATCGGACGATGATACCATGAATAACAGCGCGAAACTGGTTACCTACTTGAATTACCGCTGCTTAGGGCTGGAAAAATCTAACGTATCTGTTATTTAAATTTTCAGTGCTATTTGACATCCCTAACATTTCTCACATCCCTAGCTGTATCAAACAACACTAAGTACTGAGACAATTATCATACGACTGTATACGCTGACTTCATGACAATATTTCAGAGATTTTGAAAACAACGTTTTTCACTCATTTTCATTTTTTCCATCTCTAGCGTAGGAACCATTCTGTACCGCCCCCATAAACCACAATCGCTATCTTTTCCATTTTCGTCACTATCTGGCTTTTTTTACCCTACAGGAAGCAGCTCTGGCCGAAGGTTTGGCCAAGGCAGTTGAAAACACCTCTAAACAGATGCAACTCGCGCTGCCTGAAATGGCGGTCGAAAACAACTGTGTCCAATCTGACGTCCCACAGCCCCAGCCACCGGCCAACTCGATACATCCCACCCATCCGGTGCACAAGGCGAAAACGGTTCCTTTCTTTTTTGACTCATATGCGTCCCACACACTAGTTAAACTCGGCGGACATGAAACGAATCAGTGATTCGGCCCTTCGTTACCAATGACGTGTGTTTTTTAATTCGAACTTGAATGGACGAATTCCATTCGGTTCATGATACATTCGATTCAATCCGACTTTTTATGCGAGAATGATGTGAATTTGATAGACAACTCGTTATAGAACGTCGGATTGTTAGGTCTTAGGTAAGATCTTACCGTCGCAAGCCCGACAAATTCATTCAAAAAATTACGTATGAACTTACCGCTGCGTCCAAGTTACTGTTGCGTTTTATATGAACGAAGTAAAAGACGCATGATTTCCGTTCGCGTCAACGATAATGACCGCGGAATGCAATTAAGTCAACACAAGTGTCAACTCGTGTGTGGGCTGCCATTAGCAACCAATTGCGGTCGCTTAATCGCATTCCGCAGTCATTTTTGTTGACGCTGACGGAAATCATGCGTCTTTCATATTTGGTAACATTCTCGCAAACAGTAACTTGGACGTGTGCCAACTACGAATATACGCAGTTGTACGAAAATTCCTTAGACCATTGACTTCTATAATGTCCGTCGAGTTTAACACGTGTGTGTCAACTGAGATTTTGGTTCACATTTTCTTTTTTTTTCAAAATGCACGTGCGGCAATGTCGAAAAATAAATAAGAGATTGGAAGATTTCGAGCTCTGCGACACGTGATGTCGAAATCTGAGTTGACACAGCCCAGTTGACACACATGTGCCAACTAGTGTAAACTGGTGGCAAATATAAATGGGAAATCAGGTACCTCATTTTTCATAACTATCTCACAGGAAAACGTGCTGCCCAATATGGCTGCCATTTGATATGTGGCTGCCCACAACATTTGCCTACATATATGCCAAGTGGCACCCCCTGGCACCCCCCTGTTCTGCTGCTACAGATTGATGAATGTTTTTTCAATTTTTTTCCCGGCAAATATAAATGGGAATTTTCAAAAAACACACAAAATACAGCAAAAAATTTCATGTTTGATCAACAACGCCACCATTGTGTGGGGCTTCTGGGGGTTCTGACTGGGTAGAAAAGTTGCACATGATTAATAACCTACCAATGTCAAAAAAACTTTGGTCTCAAATGTCCAGAAAAAAATTTATCAATAATTTTTGTTTCATCAGGAACAAAAATTTGTATGGAAGTTCCATTTATATTTGCCAGAAAAAAAACATGAAAAAAATTTTTCTGCATCAAGGGTGGCTTGAGGGGGGTGTCCCCTAGGTTATATATAGTAAACTCGGGGGCACCCTCACACAAGATGAAAGCCTAACAGCTTGCATGTGGGATTTGTAAAATACAATTAAGTGATTTTCCCGTTTATATTTTCCACCAGTTTAGTTTCACTTCGTCAACTGTTTCAATTGATTTAGTTCCCCACCACTCGGCTGCCGCCGCGCACTACGCTCAGCGACGATCGCTACTCGGGAGATTCAACCGATCAGGATGGCGCCCTGGATGAGAACATCACGGAAAATGATGAGCGCACAGAGCCCGCCGGTGTGCGGGCTGTCGTCGCCCCGCAGATGGTACCTGAAGCG
>OZ038454.1:12527054-12551054 GCA_964036195.1 Sphaerolaimus hirsutus | reverse complement strand
ACCCTATGTGGGACGCCAATGAATCAAAAAAGAAAGGAACCGTTTTCGCCTTGTGCACCGGATGGGTGGGATGTATCGAGTTGGCCGGTGGCTGGGGCTGTGGGACGTCAGATTGGACGCAGTTGTTTTCGACCGCCATTTCAGGCAGCGCGAGTTGCATCTGTTTAGAGGTGTTTTCAACTGCCTTGGCCAAACCTTCGGCCAGAGCTGCTTCCTGTAGGGTAAAAAAAGCCAAATAGTGACGAAAATGGAAAAAATAGCGATTGTGGTTTATGGGGGCGGTACAGAATGGTTCCTACGCTAGAGATGGAAAAAATGAAAATGAGTGAAAAACGTTGTTTTCAAAATCTCTGAAATATTGTCATGAAGTCAGCGTATACAGTCATATGATAAATGTCTCAGTACTTAGTGTTGTTTGATACAGCTAGGGATGTGAAAAATGTTAGGGATGTCAAATAGCACTGAAAATTTAAATAACAGATACGTTAGATTATTCCAGCCCTAAGCAGCGGTAATTCAAGTAGGTAACCAGTTTCGCGCTGTTATTCATGGTATCATCGTCCGATGTCAGCATCTGGCCGCCTTCGGGGGAATCCAAGACGTTCCCAAAATCGAACTTCGGGCGCCACCCTTCACAAACATAGATGTTAGTATACTCGAATATTTTCAATGTACAGAATGACAAAAGAAGTGGCCCACCTTTCTGCAGGAACACAGTCGGCGAGTCCCACTGCGGTGACCCGCCAGTCGCGGCTCCAGACTGCCGACGCTCACGCAACTCCTGTGAATTTGACTCACTGTTTACAAACACACACACGAACGCCTACTCCGATGGAAAAAGAACGGACCGTCACTCGAGCCACAACCGCCGGCGTCAGTTTACTCGCTTGTGGCGCCTGTGTGCGCGGACTGAGCGAGCCATCCAGCTGGATCCCAGTGTGATAACTGTAATTTGGCTGATTCTCAGCAACCGTACTTTCGACGGCCGACTCGGGGTGGTGCTCCGGAGTTGACATTCCGTTGACAACGGGAACTGGTTGACGGCCACGCGCCGCAGCCTGCCACATATCATCCGATCGCTGATACCCGTCGATTTCGATCTGCAAAAAACTGAGAGTCAACTGAAAAATCTGGCAATGAAAGAAATTCACTCGTCACAAACCGGGTCAACAACCTCCACAACTGAAGCGTCGCCGCCGCTGCAGAAAACGTTGACTAGCCACGGCAAGCCCACCGTGGTCACTCCCCACCTACGAGCCGCGTCGAATTTGTTACCGGACGCCAATTTTACAATTAGATGCGTCGACGCCAAGTGGTTCTTTGCGGCGCGCCGCGAGAAGGTGTCTTGCACGCTGAAGATCAATTTGTTTTTATGAAAATCATAATCTAAATAAATCGAGCAATTTTTAACAAAACCAACTAGGGTTGGCCGATGTTTTTTTTAAACGTTTTTTAAAAAAAAAAAAAAACATGACGTCCGAAATGTTTTTTTTTTTAAAAAACATCGGCCGAAATTTTTAGTACTAAGCACTAGGTATTTTGCAAAATTTTTGCGCGCAAGCGCGCAATTTCACACACAAATTGACATTGGTGGTTGTTTTCATTGGTTTTGTTGCATTTTTAGTATCAAAACATCCATTTCTATGTGCTACCATGGGTGAATAAGCCGACATATGTTGCTGTAATATATAATATTGAGGTAATGTGCTTCCATGTACCTCCACAGTGTGTAACTTCACTCCCAAAGTAACAACCTCCTTTTATAACCTTGTTTGATCACTATTCCGTGCCAAACTTTACCTGAAGTCACGAACATTCGACTATAAGGCGATATACGAACGATATGTCGATGAAAAATGGATATTTTTGACACAAATCACCACTTATAATGCTATCCCATGGCTCCACAGCCATTATATGGTCATATTTAACATCACAGAGTATTGCCACTGTCTGATATACCTATATATGTTGACACTAGGTCATATCTGGGAGCTTTTAAAAAAAACGTTGTTTTTTTTAAAAAAACATCGAGTTAAAAAAAACGTTTTTTTTCCAACCCTAAAACCAACACAGCGCCGGCCTTTTCACACAGCATGGACACCCATATCCGTTCAGTTTCATAAAAGCCACTCGGCGTGACACACGCGCCGGCGAGAGGCGTGACAATTTCCGGCAATGCGGGTATGGGCCGGAAAAATGGATGCCCATCAGTGGGAACGATGCTACCCGAAGTTGAACACTGTTCCTGCATAAATACATTGTACGTAGGAATCATTACCATTGATCAAAACGGCTCAGAAAAAAAACCCAGATTAAAAACCGACCAGCCAAAGTTGGGTCACGCTCTGACGGTAGCAGATGTCGCTTGGCAATTGTTCTAACAACGGCGGCACAACAACATAATCGACGCTAGACGCCTGCGCCGCTTCTGGATCTACAACTTTGCCTGAAAATCAAGCTAAAATTCAATTACTACCGAACCATCATCCAGATTCCAGTAAATAAATATAACCACAATTTTGACAAACCACCAAATTCTTCAATCAGCCTGGAGCACATTTCAGCGTCATCCCGAGAAGGTACACTGAGAGAAAATGTGCAGCCGCGCAAAAATTTGCCACCCGCTTCGCTTGTCCCCGGTTCACCTGCATTGGATTTTTTTGTAAAATTGTTACATAAACTGCCAAAATATACCGTATTACCACGAATTACCCCCTAAAATTTGGCTGAGGAAATAATAACCCCCCTCGAAATACCCCCCTAAAATTGAGTGAATCGAGAACATACATGACAAATACCGCAGTTTATGATCTGTACAATGCAGAACACACGTTAAAATCGATGATTGAGTGACGTTAGGGAAGGGTTTATGTGTATATACAGTTATATATGCCTATAAACACATATACATCTATGTAATTGTTTAGTTTTTCTACGTCTGAGTATGGGGCATTTCGAAAAATTTCTGGCGAAATAATAGACCCCCCCCTCAAATTACCCCCTAAAATTTTGCTGGCGAAATAATAAACCCCCATGGGGGTATTTCGAGGTAATACGGTATTTATATTGGAGGGGGTTCACGGCGGTTCAATATAAATGCTTCATCAAGGTGAAAAGGGAGAAGTCGCCAGGGTTAAGGGGGTAGTAGCGAAAAACTTTCGCACGTAAACACCTGCCAAAAAAATTCGGGTTTATCAACCCACACCCATACACCTCGTTTCAAACACGGCCCAGCGACAACTATTTTTTTACAAAAAAACTCGCACCAAACGAACCGCTGCACTCTTGCGCTTCAGGCGTCACATTGCGATCCTGGTCAATGTCAACTTGAGCAAGTGACCTGGACGGATCTAGCGCCGGTCGCCTGGGACTGGATCTAGGCGATTTCCGCCTACAGCTAGGCGACTTGATAGGCGATTTCCCCGCTGCAGCTCTGGGCGTGCCGGAGCTGTTGAAGCAGGCCATGATGGCGGGATCGTCGAAACCCAGCGCGCTCGCTCGAGGCGTCGTCTCTGATCGACTCCTGGAAACAGGCACGCGTGGGACGGTTATATTTTGTTAGCTGGCAGAAAAAAAGCCCTGGGGGTAGTCCCAGACCATGTAAAGTTTAAAAGACCCTATAAAATGGCATTAAAGACTCTGTACTTTTCGACATAAGATTCGGATACAGAATCATACGATTTGGGTCCGATACAGTAATATGTGGATACACAGAAAGCTTCCAATGACACATCACATTTTACAGGTGTTATTACATGACATACGAAATTTCACAGGATCTTTTATACTGAACAGTGTTTTTTACAGGGTCAGGGACCGGCATCAGGGAAGATAACAGACTGTTTGGCGGAAGGCTGGGGTCCACCGTAATTGGTCACCTGCGAAGCCATTCTCTTTCGCGAGGCACTTCTGTCGGCCCCGCCAGCGTCCCCACTTTTAGCAGGATACGATAAGTATTTGTAAGTTGGGTCATCCGCATCCTGGCACACTGCCAAGCGGAGACTGTCCAACAGCCACTGCATTCGCACCACGTGTACATTTAGAGAATGCGCTTTTTGTATCAGCTGGGCTATCTGAAAGAAAATATTTTCGAGACTTTTCGTGGTAATTTCGTAAATTTTCACAATGATTGTTCATCATTTAGAATTTTTGAGTGTATATAAGGTTATAAACAGGTACTGAGGTGTCGCAACCAATGGCGGCTCGCACAAGTTGTCAACTGGTCTGCGTCAACTCAGATATTGACTTCACATGTCGCAGTGCGATATCCAAATGCACATGCGACAATGTTGAAAAATAATTATTACAACAAGTGCATTGGCGATCGCTGTGCGACACGTGAAGCTGAAATCTGAGTTGACACAGACCAGTTGACACACATGTGTCGTGTCAACTAGTGTGTTGACCGCCAACAAAGGGATATTCGCCCAACTATCTCTGGAAAAAAACCCCAAAGAGCTTCAAGCATCCACAGTCTACTATCCCCCAAGCACAAACCTGTCTATCCACCTTGTCCCCCAGCGCGCAAACCACCAAATGCGTCACATCACCATGCACCGCGTCGCACCTGGTCGCGCCCGACATGTTGATCAGCCTGCGCACCTTGTCCGCCCGCCTCGGCTCCAAGCTGTCCAAGCCGGCGCAGGCGATCCGGCACGATTCTAGACAGTCGTCCACGTCGGCTGGTGGGTGGAATTCGTCCAGCTGGGGGTGGATGGGGGTTGACGATTTGGGATGTTTCAAGACGTGGAAGGCCCAAAAGTGGGAAATTGGATAAAAATGAGTGTAATTTACTTGTAATTTGGGTACCTATGTATTTTCATGCTATTAATTAGTCTTGCTTGAGTGCAGAGACGGGCGCATTGCGGCGAGTATGTGTACAGTGAGGTGCGGAAATGGAGCACATCAGAGTTGTGATGAGCTCGATGCGTACGGTGTGACACGTTATAACAACGGCTCAACTGCTCAAAGTCTCGGGATGTCAGATAGACCAAATTAAAAACAAACAAAAAACTATTAAAAAAATTAAATCAGAAGAAACGCACTAAAGACATTGTCAACGCGGCATTAGCCACGGGTGTCGCGGGAATGTGCATCTTCTCGTCCAGAGTCGGTTTGGGCACGTGGCAGTCGTTCCTGTCAGTCGCTTCATCGGCCATGGTTCCGTGGCGCAGCGAGGCGGACACATTGGACATGAAGGTGTCGTTGTTTGCGTGCGCCGCGCCCACGATGCCCGACATGTCCGGGTGGGGCAGCGAGGCGACTGGCTCTGAGGCACGCAAGGGATTAGGTATTTACATTCCACATTCGCATTCAATTTGTTTTTAAATAAAAATTGTTTTTCAAAAACCTTCAAGGAGCAGGGACATGAGCAAGGGATAGGGTTCAAATGGGATGACTTTTCGATATCGATATTCGATATTTTTTTCTGAAACTCGATATTCGATATCGATACGATATGGAACCTCGATATCGATATTCGATATTCGATATTAAAAAATGGTCGATATTCGATATTTCGATATTTTCGATATTCGATATTGCGATTTGCTTTTGGTATAGCAAGGCATATTTCAAGTGACATATTGTATTTTCATGTGGTTGCACGCATGGTTAATCATCTCTTTAGTTAAATGTGAATGGTACAAGTGATTTTAACAAGGTTTACATCACTCAAAAGTAGAACATGTAGAAAAAAACATGATGAATCAATGTGTATCAGACAAATAACAATTGGTAGATATTACAGTTCATACTGATAACTTGATTGCTAAGGGCATGTTGCAAAAAATAGAATATCAGCATTTTCTGGCTTCAAATTTAGCACTCCAACAAAAATGACATTATAAGTACTGTACTTTTACCCATCTAATACAATTCTCAGATCAGATCAAGCCAAGGACGTAGCCAGGGGGGGGCGGGGGGGGGGCGGCCGCCCCCCCCCTTCCCGGGGCAGACCAAAAAATGTGCCAGAAATGGTACTTTCAGAAGACGATATTGTCGACAGTTTGAAAAATTTTTGCGCGCAAGCGCGCATTTTCCCTTCACAACATATATTTTCGTCTGACCGGTTACAGCGGCATCAAAGCCAGTAAAAATGGACTCAATTCGTGTCCATGTCGCTGTATAGCTGTATAATCCAGACGTATACAGCTGTTTGGCGCCAATGCCAACGCCAGTGGCGCCATGGCGTGGCGTTTACGAATGGCGCCAGCGCCATGGCGCCATTCCCCTACTACAGGGGTAGAATTTTAGGGGGGGGGGCGCCGCCCCCCCCGTTCGCCGGGCTCCGTATACAATCCGCCCCCCCCCGCTCCCAAATCCTGGCTACGTCCCTGGATCAAGCACATCAGATCAATCATAAATATCTCAAAATGAAAATGATAACTTTTTTTAGGGACACAATAGAGGTTCGATATATCGAAAAAATGGTCGATATTCGATATCGATATTCGATATTTTTTCAAAATTTTCGATATCGATATTCGATATTTTTTCAAAATTTTCGATATCGATATTCGATATTCGATATTAAAAAATGGTCGATATCCGATATTCGATACGATATATCGTTTGAACCCTAGCAAGGGACATCAGTGAAAAGGACATCTATAGTAAGCAGCTGATGGTCCCGTTTTTAAATTAGTATAAAATCAAGTTATTGCTCAGAAATCATCGTTTGACATGAACGTTGATGATTGTGCTCAAGGGCGTATCCAGGGAGGGGGCGCATAGAAAATGCACATGCACAATTCTGGTACTGCATCTATCGACCATACAATTGACAAACGTCAACTACACACATACAGTAGCTAAGGACTAGGGTTTAGGGTGTCAAATTTCCGTTTTCCGTTTTCCGTTTCCGTTTTCCGCAGGCAAATTTTTTCCGTTTTCCGTTCCGTTTTCCGGCTGCTGAAATTTTTTTTCCGTTTTCCGTTCCGTTTTCCGGCTACTAAATTTTCCGTTTCCGTTTTTCCGGCTCATTTTCCATTTTCTGGCCAAATTTTTAGTTTTTCCGCCTATTTTCCGTTTTCCGGCTCAATTTCCAATTTTTCTGCCTTTTTTTCATTTTCTGCCTCAATTTTCTGTTTTTCCGCCTCATTTTACCATTTTCTGGCTCAACTTTCGGTTTTCTGTTACAGCCAAACTGGTAAACATTCATGCAGATTGTCAATTATGTGATTTTTTTCTGTTTCCAGCAAAATTTACGCAAATTTCTCCCACTTGCAGCACAATTTCAGCAAATTTTTGTCATTTCCGCGCAAATTTCATTTTTCCGTTTCCGTTTTTCCGGCCCCTATTTCCGTTTTCCGGCCGCTGAAATTTTTTTTCCGTTTCCGTTTCCGTTTTCCGCCTAGTGGAAATTTTTTTCCGATTTCCGTTCCGTTTTCCGGCCGCTGAAATTATTTTTCCGTTTCCGTTTCCCGTAAAAAAATTTTTTTGACACCCTACTAGGGTTGGAAAAAAAACGTTTTTTTTTAACTTGATGTTTTTTTTTAAAAAAAAACGTTTTTTTTTAAAAGCTCCCAGATATGACCTAGTGTCAACATATATAGGTATATCAGACACTGGCAATACTCTGTGATGTTAAATATGACCATATAATGGCTGTGGAGCCATGGGATAGCATTATAAGTGGTGATTTGTGTCAAAAATATCCATTTTTCGTCAACATATTGTTCGTATATCGCCTTATAGTCGAATGTTCGTGACTTCAGGTAAAGTTTGGCACGGAATGGTGATCAAACAAGGTTATAAAAGGAGGTTGTTACTTTGGGAGTGAAGTTACACACTGTGGAGGTACATGGAAGCACATTACCTCAATATTATATATTACAGCAACATATGTCGGCTTATTCACCAATGGTAGCACATAGAAATGGATGTTTTGATACTAAAAATGCAACAAAACCAATGAAAACAACCACCAATGTCAATTTGTGTGTGAAATTGCGCGCTTGCGCGCAAAAATTTTGCAAAATACCTAGTGCTTAGTACTAAAAATTTCGGCCGATGTTTTTTTTTTTTAAAAAACATTTCGGACGTCATGTTTTTTTTTTAAAAAAAACGTTTTTAAAAAAAAAAACGTTTAAAAAAAAACATCGGCCAACCCTACTAAGGACCCACACACAATCGTCGATACCGCAAATTTGTGTCAAGTAAAATACAGAAAAAATTAAGCATCACACTTAATTAACTATAATGAAATCACACAATTAAGTAAAATTTAGTTGAATTTAGTTGAGACGAATTTGATGCCCTTCAATGAACTATTGTGTGTGGGCCCGTAATCGCACAGTCACTCCCACCAAAACTCACGTGACATTCTCTCCGGGGTGGACGCCTTTACCCTCCTTCTATTAGGGGGCCTTCCCTCCCGTTCAACATTACCACATCGATTCTCCTTGCCCTGACCAACTTCAGGAGCGGGAAAGGCGGCCTCATCGAGGCATTTGCCCGCCTTGGCGCTGCGCTCCAGCCACAATCGGCTGACTACTTTGATGTCGCCCCATTCGCGTGCTTTTTTCACTTTTTGCGCTGAAGGGGGTGAGATTCGTTGTAATTATGGTTCGGTTCGGCAGCACTTAGGGATGGAAATGACTTTTTAATGACCCTGTTTTTTAATTATCAACGGTTTTATATAAAAAAATTTTTTAAACCTATGAGTCAACATAAACAGGTATATATATCGAGCACGTAGTATTTACTTTGTAATGTTACATATAGCGATACAACGGCCGTGGAGCCATGTGATAAAATGCTTAGTGAATATTTTAACTGCCGTTCCATTTCGTTGAACCGTGTGTGGGCATTCGGTGCATCTATGCACCACACATGCCGGGTTTTTTTATTTTAAAAAAGATAGGTGGTATTAAGTAAAATTAGATAGTAAAAAATTTTCATTGATATTTTATTTTTTGAGTAACGCATCAAATCAGGTAGTAAATGACAATTTTATATGCTGCAAATTTTTATATTTTATTTTTAAAATGGTGGCAATGGTTTATTGTGTTAGGTACTTGTGTTGTCCTTTTACTTTGAGTGTTTAATCCATGTTCGCATGCACTGGGAGCAAATTAGGTGCACTGATAGCGCAGACTCATTGGCAGACTGAATCCAAAAAACACACACGAAATGATTGATTGAGAGTTTACATGCACTGAAAGTTCGCCCCCCATAAAAAGATGCAAAAACTCACACTGAATAGCTCTCTGACTGTCATCAACTATCAAATGACTAGTGAAACCCCTATTCATCTCTCCAGTAAATTTTCCTCCATTTTTGACCACCAAAGTATTTATCAAGTCACGTTCCTCCACGAAACCAGTTACAGTAACCGTGAGACCCGTAAATGGCGGCAGGGAATAAGTTGTCAATGACCAATCAGCAGATGACACGTTGGCGCTGCGAGCGGGATTGTACATGCCTTTTGATTTTTTAAATTAAAATCAGTTTCCACCCTGTGATTTTCTTTTAATCAGATTTTTTATTTTTTTTTAAAGCAAGTGCCAACCCTAGCGCTGGCCCCACAGCGTGTAGAATTCGTAGAGACAGTTGTCTAAAATTGAGTACGGAATTAGAATGCTGCCTTCTCTATTTTAAGGAATCTTCCAAAAGAATTTTTTCCTATCCGTTTCAATCAAAAAATGATAGTTTCATCTATTATCTCGTTGCTGTCGCTTCGTTGGGAAGGATACAGCGAAATCTCTGCGGTCTAACCGAAACTCAACAGCGCCGGGTCCGCAACGCGCACACATGTTCCACGCATCCTCAATCCATGACGATTTTACAATGGTGGGCATATCTGTTTTGTCTTGAAAGTGTACGGCAATCTGCAAAGAAAAGCGATCGGTAAAGAAAGTACGTCAACTGAATGTCGACTAAATAACACAAAACAAATTCACATCATCACACTTAACGCAAACAATGAAAATTAAGTGTCACGCTCACGGTAAAAATTAACTATACTCTATCACATATGAAGGTTGAATTCACATAATTAACGGCAATTTAGTTCACATAAATTTTGATGTCAACTACTGTGTATGGGTACTTTCAAACGGTGGCACACCTTGTACTTGCTGGAGCCCACTTCATCGGCGACTAGATGAGTGGTGGTTTCATCCAGCGTGCTCAGCACCCGACCTCCCATCCAATACACGCGCTCGGCGAGCAATTTCTGCGCACGTCAATGTGAATGTTTGATAGCGTGCAGACCAGTTTGATGTATTTAGTTCAATCGACTTGATGGTAAGCTTTATGAACAGTCAATTGGACCAGTTGATTCTCAGTTATTTAGCATACATTTTTACATGATCCCTCCCCAACACGGAAAAACACGTGTAAACCGACTCTGCGATCAGCTTCAACGCCGGTAAATACAACACGGCACTGTTCCATCGCAGCGCTATATACAGGGTGGTCCACTTTCGGTAAACTCTGAGAATGTACAAAGATTTTTCACCAGAAGTATTTATGCACACTGATTTGTAGGGAACAAACCTGTTGCGTCTGGAGACGACTCAAGACTATCAACGGCCCGTAGATTCTGAAATTAGTGTCGACGTAAATAATTATGACGAAATAATTGCGCACACCAAAACACAAACCAAAGGTTGAAGGACTAGACAAGCATATCACGGACATACCGAAGTTTCGTATTTATCAATCTCTGGAAACTCTCGTCTCCGAAATCCGGCAAAACGAGCACATTACGCTGCAGTCCGCTCAATTCCGAGCATTGACGATCGTCTATCGATTGCGGTTGAATCTGACAATCGACCAGTCGCTGAAAAAATAACCGTGTAGGCAGTGATTTAAATAATATTACAATTCTAAACTAAATGAGTGGGGTTGGAGAACGCGTTTTTAACGAGCCCGTTGTTATTGTTTTACTTTGTCGGGCTAGGATTTGCAACTGCGGTCTTACAATGAACTGCAAGCTTACAGCGCACAGTATTTTGATTATCCATCACGTATTATTTTGCATGCCATTATTACATAACTTTACTTTGCACTTGACACAAAAAACACAATCACCACCAGATGAAAAAAAACACAAGAAAACTCCCACCCAAACCAGTCAAAACCCGTGCCAACCTTATAGGCAGCAGCGACATACGCTTTTGGCCCGTTGCCAACATCGGAAATGTCTGCTTTTTCATCGTGCAGCACGTACACGGTGATGGAATCGCTCCTGATGGACGTGCCTGCTGTTGCTACAGACGTAGCCGATCGTTCCAAGCGTCGCGATATCGATGAATGCATCGCGCGGGTGAGCTAATCCCCGTTGGCAACGAAGAAGTGTTTTTGAAATTTAAAATAATTTCCTTTTAAAATGAATCTATTGATGTTAAAAAGTTGGCCCACGTTCAAGTTACTGAGTGCGTATCGTACTGTGCGCTTTTGTTATCCGATTTTTACTCAAAACGGCTAAAGTCAGCTCTATTTTGAATAATTTCACCTTGTTAATCGCTATTCATGTCTATATACATGGTTTTATACTTATTTTAAGATATTTTTAGCCTATTTTGTTATTATTTATAACGATTTCGAAATTTCTGGTCGGCTGCCAACATGTATTAAGGAGTATCCCAGTAAAAAGAGGCGATACGGTAGCCCGTTGATGACATCATAAAAAGTGAATCTAATCCCGCCGGACGCTTTGTCTTACGCACGAGTATCTCCATAACTGCAACTTCAAAACGGCCGACGCCGGAAATCGGTCGAATTGTAAGCCATGATCGAGGATCCCACGCCAGAGACGCCGTTTCTCCGCAGCGACTGCGACGGCACCTGCGCCGGTCTGGGGTGCGTTCATTTGCGCGTTTACAGAATTTTTTGATTCATCGTGTGAACTTTTGAGACGTGATTTTCGATTTGACGTTCAGGTTCGACGCGATCGTCCAGGGCCACGGGCATTCGCACTCGCACGCGCATCACCAGCGCAATGATAGCAGGCCGCGTGGCGACACCGCGCTGAGGTTTGTTCGGGTCCGATTTGATACGGCTGTTTTTCACTTTTTCCCTGTGAAGTGAACTTTCGTCCAGTTTTTTTAGTTGCTTGTTCGCATTCCGGTTATCCTGGGCTATTTTCGCGCGCGATTATGGAAATGATCAGCGGTAATAGAACTTATGAAAGACAATAAAATCGTTTTCCGTGTTTTTCTCACGTTTCTACTACTTGATCAATCAGTACTGTGCTTACTCATTTACTTAATCATTACCCTTCCCAGCGTGAGCAAGCGTCGCTCGACCAGGCTGGCCGGTCAGAACGACATTGGCACGGACCTGGGCCGCATCACGCCCACGCGCTACAGTGTCGCCGTGTCGCCCGACTGCATGAATACGGTCGATGTGAATAAAATTCGGAGAGCGGTCGATTTGGATGAGTCAGTTGCATTTTGTGGACACTTGAGACGGTTTCTTTGTCTTTTATTTTGGACTGGCTGTTTGGTTATCTAATAAATATGTACTTATCTATCGCGCAGCCCCACCAGGACTGATTACACCTATTCCCACAGGTGCGTGGGTCAAATGGTTGTTATCCGTGTCTTGTGTTGTGGGGCGTAAGTGACATTCTTGTAAATACTATATCTCGAACTGTTTGCGCGTGTATTGTTGTTGTTATTGTTGAGCTGTTGACCTAGAATTTCAGAAACATTTTACACTTTTTCGATGATATTTTTGGAGAACGAATTGCTAACGTACGGTAGCAGAAAGCGTGTCACTATCTGTTTGTATGTGATCAACAATCAAAATGGGATAATTTTGACGTTCAACCCCCGCCCTTAAAAGGATACACTTTAAACGTGTGCAAAAGTTATCTGATAATTACTGTTATTCATTTACCTGCAAAATATGCTAAATACCTTTGTGCTGGCTCCAAAAGTTCCCAAATCGACTTCAACAATGTTATAACCACAATGCCCCCCAGCGATTCATACGTGCGACCCGGGTCTTCGATGGCCCGGCCGCAATGGGAAATTCCGAAATTGTCGCGCATCGGCTTACGTCGCTCGGAGCGTTATGCACACGATACTGCAGATTACAGCGATTACGGTAGTGATTATTCATATACCGAGCCCGGATCTTTTACGAAAGGTGAAGCTTTGGGGGTTGGTCGATTTTGGACAGGGGTGTCCTATAGTTGGACCTTCACTTAGCCGTCTACTTCGAGTAAATTTGGGGAATTTTTGATGAAGGTGCAATTAGGGTTGGCCGATGTTTTTTTTAAACGTTTTTTTTTTAAACATAAAACATGACGTCCGAAATGTCTTTTTTTTTAAAAAAACATCGGCCGAAATTTTTAGTACTAAGCACTGGGTATTTTGCAAAATTTTTGCGCGCAAGCGCGCAATTTCACACACAAATTGACATTGGTGGTTGTTTTCATTGGTTTTGTTGCATTTTTAGTATCAAAACATCCATTTCTATGTGCTACCATGGGTGAATAAGCCGACATATGTTGCTGTAATATATAATATTGAGGTAATGTGCTTCCATGTACCTCCACAGTGTGTAACTTCACTCCCAAAGTAACAACCTCCTTTTATAACCTTGTTTGATCACCATTTCGTGCCAAACTTTACCTGAAGTCTCGAACATTCGACTATAAGGCGATATACGAACGATATGTCGACGAAAAATGGATATTTTTGACACAAATCACCACTTATAATGCTATCCCATGGCTCCACAGCCATTATATGGTCATATTTAACATCACAGAGTATTGCCAGTGTCTGATATACCTATATATGTTGACACTAGGTCATATCTGGGAGCTTTTAAAAAAAAACGTTTTTTTTTTTTAAAAATCGAGTTAAAAAAAACGTTTTTTTTCCAACCCTAGGTGCAATGCAAATGCACGTAAATTGTTGAAACAGTAGCTTCTCAAGTGGTTCAGGAGATTAGAAGAAATCAGACATGATTTACGTCTCACCCAGAGCGCCCCCCTCCCTGGATATATTTTTGGCCATGCGTATCCAATTAATCACACTGATGAACATTTTTCAGCTTGTTCGTGGCTCGCTAGCTGTTTTCGACCATCCGCATACGGCCAGAAGCCGAGCAGCCGTCGTTACGGTTTGTTTCTTGCTATACTCGGCGGAGATCACACTTTGCATGGAAACCTACCATAACCCATCTGAATAATGAACCACAAATTATACAATTTTTTTTTCATAATCATTCATCATAATTTTCACTATGGAATAATTAATCACCAAATTTATAACAAGTTTTTATTCATTAAATTATGGTAGGATTGGGCACATAGTTTGCGGTCCGCCGAGTGTACTCGCGCATTGATCTATTGAAAGTTATTTCCACTGTTTCGATTTCAGATCGACCTCAGAAGTCCAGTGGCGGGCTGGTCTCTCTATCTCATTCCGTTGTATCGACCGCCGTTTCAATTGTGACTTCGATCGTTTGCATCACAACCATTTATCCCGCGCAAAAGTCAGTCATTTTTGTGTTTTAAAAATGGGTTTCCGATCTCCAGCCTGTGGGTGATGTTGTTTAGTTATCGGTTTTAAGACCAAGATCGGTAAATATTCAAGTGGGATTTCGACTGGAGATTCTGGCGTGATCGGGACTGACGTTTTCATCTTTTTGGATCGTAATGTTAGAATCGGTGTTAGAGCGATGTTAGAATTGGGATCCCGTTTGAGCTTGTAGTTACCCGACATCATCCCCAAATTCAAAATGCCCAAAGTTTTTCAACAAAACTGACAGGATATAAATACTGCAAAATTCCAGGCTCGCAAATTTAACACTCCAACCGTCGCGGAGACCGCCGCGGCCGTCCCAAAAATGTTGCTGTATTTTATTGCCGTTGCTGTTATTACTCGCCTTGCTGTTGGCTTTTGCCATGCACAGGGCAATTTATGGTCAGGAAGAAACTGATCGATTGGTCAGCGTTGGCAAAGATAATTTCATGGTGCGTTTGCGCGGCTAATATTTTTGTTCGTTTTTTTTATTTTTGGCTAAATCGGTCGCGGATTTCAGAAACGTTTTTGGAGGGTCCAAAAGTTGGGTGTAGTGTAAGAATAAATGAAGCAGTTTCTTTCGGCGCTTATAGGCTCCTTCGTGGAGTACTGACCAAAGATGACAATACAATCGCCAAAATAAATGTGTGAAATATATTTTATAGATGGGCTGAACAACAGTCATTTATCCGCAAAATAATTGAAAAATAGCTCTAAATTAGATAAATTGATGATTAATTCTTTCAGGCAGCCGCTACGGTATCATCTCGTGCAGTAAACGATGGCTTAACTGGGGCAGGCGCCTGGCTCGCAGCCACCTGGCCACTGTACGTTTGTTTGTGCGGTCAATCGCAATGTCCCAGCTGAACAGTGCCGCCTGAAGCCCTCACCAAACTCTCAGTTTCTACGCTGCACGATCGACAAAATCCGTGCCGCCGCCGCCCGCGGATACGAGCGACTTGCGGCCGCTTTACGCGGCTCTCGCCGATTTGGAAGGGCGCATTGCCAAACTGGAACTGGGCGTGCGCTCGGATGTTGTGTCGCAGCGGCAGCTGAAGGATGTGCGTTATGGGTCTATTTTAGTACCGCTGGGAGTTGAATGCTGACGAACTAAGCATAGAAATGTCCAGTTAGGTGTTGTAACGTTTTTACATTGAAATCTCGAGTTTTGCGTTCGAACGTTTTTTGGATACGGAAGTGGAACTCAACTTCCGAACATTGTAATTTTTGGATGAAAAACAACCTCCCCCCTAAAAAATCTCAATATATTCGGGTCCTTTAGATGTGGTGCACCATTAGTGCCTTTTTCTAAAAATCAGTTTTAAAACCCAGGCGACTGCTTTGCACTCTGCCGATGTGGCCCAGCTGACAGAGCGAATGGCGACGCTTTCTGCCGCGCTATCCACTTTGCAGCGCGGCCCCAGCGACACGGGCATGGTGGACACCGGGCTGGTCGATTTGGAGCTCGCCGATATGAGGGAAAGGTGTGTGCGGTGACTTGAATCTGAAAAAACATGATTGTTTTTGTAAATGTATTGATTTAAGAATTTAAAATTTAATTTTTGTAACGTCAAAATCAGATTTTTCGAAGTAGCTAGAAAATACTGCTTGAATGAAACAGGTTATTAAAAAGCATTATCGTGGGTGGGGTTGGAAAAAAACGTTTTTTTTAACTCGATGTTTTTAAAAAAAAACAACGTTTTTTTAAATAAAAAACGTTTTTTTTAAATAAAAAACGTTTTTTTTAAAAGCTCCCAGATATGACCTTGTGTAGGGATGGCCAGCGCTTTTTTTCAAGCGCTTTTTTTTTAAAAAAAAAGCGCAAGGGTCCCAGCGCTTTTTTTTTAAAAAAAGCGCTGGCAAAAATTTTTGTACTTGTGCACTAGGTATTTTGTAATTTTTTCGCGCGCGAGCGCGCAATTTCACATGCAAATTGCCATTGGTGGTTGTTTTCATTGGTTTTGTGGCATTTTTAGTGCCATTGCTTCTATTCCTCCATGGTATCATGTAATAATAAGTTGTGATGTGTCAGTCTAGTATATAATATCCAGCCAATGTGCTCCCACATACTTCTACAGAGTGTAACATCACTGTCATGCATTAGCCTTCTCTTACAACGTTATTTAAGCACTATTCCATGCCTAACTTCACTAGAAGTCATGAAACATACACAACCAGCGATATACATAATGAGTCAACATAAAATTGGATTTTTGTGGCAGAAATTAGGACTTATAATGCTATCTCATGATTACACAGCCATTCTATGGCTATATATCATCACAAGTACTACCACTTGTCTGATATACCTGTATATATTGACTCAGAACCCTATTTGGGAAATTTTTAGGTACCGTCTTGACATTTTTTGAAAAAAAGCGAAAAAAGCGCGTTTTTTTTTAAAAAAGCGCTTTTTTTCAAAAAAGCGGGGTCGTTGAAAAAAAGCGCTTTTTTTCCATCCCTAACCTTGTGTCAACATATATAGGTATATCAGACAGTTGCAATACTCTGTGATGTTATATATGACCATATAATGGCTGTTGAGGCATGGGATAGCATTATAAGTGGTGATTTGTGTCAAAAATATCCATTTTTTGTCGACATATCGTTCGTATATCGCCTTATAGTCGAATGTTCGTGACTTCAGGTAAAGTTTCGCACGGAATAGTGATGAAACAAGGTTAAAAAAGGAGGTTGTTACTTTGGGAGTGATGCTACACACTGTGGAGGTACATGGAAGCACATTACCTCAATATTATATAACTACAGCAACATATGACGGCTTATTAACCCATGGTAGCACATAGAAATGGATACTTTGATACTAAAAATGCCACAAAACCAATGAAAACAACCACCAATGTCAATTTGTGTGTGAACTTGCGCGCTTGCGCGCAAAAATTTTGTAAAATACCTAGTGCTTAGTACTAAAAATTTCGGTCGATGTTTTTTTAAAAAAAAAAACATTTCGGACGTCATGTTTTTTTTTTTAAAAACGTTTTTTTTAAATAAAAAACGTTTAAAAAAAAACATCGGCCAACCCTAATCGTGGGCTGGATTTTTTGCAGACAATTTGTATATATATATATATGTATATATATAAAATCAGTAGAAACATTTGTATTTATCAAAGTTATGGCAGAATGCTAAGAAATTAGATCACAGTCACGTTGACCAAAAACCCATGTGCATGAAAAAAAGGTGTTTATTTAAAACAAATAAATAAATAAAACATTTTCTACCATGTGATTCGTTTAAAAACAGATGCTTTTAAAACTCAGTTGAAAAAAATCATACGCCATCCCTATGTTATGTGTCCCCGATAGGTGGTTTTTTTTTTTATCACTATTCGGGTTCACTTTTGTGTGACAATGAGTCTTCGAAGTGTTTATGCTATGTATTTGTTCGCTGAAATTCCAGCCTAGCGGCGCTTCGTTCTGATTTGAGCGGCGTATCCGGGCGCATTGAATCACTTGCGGAATCGCAAATGGAGCAGCAGACAGAAATGCGCGCCAGTTTCTCACCTGAAATGATGGAAAATCTGGCTGGATTGGTTACGCTGGGTACGTTTAATTACTCTCAGAATTTTCTTTATTGTTTACGTACATACCATGTCATTGTTCATATCCTGGTCTGTATTCTTTACAGTGTGACCTAGGGTTGGAAAAAAATCGATTTTTTTAACGACCCCGATTTTTAAATAAAAAAATCGCTGGAGTCAAAATAAGCCCTATTTTTCGTCTAAATAACCTGTGGGGGCTAAAATGAACTTAAAAAGCCGTATAAAAGCATATTCTGTGTACTGTTATGTCCTATGTGTAAGTATATCTCCTGTAGAGCTTTGGAAAAGCTTGAAAAATTATTTTCAATTCTAGAGGTAGATAATTTGTTATATTTGCAGTGTGAATTAGATTTCATTGACTATTTGCAAATTTCTTGGTAGAAAATGCATGTTCTTACTGAGAACACTGCCTAAAACATTTTGGATGTGAACACGAATGGCTTTGCATTGATTTTTGAGATGAAATCACATCACAGAACTGTGTATACTTCCCCTAATGATTCATAGTTTATGCTACACACATAAAAGCATACAAAAAAAATATTCTACATGACCAAATTTGCTGCATAAGCAGTGAAAACAAGAAATTAAGTTATTTTTTATCTGAAACTGCACGCTTGCGCGCAAAATTTTTCCATTTTACCTAGTGCTTAAGTACCAAAAATTTTGCCAGCGATTTTTTTTTAATCGGTACAGGGGTTGCGATTTTTTTATAAAAAAATCGCTTAAAAAATCGCTTGCCAACCCTAGTGTGACCTGCCACTTTTGTGTGGAATGGAATGTGTAAATGCGATCCAAAATATCGATAGATACAAAAATTACCTATGACGATTTCAGAAAATATGGATACTGTACTGTTAAACCCAAATGTGTTCAAAACAGATTTATGAGTTCCCCAAATTTCGCGCCGAAATTGTGCTCAGCGACATATCCTTCGAACTTTAAAAACCATTGTGGGCCATTCTAGGGTTCAAACGGGACCACTTTTTCGGACCGGGACCGGGACCAGAAATTTTCCAATGTCGGGACCGGGACCGGGACTGGGGGGTCGGGACCGGGACCGGGACTGGCTTTTTTCAATTGTCGGGACCGGGACCGGGACTGGGGGGTCGGGCCCGGGACTGGGATTTGCCGAACCAGGTACCGGCACCGCGGTATTGTTTGAATTTTATTGGTATATAATATCCAGCCAATGTTGTTTTACACACCTCCACTGTGTGAAGGACCACTCTCAATGTATTAGCCTTTTCTTATAACATTATTCAAGCAGTATTCCATTGCCATCTTCACTTGAAGTTGTGAATATATGATGAAACGCAATGTACGCAGAATTTTTTGGGAGGGGGGGGGGCGCCAGTTGTAGGTGCCAACGCCATGCCAGTATTGGTGCTGGCGTTGGCGTCAACGTCTACAATATAGGTATCTTTATATACTTATTGTACTAGAATCATGTTGGGGACTTTTCTAACGCTGTCACATTATGGAAAAATACGTGGTAATCATTGGCTGGGTATTTGCGCGCTTGCGCGCAAAAAATTTTTAGATGTTCCTACAAAATCGCTTTAGAAAAGTGCCATTTCTGGCAAAATTTTTTGAAAAATACTTTTTTCCATCCCTTGTCGGGACCGCTATAAAATTCCGGGACCGGGACCGGGACCGGGACTGGGTGGTCGGGACCGGGACCGGGACCGGGACTGGCTTTTTTTAATTGTCGGGACCGGGACCGGGACCGGGACTGGGGTGTCGGGACCGGGACCGGGACCGCCCCAGTCCCGACTTTTTGCCGAACCATGTACCGGGACCGTGGTCCCGTTTGAACCCTAGGCCATTCCCCATCGTACTCAATGGGAACCCCTCACAACAGGCGACCGGGTGCAACAACTGGAGTCGACGCTGGCAGCCGGCCAACAGCCAGACGAACACTTGCGCGCCGAATTGGTAACTCTCAAGGCGGCGCAGCGCAGTGAAATGAACGCCATGGCGGCCGACTTGCGCTGGATCAGCAAAGAGATGGAGCAGAGTGCAGCTACTGTTCACGGCGTCCAGGTTTGCGGTTTCAAACTGGTCGCTTCTCGATGCGGCCGCGCATTTACGTAAATATGAGCAATCGTTGCATTGTTAAGCGCGGCGGCGTCCGCGTGTCGTATTTTGTATCGCGCCGCATGCGTTTCACCTGACTCGTCGCGTATGCATGACGCGCGCGCGAATAAGCTCCTTCCGTAGACTGATGCGCTCGCGATGCCGCTTTGGCATGTTTGAGGCGACATGCTGCATGTGATAAGGGGGTTAGCTCGCGGATGGGGCGTGGAAAAAATCATTCTCGTTTAATGTACGCGAACCACAAAAAATATACAATTAAGCAATTAACTACCGTAGTTCCTGGAAATCCCCCCTCGAAATACCCACTCAAAATGGCCACTGTAAATCAATACCACACCCCTCGAAATACCCCCAAATTGAGTGTAAAGGGAGGTAAACGACAAAAGCTGCGGTTTGTGATCCGCGGAATACACAACACGCGTTAAAACAATGAATGTGTCACGTTAAAACAGGAACAAGAAAATTCTGGCGAAATAATACCCCCCGCCTCGTTGAACCCCTCAAAATTTTCACTCTTAAAAATAAACCCCCCGGGGGTAATTCGAGGAAATACGGTAATCTCACTGCGTCTACAGGAAACTGCCGCGTCGCTGCAAGCGGCCGTCGATCTTCTATCATCTCGCGGTGATGCTGGAGTTGTCGCTGGGGCGGGCGGTCTCAGTTCTGGTCAGATCAAGGAACTTATCGCAACTGCCATTGCTCAGTATGACGCTGATAAAACTGGCAGGGCCGATTTCGCGCTGGAGAGTGCTGGTTAGCGCTTTTTCAAATTTAGTTGACATCAAAATCCGTGTCAACTAAATTTGGGTGATTTTGGTTTTATGTAAGTTCAACTTTCCTATGTGATAGAGCATAGTTAATTTTATATCGTGTCGTGAGTGACACTTAATTTTCATTGTGCCGGTTTTAAAAATCGCTGGGGAAAAATTTGGTACCCATGCACTAGGTAAAGTGCAAAAAATTTGCGGGCATGCGCGCTATTTCATGCAAGCAATCCACCAGTTGCTTTTTTTCATGGCTTTTACAAGCAATTTGGTGGTGTAGCTAGGGTCCAAGAGGGATCCGGATCCCGAATCCCGAGAAATTTCGGGGTTTTGTGGTCCCGATCCCGAAACCTCAATCCCGATCCCGACATCTCAAAATACCAATCCCGATCCCGAAACTTTTGAAAACCCGATCCCGATCCCGAAATGTTTTGCTCAATCCCGATTAGGGTTCAAACGATATATCGTATCGAATATCGAATATCGGATATCGACCATTTTTTAATATCGAATATCGATATCGAAAATTTTAAAAAAATATCGAATATCGATATCAAAAATTTTGAAAAAATATCGAATATCGACCATTTTTCGATATATCGAACCTGTATTGTGTCCCCAAATTTACTTTTCATTTTCATTTTGAGATGTTTATGGTTGATCTGATGTGCTTATAGTATTGTATTTGATGAGTAAAAGTACAGTATTTATAATGTCATTGTTGTTGGAGTGCTAAATCTGAAGCCAGAAAACGCTTATATACTTTTTTTTGCAAAATGCCCTTAAGCAATTAGGTTAGGATGAACTGTAATATCTACCAATTGTTATTTGTCTGATACACTTTGATTCATCATGTTTTTCTTCTATTTTCTACCATTGAGTGATGTAAAGCTTGTTAAAATCACTCGCACCATTCAAATTTCAGTAAAGAGATGATTAAACATGTGTGCAACCACATGAAAATACAATATGCCACTTGAAATATGCCTTGCTATACCAAAAGCATATCGCAATATCGAATATCGAAAATATCGAAATATCGAATATCAAATATCGACCATTTTTCAATATCGAATATCGAATATCGATATCGAGGTTCCATATCGTATCGATATCGAATATAGAGTTTCAGAAAAAAATATCGAATATCGATATCGAAAATTTTGAAAAAATATCGAATATCGATATCGAAAAGTCATATCGTTTGAACCCTAATCCCGATCCCGGAAACGTTCGCTAACTTTTTCTATGCCATTTTTGCACTAAGAAATGTGAACAAAAACCATAAATGTCCGATTTATGTCACGTTTCTGGCATTCATTCGTGTTTTCATCCATTGGGCCCATTTAGGCTGTGAATCATTGGGGGGAGTATAAATTGTTTTGCTATGTGTTTTCATATCAAAGATGAATAGAAATGCATCCATTTTCACTTCAAAAATGATTTTTATTGTGTTCTCAGCAAAAACATGCAATTTCTGCAAACAAAATTGAAAATCGTCGATGAAATTTTATTCACGCAGCAAAAACAACAATTTTATTACTTTTAAACTTCAAAATAACTGACTTTTAAGCTTTTCCACAGCTCTACAGTACTTATATTACCACAGAAAGAATAACTGTGCACTGCCTATCAATTTCTTGTATTACCCTCAGTCTTTTATTACCATCAGAGGCGATTTTCGAGAAAAATGGGACTAATTTTGACCCCAGCTATTTTTATTTGAAAAAAAATCGATTTTTTTAAATAGGGGTCGTTAAAAAAAGCGATTTTTTTCCAACCCTACCCTTATGATTGGATTACAATTCGCTCTATCACTAATGTTTGATCACCCGCACGCAAAGGCGGCACGGTGGTGAGCACTAGATGTTCGGAGACCTACAACAAAAATACAAGACGCGAGACGATCTTCGGCTTTTTCCCTCTGTGGACCATGAGTTACAATCCGCGAGTGGTCATTCAGAGAAGGACTAATTCGCTCGCGCCCGGCGAGTGCTGGGCTTTTAAAGGTGCGTTCTGTAATACATTAGATCTGTAAAATGGCTACCAGTATTTCCAATATTATATAGTTTGTGTATCTGTCCCCAGATTTTGAAACCGACCAATATCTCGTCACTTACGTTCTACAGGGAGCAAGGGCTACCTGGTGGTGCAGCTGAGCGGCAGCATCCGCGTCGACTCGATCAGCTACGAGCACATTTCCGCCGATGTCGCCCCCGATGGCCACATCGAGAGCGCTCCGAGGAGATTTCTTCTTAAGGTGCTTTTTCTTTATTCTTTGCTTTCGTTTTGATTTTCTATAGGTGTATCGTATTGAACACAATCATGGAGAGAGAGAAAAACAGAAATAATAACAGAGTTACTCGAGTTTTTTTTGCAAAAAAACTCAGAACGCAGGTATTCGATTTTGAAAAACTCAAAACACAGTGTTTTTTTAAAGATAACTTACCCATCGTTGATTGAACACTGCGCATCCCTTTGAAGATCTGGGCCAAAAAAAGATCAAAACAAAAAGGCTAATATCGATATCAAAAGCGATGCCCATAAGATACATTTATTGCACGTTTCTTTGCAGGCGCTGGAAGGTGAAAGCGATGTAACTGGCGTGGAGATCGGCCGTTTTGAGTACGATCGACACGGCAAGCCGCTGCAGTCATTCCAAATTCAGGTGTGTGCATTCGATTTTCCACAAACCACTTTTTGTTTGTTGAAACTGCATTGCAGGCACGTAGCCAGGATGTTTGAGCGGGGGGCGGATTGTATACGGAGGCCGGCGAACGGGGGGGGCGCCTAAAATTTTGCCACTGTAGTAAAGGGAATGGCGCCACTGGCGTTGGCGCCATTCGTAGGAGCCACGCCATGGCGCCACTGGCGCCAAAACAGCTGTATATGTCTGTATCTTACAGGCATATACAGCGACATGGACAAAACTTAAGGTTTTTCACTGGCTTAGTGGCTGTGAAGACGCGTCAGCGGAAAATATTTGTTGCGTGAAAGGGAAAATGCGCGCTTGCGCGCAAAAATTTTTCATACAGCGACAAAATCGTCTTCGGGAAGTGCCATTTCTGGCACATTTTTT
>OZ038454.1:12482067-12526854 GCA_964036195.1 Sphaerolaimus hirsutus | reverse complement strand
GGTCCGGCCCGGGAAGGGGGGGCGGCCCCCCCCCGCCCCCCCTCCCCCTCTCCCCCTTGGCTACGTCCTTGCTGCATTGTATTTGTCAAATATAGATTTTTAAGCTTCCCGATTTTGTATAAGAAATCGAATTTTGTCTTTTCAAAATCTGGGCTCAACGCTACTATTCACATCCAAACAAAAGGTCACCTCCATTTTAGCCGCCAATCACCACGAAATTCATCGAACTAGAGATCCTATCAAACCACGGGCACCCGGAATACACCTGTCTCTATCGGCTGCGTGTTCACGGAAAGCGGATAAGTCACAATTATGGTGGGGACAGTTGAGTTGCTGTTGGAAGTCATTGAGATACCCGACTTTTTGCAGTTTTTTTTGCTTTTTGTGAATTGTTTGTGGTATTTGGCAGGCGATTTGTAATTTTGCGTGTTTTGCCTAGTTGCAGAGAACTGTTTTGATAGCGTGTTTTTGGTTGTGGCGTCTTTTGTGCAGCGACGCGAATCATTTGTAATTACGGTAGTGATGCTTTGAGTCCAGGTACCAGTCTCATACTTCTCTTTTGTCATTTTTTGAACGGAACTGTTCATTTAATGTTTTGCTATATTTGTAATGTTGAAATTTCAACTACGGCATGTCATGTAATAATCACGGCAATAATCACTGAATTTTTTTTAACGAAAGATTGCATGACAATGTCTGTGTAATTTGTCACAGAGAGTGGTGACAGTATTCATGCTTTACGTGACACGTTTTAGCTTTAATTTCAGCTTTACTGCCGTCTAGATTTTATTCATTCGTCAGTTGCCAGTCTGTAAATTTTGTCACACGTTCGCCCGACTCTAATTTTGCATAATTAGGCTTAAGTGCTGCAATATTATCAAAAAGAAGTATATCTGATAAAAAATGGCTAAAGCCAACAAAAAGTGGACGCTGCAGCCAAACATGTGTATGCTTTTGAATGCACAAAAGTAATATATCATATACCATGCCATTTTCTGATTGAGCTATCAAAAGATGTATATCAAGGGAAATGTACACGAATGCTAATAATATAGGCTATCAACACAGCAAACTGCATCACAAGAAACAATTTCATCAAACTTTTGCATGGCAGCGTGAGCTGTGTCAAAGTGCTGCAAACATTAAAGATACAAAAAGCTCACACTGCCATGCAAAAGTTTGGTGAAATTGTTTCTTGTGATGCAGTTTGCTGTGTTGATAGCCTATATTATTAGCATTCGTGTACATTTCCCTTGATATACATCTTTTGATAGCTCAATCAGAAAATGGCATGGTATATGATATATTACTTTTGTGCATTCAAAAGCATACACATGTTTGGCTGCAGCGTCCACTTTTTGTTGGCTTTAGCCATTTTTTATCAGATATACTTCTTTTTGAGGGCCACAGGCCCAAAAGTTTATAAGTTATTGCAAATCAAGCAAATGCCAAATGTGGCAGTGAGCAATACAATCTATAGTCAAGAAGAAGCCAAATACTAAGATTCAAAAGATTTTCAACCTGACATTTAGAACCTGAAAGTTATCACTTGACATTTATGACTTGAAATTACCCACTTGACAATAACTTGACATAGACCACTTGACATTTATGACTGAATGGCATCACTTGATATTTATGACTTGACATGAACTGCTTGCCATTTTTTCACCTGATAGTTTTCACTTGACATAAACAACTTGACAGGTATCACCTGAAAATTGTTACTTGACATTTGACATGACATTTATCACTTAACATTAAACTTGACATTTCACTTGAAATTTATCACTTGATGTTAAACTTGACATTTGACATGACATTTATCACTTGACATTAAGCTTGACATTTAACTTGACATTTGACTTGACATTTATAACTTGACATTTGACTTGACATCAACCACTAGACATTTATGACCTGATAGTAATCAGCATGCAAGGTCACATGCTCAGTATCACATGAAGCAGTAGTTCAGGCATGTTTGCGCATTTTACACAAAATAAGCAAAGTTGAATAACTTTTGTAAATCTGTACCAAAATTGCCAACAATTGGCTCATTTGAAAGCTCTAGTCATGGCACACATCAACAAATTTTTTTTATTGCCCCATTTGTATTCAAATTTTAAATTTATTGAGGTTTGAAAATTTCAAACAGATACCGTACCAAAGTGGGCGGAGCCTGTGAAAAAAAATCCCGAAAATAAGAAATGGCATCATATTCTCTTTCAAATGAGCCATCAACCATGAAAATCGGTCGTGTTTCAAGGAAGTTATTGCAGTTTGAAGATTTTCGGGAGAACAAGAACAACAACAAGAACACTACTTGAAAAAGAAAATGCGTAATAACTTCCTCCGAACTCAACCGTTGGATCTGAAAATTTGCATGGTGGTACTTTTCGACACGGGCTTTTCAATGGTGCAGTCGGTTCTGCACTAGCGCATTGCGTTCCGAAGTTATTGCGATTTTAAATTTGCGATTTCCGCATTTTGGTGTGTCGGACCATATTATGGGTGGGTCGCTTGCGCCCTCCCTCGGCAGCGAGGGATGGCGCTGACGCGCCCACCCGATTTACATATGCTTGGAAAATCTTTCAAAAAAACTGACCACACTGCCCAAACCCAATGTGAAGAGCATGAAAAAGAATATAATAGATATCGTGGGAGGCGACCATGGCATTCTGGTCAAAGCTTCTGGATAGGCGATGAAAGCCAGTCCCGGACCTGTGCACAGTTGGTCAAACGTATTTACGTATATTGTGACGCTATTCCAAAATTCCTGCACAGCAAAAAATGGGCTCGTGAAGCGCATGGAAGCGGCGCGCTTCCACACGCTTCAGCACGCTTCCACCAACATCACGAGATTCTGGGTGAAGTGTCTTTCACACGCTTCACCTAGCTTTACCATGCGCTTCACGCGCATCCAAACATGTGGAAGACACTTCACAATGCTGACGCTTCCACACGCTTCACCAACTTATTAGCTTGCGTCCCAACGCGTTACTAAAAAGCGTGAAGTGTCTTCACGCAGATTTTCGTGATGTGCGTGGAAGCGTTAGCGTGCTTGGTGAAGCGTCGGGAATTGTTGGCATGAAGACACTTCCCGCGCATCCACACACCCAATTTTTGCTGTGCCGGTGGTGGTAAGGTATTGCTACATAAACTGACCACTTTGAACAACATCGCTGACATTCTTGCCAATTTCTTCTGCCATGAATCCAAGGGTAGAAAATACGGCAAATCCAGCAAATATTGATGTAGCACAGTTTCTGTGTCAGGCTGGGATTCTCAAACTGTACGGATTGACAGAAAAATGGTCAAGGGACAATCCTGTACCTTACGGGCGCAAATTATGAAAAGATGCACCTCTTTTCCATTTTGCAAAATGAGTTTTCAATTTTTCCAATAAGTCTTGAATTTATAATTTCATCTCCAAATTTCTGAATTTTTGGAAGTTTTAAAACTTTTTTACTGGACTCTGGATATTTTCTACCTCTAAAATTTGTGTGATTTGAAAGAGGTTTAATTTCAACCTTTTGACAACCATTTTCAATTTTATTCTAAAGTTACTCTAATGTGAAAAAATTCAAATATCGTTGTTGTTGTTTTTTTAATTTAAGGAAAAAATTGTGTTGTTTATATTTAAATTCAACAGTTAAGTGACTCATTTTAGAAAATATTTGACATATTCGAAACAATCAAGTTCCAAATATCATTTGAAATTTTAAATACACTCCTGGAAAAATGTCTTTGTCCCTCTGATTTTTTTGGTTCAATGGCGAACCAATCATAAAATATGTGGCACAAAAGGGTGAAACTCATACATAGGAGGGTTCATTATGTCAACCCTCCCACAGTAGAAATGTGGCCTCTATCCTGCGTATATAGTCATTATTTCGTGCGGATTTTTTTACATTTCGATAAATACGTGGAGCCATGAGCTGGCACCGTGCCAATATTTCGTTTTGTTCATTATTTCAAAAATTAGCACCATGCCGACTTGATATTTGTCTGCCAGCCGACGGCAGACGATTGTGAACACGATGCGGAATCACAGTGAGCATGAGATATACTCGGCGTACGTGATACTCTGCCGTCGCACTGATTTATGTCTCACGTTGGAAGCGTGCCAATGATTGTTAAGTCATGCGATTTCCGTAAAAAGATGAAAAAATTCATCGATGTGAATATGTTAATGAATAACATTACAACAACAATCAATTAGGTCATCTTTTTATGTAACTCGCATGCGCTAACCATCGTTGGCACACGTCCAGCGGGAACCACGCGTGCAGGGTGTAAAGTAACCGGAGTATACTGGAAGCATGCCAATTATATTTAACACATTCGATTTACATAAAAATTTGAAGAACAATGCTGTCAGGTATAATGTTATATGTTAACATATTTGCAAAATGAATTTTTTAACTTTGTTACAAAAATCACGTGCTTTAATGATCATTGGCATTAGTGATGGAAAAGCGCCAGAAAAAATGGCGCCAGGCGCCAAGGGCGCCATGGCGCCATTCGGAAAGTGGGCGCCAAGCGCCAAGGGCGCCACAGAAAAAGGGCGCCAGGCGCCAAGGGCGCCATGGCGCCATTCGGAAAGTGGGCGCCAGGCGCCAGGGGCGCCACTGATAGAGGGCGCCAAGCGCCAAGGGCGCCATGGCGCCATTTGGAAAAAAGGGCGCCAGGCGCCAAGGGCGCCAGGAAAAATAAGTGCCTACAACACCCTGCTTGTGCTAAAAATGTTGCTACAGCACCGTGGTACACGCATTCACGTCTTAATTCGCGTTCTTCAGGATGTAATGAACGAAAACACATCTGGCAACAAAATTTTTTTCAATAAAATCCGCATTATGAATTCAAACACAATGGAAATTGTCATTTGATAACAATCCATTCACTTCAAATAGGCTTTTCCAGTCAATATTTCCCTGAAATGGACAAAAAACGGAATTGCAATGATTTGAATCCTTTTTTTATAATTTTGCAAGTTCGACGGTCCATCATTCTTGTCTTGTGATCCATCAGACACATCTGATGAAACGTTGGACGAAAGTCTTCCATCAACTCACACCACTTCGTCCATTTTTCTGACGAATTTAGATCATCCACAGATGCATTTTTCATTATTTTTTTCATTTACACAACACTCACCTTGAAACCCTGCTGGCGCCTTTTTGGCGCCCTTTTAAAGCAGGGCGCCAGGCGCCAAGGGCGCCACGGAAAAAGGGCGCCAAGCGCCAAGGGCGCCATGGCGCCTTTCAGAATGTGGGCGCCAGGCGCCAAGGGCGCCACAGAAAAAGGGCGCCAAGCGCCAATGGCGCCATGGCGCGGCGCCCTTTGGCACCCTAAAATGGCGCCAGCGCCATGGCGCCATTCCATCACTAATTGGCATGCTTCTACGTGAAGCCTAAATCAGTGCGAATGCAAAGTGTCAAGTCCACCACATATACAATTTTGAATATAAATTCACAAGGTGATAAACGTTTGAGCAGTTGTTTTTTTGGTTTGTTTCACCATTTTAACATGTTTTTGTTCTATGTTTCACCGTTATCACAAAATGGACAAAGACATTTTTCCACCTGAAATTTGACTTTGAATGGCCGTCAAACGAGCAGCAACGCACCCAGAAAGCTAAAAATCGACATGTGGCATAAAGGCACTCTACTCTACAAAAATTCAACCCACGTATATCCCAACACAGGTCGCATGGGCGACATTGATTTATTTTGTTCCTGATCAGGAGGACAAAGACATTTTTCCAGGAGTGTATCATGTAGCCAGTGTCAACGCCAGCGTAAAATGCACAGTTAAATCAGAAACTTGTTGAGAAACTTGGCAGTTGACAGTAGTTGCGACTGGCCCCAGCTGCACAAACGTACGAACATGAGTGAAACAACCAGCGCGTCCCTGTAGCAATTGTGGTTGAATTTGTTGTAGCTAGCCATCGACAGCAGACTGCCGAAGCACGGGCTCAGCGAGTAGAAAATCTGCGTCGCTGCGAACCGCCACACCTGCGGTTAGTGGTGATGTTAAAGGCGCCGGGAAAAATGGCACCGCACCGCATCGCCGGCACCTCTCCCATGTCAAAAAAAAGCACCTGGCACCCTGGGGCACCGGCCAAAAAATGGCACCGCACCGCAACGGCACTGGTGCCATTCTGAAAAAAATGGCACCGGCACCAGTGCTAATCTTAAAAAATGGCACCGGCAACAGCAGAGCACCTATGAAAATTGCATGGGCACCGCACCAGCACCGGTGCTGGTGCCCTTCGGTGACCAGCACCAGGGCACTGGTGCCCCGGTGGCCGGTGCCTTTACATCACCAGCGGTTAGGTGGATTTATTTACGACAAATAAGAGGTGAGACGACAAATAAGAGGTGAGACGACAAATAAAACGTCACCAAAGATTCATTTTTTTCATGTTTTCAAGTTTTTTATCCAAAATTCATGTTCAATACTGAATTTTTCGCAAAAATAAATCGTGTGCGAAATGAATAAAAAACGTTGGATGAAAATGGTCCACCGACAAATCATTTTCAGGTTGAACCCCTAAAATTAATTTTCACGGCAAAAAATGGCTGTTTGATGCGCACTGAAGCACCGTGAATTTACTTCACGCTGCCGCCCTGAAATCTACCTTATTTTAAGTCTCAGTTTTACTAAGTTACAACTTTGTATGGAATTGATGTCATTGAACCATTAAGATGTGCAAGCATATGAATTTAGCATAAAAATTACACATAATATTTACACATCCCCGTATGTTTTCGAGCATGTAGGTATGTGTTATTTCCTAAAATAGTACTTAAAACCCACCCCCTCGAAATACCCCCCCCCCTCAAAATGGACACTATGAATTTGTGGTCCGGGAAATGCATAACAGACGTTCAAAACACTTACTGTGTTACGTTAGAACATTGTTTATACCATCTACATCCTTATATAAGGCTGTAAAAACTTATAAATGGTGGTTATTGTTGCATTTTTCACGTTTTTCTCTCAAAATTTCCACTCTGAAAAAATAAACACCCGGGGGGTATTTCGAGGAAATACGGTACTTACATTAGGGTCTTCGAGTTTCTCCAGCGATGGCGTGATGTAGAACTTAATTCCATTGATTGGACCATCGCCTGTGCAATAAAAAAGTCCTGTTTCAACTCCCAATAAAAAAAAGCATTGAGTGAAAAAAATTTCTAGACTATTACCTCCTAATGTGACACCCCTTATCAGAAGGCCAGTGAGCACAACGTATGGAAATATCGACGTGAAGTACACCACCTTTCCGAATGACTGCGATGTGGGGCGTTCATGTTGGTAAATATCTACCTAGGTATATAAAAATATTTACATGTATTATAAATATAAATATAAATATTAGTAACGATAGCAAACCCTCTGGATAAAAGGGTTTTCAAATTATTGAAATTTTATACTTGACTTTTAGAATTTAGAAACTTTTCCCAAAATTGTTTTATAATTTTCTAATCTTTTCCACAAAATGGTTGCATAACAATTTTTTCTGCTGAATTTTGAACACACTTTATGCTTCGCCGCCTTCAAAGCGGTGACCGCAGACACCGCAGACACAAACGCAAAAATACAAAATTCGAAAACAGTGCCGAATTTTAGATTTTGTGTTTGCTATCATTACCTACCTACCTATCACAGGTAAAAAATGCACCGAACCCTCTCACATCACATATGCTTGGAAATGTGTGAATGGAAATCACTTAAAAAGTAGCACGTTCACAAAAAAAATTGCCCCCACCCGAACGTACAGCGATGCCTTTGCACACGCAAAGGAATACCATAACCCACACGAATGCGAGCGCACCTGCCACTGGCCATTGCAGGGAACCAATCTCCCAGAAATTGTCCCCCACCTCTTTCAGACCGTACAGCCAGTTACTGTAAGTGTATACTGCTTAGCATGAGATTTATATTTTTTAATATTAGAATGTATTTATCAAAAACATTATATTTATTTTTATTTAGTCCATGATTTTTTCAGAGAGATTTAATTATATTTTAACTGCATTTTTCAGAGAGATTAGGTAGTTACCCTATATCCTCGAAAAAGTCCACGCGCCCGAAAACATCCCTCCTATTGTGAGCACGAGGAAAAAAATAACGAGTGAAAATAAAAGCCCCCCTCGTATGACTACGTACCCCCACATTGAAGGGTAGGAAACATTCCACAACATTCCACATTTACAAAAAAAAATATATTTATAATGCAAATATATGTATCTTGCAGCTAGAGTTCATCAATATAGCTTGAATTGTGGATTTTTAATTCCTACAAATGATTTATGTTATCAAATTTACCCCATTTATGCAGTAAATAACTGATACATTTTACTGAAAATTCTGACACAAAAAACTCTGCTACTCGAACTCTGCTACTAAAATTCTGCCGAAAATATAGGCCCCACACACACTAGTTTACCAACATCAAATGCTCGACCATTTTGGTAAACTTTTTTGACAAAACAGTACGAAACACCGTACAACTCTGTATAGTGTTTCGTACTGTTTTGTCAAAACAGTTTACCGAAATGGTCGAGCATTTCATGTTGGTAAACTAGTGTGTGTGCTGGCATAAACTCCCTTGGGACTTATTCGAGGATAAACGGTATATCTGCTTTTAAGAAATTTTCTGAGAATTTATTTGCTTAAATATATTTTCTTGAAATCATTCATTATTTCAATGCTGCATTGACTGCCGACTAATTGACTTGGTAAACTTTCACAACAGTGAAATGGTAAACTTTCACAACGAATAAATCGGGCGCCCCGAAAAACGTGTCGTTTCTATCTCATCTGGTAACAACATACATACTTGAAGAATTCTTCTGCCGGCGACACTGGAGCATGCTTGCTCGAATTAAAGAATAATGTCCTCGCCAAACTATCACTGCGGCAGGTTCCATTGAAGTACACCGCTGTTGTCAAGTTGGTTGACTCTTGGCACCGTCTATCTTCCCTGTCCGACAAACAATCTGAGTAAACGGTGATTCAGAAGTGATTGGGTTATGTTGTGTTGTTGATGCGGCCCTGTGCCGGTAAACATCTAAACCCATTACACATCTAGACAGAGTGTGCGGATAAACATACTATTATTATCTGCCTAGGCATAGAGGCATGCCTTTGTCTTTCCCGCCGGGCCTTTATAGAGCGGGCGCGTCAAATAAGACGCTAAACTTTTTATCTTAGATGTGTGATGGGTAGAATTAGATGGGTGACGGCTTTAGATGTCTAATGGGTTTAGATGTGTACTAGGCCTCAGACCCAAACCTCACTCCGCGGGAGTGTAGCGTGCTGTTGACAAAATACCGAGTGCAGACTGCAGAATTCGCCCGCAGCGTAGAAAGGCATGGTAACTAAAAACTGACATATGGTGTTCCATTCTCCCGCGCAAGTGTCCCACATGAGTTTGTCCTGGAAGAGGCCCATAACAGACAGAACTAAATAGACAACGACCCAGCCGCTGACCAGCGTGTAGTACACGCTCACCACGAATGTCACCACCAGCATTGCCCAGCCCACACCTGCAATTTTTGGGAAAGAAGTTTCCACGACTTAGACTGGAGAAGTAAAACACACGATTTGAGAACTGAGAGGAGTGAAGTGAGAGTCATGCAAAACGAAATGTAATTTCGTTATTTTTCATTGAAAAATCGCAGTGGAAATTTTTTTCACTATGCCAATTATTAATGTAGCGAAATCGGTGCAGCGGCTGAGGTGCTTTTTTACAGCAAAATCACTTTGTATTCAACCAGTGAACCGATGTCACTTATCTTCGAAAAATTAAGATACCTATTTGGAAAAAATTAATATCGAAATTGTAAATACGCCTAAACACCGGTGTGAAACATGAACCGGTGCGATGAACGGTGCGAAATAACGCAACGGAATTGTAATATTTACAAAAGAATTAATGAACCAACCCTGGAAAATCGGTGACATCTTAAGGAACAGTTTCGTTGGACCAAGGCTGCAAAATTGGCCAATTGCCAGCTCCAGGTAGAATATGGGAATACCCGCAAGAAACAATGATATGAAGTAGGGCACTAGGAAAGCACCTGGACGCAGTTTGTTAAAGAAAAGTTGTTAAAGGGGCAAATTCAGCACATGAATGTCTAGATTCTCAAATAGGTAAATAAATAAAGTATGTAATCAAAAGAAATCGACCAAAATTCACAAGAAAATCTTGTTGTTTTTATTTTGTGAAAACTTCTCGGGGAAAATAGGTTCTTTTGAGGTACTTATATGCTACTGCTAAAACTACTGCCAAAACATCCATTTCAAGTGGATTTCTGCCGTCCGTATTTCATTTCTGTATTTTCTACAAATCTTCCTCAAAATAACCAAATACCGAATTTCTTCAACCCCCCCCCCTTGTAATGTCACCCCTAGGGCTCGAAACTCGATTTTTTTCAAACTCGAGTTCGAGTCGCAACCCCAAATTTTTTCCGGTCGAGTCAGCGAGTCGAGTCGGGCGAGCCAGTGAAAGGTCGAGTTGAGTCCAGCAAAAATCTCGAGTCTCGAGCATAGCTGAAATCGAGGGCAGCATTTCGAGGGGGGGGGGGGTCGGCCTGCCGGCACGTGTTTATATCTCGGGAACCGCTCGGTGAAAATTGTTGATTTTTTAACATAATATGGTTTCAGGTCGGGGCTAGTTACAAGTCCAAGGAAATTTCGCTACGATGCCCCAGACCGGAGATAGAGTGGGTCTATAAAAAGATGGTAATTTGCGAAAATTTTGCGTGCCGCTCAGACCATGCAAAATTTGAACATCAATAACTCAACTATTTCTGGGCCTATTTTAGTAATTACACTTTTAAAATGATGACAAATGCTTGGAGAGATCATTTCTGAGGTAAAATAGGCAATACAATATTGTGTAGATATCAATTTGGCCGGATTTATAAATGTGAAATTTATGGAAAATTTTGCTTTTTGAACATGCTATCGTATACTCCTGATCGAGAGAAACTCAATGAAACAAAAATGAGATCGATATCTCTTACCGATCAAAAGTTATAGCGCTTCAAACTTTTCCCTCCCATCCACATAAATAACCACATGCATGCAACTTCAAAACTCCATATCTCGGCCATTTCTCAGCCGATTTTCACTGATGAACACTTAAAATGATCAGAATGACATGTAGATATCGTTTTCAGTACCAGATTATCCGTATATTTCAGCAGATTTCCCATACAAGAAATTAATGCGAACTCTTGAATTAAATTGTCATAATGAAAATGCATACAAATAGACTGTGAATAAAAACGATATCTCCATGTCATTCTGATTATTTAAACTGTTCATTGGTGCAAATAGGCAGAGAAATGGCCGAGATATGGAGTTGTGAAGTTGCATGCATGTGGTTATTTATGTGGATGGGAGGGAAAAGTTTGCTGCGCTATAAGCTTTGATCGGAAAGAGATATCGATCTCATTTTTGTTTCATTGAGTTTCTCTCGATCAGGAGTATACGATAGCATGTTCAAAAAGAAAAATGTTCCGTAATTTTTGCATTTCGAAATCCGGCCAAATCGATATATACACAAATCGATATATACACACGCTATTTGACCTCAGAAATGAACTCTCTAAGCATTTGTCATCATTTTAAAAGTGAAATTACTAAAATCGGCCCAGAAATAGTCGAGTTATTGATGTTCAAAGTTTGCATGTTCTGAGCGACTCGCAAAAGTTTCGCAAATGACCATCTTTTTATAGACCCACTCTATCTCCGGTCTGGGGCATCGTAGCGAAATTTTCTCGGACCTGTAACTAGCCCCGACCTGAAACCATATTATATTAAAAAATTAACAATTTTCACCGAGCAGTTCCCGAGATATAAACACATGCCAGCAGGCCGATCCCCCCCCCCTCGAAATGCTACCCTCGATTTCAGCTATGGTCTCGAGTCGAGTCGGATGCGTTTCTTTTTTGTATGACCCTTGCAGTAATTTTTGATACTGGTTTCTCTACCAATGTTCTCACACACACTTAATGAAGTCTAAATGCCAACAGTTAATTTTAATATCAAGGTAAAGCAAAAATAGAAACTTTTATCACACATGTTGCTACAAATAAAGTTGCAAAAATAAAATCGGCCTAGGGATGGAAAATCAACACCTTTTACAATATTTTGTTGGATCAGTGCCAACATTGTGCAATGCATTTGAGGTGGTGTGTGTGTGTTTCACATGTGGCGCTGCACACGCTAGTTTACTGCCAGATTTTGGTAAACTCATAAATCAGCTTTCAACACATTTGAATTAACCATAATGATGTATCTGTCAACTGCAGTTGATGGGAATTAAGAATAACTCATTTCTGTAAACTCAAATGTGTTTTATCAACGCCGATTTATGAGTTGACCAAAATCTGGCACTAAACTAGCATGCACATGCACATTCTGTAGAATTGTATGATAATAAGAAATTTGAGTTTTAACACCATTCAATACATATGCCAAGCCAATCCACAATATATCACGCAGGTGGTGTGGAAATGCACGCTTGAGCACAAAGGTTTTGAAAAATGCCAGCACACACACTTATTTACCAACACGAAATGCTCAACCATTTTGGTAAACTGTTTTGATAAAACAGTATGAAGCACCATACAAATACAAAACACGTACTGTGTTTCATCCTGTTTTGTCAAAACAGTTTACCAAAATGGCCGAGCATTTTGTGTTGGTAAACTAGTGTGTGTGCGCCCATAATGTATAAAATTTCATATCAAAATTGATATTTTAGGACATTATTCAATGGAAACTAGAGTCAGGCAAAAACCTTGAGTCTCGAGTTTGGGCTAGGGTTGGGAACCCGACCCGAACCCAATACCCACACACTTTTTGGAACCGAAACCCAATACCCAAACCCAAACCCAATACTGGACCTCAATACTTGAAAATACCCGCAAACATTTCTCACAGGTCAATCTTTCAAGCAGTTTGGGAGCATTCTAAATACAACTTCCAGTTGCTTCGTGCAGTTGTCATTTAGACACTTCTAATTGATTTGTTTCAATAAGTTCAGATCTGATTTTATTATGTACTGCATGTCTTCATTCACATTTGAAAAAATTTGATTCAAATTTGATTGATTGAAAAGAATTCAGATAGCTATCCCTTGGCCAAAATGCAACTGCAATGCCAGTGCAACTGAACACACTGGATTCCAGTTTTCTTCTCAAAGTGTGTTCAGTTGCACTGGTTCAGTGAGGCAGACAGTCTGACTGGGTGCACTGCCAGGCATGGTTCAGGAGCAACTTAAAAAAAGTGGTTTGCTCAACCAAAAAGTTGCAAACTACACAGTTGAGTTTGCAACTGTTTTGTAATCAGGCATGAGAATTCATATCCTGAGTGTGCCAGTTGCACTTTATTGGCATCCTGTGAAGGCCACCGCAATACTGCCTCCATTAACTTAGATGTTTCAAGCACTGTTGAAATATTTTTGGTGGGTTTAGTGTTTATATGGTATAGGTATTTTACTTGCAACTGATTTTTGACCGAATATATGTATGCTGAGGTAAAAACTGTGGGCCAAAATGAAACCTGCAAAAAATATGTTACAACATTCTTGGGCCTCAGCAGCCATGGCATGACACTGTGCAAAATAAACAGAGCCATTAAGCTCAATTGCTACAACTGGAAATGATTATTAAGTATTATTGAAAAATATTTCTGCTACGTTCACAGTGCGATGCCTTCAGCAGTTATTACACAAGCATGTTGAGGTAACACTGGGCCATTTTTTGGAAAAACTGCTGTATCTCCATGTGCATTTGCATTTAGTTATACACTTTGTGATAGATACTTGCATGTGAGAAGTTCTGGGTTCGATCCCCAGCTCGTCCACCATTTGTAAACACAAAGCTGGTTATGTTTTCGCATTTATTCATCGTAATGTCGCATTGTGTCTAATGCTTACTAGTATAAACATTATATACTCAAACAGGGGAAATGTAATACTAATCACATATCCAGGAGTTAACAGATACACTACACTATGCTGTATTTTTGTTGTTCAATCCAATACCAGATGATTTTATTACCTGATACCCATCAATTCTATTAACTGATACTTGACATTTTTACCTGAAAACCCAACCCGATACCCGACCTCAATACCCGAACCTGAACCCGATAGCCGCAAAAATTTTGGAACCGATACCTGACCCGAAACTTTTAGGACCCAAAACCCGATACCTGAACCCAAAAATTTTGAAATTTTCAACCCTAGTTTGGTACATATTTTTCAGACTTTTTCATGGTCGAGTCAGATGAGTCGAGTCGGTACCCTGTTTTACCTTCGAGTCACGAGTCGAGTCGAGTTCGAGCCCTAATCACCCCCCTCGGAATACTCATCGGTATATTAAGTTAATATAAATACTACTAATATATCCCATTTGGTCAGATTTTTATCAGTTTATGTAGATAAAAGGCTATTTTTTGATGCTCCTTCAAGAAAATTTTTGGCAAAATAATAGAACCCCCACCCAAATAACCCCCTCAAAACTTGCATACGAAAAATAACCCCCCTGGGTGTAATTGAACAGAATACGGTACGTACCATAAAGTGTAAAATAAGACCTCACAGTTCACACATCAGTCAAAAGAGCATTAATCACATCAAACACTCACCGCCGCCATTCTGGAAGCACAGGTAGGGGAAGCGCCACAGGTTGCCCAGCCCCACGGCGTAGCCGATGCACGCGAGCAGAAACTCGATCGGGTTGCCCCACTGCGAACGCCCGCCGCCCTCCCCGACGCCCGCTTTACCTGTATCGCTGTTCTTGTTGGGTCGGTTTTTCAGAGATTTGTATTAGTTACGATTTATCCTTGAATAAGCGCTCAGGGCAGTCTTTTCAGATTTTTTGACCGGTCCGTGGGGGGGGGGTTCTTCAAGGGGGACTTTTACCATTAGAATTTTCATGAAACCACATGTATATATTTCAATTTTTATATGCTGAAAATTACGCAACTGGGAGAGATTCAGGAAGGGAATTTTATCGCGGATTTGCGCGAGGTAAACATATAAAACTACCGATATACTTTCTGTATACATAAGTAGTGAGTACTACTACATAATGCAACACTTTCCACCTATTTTTACCAGAAAAGGAACACACATTGTATTTCAGTTTATTAATTATAACCAGACGATCCGAAACCAACGGAACGACCACCATGAGAACAACAAGCTATATCCACGTTGTGACATGTGGCATTCGAGAAACGCTCGCATATGAGTTGAGCAATTCTATCACCTTGACACACGTGATACCAACTGTTAGAATGATTATATAAGATCACTTTTATTTCACCATCGTAATCAGGGTCTATCACTCCAGCTCCAACCTCTAGACCATGAAACATTGATAGTCCACTGCGAGATGCTAAACGTCCGTAGCAACCATCGGGTACTTGTATTTTCAAATCCGTTTTAGCAATCAGTTTCTCCCTCGGCGGGATGAAATATTCCTCTGAACTTGCAATGTCGTAGCCGGCAGCCTTAGGTGTGCATTTCATGGGTACTTTTGCGGTATTGCTCAATAATTCAAATTTCAATAACTCACCCGACATGACCGGCGTAAGTACTTTCTGTAAAGATAGAGTGCTCATTTAATATTGTCCAGCCATCCTGCCTTGTATATCTTTTAGCAATTATCCCATCTTCATACATGTCGTATCTATGTAATGGGCCTCTATACCATTCAGATATTTCACCACGCTCCTCTCGTTTGAAATATGGGCTCATATTTACACCATTTAACCACAATGTATATTTTGAAAATTCATTCCTATACATTTCATAAAAACAACATTCTTGGTCAAGTAAACACAACTTAACAGTATCCTTATAAAAAACACCGTCGAGGTATTTATCGATTAATAACTCTGGACCTTCGTAGATAGGTTTATGGTAAGCATTTTCCATACTATCCGCGGTTATTTTTGTAACAAATATACGGTTGTTTGTATAACCGCTACTGGACATTAAATTGTATAGAATATCCAAGTTTAATGGAATGAACTTTTTTTTACCCATTTTTCTTATAATTTCTCTTACAGGTGTATTTCGTGGAATGCGGCAATTGTAATGGAAAACATTAGTTTGAAATCTTTTATAATTTTCCTTGTTTTCGTTAAAAGAAAGCGTAGTCAGATCTATATATTCTATAGGTAACGTGTACACTTCAATTATCACCTTTTTTACGTACCAGTGTTTCCTCCTTATAGTCTTCATGTCACTCATTTCTGAAAAGATTATTGTAAAAAACCAGAAAGTTTTATACCTTTGACGTAAACCATTTTATCTGTTAAATGATTACACAAATTCATTCCATTCAACCATATGATATATAACTTATCGCCATGTTTGTAATATGAATTATTACACAATGACTTCTGTTCTGATATGATAATATGATACTTTTCATTACCGCTTAATGGATGCACAAATTTTTTCAAAGGTATGTCCATATCAATCAAGTTATGTAATATTACGCGGAATAGCGTCATTGGGATTAATTTAGCTTTTGCAATCACATGTATCAATTCAACTACTTGCGTATTTATGTTCACTTTGTATGGAATCCCTGTTGAGAAATGATCTAGCGTGTCCATGACATCCCAAAATTCACTAGGCCCCAGCTCCCTCTTGTCGAAAGTGCTCTTATATTTGGTGACACCCCAACATGATAGAGAATGATTCTTTTTACAAGCAAAGAAATTGTTAGACAATGAATGTTTTCCAAATAGCATCTGAATAATGGAGAAATTACAGGTCTTCTAACATGTAATTGTATTCCTCGCAACTTTTAATATCAAACAATTCCACACTCTTAGGTACAAAAGTAGTCAAATGTAAAAATGCTTCACGAGGAATATTTATATCACTGACACTGTCAATTAATCGTCTACAAGCAAAATTAATGGCCTCAGATTTACTATTAAATTTGTGAACACGCTCTTTCAAATAATTTTCAAAAATTTTTTCCCAGTCTTTTTTATCTTTGCTTTTGAAGTCATCCCAATTTATTACAACAACATTGCCTTCATACATTCCATTGGATTCATAGCGGTTTTTCACATATTTTTTCATTTCTCTTATTACTTTTCCATGAATGGCCATACCTATGAAAAAATGAGACATCAGTAAGCTGTTATAACATCCACCTCAACTAAATCAAATTTATATGTTATATAAAACTTATATAACGAATCGGAAATGTCGCCTGAATCGTTCACCCTAATGTACTCAAGCGCGTCTTCCTTCGTCGCAAAACATTTCTCGATGGCGGTATCAACAGCCCTATCACCTGATACATGCCTTACTCTACTTTTATAAAATTCATCAATTTGACATGGTGATAAACCTGTACCTCTCGGAAAATATAACACCGATACGGCGTAAACACTTTTACGCCACACCATTATTTGTTTTGCAATTTGTTTTTTCAACTCCTTTTCACTTTCGGACTTCTGTATGGACTGTCCCATCTGTGTGTTGGGGAAACTATTTTCTATCAATACTTGTTTCCCTAGACGACGACTGAGACGACATTTCCGAAACCATAAATTCATCTGCAGAGGTGTATTCATCACTTAACCAAGTAAATACGAATAACGGATTACGAAGGTTAAGATAAAAATTTAGGTCTTTCATCCAAAATGAAATAAATGCCAATCTAGTGTTGGAATTTTCATTTCTTTTCTCTATATGATACAAGACCTTAATTTTTAACTTTTTATTCTTGTATTTACTTGCATTTAATATCTTGGACAATTTATTTCGCCGAACATGGGTTCTTAATAAAATGTCCAACTTGATTGAACTTGGTAATATATTACACACATCTCTAATTTTTGAAGCTAATCTACACATAGATATAGAGTCGGCTACTTTACGTACACGATACTTGTTTTTACTTAACCTATTATCATTTTTAAAGAAAAGATTTTGATACTCTGTACTAGTTATTTGACTATGGACAAAAATGTCATCATTCAACGTGAGTAGTTCCACATCTATATCTCTATATTTGACCATCTGAAAATTGCAGAATCTTTACGCTCAAATAACAAAAAATATTACAAGCTCACCTTGGTGATGTGAAATCCTTGTATTCTGTTGATCAAGAGAATACCAATGCAATTCTAACTGTTGATAAACTGCAAATAGTGCTGATACTGCCGATAAGCCGCCACCGTCTTGTTTATTCCGTTTTGCATGTAAAGAAAAAATCATTTTCACATGCACTTTTATATGTTCCCATTTTACGTTGTAATATTTTTACAACAAAACTACTGGTAATTGCGAGTGTAATAAAATTGTTACAACGGGTTGTCGTTGTAATCTCGTTGTAATATTACAACATGTCATTGTTACAACATTATTACAACGAAATCTGATACCAGTATAAAATGAATGTGTTTGCTAGAAAAAGGTTTCATTACAATTCAATGTCATGGCGAACCAAATAAATTACGAACTAGTGGATAACCCACCTTCAGAGGAAAATGAACCTACCCCAGACTTATCATCGGATGAGGATGAAATCGACGAGAACAAGATCAAATACGAAGAAGCTGATGCAGTTACACTAAACAAGCACTATGAATATCTGAAGGACAACATAGCAGAGATCGAACGTAATGATCCGAAATGGAGGGATTTGTTTAAGATTAAGGAACCCTGGTTAGAAAAAAATGGAAAGTTTTACACCAACTATTACGTATATGATGTAAGTTTTGCACCAAAATTAGAAGACCATGTAAACGACCCTATAACGTTTCTAGAATACGTTTTAGGAAAATGTCTCGAGAAGGTGTATAAAGATTTTTTTACAGATAAAGAAAGCGAAGAAAAGGAACGAATTTTTGTCGGCATCAAAGTGATGTCAAAAAGTTTTGACAAGGGGTATATACTTTCGAAAATTACTCACTTAAAAAATGTCTCTATAGCATCCATTTTGAACAGAGTTGAGATGATTTTTCAATCTGCGGGCTTAGAAGAAGATAATCTATTGAATGGATTTTCAGTGAATATTACTACAGTTGAGAGAAAGGACGTAATAGCCAAGGGGCTACATTCATTGACAAAATTTCTACCTGATATACAAAGTAGAATACACTATCACAAGAAAGCTTTGTTTAACCCACCCAACTTAGTATCTATTCCAGATGAATGTTTACCAGTCTGTCTTTTTATGGGTAGGCAATATTTGCTGTCTACAATTACCAAAAAGAGAAATCTATATAAGCGGTACAGACGAAAAAGTAGAAAAGGTCGATATGTCACACTAGAAAATGATGTATCCAGATTTATAGAATTTGCATCCGTATCATACAAATATGATCGCCACTGCAAAGATTTATATAAAAATGTAAATATTCTTTTAAAGGCGTTAAATAACTTTCCACCAAAACATAAACATGTTATATATAGATGTAGAGTATGGTCAATTTTATCTGGAGGCATTGAGATGATTTTTCAGAGCTCAACAAATACAAAGAAAAGTGCATGTATAGATCTATTGTATGACGAAGCTGAGAAACACATTGTTTTGATAAAATCATTGAATACCCTAGCAAATTGTTATAGAGTCACTGAATGTTGTAATAAAATAATTTTCAATAAAGACACACCATGTAAGTGTTCAAAATCGGCTTGTCCCATGTGTTTTGCACCAAAAATTTGCCCAATAACAAAAGGCAAGAAAACAATTATATGCGAAACATGTAATAGATCGTTTTATAATAAAAGTTGCTATGACAATCACCTAGTTAACATTTTCCCACACAAATCTAATAATCAAATTACTAAAATTATAGGTGATACAGATGAATCAGACAAGGAATGTCAACTGAATGAACAAGAAGTGCGGAAACTAGACGAATCATCATGCACGCCATTGACTGTTTGTCAATGTGTCCATTTTTGCATCACGTGTAAGAGGAAAATTGTGTTAAGTGAAAATCACGACAACTGTGGTTTTACAAAATGCATATTGTGTAAAACCTATGTACCTCTCAATAAGACATTTAGATATCACCAATTTGAATGCTTCTTTCAAAAACCTATACCGTATGAAGTCAAATACCCCGGAAGACCATTTCAAATCATTTTTTATGACACAGAAACATTTCAAAAACCAGTTATAGAAAAGAATCATCAAAAATGGGGACACGCTGAATCCACCTCAACCAAAGAAAATGTTGTTCGCAAAATACATGCTACATATGCTGTTTACTGCACAAAAAGATGTAATAATTGTATACTAGAACAAAGCGCATGCCCACCATGCGAATCTTGTACTAGTTTTTTCTACGGTTTGGATGCTATAAGTCAATTTTATTATTTCCTAATGGATTACAAAAAGCATTCAAACATAACGGTGATAGCACACAATTTGAGTTTTGATTTATGTGAAATTTTATCTTTGTTCATAAAAAATGGGCAAATACCTAATATGCTCCTTTCAAATGCGAGGAGAATATTTTACATGCGGTTAAATAGTAGAATAAGCTTTCTATGCTCCCTCAAATATTTCCCCATGAGTTTGGAACAGGTCGGTAAGGCGTTTAATTGCACTTCACTCAAAGGAAATTTTCCACACGGTGTGATAACAGAACACAACTTGGAAAGCACATATGAGGCGTTACCCGAACCAGATTTTTACGATGTTAATAACATGAAGAGTGAACAACAACAGGAGTTTATGGAATGGTATCAAAAAAATAAACACAAGGAGTTTAACATTAAAAATGAATGTTATGAATATATTAAAGCAGACACCACGGTGTTAGAGGAAGCATTTGTCAAATTCACAAAGGAAATTTACTACACCTTTAATATTATTCCACATTTAAACTCCAAAAGTCTAAGCAGTCTAGCAAATTTTATTTGGAAAAGCCAACATGTAGACACATCTGTTATCGTACACACCCCACCCCATAATTCATTCAACATTGGTGATAATCAAAGTAAATGGGCTTTGAAGAGTATTATAGCTATTGCAAAATATTATGGGAATAAATATATTCAATATTCCAGATCTCAAGAAGGAGAAAAAACAATTTCATGTTATGATCCAAACATGGGCGATTTTAGAAATTTTAAGATAGATTGCGTTGTATACAAAGATGAAAATAAAACTGAAATAGACTTTCTACGAGAATTTTGTGGATGCAGCGTACACGGTTGCGTTTCTTGTTTTACAGCTAGACACGCTAAGCTAAGACAATCACATTTATCACACAAAGAAAATTACGAAAATACGATGAGAAGAAACGATTTAATTGAAAAGCAAACGGGTCTCAAAGTTGAAGTATGGTGGGAATGCGACATACGCAAACTGAGAAGAGACAGCTTAACATTTGCAAGAATATACAATTCATCCAAGGTAAGGGAACCTTTGAACATGCGCTCCGCTTATTACGGTGGACACACAGAATTATTCAGTTGTTTTGCATCCACTAATCTAGATGGAAATTTATTTGAAGAAAATTTACCAACAGAATTTGACCCAAGCTATACTATAAATGCTGTAGATATATGTAGTCAGTATCCAGCAACTATGAAAAAGTTCCCAATGCCTATTAAAACGCCCAGAGTGTTAACACAGGAACAGTTAGAATTTTTATCGGGTTACTCGGGTAAACCATTACCATTTGTCGCCGGTGTTTTACAGGTCGATGTTTTACCCCCAAACAATTTACTACTACCGTGTCTACCCATGAAGATAGACCAGTTTTCTGTATACGCATTATGTTACACATGCGCAAAAAAATACGCATCTGGTAAAGAAAAGCTACCACCACCAGATGGGTTATACGAGTGTAAATGCACCAATAAGAAAAGAAAGGTATGCGGGACATGGTCAGTAAATTGTTTAAACATGGCTTTAGAAAGAAATTACAAAATCATTAGAGCATACGAAGCTATTATTTTTGACAATGTCTCTGTATGGACGCCGGAATCACCGAATGAAGGAGTCTTTAGTACGTTTATTGATAAAATTTTTGCTTTAAAAGTTTTATCAGCAAAACATAATTTCAAGAACGATCAAGAAAAATTACAATTTTGCCAAAAATTCAATCAAATTGAAAAATGCATGCTTGACCCAGATAAATTCCAAGAAAATTCAGCCAGGAGTAAAGTGTGTAAACTACTATTGAATAGCGCCTATGGGCAATTAGGTATGAACAACCAAAAATCAAAATATATGTTTATCAAGGATCCAAACAAGTTTATGACTACGGTGTTTTCCCCCATGAATGAAATCGAAGAGATTTTTATAATGAATGATAATATCGCTAGGGTGAAGGTAAAAACAGCTAACGAATATGTACAAAATTCACCAAACTCATGTCTCATATTAGCATTGTACATAACTAGTTATGCTAGGTCAATGCTGCAAAGACTCTTGGAACAATTTCAATATAACCAGTTACTGTACAGTGACACAGACTCATGTTATTACGTACATGACTCGTCACCGGGTACTAATCATCAACACCCGGAACTAAACCCAGGTATTTTAGGAGGATTAGATAGCGATGTACCGAGAGATCAATTTATATCTGAATTCACAGCTATTGCAAATAAATTCTATTCACTTACTTATAGGAAGAAAGTCGATCCGCATTCTGCGTATACTGTGTTAAAAGCCAAAGGAGTGCGCATGACAAATGGTAATAAATATTTACTCCAAAGTAATGAACTCAAGAAACAACTGGTTTCATATTTTTCACCTTTAATATTCTCACCCCATTATATAAGTACCGTAAACCTCCAGTTCAGGCATACACCTACACTTTTATCAATCACCACGGACAACGTTATCAAAAGAGTTCATTTCCAATTGAAAAAAAGATATCATTATTGGTACAATAACAAAGCCTGGTCGGTACCCTGGGGATACTCTGGAAAAAAACCGCACAATGAGTGAAAAATATTTTACAGAAAAGGAAGTTCAATTTGCAGATTATGGTCAGTCATATCTTATTATTGGACCCAGTAGATGCGGAAAAAGTTCGTGGTCGTTGAAATTTTTACAACACGCATTGAGAGGGTGGCTAAATTTAGACCAGATACCCGATAAAGTTTTAATATGTTCAGGTAGTAATCAACATAATCATCCCGTATATCAACAACTACAATCAGAGTTTCCAGATAAAGTGGAAATACTGGAACGTAATAAAGTTCCATCATTGTCATCATTGGAGGACAGCGAATTGGCACAAATCGTTGTTTATGATGATATGCAGTTATTAATGCCGCAATGGTATACTAGCCGTCTAATTACAAATTCGGTTAGTCACTCGAAAAAGTTGTTAATATTGGTACAGGTACATGACCCATACTATTCCAGCTCCCTGCGCATTTTACGCCGATGTTGTACATATCTGGTTCTATTTAAATACCCGACGGAGCAAGTTGTAAATTCATTAGCATCAAGCTGGTTCGGTAAGAGTGATCAAAAGCGCAAATTTTTACTCGCATATAGCGACGCAATTCTTACACCGTACGGGTATTTAATAGTATCATTCCAACACGTACCAGACCCAATATTTCAGGCGAGAACAAATATATTCAACGAAAACGACGCAGATCAAATCCTATACGACCTATCCTCGAATTTCAACAGCGGACCCGCAACTAGTTTGTTAACTGTCTCGGATCAACTGCGTCAACAATAATGAAGAGAGTACCAAGGGTGAAAAAGTATGCAAAAAAACTGGACAGAGTTGTAAATATAGAAAATGATAAAAAGTTGAGATCGTATTTAAATACCGCGAATAGCCATGTGATTTCATCCATTTTGGACATTACCTTTAATATCAACTACAATCGTGATATAAGAAAGCTACTTGGTAGACACGTTAATCGCTCATTGGACTATTTTATGCCAGTAATAAATTTGTTGTCAAATTGCCAATCCATCAAAAAAGGCAGAAAACTTTTAGTAAAGCACGCGTCTATATCACTGATCAAACTGTTGATCAAATCCGTGGCTTTGAAAATATTCAATTATTAAATGATGGAATCTCAAAATAAATCAAATATAAGTGTAAAGGACTTCAAATATGTATTAAAAAAGTTTGTAGATGAGCAAGCGGGAAAAGAACAATTCCAAAAACTCATAGAAGACATTTTGAACAGTAAACGTATAACACCAGAGCAAAAATATCATTTACTTATGGCGGCGAGAAATAAATTATCATTAATATTGAATAATGTCAAAAACACAGAGGAAAAAAAATTACTATCTACCAAATTATCATCAAACGTACAAAGCGGATTTGCGGGTCAATCGACTCCACCCACAGAACCGCCAGCAGAAAATACACCCCCTGAAACTAAACAAACACCGTTCAATACACCTGAGCAACCCAAGGAAACGTTTTTTCCAGTTCAACTATATCCACAAAAGGGTGAACTCCCTAAAACATCTACACAGAGTAGCTCCACACCTCGCCCAACCCAGGAATCGTCAGTTAAACGCAACTTACTAAATTTTCGAGAGCCTGTTGTGGAAAATGAACAACGAGGTCACGATGATCAAGATGATGACGATGATCAAGATGATGACGAAAGCGATCAAGATAGCACATTATCATCTAAAGATGGGCGCGTAAAAAAAGGTGTGCCCAAGATTCAAATAAAAGACGGAGATCCGAATATATTGTCAGCTAAAATGAGGGAAACGCACAGAAGATATATGCATAGAGTGTGGGTTGATACTAATAATCAAATTATTACTGATAATGCGAAGGTAGTAAAAAATTCAAATTATTCTGATATAATTCGATATTTGGCTACAATTGTGCTAAAAAAGCTCGGTGAACCCGCATTTATAAAAAAAAATCCAGAAAAACCGGCGGGGTTTGAAGAATTCTGGCGTTACATGACAACGCTAAGACAACACACACGCGCTGACCACAGACGACAATTACAGGATCTAATCGGTAAGGGTAAAAAAAGAAATAGGAAAATCAAACGTAAGCCTTCCAAGATATCACGACTGCAAAACATTCAGTGGTTGCAAAATACTTGGTAACTCGAATAAAAATGAACAACAAAAAGAAACAAGCTTTATTGAAGTACCTATGGTACGGCAAATACAAAAAAGGAAAGTTGACGGCAAAGAAAATTACGCAGGGCCTTTTTTCCAGAGCCCAAGTGCTTTATAATGAATCTCGCAAGTATGATGAAGGTATAACTCACAAATTCGTTACAGACTGGTTAAAAAAACAATCTAGTTATGTGTTCACTAAACAAACTAAATCATCAAAAAGAAACACAAGACCAGTTATCAGTACGGGAATTTACGACTGCCTCAGCATAGATTTGGCCTTTTTAGGACCACCAAAAACCAATTACGGCAACCTGGCGGTGCTATTAGCCGTAGACACATTTTCAGACATGATACACTTTAGAATATGCAAAACTAAGGCAGCACCTCACGTGACAAAAAAATTCCAAGAAATTCTGCGTGAAATCGAAAATAGAGGCGGAACTGTCGAAACAGTTTTTTGTGATTTTGCCGCCGAATTTTTAAGCAAGGAGTTTACCGAATTTTTATCCAATGAAAGAATAACTTTGACACCATTAGCCAGTTATCAGAAAAATTCACCAGTTGAGAAAATAATTTCAACAATCCGCCTAAAATTAGCTAGATTTTACGCTACAACGAAACACAGACGATATTATTTTGCTTTGAAATCTATAGTAGATGCTATAAATAGAACACCGCGTAAATATTTAGGCAATAAAGCCCCAATTCAGTTGAACATTTTACACGACAAAGAAATATTTAAAAGGCGATTTTTACCAAAACTCGAGCGAGGCTCTCTTAAAAACATACCCCTCAAGAAAAGACCCAAGGTTAAGTTTTCTTTAAACGACCCGGTAAGAGTTCGAATTCATAAAACTTTTGCAAAGTCCACTGACCAGAAATTTTCGTCAAACATATACTACATTGCAAAAATTAAGACAAATTTTTGGCCTTATACATATTATATATCGAAAGAAAGGAACGCAACCGAATCTGAAATTCTGCCCAAAGTTTATTACGCAGGCGACTTGATAAATGTTGAGGAAAACGCCTCACCAAAGCAAGATGACACATGAACCATTACCGCTCAACAATACAGGAAGCGACAATATGGAACCTCTCTTGTTATCACCACCTAACACTAAAAATATAAAATGTACCATAAATAAAAAATTAATTGTTCAAGTGGGTATGACGCTAGTTCAAGTGTTAACTGTAATTATCATTTTGGTATATATTACCACCCACATGCCATCGAATATCATTGCTGAAAAATCACCAGATATATTAAGAGCTTTCTTGAGAGTTTTCGACAAAAATTCGGCACAAGAGCACGTTTACGATTTGATATTCGCTAACCATAAAAACTACAGTTTATAATGGAACCAAAGTCTAACGAATACCACATAGATATAATTTTAGAACCTGACAATGAAGAATGTGTTGCATCAAACATGACATATGATTTTCCAAGTCATTTACAGTTTAATTTGTCTCAAAATTGGGAAATTTCCATCACGCAATTGTCATTTTCACACTTAGACAGAACAGAAAGCGTTCTAGAACACAATCGGCATGATAAATATTACATGGTGTACGATTTCAATAATCAATTTTATTATGGGAAACTGGACTTTTCCAAAATGATGAACAGAGGCAAATTTCTCAAATTACCAAAAAGCACTGAATTAATAAAATGTGTGCAAGAGGCATTTGAAAATTCAGAAGTGTGCAAGAATTTACAAGAATTGAAAGAAAAAAATATGCCATATTGGAATCACCTATTTGACTCAATAGAAGCATATCAAAACCCCAACACACGATTTTACCTACCCCCATCCATAGACAGATCTAGAAAGCGTCGACACGTCCCGTTTGAAGATTTGAAGGAGCACGAATATGGATTGTCCTACGTGGAAAATTCACTGAACCTTTTGACATATGATAAATTATACCCGATATCACCAAAACTTGATTTTAAAGTTAAACCCAATCTGGGGTTTGAAGATAAAGGAAATGACCTTTTCACTGCAAAAACAAATGTTTCCATGCTTATATTATCGGAACCTTTGAGAAATTTGTTATCACTAAACAACCATTTACTGAATGATGGATTTTTAGTTTATCCAGAGTCAAGTTTTTTCCGCGGAACCCAAATGGTATATATAGCCGAAGTTTCATCACTTCAAAAATCTCTATTTGGCTGCAATAAGGTGTCATTAGCGAACATTTTTTTGAACAGTTCAAAGGTCATTCAAGAGATTGATTACCGACCGAGTTCACCAAAATTTCATCCTCTCGATAGTGTCTACACGAATAGATTACAATTTTCATTCTTTTATGAGAACGGCTCTTATGTGAAATTAGCTTCAGGTACTAGGATTTTTATGTCTTTAACTTTGAGAAAACGCCCAATATTGCATTAATAAATGGATCACCCAGAATCTGAAAAACAGTGTGCAAATATTCACAAGTATAATTATGGGGTATATAAGACACCCGATGCATCATTTTATGAAAAGGAAATAATGAATAAAGCAAATTTTACCGGTTTAGTAGGATTGGGCCCACCCGGCATCGTTAGCACTAGATCATTGGCAGAACCCATAGTGACCAGTGAAAGTCAAGCTGCCGTAAAGTCAACAGACGACCCCGCAGAGAAACGCAAGAAAAGACGTAAATATGTAAAAAAGAAGATTGGTAAAGGTAAGCGAACAAACAAAGGCAGAGGACGGAGGAGAAGGGGTAGAAAGCGAGGCAGTAAAAAGTTTTTACCACCGTGGTTAAAAAAATCTGGCAAAGGAAAAAAGAGAATGGGGAAAGGGCGTAAAAGGAGGTCGAAGAAAAAGAAGTTTCCCGTATCTATTCCGGTATTCCCACGTTAACTCATAAACGCTCATTTCCTATATAAGCAGACATACAATAATCAAATATTTCACTTTGAGCATTATTTTCAAAAAATGGCCGCTTCGACAGCAAATATAGATGGATCCACGTTTGCACAACCAGAAACAATTTTGAAGCAGAAGCCCGACCCATCTTCATCTTTTGTAACATCTGATGAAGTAGAGTATTGGTCAGCACCCGTAGTTGATACAACTTTTGTACAATCACAACTTTTCGAGGTCCCCCTATCGGTACAACACGCGGATTACAACACATCATGGACCTGGACAATAGACACATCTCAGTACTACATAGATTTGTCAAACATTTATGTTCGTATGCAGTACAAAGTCGTGAAAGAAAATGGAACAGATATCGACACTGATATGCAAATCGGACCAGTCACCGACCCCCCAACCCCACTGACTAATGTATCTCACATGGTAGCTTTGATACCAGGTTTCGGCTCAACCTGCTGGCGCACGGTCAAGTTGTTTAGTAAAGACGCTCTTTTATTGGACATAAACGATAATTATGCGTACATGATGACCATGAAAAATAAATTATTGCAAAATATGGATGAGGTTTACAAAGAGAAAGAGATTTCGGGGTTCTTCAATGAATCGTACACCGATCAGATACAAGACATCAATACCGAAAGTTACAGAAAGAGAGCATTGCAAATAGCGGGCAGCAGTACATGCGTTAGTTATTCGAGACTAGCATTGGATCTGTTTACAACCAAACCGAGATGGCCGGCAGGGTACCCTCTAACGATAGAATTGATCAGACATAGCGATCGATTTTGCATAGAGTGTTTCAATGTACCTGTTGCGGCAGTTGCGAGGAACTACAAAATCAAAATAATGAGAATACAACTATTTGCCTTACATCTGCAACCCAGCGCGCAATGCGCCATCGCAGTGGAAAGAACGGCCGTAAAAAGACCGCTCAAACTTCATTTCCTCAACACCCGCGTAATTAGGGTAAATGTACCCGGTAATCTGAAACAAACATCCCAACAAGCTATTTATTCTGGTAAGTTGCCAAACTTTTGCATTGTCCAAATGATAGGTGGAGATCGATACTTAACTCAAGATGTATTACAGGCAAAATTTGCTTTCAAACCACACAATATCGAGAGAGCGGCGTTACTGTTCGGGGCGGCCCGTCACCCGATGGTGCCCTATTATTTCGACCGTGACACTGACACCACATCGGATTTGGGATTTCCAATGGCCTTCTCAGAGTTGTACAGATGCCTAAGAAAGAACTTCAATGTCAAAAATTGTATATCATATGATGAGTTTAAGTTAAATATGTTCGCGCTAGCTTTTGACCCGGTAGTGTGCCCAGTAAATGCCGGAAAAACTGATCTAATGTCGATCGGTTCATTAGGAATCGATTTCTCTTTCCACGAACCAACCCCAGCGGCGGGATTAGTTATATTAGTATACTGCTTTTCGATCGCATCCCTTCATTTGCATCCAGACCGTACCATTTTGTCAAATGCCAATTATTAATTCTTGGTGATATATGGTTGTGGAGAGGAGGGAGAAGAAGAAGTTGCTTGGATTTGGCAAGGGGTAATGGATGTGACAGATATCAACGCTATAATCAAAGGCGACGAGGCTTTGAGCAAAAATGGTACCAGATGCATTAATTTAAGTGATAGCGATCTAAATGCAGACATTCCAGTGGGGAGAGGGGCTGTCTGCTTTCTACAGTACCCCGATTTGACTTGGGGGCACTTTATATCCATATATAGAATAATGCAAAATCACGTTTTTATTTTTGATTCATTGGGCCGAAGGAATTTATCTCAAAGAGTGATCAGTGATATAAAAATGCAGTTTGATAAAAATTGCATTTTTTCTTTTAATCATGTTGTGATACAAAAGAAAGCCGCCGACACGTGTGGCTTATATGCACTTATTTTTATAAAATTGATGTGCTTGTGTAAAAAGATTAAGAGTAAAGACTCCGTGTTGCAGGTTATATCACTAATTTGTAAACACGATGTGAAATTTTTATTTTTTGCTTTATTCAATAAGTTGACGACAACAACAATGTTGTCAAAAGGTGCAAAGGATGTCATATTCAAATAAACAAATCACTCAAAATCATGTCCTCAAATTATCACTTAATTAAAAAACTCAAATCTTCGTCCACTCATAATCGACAGGTAGAGTGCTACTGACACGGCTACCTCTGCGTTGCCTGTCTTCACATTTGTCATTACTGCTTTCCACTTCATCCAGCTGCGGCGGGGGTTTGAATGGTCTATCCCAGGGTAAATAAACTTTGTCTTTCGCCTGGGCTTTCATCCTGTTTAGATCGGGATCCATCGAGCAACTGGTTGAAATCGGCTCCTTTGGCAAGCAGAATTTTTGGTAAGCCGTCCAATCTCTGAATGTATCGGCACCCGTGAACCAATCGGGGCAACTGGGTGTGTACCACGAACTACCCCAGTCATCAACACCCCGGTAGCAATAATCATCTGGATCGATATCGTCACCTGCGAGCATCCATGGGTTCTTTTGATAGCGCGTTGGTGTGCAGGGTGCACATGCACGCGTGCGGGGAAAACTCACCAACTGGGATCGGATTTTTGCCGCTGGCAAAATCCATGCGAGTAAGAAAGTCGTGGAACTCCCTCTCACCATTCATATAGTAACTGCTTCGCATGGGTGCATTCGGCGGCAACTCAATCATTTCTGGAACCATGAACTTTTCCAGCACAATGTTAGCAATGTGCATTCCACGGAAAACAAAAAACGGTTTCAGTGATAGGTTGAGCAACAATATGCCGCAATTCCCACTGTTGTCGATCAAGTCTGTTTTGATGAGGTAGGGGTGCATTTAGGTGAGTGTGTCAATAACACACCCAGCTAACTTACCGTTTATAGACACGACGCCGTAGAACAACGCTAGGCACAGTTGATTGGACACGCGCAAGTATACACCAGTCGGGGTCCTAAAGCGAACATCCAACATTACGTAACAGCGTCCTCCGGGGGGTATGTGATACTCATAGGCAGAGAAGACGCGAAATCCAACATCATCGTAACGATATATCGGTGCAAATGCATTTGGTGTAATTTTTTGAAATGCAATGTGTTTGGTCCTTTCTCCAAAGAATACAGCCGGGTGAGCGCTCTGCTCAGCCATACCGATTGGTAGGTTGCTTGATTAGTTTACCAGTTGAAATGCGGTGTCATATAAAAGTTTTAGAATGCAATGGCGACCCTTAAATATGTTTCAAGCTTTACAATCACCATTGTCACACAACAGCATGTTGTAATATTGTTACAATGTGTCACCCATTGTAAATTTGTTACACAGCAAATTTGTTACACAGCAAAATTGTTACACAGCAAAATTGTTACACAGCAAATTGTTACACTGTGGAAATTGTTACACTGTGGAAATTGTTACACTGTGGAAATTGTTACACTGTGTGGATGCATATAAAAAGGCATGTTTGGAAACAGTTTCCTTTCATACGCTTTTCAATCCAGCAAACACACCGATACTCCTGCACGCTCAACTACTACTACAACACAACCCACCAGACAATGGCATCTTACGTGGCAGCGAAAATGGCTTCCGCAGCGCACAAAGCCGCCGGAGCAGCTATCGAAGACCATCTTTTGGGACAGAAACGACCCATCCCCGATGATGACAATGTAGACAGCAATAATGGAGAGGAAGATCAGGAAGTAGAGAAATTAGGCCTCGGTGGTGACGTACCAGATGAGAGACAGAGTTTAATTGATAAACAAACTCAACAAAATGAAGGTGGGTATGGAGGCATCTATGGACGCGAACGCAGAGAGATTGTCTATAAGCGAAGAAAAATGAACTTTCCGCTATGCTCAATGTACTCGTATAAATTTCTATCGTTTTCGTTGTGCAGAATTTGTGAAACGCGCACAAAATATTTGCCATCTAAACTGTATTCAGACGACAGTATAGAAGTGCAAGTAAAATTGTGTAGGAATTGCCGTATAAGGCATGAAAAAATGGTGGATGCAATTCGTCACAGACCAACTACAGGGACAAGTGAAGGGGTGTCCAACAACTCCGCAGCCGGTGCGGCGGCAGACGAATTCGGTGGACGTGGAACCGCCGCAATCCCTGACCCTCCACACCACAACTTCCAACAGCCACCGCCAGCGAACAAATACGTCAAGAGATTTTAACGAAGGGCCAGTTATCAATAAACTTTTGGAAAAAATTAAAAAACTCGAGAAAAAAACAAGTGTGGATGATGCGGACGCAACAGCCACAAAGCAGCAGGAAGAAGAGTGCAGCATGGATGTTGACGGAAGCAATGAAGGAGACGATTGGGACAAAAACAATGAAATGCAAAAAATAAAAAGTGTGTCTACTACCGTGTTACAACCGTGGGGCGTAATTTATCAGTGGGAGGGTGACAGGGTGGTTGAGAGCGCGCTCGAACACACTTGTATTATAGAACCCCGTCAGTGTAGTAACAGCATTCCATGCAACCATTGCCAGTGCGGCAGTGGTGAAAAAAACAAAAATTCTCACAACCCTACAGTTGGCGACGCCACCCCGGGCGGCGCCGGTTGCGACATTGTCGTAAACATATATAATTATAAATAGTCATTCCCTAATTTTTCAGAAACCTTCCCAAAATTCTGGTTCAACAGAAAAGGTTCCATTTTCACTCTATGTAACCCAAAAGATTTTTATCTTCGAGCGGACACATCGCCCAATCAATTGGATCAGGTGAAACAGCTTCTGTACCTCGTCGTCAACGATTTTCTAGATATACGAGAAATGACCTTACAAAGTCTCATGGAAATGAACTTGGCTACGCACATTGAGTGCTTTCAGGCCCTGCGGCACAAACGTTGCCCTTATTCGGGTCGCCCAGGTTTTCTGCTAGCTCAAAGATTTCTACATCTGCAGTATGCTTTGCTACCATTTCAAAATATGTACTTGATGGGTATTACAACGACCATCAATCTTGAGACCCTAATTAGATCTTGGCCAGACTCGGAAATAAATTTGCAAATAGCCAGAAATTACATCGCCGACAAATACGCCGCCCTGGGCAGCAATGATATTGCCAATGGTATTTATCACTCCTGGCCGCGCGATGGTAAAATAGGCCCCTGCGATGGCAGAAAGGCGCTAGTGAAGGCTTGGCAATTGGTTGGCTACGCCTGCCACCCATTATTCAGCAGACATTTGCGCAATAAAGAGCAGGACGATGAAGAGGCGGTGGTGTGCGATGGAGACTGCCTCTGGCACAGAGCCAGTAATTTTTTCTTTCTTTTTTTTGTAAAAAATGTAAAAAATGTAAAAAATGTAAAAAAGGCCGGGCCTAAAAACCTATTTTTTACTTTCCTAAACCTATTTTTTACTTTTAAACCTATTTTTTACATTATTTTTACTGTCAGACGCCTGCGTCTGACAGTAAAAATAATTTTTCATCATCACCACCACTCAGTGAGGCGGGCAAATGTCACACCCACCGACAACGGCGACCCCCCCGACAACAGCTGCTCCGGGGATGGACAGTTGGTGATGGCAACCCAACCGTAGAATGATGCAAATTTGAGAAAATGCTCCATCCGTCATCTGATGTGTGATTTTTTGTGCGATTTTTGTGATTTCTATACCCTCAAAGATGTAACACAGGTTATCAACGCATCTGTGCTGTTTTCCGTGCATTCGTGTACCTACTTACAACACCTTTCCATTTCCGTTGACGTAAAGTTTTCTGCGCGTTGATACCCTTTCAACCACAGTCGCAGAAGGATATATTATCCAACTTCATATATGACACTGGGCGGGCGAGGGCTCAATAAACCAAATATAAAAATCAAATCGAATCATCTTCAAAAAACCAACAGAACAGTAACAAAAGCACCATGGTGCGCTGAGAAAATGTTTGCGCAATATGCGTATGCAAAGAGCGAAAAAAAATTCTCAGCACACCATGGGGCTGAGCGAATCGTGACTTAAAGCTAAAAACCTACTAGATAATGCACTGGAGATGAATTTGAAATGCACTGGGAATGAATTTGTAAAATGCCTAAGTGAAACGAAAACCAATGCCTTTGCTTTTGACTGAAAATTGCTAAATTCATGCTTTTTACTGGAAAAAAACATTTTTGTGATTTTTCATATAGCAAAGGTGTTGGGAAAATATGCTGCAAAAATGTGGTGGCTGCGTGGTGGGTAAGTACTGCTTTTCTGTCAACCAACATGCACCAAAAATGCACCACCCAGCACGCAGCGATGACGGTACACTGGGGATGGGTTTTTGGGGTTCGCGTGAACATTTTCATGTTTTTTCGTTGGTGTCTGGTTCTTAAAAATTGATAAAATAGAGATTACCCCACGCGAACCCTGGAAACTGCGCATGCAAAATACGAGTGCGCGCATGCGCGCTTCATACTTATCATCAGAAAAACCCGCATGCACTCGTGTATTTTGCATGCGCTCAACAAAAACTAGAGAGAAAAAACAAGAGGTGTACCAAAACAAGCAGGGTACGCCAAATAATTCACACTCGGCGCCACAAAAAACCTAAATAGCGCCAGCAAAGTATACTCGGTGAACAGCAAAGTATGTGCAGAATCCTACCATAATTTGATGAAAAAGTGTATTTTTGGCCCATTATTCGTATGAGTTATGGTAGGTTTCCATACAAAGTGTGATGTCCGCCGAGTATACACAAAATTTCACACACGCGCCAACCAAATCAGCAACTGCGGCGCTGCCCGCCCCGCCCAAAACTGCCGCCCGCCCCGCCCGCCCGCTACAGCTCTACTGCGTGAATGGTGGTGTTTGTGTGTTTGTTAACAAAATGGGGAAAATTGAGGGAAACATTTTCACGCACCTTACCAACCTGTTTCAAACTCTTCGCCCGCGTCCACCATGCCCGATGTGCTGCTCAGGTAGTAGCGGGGCCTGGAGCCCCTGCCGGCCGGGCGCTGCGCCGCGTCGGTCACGTACGCGGGGCGGCTCATGCTGCTCATGCCGGCACCGGAATAGGACCTTTGGATGGTGCGCTGGCCGCCGTAAACCGATTGGTCGGTGTATAGGGTCGCGGGATCAATCTGGGGCAGTCCCAACCCCTGTAAAGATTTTGAGCGTCAAAATGTCAAGTAAAAATCAAAATTCCACCCAAAATGTTTCATGTCGCGGTAAATATTTGTTTTTACTTGACATTTTGACGCTCAAAATCTTTACAGGGGTTGGGACTGTCACCTGCTCCTGGGGTCGGTTAGCCATGCGGCTACCAGCGCGGCTGCCGGTGCGACTGCTGCCCATGACGTTGCTGTGCGGCGCGTTTTGGTCGATCTGGGGTGGTAGAATTTTGATTTTACTTGACATTTTGACGCTCGGAAACTTTACAGAGATTGGGACAGTCACCTGCTCCTGGGTTTGGTTAGCCATGCGGCTACCAGCGCGGCTGCCGGTGCGGCTGCCGCCCATGACGTTGCTGTTCGGTTTGAATTGTTCGATCTGGAGGTAGTCCCAAGTTATGTAAAGATTTTGAGCGTCAAAATGTCAAGTAAAATCAAAATTCCACACAAAATGTGTTCCATTTCAAGCTGCAGATAATAATTTTACTTGACAATTTGACGGTTAAAATGGAACACATTTTGTGTGGAATTTTGATTTTACTTGACATTTTGACGCTCAAAATCTTTACATAACTTGGGACTGACACCTGATCCTGGGGTCGGTTAGCCATCTGGCTACCGGCGCGGCTACCGGCGCGGCTGCCTGCGCGGCTGCCGCCCACCGGTACGGAACTGCCCATGACGCTCATGTCGAGCAGGTCGTCTGTTGGGGTTGTATGGGGTTTGGTGTGGGGTTTATGTGGGGTGTTTCATATTGTGTAGCCAAAATTAAAATCCTGGGTGAATACACTGTTAGGGTTTTTATATCAGATTTCCTCAGAACTTTCATTGAATGTGTGAATTCTGTCATAGGGGTTTGGGGCTATTCAGGGGTATGTTATAATGCATGTTAAGCAGAATGAAAAATATACCAACCCTGGATGTTGTCAACTGCGTTGACCATATTACCATGCTCTTTTTTCAAATTTTCAACGCACTGGCGAAGCTCGCTAAGTTCCGCTTGCAGAGTGGATGGGTTCTCTGCGGGTGCGCCTGGTGCTATTTTCACAAGCGCACACCTCGCTGAATAAACCAATGGCGAAAAAATACAGTGTGACTCTTTTTGAGTGCTACAAATGTGACATTACACTTTTCATGTCACTGGTTGACTCAGAAACATGTGCGCTTGTGGAAATAACACACCTGCCGGCGACCTGGCAAAAGTGACCAGCTCGTGGGTGCCGGCGCCAGCACTGGCGCCGGCGCCAGCGTTCCCACCACCCCCTCCGACCAGAGCGTGAACAGGGGATCGGCTGGGTAGAACGGGGCGCTGTCGGGGGTTCTCGCGCTCTGATTGGGCCTGTCCCTCTTCTGCGGAGCGTTGCGACGACCTGCGGTGGGGGCGGCACCCGCAGCCGCACCCATTCTTGTGCGCGCGCTGTGAATTTTTTAGAGATTTGTCTGAATAAGATACGGATGGGTCATTTTTAATTTCAAACTCACGAGAGCCATGGCTCTGATAAAACAGACCAAGCCGAGCACCAATAAATTGGAACCGGCTTGGAAACCGGCATCTGTAGTTTTATAGAACCAGTCGCTGACGTAGCTTTCTATGACCCTCACGACGCTAATGATCAGATCAAGCTTGGTGTTGATCTGATGGAGGGCCGTTTCGATGCTCTGGAGCTGCGTGTATAGAAGATTTGTTTTGTGGTGTACTGGTGGTGACTAGGGTTGTTTTTTTCTGACTACATCCCTTTTTAAATATTCACGTTATTGAAAAAATATGTTTTCCTTTTTATTTTGAGAATTTAATAAAAAATATTTTGTTTTTTGGTTGAATTTAAAAAGTTTTGATATATTTGCAAATTTCTTTTTAGATTAAGGAATACTTAAATATCTTTTTTACCAACCCTAGCCATTTTTCACAACACCCCACGGTGTCAACTGAAAAAACTATTCTATTTTCTATTTCTACTAGTTGGTGTACCTGTTGCAACACCTCTCCATCCTGGAGCACATGACTACCATCACCAAGACCCAGCGTAGGTAGGACACCAGCACCAAGTCTCTCCACGACATATTTTGCACTTTTCCTACTTGCCGCTGATGCCACATGTATAGAATCAGTGGGGGCAGTGAGTGCACTCGGCGGAGTAGCTGTAGTGGTTGATGGGATGGCATTAGTGGTTAGTCCCATCACCACTGAAGATGTGACGGGTGGCGCGGCGCTAAAAAAACCAAAAAAAACAACTTAAATATTTTGTTATTCATGGTCAGAATGTAAACATTCAACACTGGATCAACTCACACTTTTGTGGTTGCGTACAAATTTGGTGCATATTTTTGACACAGTCTTTCAAATCGCTCTTTTCCATTTAGCACAATTCGCGACGCCTCATAGAAACCACACATTGGGCGGGGTGGGGTGGTAGGTTGGGGGGTTGTCTTCGGTTGGGGGGTTGAGGTGGGGTTTGTCGCTGGGGTGGTGGGGGGTAGGGGGGTTGTAAAAAGTGGTGGGAGCGCAGTCGTAGTGCCGTTGGGTGGTGACGGGGAAATCTAAAAAGATAGCTAAAATTCAATTATTTTGTTTGAGTTGACACTCTAAATGTAAAACAAACCCAAATTATACTCGGACTGCACCGACGGCATGGTTCGGGGGTTGGACAGGGTTCAGGGGTTGGACAGGGTTCAGGTGTGGGGCAGGGACAGTTTTTAGCGCACGCATCACACTCGCACGTCACAGAGCGGACAATGCACCACTTGACACCCCCTTCAGGGGCATTGTACGCCACCATCCTTTTAGGATCATTGACCAGTGTTGTGGTTGTTACTGACATGTCAGTAGTAGTAGTGGTTATTGTTGGGCTAGGGTTGTCAGTAGTAGTGTGCAAAACTGTCAACTTACCACTCAGCGCAGGTGGCTATACAAAAAAAGTTTTTTTGTATTTTTTTCAAACATAGAAAAATATGCGCCACATTCAAAGTTTGCGTGGCGCGGTGATAAAGTAGCGCCACCCTGTAAGTTTTGATAGGTGCCGTCGGGTGGGTGAACCGACCGATAGCCATACCCGATTATTGAGTCGGGTAAAAATGACCCGATGCGTCCGATGACGGGCGAAAAGTAGCCATTTCTGATTAGGTGGTAATATTTCCCAAGTTGGTCCGATATTTTTTGGAGAAAACTTAAAATAGTCAAACAAAATATTGTATTCGGTTAAAAAGAGCCGTCGATGACGGCCGAATAGTCGCCAGTTCCGGCTAGATGGTAAAAATTGCCGTATTTGTTCGCGTATTTACAGAAAAATTAAAAAACATTGTATTTGAGCCATCTCATCGGAACTGGCTACTTTTCGCCCATCATCGGGCGCATCGGGTCATTTTTACCCGACTCAATAATCGGGTATGGCTATCGGTCGTTTCACCCACCCGACGGTGCCTATCAAAACTTACAGGGTGGCGCTACTTTATCACTGCGCTATGCAAACTTCGAATGCAGAGAATGATAAAAATATCACCAACCGCGCGAGTGGTTTTCTCCATGGCTGCGGTGAACTTGCGCAGGTCGGTGTCCACGGTGAATGCGGCGGGGGCGGGCGTCTGCCTCTGAATTGTCAAATTTCATTTTTTTCAAACTTTAACCAACATAAATATGCAAAAATTTATAAAACCAACCCCCACGATGCACTGGTAACCTTCGGCGTACGGGAATTTTTCTTTCAGCTGCAGGCACAGGGGTTGGAAGGGGGCGTGAACCACGAGCGATCTGATCTTGAGATTTTTGCCATACCTGCATGTAAAATTTCCTTGAGAAAAGTTTGGGGTGATATGGTTTATGAAATAAATTTATCTCACTCGGATTCATCAAAATTCGATTTGACAAAGCAGCGGGCCACGGTGCCGTCGCAGTTGCACAGAACGCCATTGCACGGCGACCTGGCCGACGCCGTGGCCAAAATCACCACGGCGGCGATCGCGATGGAAAAAAACGATCGGTGCGGCGCCATTCCTAAATGGCGTGACACTTTGAGAAAAATATAAAAAAAGGAAAGATTGTAAAATTGGGGACTTTCGTTCCAAAAGTTCTCAAGAGTCAAATCCAAAAAATCGAATTAGTTGTGGATTCGACATTCACGTATAATTCCGCCCATTTTGGTAATGTTATAGCCCATTTCGTTCCCGAGATACAGTGGTACCGTTTTTTCAGAAAAATCACAATTTTTTTATCAAAATTGCACGTATCCAGCTCAGATCCCCTATAAAAACAGGGCTTTCATTTCGTAAGTGCTTTTTTGGTGTGTTCTCGCGGTCGATATCAAATTGCTCAAACCGGGTTCATGTTGGGTCCCTTTTTAATCGTCAAAATGTCTGCGCCAGATAGTTTAATGCACCATCCACACTTTTTCTGGTGTGTGAAACAATTAAACTATCGACAATGAAAAAATGACATTTGACGCTCCCGTAATCCAGCTACCTCGCGCAGACATTTTGACGATTAAAAAGGTGCCCAACATGAACCCGGTTTGGGCAATTTGATATCGACCGCGAGAACACATCAAAAAAGTACTTACGAAATGAAATAGTTCATTTTGGACCTATTCTCTAGGCGGGTACCCATTTGCCCGACCTCGAATCGCGTCTGGAGCATTTTTACCCGACTCGAAAATCGGGTATGTTTACCTTTGGTGTAGCGAATGCTATGCCTTATTTTTTGGGGCATCTCGCTTTCTATGCGGGTGCGATTTTGAAAAAAAAGTCCTGCTTAATTGCAGGCTCGGTGCAGATAGTTGCATCGATAGACTTTTGGGTGTTCACTGTTTCAGTGAACGCGTATAAAACTTGAGAAAATTTCAAGTCGGGTAAATTCTCCCCACCGAAAGATAAAAAAACCAACTTTTTCAGCTTGGGTTTCTTTCCTTGGGATTTCGCCTTGGACAACTTGACACTTTCGGCCAGTAGCGTTGATTGCGGGTAGCCAATTAATTTTTGAAATTTTAGAAAATATGGCGACAATTTGGGTTGCTACTGTAAATTTGGGGGTGTATTTGTGGCAATTTTAATGGTTACATAATTAATTAACTAGTACAGCATGATTGGTTGACGTAGGGCTCAAACGGGATCCGGGATGACATAAAAGTAGCCAAAATCTCTATGCCTAGAACCCAATGCCGATCCCGGAAAAATACCAATCCCTATCCCAATCCCGATCCCAATCCCGAAAAAATGTCAATCCCGATCCCAATCCCGTGACCCCAATCCCGATCCCGATCCCGAAAAAATGTCAATCCCGATCCCAATCCCGTGACCCCAATCCCGACCCCGATCCCGAAAAAATGTCAATCCCGATCCCAATCCCGTGACCCGAATCCCGATCCCGAAATAATGTCAATCCCGATCCCAATCCCGTGACCCGAATCCCGATCCCAAAAAAATGTCAATCCCGATCCCAATCCCGTGACCCCAATCCCAATCCCGATCCCGATCCCGAAATCTTAAAAAAACAATCCCGATCCCAATCCCGGTCCCGAAACCCCAATCCCGATCCCGATCCCGAAAAGTCAATCCCGTTTGAAGCCTAGGTTTACGTGATAGGTGACAATTTTGAGTAAAAAATGTGAATTACATTAATTGCTAGATAGAAAAAAAGGAAGAAAAACGGAAGAAAAACAACATTTATGTTTTCTAAAATGTACACAAGCTGCGGGGGACGGATCGCCGAATGGAGGAGATAAGCGAGTGCAGGATGTCGATTGACATTTTAAATGCCGCCCTATGCATTTGATGCCAAATTGGCCCAGTTAAAACGTGAAAATAGGCCTTGATAGTCAGGTTTTCTATTTATCTTTTCCCTAGGTAACCCCCCCAGTTGTTCTCGTTACAGAGACGTAAATAACTCGTTACATTTGCGTAATTTACAAATTTACGTATTTTAAGCAACACAACTTCAAAACATGTTGAAATGCATAAATATATAATAAAATCACAATTTAATTCAGAAAACTACTAAAACTTCGCTCAAAACATAGCTTTTTTCTATTTTTAATTGTCAAACCGCATTTTGAAGCTGGTTTTCACATGTTGCGTACTTTTTGGCTGGTATATTTACATGTTCCTTATTAGTTGAGTGAATCTGTTCTGTTTTGTATTTCCTCATACTTTCGTTTCTAGTATATTTTTCCAACATTTTTTGGGGTAACTTTATTAAATCAACATTCCAATCATCACAACAGTTTAAATCATTCTAGCTCTGCTCATAAAGTAATTTATCCACACAGCGACAAAATGTAACAATAAAAAAAACTCTCCACTGGAAGTATCAAACATGGCTGTCTGGATTATAGCGAATATCCTCAAAACACCTTGTGATACTGTGTTGGCTCTAGCGAAATTAGCCGACACATATTTATGTAATACGGGTGAATTATGAAAAATAAAAATATCATTCATTGTTCTCACAAAGGCGGCTGCAGCTCCTTCCATGGACCATATATTTGCATGAATTATTTCTCTCAAATTTCTACTCAGTTGAAATGTATTTAAAGCCTCATATATAAAATTGGCGTTTATGCTTGGTTGTATACACCCATTGACAACCATCATTTTTCCTACACCGACCATTGACAGAAAAGCTGCTATTGTGTTACCAAATGACATCTGAAAAAATTTATTTAAAAAATTTAGTTTTAATTATACACATTGCTAATTAAAAATTTCTAACAAATAATATCAATATTGCCGCATCATCTAAAATTAATTGATTTGCAATTTGCGGTGTCCAAGATGTAAACCTTTCCATCACCCCTGACCTAATCAATTGGCCCAGTGTTCTGCGGGTGCATAATATTTTGCATGATATCATACTATAGAATATGTCATATTTACCTGAATTGATTAAAGGTATTCATTTGTCTCAAATCCATGTCTCTAGGCCAATCCCAAACTCTGTAAAATAAAAACTAAAATGTCAAAATGACAGACCCTAACCCTCTAAAGATTTTGAGCATCAAAAATGTCAAGTAAAAATTAAAATTTCACCCAAAATGTTTCATACAGCTGTACATATTTGTTTTTACTTGACATTTTTGATGCTCAAAGTCTTTAGAGGTTTAGGGGCTGTCATTTTGACATTTTAGTTTTTATTTTACAGAGTTTGAGATTGATACCTGAAATATGGGTGGGCCTCTGCATTCACATTTCCACTTATTGCATTGATAGCTGGAGTTATCATTCGATAAATTGTTTGAAAACAATTCATTCGTCTTGTGGGTATATTTTGAATGCTGTGTATGTTTGAAATGAGTATTAAAAGTATATATATCTGCATAAAAGTATTGATAAACGTACTTTTGTGTTTGCATTATCACTTGTTGGGGGTTTGGTACTAATTGGTGTTGTTGCTGGTTCCCATTATATTGAAATGGTGCAGCATGTGGGTTTAAACGCCTATGGAAAAAAAATTTATGTAAATATTAGAAAAAATTTAGAATAAACAAACTGCTGCTGTAGTTGCGTCTGCTGTGCAGGGTTCTGTTGGTGATTTGTAAATATTTGTGTGTACTGTGGTGTTGGGATGTGCCCAATAGGTTGAGGTGGTCTTTGTTGATGAACACTTTGATGTCCTGCTGTTTGTGGTGGGTGGTTCGTAGAAGACATTCTACTAGGCCCTGGGAATAACTCATATCCATTTGGGAATGTTTGTGACACTTGGATGGGTTGTCTATTCACCTGTATATGTGGGGTAAATACCTATTTTTTTGTATTTTTATTCAAATTTTTTTACCTGTGGGTTTTGATCAACTACCACAGTGTGTACAGTTGGTGTATTTTGTTGGGCGTTGGCTGATCTCTGAAAATAAAAAATTCATTGTTTTCAGTAAATTTAGATGAAATATTTTATATCATTAACCTGATTATATTGTGCAGTTGGTGCTTGTATATTTTGATGCGTATTTTGTCTACCATTATGATGTGATCTATCATGTCTAATTCCATTTGAGGTTGATGGGACATTTGGATCTTCTTCATGAATTTCTTCAGGGTTTTCTAGCAAATCTGTGATTAATATCAATTCTTATGCATTCATGTTAAATTAATGGAAAATTACCTTGGTTGAAATCTGGAAAAAATGTGTTCAGATTCTCAAACTGTTTTTCATGTGCTCCAGAGTTATCATTTGGTCTGTGAAAATTTCTAATTGTGCTATATATAATTAGATGAAAATGAAAACTAACTGTTTAATGCTGTACACAGCTGTGGTAATTTGTAGGAGGATAGCTACACGTCGGTACATGTTTTTATTTATTTTTTAGAGGACAGATTTTTGTCTTAGGTTTTTGAGAATTTGCAATTTGCAACTAAACTGAAAATTTGAAACTACTATAGTTGTTGTAAAAATATTACAGATAATTGGTTGTCAATTTTGAGCTTAAACTGCCACCATCTATAAATCACCTTTTGAAATCCATTTCTATAGATTTCTATCGATCAAAAGCATCCCAATTTGAATTGAAATGTAACCCTATTCATTGAATAATGTTGTAATATTTTTACACATAATTGTACATCCTGTAGACAAGTAAGCAGCTATCAATCACCTCTTTCTATTTACTTGATCAAGCCAAACATAATTCCCCATTTGTTACCCAATTTCTATAGCCACCCATCTATGCAAAACATTTCAATTTGTTTAGATTTCATTTCAATTCTATTCATGTTTCAAATTCCATGAGCATAGAATTTCATGGGCTTAATTATGGGCTATTTATCATCAGTGTGTGCATGAGTGTAAACAGGAAGATGGCTCATGGACTAGTGATTGTATATGTATGTTGCATATTTACACTAAATATGTCTGTGGTGTATGCCAATTCATATAAATTCATTCTACTAACAAACTTTAGTTGTGGGTGTGGTGTAGGTGGATTTTACAACACTATTCCATGTGTGCACTTTTAGATGTTTTATCTATGTAACAAATATTCTAAAGGTATACATGTTACCTAATTTCAAATTTAGTTGTAAATATTTGATATGTAGTTTTCTGTTGTAAATAATTAGACTTTACAACCAAAGTTTGATGTTTAAATATTATTACACTTATGTTGTAACATTTCAGATACCAATAAAAGCCTATTCAAATATTCTGTGGAATAAAATGGATGAGGAGTCCAAAAAAGCTTTCAAAGACTATCTAGCTAGAAAAATATCCCACAAAGAATTTATGGATGGTGTCAGAGCTAGAGCTAAGAGAGAAGTGATGGAGTCAGAAAAATTCAAATCTGATAAGAAAAGAAGAATTGAGTATGGTGTTGATCCAGAGTTAGTTGAATAGACTTGACACTGACATTTGTCCCTTACTAGGGCACTTTTATGAAATGTTAATTAAAATTTACAAGTTTAAAACATAATTCATGTTTAAGGTATGTGTACGTGCCAACGACCCCCACGCCTCGCGACAGTTCAGACCTGGTTGGGACCAGTTCACCACGGTCCAGTTCACAATACGTGCCCAGTTCACCATGTTCCCCATATGTGCCTAGTTCTCAGGACGATCAGGTAGCCTGCAGTTCTGCAAACCAATCCAATGATGTTGTGTGAGTGTGGTTTTTAAATATATGTAAAAAATGCATGTTAAGTTTTTGATAAAAGTTATCACATTGTCAAAACACAGATATTCTATGGCATCT
>OZ038454.1:11949822-12481867 GCA_964036195.1 Sphaerolaimus hirsutus | reverse complement strand
TACCATCTACGTACTAATATTAGTCTACAGGAGTCTTTACATGTCAGTTATTGATGCATTTTTCTACCCCAGCGCACATCACAAACAACGATTTTGTACTACCCCCCCCCCCCCTCTCGGGAGCACTATGAAACAATCACCCCCGGGGGGTATTTCGAGGAAATACGGTATGTAATCTGTACGGACTGAATGCTATAGAATGAATGTTACCTTAATTCGATGAATAAGGTTATGTGAAAGCTCGTCCACCAAATTCACCCAAACTGGGAGCAATCTGATCTGATGATAGTAATTTTTATGTATGCTCGTTCATTCAAATGGCATACGGAAGATTCCATTGTAAGCTGTACCGTCAACATACTTTATCCATCTGCAGGAAGCGCCGACAGTAGAACAGCAGCGTGATGCCATAGAAACTGCCCCGGTGCTATCACCCACAGCTGGAAAATCTGTGCTCAGCGCGCTGCAACGGGCCAGGTTGAACAGATACTCGTCTGGTTGGTTCATTTATACTCTCGATTAGGTTTGGCCGGAGTTATTTGACCGTTTTTTAAACGCCAGCATTGAACAGGTTTTTTTAAACGACAGTTGAAGTTTTTTCTCACTTTTTCACGAGGTATTTTGGATACTGGTTGTTATAAAAGTTAAAGAGCTTAGAAATTGATCGTTTTCCGACCTGGTTAGATAATAATAATAATTTTAATCAGATCGCGGCTCGTCCGGCTGCGCTGGTGCCGCCTCATCGGACGAGCAAGTTGGCAACGTGCCAGAAGCATCCGTCACACCTGAACAGGGTTCGCAGACGCACAGCGGCACTATGAACATGGGGGACGTGACCACCGCGTCGCAGAGCGTTGGACAGGCAAATGCGGCGCCCGAAGTCCGTGCTCGGGTCATTTTGTTGTATTTTAAGTGGGTTTTAACATGCCGTACCGGGTAGTGGATTTTAGTATGCCGCGGTTTTATCAAGCATTTCGCAATTATCTGGTTTTATCAAGCATTATCTGGAACACAAATTCCAATCCCTTGTATTTAGCACTATGTATTTAGAAAGCACCGCGAACATGAACCCATTATGCTTACTCAAAATGAAAATGGAGACCTGAACGGAAAATTCAGGGAGTGGGGGGGGGGGCGGGTTGAGTTAGTAATGGCTGGCTTTTTGTGAAACATTTAAAAAAACTGCTGCCGGAATTTTCAGTATTGATTCACTAGGTATTTTGGATGAATATTTGAGCGCAAGCGCGCAATTTCGTATGCAAATTAAAAAATTGGGGTTAGTTTTCATCTGTTTGGTATCATTGGGTACCCACCGACCCACTAACTGATCACCCTCCCACGCAGCCAAACCCCGCCCCCACCGGCGCCCCCACAAGCGGCACCGCGCTGAGGCCATCTTGCAGCGGCTCGTCGGTGTCCAACTCGTCCGCCAGGAGCAGGCAGCTCGCTTGGCAACATTCCGCCAGTGTTAAGAGTGCCGCTTTGCCGGCTGGCGACCAGAAGGGCAGGATGGGGCAAATGAGTGATGCCGGGTGAGATGACATTTGCTATACCTCAGTGACTTTCACTTTGCTCGGCTGGTTCACGCTGGATGCGTGCCAATTATAAATATTTAACGCATGCGAAAAAACACCAAAAGGAATTGGTGCTGTCATTACGTTTTTCGTAAACGAAAACACGAAAATGATTTTTTCATCTTTTCACAAAAGTCGCACGCCTTAATTATCATTGGCACGCTTCCAACGTGGGACATATTTTTTCGGTGCAGCTCTACGGTGGGCACTGTGTCGACAGTGGGCAGTTCAGTGGCGAGTACGGTAGTCAATGCACCGCACCAGCAGATGCGGCCGAGACCGCCGCAGCCGTCCAAAGTGTCTAATCCTGTCTTCGCTTTCACCAATGTCGAACCGGTGCGTGCAGAATTGATTTGTCGCGAATGTAGGTGCTTCAACCGTTTGTGTGTTTGGCGAGAGAGAACCATTCCAATTGGTTTAGTGTGACACGGTTTTTTCATGTCTATACGCTTTTTTGACGACTCTTTTTGGGATGGTGACAATATACAAGTGGGTTTTTTATAGGTAAAGTAAAAAGCTTAACGAAACGTGTTTTCTTTTTTAACAAAACGTGTTCTCTTTATTCTACCGACCACTTTCTAGGAAAATTCACTATTTTGGGCTTAAGCTTAGGCTTAGGCTTAGGTAAAAAATTAGCCCAACTAACCATTTTAAGCTTAGGCCTACTAACCATTTTAAGCTTAGGCCTACTAACCATTTTAAGCTTAGCCCTACTAACCATTTTAAGCTTAGGCCTACTAACCATTTTAAGCTTAGCCCTACTAACCATTTTAACCTTAGCCCTACTAACCATTTTAAGCTTAGGGCAATGAACCATTTTAAAAATGGCTTAAATAGGTAGTGGTAAAGTCAAATGTAAAGTGAAGTGTCAAATGTAAAGTAAAGTGTCAATTGTGTATCCAAATCTTATTTTTTTGTATCCAAATCTTATGTTTTTGTATCCAAATCTTATTTCGAAAAGTAAGATTTGGATACAAAAGCATAAGATTTGGATACGAAAAATAAGATTTGGATACACAATTGATACTTTACTTTACATTTGACTTTACATTTGACATTGCATTTGACTTTACATTTAACACTTTTCTTTACATTTGACATTTGACTTTGCATTTGACTTTACATTTCATACTTTTCTTTACATTTCACATTTTACTTTACATTTGACACTTTACTCTTTACTTTACATTTCACATTTGACTTTGCATTTGAAATGTCCAAACAGAGCCAGCTGGTGCCAATTCCAGACCACAGCAAACATGTCCAAACAGAGCCAGCTGGTGCCAATTCCAGACCACAGCAAACATGTCCAAACAGAGCCAGCTGGTGCCAATTCCAGACCACAGCAAACATGTCCAAACAGAGCCAGCTGGTGGCAATTCCAGACCATGTACAGTGTTAAGTAAAATGTCAAATGTCATGTCAATCAATAAAAGAATATTTTATTACTGAAATTTGCGTGACAATTGACACTTTACTTTGCATTTGCCATGACAATTGACACTGCATGACATTTGACATCTTACTTTGCAGTTAACAGAATCTGGGACTGCCCCCTGAAAGCAGCTTGCTTGCAGAGCTTGCATGCAGGCTCCGCCCACTGTGTTAGTGTAACTGCTCTAACCTCTGTCACCCACCCAGTTCCCTAGCCATAAAACCAGCTCCCTAGACAGCCAGAGCTCAAGTCAGACCCACTTGGGTCTGCACCTAGACTCAATATAGGGTTCTACCTCCTATATTGGGATTGTATTTTTACTAGCAGGATTCTCTCCGACCTTCGGTCGGGTTTTGTGGTTCTCTACAATTAATACCATTGGAGGAAATATGATAGTTTAGTTAAGTTTGCCCACATGCTAGGCATGTGTTTTGAAATGCGGTATGTAATGTACCAACAATAACAAGACCAATACCAAAGATGCAATGTTTTGGAATGGATTTTTTGTAAACTTCTGTAAAATGGTTGGGCAGTGTGCATTTTGTGTCGTATAGGTTTTGTGATATGATAGTGTGGTTTTTGCAAGGTGTCAAAATTTGTTGTTATCTTAAATTGGTTACATTTGTGCTTTGCTGTTCTTTTTGTGTTTGTAAATCCTTGTGGTATAAATTGTAGAGAACCACAAAACCCAACTGAAGGTTGGAGAGAATCCTGCTATAGGTACCCACTACTCAGAGGCTTGCAAAAACTGACACCCCAGTTGGGACCCCCCTCCAAATGGCATCACCCAGGGAACCCCCCAAAAGTGGCACCCGCTGGGAACCGCCCAAAAATGGGACCCCCTAGGGCCCCACAAATATGGCACCCCCTGAGGACCACCAAAAAATGGCACCTCTTAGGGACCCCCCAAAAATAGCACCCCCTAGGGACCCCCCAAAAATGGCACCCCCTGTGGACCCCCCAAACATGGCACCCCCTAGGAACCGCCACAAAAATGGCACCCCCTGGGGACCCACCCAAAGTTGGCTCCCCCTGGGGACTCTTCAAAAATGGCACCCCCTGGGGACCCCCCCCCCCCCAAAAATGGCACCCCCTATGGACCCCCCCCCCCACAAAAAAATATAGCACCCCCCTAAGGACCAACAAAAAACGGCACCACTGGGGACCACTCAAAAAATGGCATCCCATTGGGACCCCCTTGAAATGGCACCCCCATATGTGCCTCCAAAAAATGGCACCCCCTGGAGACCCCCCAAAAATGGCACCCCATGGGGACCCCCTCTAAATCCTGTAAACACAGCCCCTAGTTTGGAAACTCCTGTAAACTCAGCCCCTAATTTGGAAACTCCCATAGACTCAGCCCCTAATTTGGAAACTCCCATAAACTCAGTCCCTAATTTGGAAACTCCTGTAAACTCATTTTCAGGTTTATGGTAATGTAGTGTCAAAATAGAATGAATATTTGAAATAATCTCTAGCATCAATCCACAAATGCATCAATTCACAATCTGCAATTTTTTAGCACCAGGGGTTAGACTTAAAGGTTATGGTTATGTAGAGTAGAAATGGAGTGCACATCTCAAATCACTGCAATAAAAAACCCACAAATGCATCATTTCACAAATTGAAAGTTTTTGGGCCCAGGGGTTCATTATCAGGGTTTTAGTAATGTGGTGTAAAAATTGAGTGTATATTTGAAATTGCTACAATCAGAAACCCACAAACACATCATTTTATGATTTGAAAATTTTTAGCCCTGGGGGTTCATTTTCAGGGTTATGGTAATGTAGTGTCAAAATGAAGTGCATATTTCAAATCAAGGCAATCAAAAAGCCAGAAATGCATCATTTCACAATTTCTAATTTATTTTCAATTTGCAATTGAAGGCTTACAGTAATGTAGAGTTGAAATTGAGTCATTTCGAATCAGTGCAATTAGAAACCTGCAAAAGGCATCATTTCACAATTTGAAATTTTTTGGTCTAGGGGTTCAATTTCAGGGTTTTAGTAATTTAGTGTCAAAATGGAGTGCATATTTGAAATTGCTACAATCAGAAACCCACAAATGCATCATTTTATGATTTGAAAGTATGGTAATGTAGTGTCAAAATGAAATGCATATTTCAAATGAGTGCAATCAGAAATCCAAAAATGAATGATTTCACAAATTGAAAGTTTTTGGCTCCAGAGGTTCATTTTCAGGGTTATGGTTATGTAGTTTTCAGGGTTATGTAGTGTCAAAATGGAGTGCATATTTCAAATCAGTGTAATCAGAAACCCACATTGAATCATTTCACAATTTCTAATTTTTGAAGCCCTGGGCATATTTGAAATCATTACACTCAGAAACCCACAAATCCATCATTGAAAGATTTGAAAGTTTTTGGCCCAGGGGGTTCATTTTTAGGGTTATGGTAATGTAGTGTCAAAATGAAGTGCATATTTTAAATGAGTGCTATCAGAAACCCGAAAATGCATTATTTCTCAAATTGAAAGTATTTGGCCCCATGGGTTCATTTTTAGGGTTATGGTAATGTAGTGTCAAAATGGAGTGCATATATCAAATCAGTGCAATCAGAAACCCAAGAATGAATGATTTCACAAATTGAAAGTTTTTGGTTCCAGAGGTTCATTTTCAGGGTTATGGTTAGGGTTCAAACGGGATCCCGATCCCGATCCCGGATCCCGTGAAATTCCGGGATTTACCAGTCCCGATCCCGATCCCGATCCCGAAACCCCAATCCCGATCCCGATCCCGATCCCGAAATCTCAAAAATACCAATCCCGATCCCGATCCCGATCCCGAAAGTTTTCAAATCCCGATCCCGATCCCGAGAAACTCCCAAGTCCGGGATCCCGATCCCGGAAAAATTAGTGGAAATTATAAAAAGTGAAATAATGACGTTTTTGCATGCAAAAAAGTGGATGCAAACCCCCAGCGTCAATTTTATGCCACTTTTCTGGCATCCAACAGTGTTTTGAGACCTTTATGAACAACTGTGAATGCCAGAAAAATGGCCAAAATCTCCATCCCTAGAACCCAATCCCGATCCCGGAGAAATGCCTATCCCAATCCCGATCCCGTGACCCCAATCCCGGCCAATCCCGATCCCGATCCCGAAATCTCAAAAAACCAATCCCGATCCCGATCCCGATCCCGAGACCCCAATCCCGATCCCGATCCCGATCCCGAAATCTCAAAAAGTGAATCCCGATCCCGATCCCGAAAAGTCAATCCCGTTTGAACCCTAGTTATGGTCATGTAGTTTTCAGGGTTATGTAGTGTCAAAATGGAGTGCATTATATATCAAATCAGTGCAATTAGAAACCCACAATGCATCATTTCACAATTTGAAAGTTGGCCCCAGGGATTCAATTTCAGGGTTATGGTAATGTACTGTCAGAATGGAGTGCATATTTCAAATCATTGTAATCAGTAACCCACAAATGCATCATATCACAATTTATATTTTTTAGCCCTGGGGGCCTCACTGAAGGATTATGGTAATGTTATTGTTAACTCCCATAAACTCAGCCCCTAATTTGGCAAACACCCATCAACTCATCAGTGCAATCAGAAACCCAAGAATGAATGATTTCACAAATTGAAAGTTTTTGGTTCCAGAGGTTCATTTTCAGGGTTATGTAGTGTCAAAATGGAGTGCATTATATATCAAATCAGTGCAATCAGAAACCCAAGAATGAATGATTTCACAAATTGAAAGTTTTTGGTTCCAGAGGTTCATTTTCAGGGTTATGGTCATGTAGTTTTCAGGGTTATGTAGTGTCAAAATGGAGTGCATTATATATCAAATCAGTGCAATTAGAAACCCACAATGCATCATTTCACAATTTGAAAGTTTTGGCCCCAGGGATTCAATTTCAGGGTTATGGTAATGTACTGTCAGAATGGAGTGCATATTTCAAATCATTGTAATCAGTAACCCACAAATGCATCATATCACAATTTATATTTTTTAGCCCCGGGGGCCTCACTGAAGGATTATGGTAATGTTTTTGTTAACTCCCATAAACTCAGCCCCAAATTTGGCAAACACCCATCAACTCAACTCCCATAAACTCAGCCTCTAATTTGTAAACTTGTGTCAACAGCCCCTTATTTTTAAACTTCTGTCAACTCAACCCTAATTTATAAACACCCATCAACTCAACCCTGAATTGAAAACTCAGCCCCTAAAAACTCAAGTTCACCCCCTATACATGTGCAATTGCATTCTTGGGAAGCAACTTTGCCATCTACTAACCCTGTTTGTCAAGATTGTAACGTGTTTGTAAAGGGCATTTTGTACTAATAAATAGTGACTGCATTGTGTGCAAAAACACACACGAATCGGGCAAAAACTGAGGCTGTGATTGTGCCCCTATCTTTTGCATTAGGCATCCTTAGCGTGCAGTTCTCTCGAAATTGTATAGGTGGAGATGTAGGGGGTGTTCCCGACCAGTGGCCCCCCGTGCATAGGATGGGGGGTTGTCGTGGTCGTGTGTCCAATTTTTTGGTCACATGATTGCGACAGTGGTTGCGCGTTTTGTCTTTTAGATAAAACGTGCAAACTAGTCGCTTTTGGCAAAACGCCCAGCAGTATTAAGTAGGAGGAGCGTACAGAGGTGGAAATCCCGTGTGACACTTGTTATCCAACGCAACACGAATGAGGCGTCCAATTCTAAAAGTCGACGAGTCCACGAGGCGATTTTGAGTAGATCGCATTTTGTGTTTCGAATTATGGAATTATTAAATAATGGAAAATTATTAAACATGTGCGGGAGCAGCCCCAGATGACGTTTCTGGACCTAACTTGAAATTTTCAAAATTTGGATTTTTCGACTTTTAGAATTGGACTTCTCAAATGTTAAACTAGATTCTTCACAGCCCGAGGAGCGCGAAAGGCTGCAACGCATCCTCACTTCGCTGGGTGGCGCCGTGGACCAGTGCGTCACGAGTCTGGCCGCCACCGTGACCCACATCGTGGCCGGCACTTTGACGCGCAGCGAGAAGACGCTCACGGCGCTCGCCAAGGGCTTGTGGATCTTGAAATTGGAATACGTCTCGAAGTGTGAGGAGGAAGGCATGTTGTTAGATGTGAGATGGGGTTCCTTGCTTTTTATTTGTGGTTTGATTTGCACTCGGCTGGCGTTCAAACGGGATTGACATTTCGGGATCGGGATTGGTATTTTGCATTTTCGGGATTGGGATTCGGGTTTCGGGATAGAGGTTTTGGCATGAGTTCTGATTTGATTGCACACACATTTGATTACGCACAGGAAGCGGCGTTCGAGTGGACTGAGCTGGACAGCGCCACGTGCCGCATTCCCGAGTTGCCCGCCTGCTGCCCTCGACTGCGACAAGACAGGCAGCGCGTGCGTTTGCCCACTTTCTATTTTGTGTTTAACTATTGATTTGTGTGAAGGTGGAGTTGTGAATATAGTTTTTGGGTCTTTGGAAAACTTTTACAAAAGTGTGGGTATTTATACTAAAATGTAAACTTTTTTAAGAAATACGTTGGACAACAAATTCAAGTGTGTAATTTCACATGCAACATTGCCAAAATTAATGCCAATTTTGAATAATACATTTTTTCCATCGAATGCATGAGTTAGTCGTTGCTGATTTTTTAACGTTTTTTCTTTCACCCGATTTCAGTCAGAACAACGTAAACAAAGCGTAGGGGTAATTTTGGAAAATACAAGTTACCGTATTTACTCGAATAATCCCCCCGGGGAATTATTTTTTCGTCAGACATTTTTGAGGGGGGAGACTATTCGAGGGGGGGAATTATTCAAGTGGGGGGATTATTATTTCATCACAATTTTCAAGCACATGTTTTTATCACACTACACACACATGTATGTCGTTTCCATTGATAGTGCACATAACATTGCATTTATGCACTAACGATGGCAAAAAAAGATTCGAAAATTCGAAAATGTTTTCGAATTTTCGAATTTTTTCATAATTTTCGAATTTTTATTTCATCCCTGGAAAAAACACTTAAAAATCGATTTATTTTTCAAAAAATTCGAAAATTCAAAAATTCGAAAATTCGAAAATAATTTTCGAATTTTTCAGGGAATTCAAGGTCACAACACGCATTCTTAAATTAAATGTGTGAAATCAATGGAAATTTAATATGCAGTGTGTCTGAAAAAGCCAAAAAGTAATGAAAATATGTCAAAAAACGCCAAAATTGTGTCAGCGTCAGCAGAGGCAGACACATCCATTTAGGAATAAACCAAGCAATCTGAACTATATTGAAAATTTGTGGACTGTTTGCAACCATGGCGCTCGACTCACGCTGAAATAGATGCCGCTCATCAAAAACATTGATCACAATTGAAAAAAAGTGTCAAAGTCCTTGAATATGCTCTGGAAAATGGCAAACCTATTTTTACGTTTTCAGTAAATTTACAAATGTTTATTTTTGTTGTTTTTCCTTGTGTTGTATAAATGTGTCACATTCATGCTGTGAATGAAATGAAGATGTGGCAAATGGTCCACAATAGTGCTTTGACTTTTTAAAATGCCAAATAACAGTGAAAATAAGGTTAAAACGCGTCCAAACATTAAAACTATCTAAATACAGCATTTAAAGCTTCAAAATAAATATTTTATTTAAGGGATCTAACAGGGGGGAATTATTCGAGTAAATACGGTATTTTAAAAACCGAAATAATCGGAAATTCCGTGTAAATCAAAAAGCCACCGCAAATAATTTTTCGCAACTCTGCTACAAGGAAGTGCCTTTCAGACTGGCAGATTCGTGTGGAGTAGTTGGAATGTGCTGCTGTATTTGGACTCGTCGAAGTACCCCAGCTTCGATCGGCTGCTGCGGGCCGGCGGCGGTGTCGCTCGCTCGCGGTTCGTTTGGCTTTTCAGTGTCGGTTTTCGCTGCATCTATGGTGTATGCACTCGATGCGGCAGTAATTTGAAGTGAATGTCGTGAAACGTTTATGGAAATGACCAGTAAGTTTTACATTCGGCTTGTGCATCAGGTCAGGCCTGTTACGCATGTAAACCCGGTACGCATAGAGTCCCGATACGCATGTAATTATCCGCGGCACGCATTAAGCTGCTCCTACATGCGTGCCGGGTTTACATGTGTGGCGGACGGGGGTATGAGGTGGGACACTACCGGTGGGTAGGGTTCAAACGGGATCCCGATCACGAATCCCGAAACTTTCTGTGATTCAGCGGTCCCGATCCCGATTCCTCCAATCCCGATCCTGAAATCTGAAAAAGCCAATCCCGATCCTGAAAAGTCAATCCCATTTGAACCCTACCGGTGGGTGTACATTGAATGGTGCAGTGTTGTCGTGGCGGCGGCAGGGGGAGGGGGCTCATGCACTTGGCCGCGGCACCGGGATGATCAGGGGATGATCACCGGGTGCATTGCACGCTCTGTGCATCCTAAATATTTGTGTGGCCATCTTGGCGACCTTTTTATGGATAGCGACCTCTCAGTTATTGCTAGCAGCCTCACACCACAAGTCGCAGTTTCAGAGTTCTTAATAGTCATTCGATTGCAGGGCCGATGAGGTCAAGAACGACAAGCTGGTGGTGCCGCAGGACATTTCGCACGTGCTGGTCGACCTCAAGTCGGACATTTGGAGAAGGAATGAAGCCGTCGACCGGCCCGCGCTGAGGTCGAGGCGCCTGCCGATTTATAGATATGAATACTTGAGCGCTTTTATGCTCGAAGCGGATGTCGACCCTAACAAGTATCTGATTGACGGCACTGAGTCGACGCCGCGCGCGCAGAGAAAAAAGTAATCCATTTTTGTCATGATTTTTAGAATTTTACTTGTCTTTTTCACTACCGACATAGTTGCGATGGGGAGTACACGGAAACTGATTCTATAATTGTGCTTACTTGGATAACCAATACTGTAACGATGATTGTAAATGGCCAAAACAATACGCGTCAGCAAAGGACGTAGCCACGGGGGGGCGGGGGGGGTGGCCGCCCCCCCCCTTTCCGGGCCGGACCAAAAAATGTGCCAGAAATGGCGCTTCCGGAAGAAGGTTTTGTGGTCAGTATGAAAAATTTTTGCGCGCGAGCGCGCATTTTCCCCTCCCGCAACATATATTTTCGGTTGACTAGTTTCCGTAGCCTCAAAGCCAGTAAAAATGAACTCAATTCCTGTCCATGTCGCTGTATATACCTGTAAAATACAGACACATACTGCTGCTTTGGCGCCAATGCCAACGCCAGTGGCGCCATGGCGTGGCGCATACCAATTGCGGTGGCGCCATGGCGCCATGCCCTTACTGCAGGGGTAAAATTTTAAGGGGGGGCGCCGCCCCCCCCCCATTCGCCGGGCTCCGTATACAATCCGCCCCCCCCCCCCGCTCAAAAATCCTGGCTACGTCCCTGCGCGTCAGTGAACACGTGAAGATACTACAGCTGCTGTTTCGCAATTACCTATATTTTATTATTGGTGCTTCGTGTGGGATCCTCTCAGGTCATTTTTTCATTTGTCTACTACCGTATTTTCTCGAATCAACCCCCGGAGGGTTGATTTTCTTAAAGTGGAGTGTTAAACGTTTGTACTGCATTTCCTGGATAACAAACAGCAGCAGTTTTCATTACACTCAATTTGGAGATGGGGGGTGGTATTTCGAGGGGGTCTATTAATTCATAGTGGTCATTTTGAGGGTATTTCGAGTAAATACGGTATCTTGTGGAAACTATGTCGATACTATTTCTTCCGAGAGTAATAAAATAACAGCCTTCAAGTGTATCCTTCAAATAGCCTAATCATCACTGGTGGTGTAAAAGCGTCCGTTTTCCGGTCCAAGAACTTATGGCACTTTTGCGCTTGGCCACATTGATCACATACATCTTTGGCACAGTGCCAGAACAAACAGCTTTTGTATAAACCTCACCGAAAAATAACGTCGAGCGCTGGAAGTGCCTTGCTGTTTTTGACACGTATGCCGCTTTTGCGTCACTGGTGAGTGGTTCGTCCATCTGTGTGCGTATTATAAATTGGGCTTCATCAAGTGCCTACGCATGCTCAGTGAGCGAGCGTTTTGCAATGAGTAAATATGCGTCATGATTTTTTTCAGGTTTCAGAAAACGTGCGGTAGCTTGCCACATTCGCATTGGTGCAAATGCGCACGTAACAATTCAAGTATACATTTATTTATCCATTCGAATGGAATCGCTTGCCTCAGGCGGGAATCGAACCCGCACCTCTCGTATACAACGCGAGCGCCCTAACCGGTAGATCAGAGGCGGCTGGACTCTAGCCACTATGAAGGGCTGACACGCTGCGACGGCAATGCCCTTAACAGATATCATGTCTGATTGTGTTTCTGCTATTATGCATGTGGAATATCGAATACTTTTTATTTGCAGCGGCTTGGCTGGATTCAACGTAATTCGAAATACACTTTCTACTCTAAATACTCTAAATACAATGTCTACTAAATCTCCATGATATTTATCAGCGCTGAAAAACATCACAACATGACCATTATCCAGCTATCCACTCTACATAAATCGATCACATGCCGCTCTAGACGCCGGTGTTCTGTTTGATCCAGTCGCGGAAGGAGGGCACGTGCGCGTACACGGCGGGCAGGTCGGGCGCTGCGCAGTCGCCCCCGTAGGACACCACGCCCGCCAGCACGAAGCGGCTGTTGCGCCTGGCCACCAGCGGACCGCCGCTGTCGCCCTGCGTGGACGGGTTGGGTGTTGAGGTGCGTTTGTGTGTGTGTATGGCGGTGTGCCTCAGCGCATCTAAGCTCGCAGCGCATGTAAACTCCCAGTGCATCTACGCACCTTACGCATGGGAGCTTAGATGCGCTCAGAGTTTCCGCCGTTGTATCACGTACCTGGCACGAGTCCTTGGCGTTGCCGAGGGCGCACATCTCGTTGCTGCTCAGGCGCCACTTGCGCTGGCAGGTCGAGAACTCGCTCCTCAGCACCACGTGGTGCAGCTCGTTCGGGCCCGCCGCCCCAGTCGCCAGAGCACCCCAGCCTGTGCATGTATTTTCCTTAGACTCTGCATCTTTTTAAACACCAAAAGTTAATGTAAATAAATGCGTGCTTGGAGGATATAGTCGTGTAAAGCTGCTAGTCATATAGACCCGTCATATATTTTAGGGGGAATCGGCGTGGCACGGGATTAACCATGGTGCTTTACATATTTAGTATAGTACATATGATGGGCCGCCGTGCGTGTACACTCGCGTTGTTTTGTTGCTATTATGATACACCACTCAAAAAAATTGAAAACACAAATGCGTAAGAACTGATTTATAAGTTTTCCAATTCTCTTTAAACAGTATCATCACACCAGTGACAAAACAATATGAGTGTACACTGCGGCTAGGGTGTCAAATTTCCGTTTCCGTTTCCGCCTTTCCGCAGGAAAATTTTTTACCCTTCCATTTTCCGTTTTCCAGCAGCTGAAATTTTTTTACCTTTTCGTTTTCCGGCAGCTGAAAATTTTTTACCTTTCCGTTTTCCGGCAGCTGAAAATTTTTTTACCTTTCCGTTTTTCCGGCCCATTTTTCCGTTTTCCGGCTGAAAAATTTTTACCTTTCCGTTTCCATTTTTCCAGGCCATTTTTCCATTTTCTGTCTCGATTTTCAGTTTTCTGGCATTTTTCCACTATTTTTCCAATCTGTATTTATTTTTTTCCACTATGGTGTTTTTTTTACCAGGTTCTTGTGTCATTCATAATTTTAATCTGTATCCCAATCTGTATCGGACATGCTCACAAAGATGTGAAGAGAGAGACATGCTCACAAAACTTGGAGTCAAGATATTTGCTGCCGATGGCTCGATTCTGCTTGAAAAGCCCAACTATCTGGCCAGTCTGCGCAACATCACCACACAAACTGATTTGGCTGATTTGTCAACCTGCGACATCAAGTTACGACCACCCGCCTATCGATTTGGGAAGACTGCTGATTCTGCAAATGTTGCCAAATGGTCAAGCCCTCATGCAACACATCAAGGAAAGTGCAGCAGAAGTCCAAGTTAATGGATGTTGGATAAAATACCTGTTGTTAATGCGAGACGTGAAATTTGTTCATTTGATTGTGGAAACTCTTTTGTGTATAAGCTTTTCTGTTTTCCCATGCAAACATTGTTCAATTGGTTTTTGTAACTTCAGATATGTGAAACTTGTAAACTCTGTTGTATCTCTTACCTTTTTATGATTATCCAAGGTCATATAATCCGGTTACCCCCCGAGGAGTTGAGTAGTAGTGTAGCTGGGGTTATTACCAAACCCGCAATTGTTATGTTTCAAGTGCACACCACCTGTGACCTCAGTTCAGCACTGTGCAATAAACTTGCTCTCCCAACTGTGTCTTGGGGTTGTGGGCCCCCGTGTTGACCCACATCTTCTCCAACTTTATTGTTGTTGTAGTGTATTTTTGCTACCTTTTTATGATTTTTTGTTGGTTCAGTTAAGCTTGAACTACACCCGTGTTCATTTGGGTTCGGACACGTGCACATTTTTTATAAAAAGCTTTATTCTGCCAGAACTATACCACTTTGAAAATTTTGGCTGGTACCCAAACAAAGCCCTAACATTTGTCTACAAAACCCATGGGACACCCCCCAGTATAACGCCATGTGGGCCGTGTAAGCTGCCCACACATTTTTATATACAAAATTTCATTGCTTACTTGGGTTCGGACGCGTTGTTTATACAGCTAATATTCTGTCTTTCAAGGCCGGATTTTGGCTTTGACGACAGAAATAAACTCTGGCTAGTTGCCATAGCCCAATTCCTTTAAAAATCAGATTAAGATAGACTTTTTTGCTTCATGGTTCTTGATACTGATTGGGTGAGTTGACAATCATTTTCCCCAGTTCCCTACAAATGTGCATAACTCAAGCACAGTTGGCATGCGATTTTGGGCATTCAGCAGTGTGTAGGGCACTGGAAACAACCAGGCCAGCTAGAGAAGGTTGTGGGGAATGTTTTATACACACCCCCATTCGAGGAAACCTCCCAAACTCAAGACGCTTAAGTGCAAAAAAATATTGTGTGTATCTTACCTTTTTACTACTAAATTTTCCATTTTTCGAATTTTGCATTTTTGCTCTTGAGCGACTCAAGTTTGGGAGGTTTCCTCGAATGGGGGTGTGTATAAAAGATTCCCCACAACCTTCTCTTGCTGGCCTGGTTGTTTCCAGTGCCCTACACACTGCTGAATGCCCAAAATCACATGTCAACTGTGCTTGAGTGATGCACATTTGTGGGGAACTGGGGAAAATGATTGTCTACTCACCCAGTCAGTGTCAAAAGGCATGAAGTGATAAAAGTCTATCCTAATCTGATTTTTAAAGGCATTGGACTCTGGCAACTAGCCAGAGTTTATTTCTGGCTTCAAAGCCAAAATTCAGCCTTGAAAGACAGAATATTAGCTGTATAACCAACACGTCCGAACCCAAGTAAGCAATGAAATTTTGTCTAAAAAAATGTATGGGCCGCTTTTGCGGCCCACATGGCGTTATACTGGGGGGTGTCCCATGGGTTTTGTAGACAAATGTTAGGGCTTTTTTGGGGTACCAGCAAAAAATTTCAAAGTGCTATAGTTCCGGCAGAATAAAGCTTTTTATAAAAAATGTGCACGTGTCCGAACCCAAATGGACATGGGTGTACAAGTGAAGTTACTGGCATGATCCATAGTTGCAGAATGTACAGCTACCACAATCAAAGCCAAACAGGCAAACCTGCATGCAAATTTGTCCATTTCCCTGCAAATTTCACTTTATTTTTTCCGTGAAAATTTTGCTTTTCGTTTTCCAGCATTTCATTTTTCCGTTTTCCAGCTGATAAATTTTTTGTACCTTTCCGTTTTCCGTTTTCCGCTGAGTGAAATCTTTTTACCTTTCCGTTTTCCGGCAGAAATTTTTTTTACCTTTCCGTTTTCCGTTTTCCGTAAAGTGAATTTTTTTTACCTTTCCGTTTTCTGTAAAGTGAAAATTTTTTACCTTTCCGTTTTCCGTAAAAAATTTTTTTTGACACCCTAACTGCGGCCCATCTATATAATCAAGTAAATCTATTTATCTATATAATCTATTTATCTACTAATTATGTAAAACCCCATGGTTAATCCCCGCCCTGCTAATCCCCCTAAAATACATGATTGGTGTGTCTACATGACTAGTGGGTTAACATGACTGCTGGCACAAAGTCTTCGGTAGTAGAGTAGCATACCTGACACGACCAGACCCTCTCCGTCCTTGCGCCAGCTGTCACTGCTGCTCGGCAGGCAGATGGGCTGGATCTTGTCACTGCGCATTGCGTGGTACTATAGTGACAAAGTTGTCAGTCGAGTGCACCTGGTGCCCACTCACTTGTAGTTTGCGTTGGAGCTGAGCTTGATGAGGGCGATGTCGTTGCCGTTGCCCGAGCTGGTGCCGCTGTAGCCGGGGTGTTTGATCACGCGGCTCGCACTCACCTCGGTGCCCTGCCATTTGCTGTGCTGGCCAAGGAAGATCTTGAAGCGGTCGGGTGACGCCACTTGCCTGTCGTTTGAAATTAGGTTAGGTGTGACTGTCGGCCTTCATTAGTGCATAGCTATTATTTAGTTTTTACTGATTTTTTCTTTTTCTGTGCGAAAAAATACCAGTTGTTGCGTTTTCCCAGAAAAAATACTCGTTTTGAACGTTTTCTGTGAAAAACAGTATATTACTCACCTTTAACGCAGGGTAAAAGTCAAAAATTTATACTTTACGTTTTCTGTACTCGGTGGTGAGTAAAATAAAAATACTTTACGTTTATGTGTACTTTTAAAAAAGTTCAGTACTTTTAACAACTCTGCATTAGTGTCCATGTGCAGGTACCTGCCAGCTTTGTCGTCGACGACGCAGTGGCTGGCGGTGACGATCCAGTTGGGTGCGATCAGGGAGCCGCCGCACGCGAAGCCGCTGTTGCTGCCCGGCTTGGTCTTGAAGATCCACACCTGCCAGGGGTACGAGTGCGGCTCCGCCTCGGCGCCGCCCACGATGCCCGCGCCCAGCCCGTCGATCGAATTCGACGACATCCTGTGTATTGTGAGAGGGGTCACCTCGGGATTGGGCCAAATGATATTTAAATTGGACCTAATTTTCTTCGAAATTACGTTGAAGGGGTAAAAGTATGTCTTTTCCGTAAATTGATTTTTTTAGCTTTTGTTAACCTAGATTTAGTGAGAGGGGTCTCCTTGGGGGGGGGGGGGGTTGGGCTGCCGCCAGCTGGAAATCCGCTAGCGATCTAACTATCCCGGAGGCCGCTCAGCTAGCTCGACCACTTTTTCCGCAATTGCTAGCACCCTAGCAAATGTTGCCCACGTAGAGCGGGCAACGCGCACCTGAGCTTGGGCGGGTGGGAGCGGTCGGGGGTGCCGCAACTGGCGGCCGCCAGCGCGACGAACATCGGCAGCAGGCACAGCGACAGCATCTTACACGCTTTCTTCTGGTTTGTTGGTTGTCTCGATGGTTGTTGGGTACTGGATCGAACGCTGTTCTGCGGAGCTTTTTATATGGTTCAATTTGCGTGGGTGATGTTTGAATGAAGTGAAAAGTGAACTGCTTATTTGGTCAACCTGCGCTTGGTCAAACAAAGCTCAGAGAAAAGATGTTGTGCCTAGGGTGTCGGATTTATGTTTCCGCTTTCTGCAGGCAAATTTTTTTCCGCTTCCGTTTAACTGGCCGCTAAATCTTTTTCTCCATTTCTCCGACTCATTTTCTGTTTTCCATCAATTTTTCTGTTGGTTTTTCTGCCTTATTTTGCAATTTCTTGTTTTTCAGCCCCGCTTTCTGGCAAATTTTCTATGTTTTTTTTTCTGGCTCATTTTCCATTTTCCAACTCAACTTTCAGTTTCAGTCAAACTGATGCATGCATGTTTTTCAATTACGTTATGTTTTCTGTTTCCAGCAATTGTTTTCCATTTTCGTGCAAATTTTGCTGTCCGTTTTCCGCCATTTTAATTTTTTGATTTGCCGTTTTCTGACAAATGCAAAAAAATTCCGTCTATAGCATAGGGTTGGAAAAAAAAAGTTTTTTTTTAACTCGATGTTTTTTTAAAAAAACAACGTTTTTTTTAAATAAAAAACGTTTTTTTTTAAAAAGCTCCCAGATATGACCTTGTGTCAACATATATAGGTATATCAGACGGTGGCAATACTCTGTGATGTTATATATGACCATATAATGTCTGTGGAGCCATGGGATAGCATTATAAGTGGTGATTTGTGTCAAAAAAATCCATTTTTCGTCGACATATCGTTCGTATATCAAATGTTCGTGACTTCAGGTAAAGTTTGGCACGGAATAGTGATCAAACAAGGTTGTAAAAGGAGGTTGTTACTAGGGTTGGGGAACCGAACCGAACCGAACCGAACCGAGAACCGAGCACAAATTTGGAACCGAGAACCGAGAACCGGAACCGAAAAAAATACCCGAACCGGAACCGAGAACCGGCACTTAGACCCGGAATTGAACTAAAGAACCGAAAGAACCAAAATTTTATACAATAATCGGCGGCTGCCCCCCCCCTTCCCGGGTGATAGTAGGAAGATGCATGGAAATGTAACTTCCAGCATCAATTTTTAGGGTGATTTGTAAAAATTTTCTATAAATAACAATTCTTGCTTCACGCGACCGATGATTCATCTCACTGGTCGCGCAGCCTCATGTGTTCACGATCCCACCTAAAATGTGTATATGTATGTAAAATACATATACAGCAGTCTGTGGGGGTCTGTGCCAGTGTGCATGTAAACCTGGTGTGCATGTAGGCCCATTTTCCCACATTTTTCAATCACACTGATATTTTAGAAGTACATTGGTAATCGTACTGTTAATTCTCTACAAAATACAGCGAGTGGGGTGCCAGTCTCTCTATATGTACATGTATTTACATACATATCAGAGATTTTTGGCACCAATGCCAATGGCGCCAGGGCCATGATGCCATTTCGTCACCATGTAGGTAAACTTTTAGGGTGGGTGGCTGAATCCCCCTCCCATACACCGGGCTCAGTAAACAAACAGACACCATGCAGACACCAAACAGACACACCTGGATATGTACCTGGCCCACAAAGCAAGGGTCTACATGTGCACTGGGTTTACATGCGCACCGAGTTTTGGCCGTCTGGGGCACCTACACCAACGCCAATGGCGCCATGATGTGGCGCCTAGGAATGGCGCGAGCGCCATGACATCATTCCGCCACTACAGGGGCAAAAATTTTGTTTTTGGGGGGGGGATTGTTTTATGTTGTTTTTCCTTTGTTCAGCTTATTATTTTTATATTCCCGATTTTTTCATTACCCGATACCCGACTTTTTCATTACCCGGAACCGAAATTTTTGACCATTTGGAACCGAAAGAACCGAACCGGAACCGAACTTAAGAACCGAACCGAGAACCGGAACCGAAAATTTTGAGGAACCGAGAACCGAGAACCGAACCGAAATTTTTTAGAACCGAGAACCGAGAACCGGAACCGAAAATTTTGAAATTCCCAACCCTAGTTGTTACTTTGGGAGTGAAGTTACACACTGTGGAGGTACATGGAAGCACATTAACTCAATATTATATACTACAGCAACATATGACGGCTTATTAACCCATGGTAGCACATAGAAATGGATACTTTGATACTAAAAATGCCACAAAACCAATGAAAACAACCACCAATGTCAATTTGTGTGTGAAATTGCGCACTTGCGCGCAAAAATTTAGCAAAATACCTAGTGCTTAGTACTAAAAATTTCGGTCGATGTTTTTTTTAAAAAAAACAACATTTCGGATGTCGTGTTTTTTTAAAAAAAAAACGTTTTTTTATAAAATAAAAAACGTTTAAAAAAAAAACATCGGCCAACCATACTATAGCAAGTGGGAATTTTTGTCCATCACAATTTTTCTTTGACACCCTTAGTTGTGGCTTGAAGCATGAACGATTTGTTTTTGTGTAAACAAATGTCTTTAGGTAAATACGCTCTCATCCATCCGCACGAACGGGGTTTAGCTGATGGACATGTCGATTTCGATCTGAAAAAAACTGAGACAAACTGGTGGCAGCGTTATATGGGACATGATGTTTAATTTCGTTCAACTTGCTCATACTTAAGCTTTGGAGTTACTATTCAGTGATTAGGTAGGTAAATACAAGTCACATGTTTGTGGTATTTGCTGAGAGTGAACTATTCTAATTGGTTGAGTGTGACACTGTTATCCAACGCAACACATAAATATGTTTACAACAGAACACAACTGAGGCGTTCAATTCTAAAAGTCAACAATTCAAAATATTGAAAACTTCGAGTTGGCCCAGAAACGTCACTTGGGGCTACTCCCACATTTTCATTATTTTCCAGAAATTTTTTTATCTTACTTGTCCATATATGATGGTGTCAAATTTGACATTTTGTTGGGAAAAATGCAACAAAAAAACGGGCAAGAAGTCGACAAATCCACTTAGTTTGAGGCTAAAAGTCAACAAGTTCACCTTGCGCAGCCAAAGTTCGCTTGACACTTTATACTTTACAATTGTCATGACAATTGCACATTGCATGACATTTTACATACGTTTGATACTTTAAATTACACTTGACGGGGTCTGTGGTTGACACCATATTGGCCCTAAACACAGTAGTTTCATCGTGAATAGGGTGTCAAATTTCCGTTTTCCGTTTCCGTTTTCCGCAGGCAAATTTTTTCCGTTCCGTTTTCCGGCTGCTAAAATTTTTTTTCCGTTTTCCGTTCCGTTTTCCTGCAACTTTTTTTCCGTTTCCGTTTTTCCGGCTCATTTTCCGTTTTCCGGCTAAACTTTCAGTTTTTCCGCCTTTTTTCTGTTTTCCGCCTTAATTTCCAGTTTTTCCGCCTTTTTTCCATTTTCCGCCTCAATTTTCCATTTTTCCACCTCATTTTACCTTTTTCTGGCTCAACTTTCTGTTTTCTGATCAGCCAAACTGGTAAAAGTTCATGCAGATTGTCAATGATGTAAAAATTTTTTTCCATTTCCAGAAAAATTACTGCAAATTTTTTCCACTTCCAGCAAAATTTCAGCAAATTTTGTCCATTTTCTGGCAAAATTTCAGCAAGTTTTTCCATTTCCGTGCAAATTTGATTTTTCTGTTTCCGTTTTTCCGGCCTCTTTTTCCGTTTTCTGGCCGCTGAATATTTTTTCCATTTCCGTTTCCCGCCAAGTGCAAATTTTTTTCCGTTTTCCGTTCCGTTTTCCGGCCGCTGAAAAATATTTTCCGTAAAAAATTTTTTTTGACACCCTAATCGTGACTGATGTGAAAACTGAAATGACGACATGGCGACATCCAGCCTACTCTTATTGTATGCTATGTATGTGTTTTAGTTTTCAAATTTTTACTTTCATTTATTTAAATTTAAATTAAATAAAATCATTCAACCGTGTTCGTTAATTTGCATTTGAAAAATTTCAGTTTTCACACGAAGTCACGGTGAAAACTAGTGTGTGTAGGCACATTGGACACGCAGCACAGGCCATGAGTTTGGAATGAAACTTAAAAATTTACTCAAAATTGCATTAGATTCTTCACAGACCGGGGAGCGCGAAATGCTGCAACGCATCCTCACTTCGCTCGGTGGCTCGTGGACCAGTCTGGCTGCCACTGGCACCTTGACGCGCAGTGAGAAAACGCTCACGGCACTCGCCAAGGGCTTGTGGATCTTAAAATTGGAATACGTCTCGAAGTGTGAGGAGGAAGGCATGTTAGATGTGAGATGGGGTCGCTTGTTTTTATACGTGTTTGATTCTCCACTCTGCAGTGACGTAGCGATAAATTGATTGGGATGAGTTGTTGTGTACCGAACAAATTGATAATTTGTCTTTTGGGTGATGGAGACTGCGATGGATTTGATATTTTTATCTACCGTTTTTCCTCGAAATACCTCAACTGTGAATTAATTTTGTTTCATTGTTTGCCACTGTTAAAATTACAAATGTGGTGCCTTTTTAGGGATGGCCAAGGTTTTTTTAAAATAAAAAACGTTTTATTTTTTAAAAAACCTGACCATCGAAACCGTTTTAAAAAACCTTGGCCAAAATTTTTAGTACTAAACACTAGGTATTTTGCAATTTTTTGGCGCGCAAGCGCGCAATTTAACCTGTATTTTACCATTTGTGGTGGTTTTCATTGGTTTTGAGGCATTTTTAGTGTAAAAGCTTCCATTTGTTTGTGCTATTATGTCATAATAAGCCAGGATGTGCTAGTGTAGTATATAATATACAGCCTATGTGCCCCCACATACTAGTGCAGTGTGAACCACCACTGCCAATGCGTTAGCCTGCTCTTATATCCTTATTTAAGCACGTTTCCATACCCAACTTCACCTGAAGTAACGAATGTTAGACAACCGGCGAAATCCATAATGTGCCTACACACACTAGTTTACACCGTGACTTTGTGTGAAAACTGAAATTTTTTCAAATGCAAAGTAACGAACACGGTTGAATGATTTCATCTAATTTAAATTTGAATTTACATTAATGAAAGTTGGAATTTGAAAATTGGAAAATTAAAACACATATAGCATACAATAAGAGTAGGCTGAATGTCGCCATGTGGCCATTTCAGTTTTCACATCAGTCACGGTGAAAACTAGTGTGTGTAGGGCCAATAAGTCGACATAAGACAGATATTTTTGACAGAAATGGCCACTTATAATGCTATCCCATGACACCACAGCTAATCTATGGCTACATATAACATCACAAAGTACTGCCACCTGTCTGATTTACCTCTATATGTTGACTCATGACCATATCTAGGAGCTTTTGAAAAAAAACGGTTTTATTTTAAAATAAAACCGTTTTTTGAAAAAACGTTGTTTTTTTAAAAACCCTGTCGTTGGAAAAAAAAATTTTTTGGCCATCCCTATGCCTATTATAATACATTTAGTTATAAATACATATATATGTTGTCTTCTATAACGGCGCCAACGACGATGCCAATGCCAATCACGCGATGGTGTGGCGCCTACAAATGGCGCCAGCGCCATAATTCCATTCCGCAATTAAAGGGCCCAAATTTTATGGGGGCGCCGCCGGCCTCTGTTTACAATCCGCCCCCGTTCGAAAATACTGGCTACGTCCCTATTCATATGTTAGAGGCCATCTTGGTGACTCTTATAAATATGTAGCGACCTCTCAGTTATTGCTAGCCGCCTCGCACCATGAGTCTCAGCTTCAGAGCGCTTATAGTCATTCGATTGCAGGGCCGATTTGGAGAAGGAATGAAGCGCTGAGGTCGAGGCGCCTGCCGATTTATAGATATGAATACTTGAGCGCTTTCATGCTCGAAGCTGATGTCGACCCTAACAAGTATCTGATTGTAGGCACTGAGTCGACGCCGCGCGCGCAGAGAAAAAAGTTGTAAAATTTTATCATTATTTTTAGAATTTACTTTGTCTCTTCATTGTCGACATGTCTAGTTGCGAAAGCGAGTACACGTTTAGAAAGTGATCAGGGGTTCAGTTGGGGGGGGTTACCCCCCCCCCCCAAATCCGCCAGCTATCTATCTATCCCGGAGTCAAATTTTTTGGCTACTATCTCCCAAACCCCCCCCCCCCAATCGGCCAGCTATCTACCTATCTCGAGCGATTTTTGAGAACCTATACCCTGATTTTCGCTCAAAATCGCTATTTTTCATACCTTTATATATCTTTTGACCTCCAAAATCACTAGTTCATGCGTCTAACTGCCTATTTTCAGCTATTTTTAGTACTATATGTCCTTATATACCCATTTTTGGCCATTTTTCACCAACTTTTAGCGTTTTTTCTCCTTTTCCTCCCTTCTATATGCCTATATATTGAACCCCCGCGAACCCCCCCCCCCAAACCCCCCCAATCCCCCCAGAAAGTTTTTCAGCTATCTATCCATCCGGAGGAGCGATTTGCTATCTATATGAACCCCCATGGGGGTCCAAAACTACAAAACCCCTGAAAGTGATTCCATTACTTTTGTAGTATTTGATTGAATTACTACAAATTTATCAAATATTATACTTTGATAACTACCTAATACTGTAATGATGTCTAGCCAAAAAAATACGCTATGACCTTAAATTATTTAGAAAGTTAACCAATACAGGTGTGCCAATTATGCAGCGGGGGTTGAATTGAATGTCAAAATATTTCAGGTAAAAATGTGCAATAAATTATTTTCTTGCAGTTGCTTTTGTTGCTGTTTGTTAGCTTCCGTTGGTGTAACTTCCATGTACCTAACTTTTTTAACAATGAAAGTAGGTATACTCGGCGGACCGCAAAGTATGCCAAGAATTCTACCATAATTGATGAATAAAATCTTGTTATGTATTTCGTAATTAATTATTCATAGTGAAAACGAAATATTTTGTTGAAAAACTGTATAACTTTTGGTTCATTATTCAGATGGGTTATGGTAGGTTTCCATACTAACTGTCATGTCCGCTGAGTATACATAAATATACATTTATCCATGTGAATAGAGCCGTCTGCTTTTGCCCCCATGCCCATTACGATATAATAGAGTAGCCGAGTATAAAGTTCAAATGGATCGGGATCAGGATTGTTTTTATTATTATTGGGAGTTTTATCGGGATCCCGTTTGAACCCTAGCCGGGCAGAGTTGTTGAAAGTAAATACTGAACTAAGTAAACGTAAAGTATTTTATTTTTATTCATATATTTTTTTTTGTTTTTTTATAGAGTACAGAAAACGTAAAGTAAGGATTTTTTTTTCTTTGCCGCTGCGTAAAAGATGAGTAAACATAAATACCCGCATTTTTACTCGGATAAAACGTAAAAGCAAAAATTGTTTTTGATTTTGTACCTAGGAAGACGTAAAAATGAGTAAAAGTAAAAGCTAGAGTCGACGATTTGCCTACCTATCGCAACTTCTATCATTTCGCTACCATTTTGCAGCCGTTTCAATTCCTTTCAGTAGTTTTTGCTTTTATTCACCCAAAAAAGTTTTCCCAATTACGTTTTCTGTACTCGTGTACATTCATAAAGTTGCGAGCAAGTGAGTACCGGTATTTTTTCAGGGGAACGTAAACGTATTTACGCACTACTCTAGTTTACATATTTATCGAGTAAACGTAAACACGTTTACAACTACGCATGTAGCCGGGTACCCATTCAAGCAATGAAGGTGTATAGGTAAATTAAAAGTGTGTTTACCATCAAAAAAATTTTGACAAAAACTTGTACTCTTGTGTTAGTCAATTACTGAGTCATTTAGCATGTACCATAAAATTGAACGTCATTTGATTTGAAAATTTGTATAATTTGCTGGCATGTGTTACTTTCTTCATTCGTATGAACCCTGTTCTAACGTATCACGATAATTGTTTTTAATATGTGTTATGCATTGCCCGGATCACAAACCGTAGCTTTTATCATTTAAGTTCTCTTTACACTCTATTTGGTGGGGAGGGGGGTATTTTTTCTCAGCTCGTTTACACCTGAGAGTATTTCGAGGGGGGGGGGCTATTTCGAGTAAATACGGTAAATATGCAACTGCAGTGCGTTAAGGCACGAATTGATTTCTGGCTGTGTAATTTATGCGTGTGCGTTGATGTTATTATGCCACAGAATTAATTACATGATACTCTTTCATTGCATCGGATTGACTGGATATGACAGTATTCGATATACTCGTCTACATGACATCTCCATGATATCAGCTCTCAAAAGATCACAACCACTACCGTTATCCAGCAATCCACTGTCGACAAGAACCTATTACCTACTTTGCATCACCCACACCCTACTACTTACACAAATCGATCACAGAGACAAAGCCGCTCTAGACGCCGGTGTTCTGTTTGATCCAGTCGCGGAAGGAGGGCACGTGCGCGTACACGGCGGGCAGGTCGGGCGCTGCGCAGTCGCCCCCGTAGGACACCACGCCCGCCAGCACGAAGCGGCTGTTGCGCCTGGCCACCAGCGGACCGCCGCTGTCGCCCTGCGTGGACGGGTTGGGTGTTGAGGTGCGTTTGTGTGTGTGTATGGCGGTGTGCCTCAGCGCATCTAAGCTCGCAGCGCATGTAAACTCCCAGTGCATCTACGCACCTTACGCATGGGAGCTTAGATGCGCTGAGAGTTTCCGCCGTTGTATCACGTACCTGGCACGAGTCCTTGGCGTTGCCGAGGGCGCACATCTCGTTGCTGCTCAGGCGCCACTTGCGCTGGCAGGTCGAGAACTCGCTCCTCAGCACCACGTGGTGCAGCTCGTTGGGGCCCGCCGCCCCAGTCGCCAGAGCTCCCCAGCCTGTGCGTGTGTTTGCATTGGACACTGCACGTTTCAACCAGCACAAAGTGTGTGTGTGTTTCGCAGCAGCGCACCTGACACGACGAGACCCTCTCCGTCCTTGCGCCAGCTGTCACCGCTGCTCGGCAGGCAGATGGGCTGGATCTTGTCGCTGCGCATTGCGTGGTACTATAGTGACAAAGTTGTCAGTCGAGTGCACCTGGTGCCCACTCACTTGTAGTTTGCGTTGGAGCTGAGCTTGATGAGGGCGATGTCGTTGCCGTTGCCCGAGCTGGTGCCGCTGTAGCCGGGGTGTTTGATCACGCGGCTCGCACTCACCTCGGTGCCCTGCCATTTGCTGTGCTGGCCAAGGAAGATCTTGAAGCGGTCGGGTGACGCCACATTCCTGGCATTGAAAATGGAAGGTTGGAACATCTCGTTTTTGTCAACTGAGATATCGATTGCGTCAACTAAGCATTAGTAGACGCTGAGTCAACTATAATTTCGATGCCAACTAGTGTGTGGGGCTTAATTGTGTCCATTTGCGTGTGCAAGTACCTGCCAGCTTTGTCGTCGACGACGCAGTGGCTGGCGGTGACGATCCAGTTGGGTGCGATCAGGGAGCCGCCGCACGCGAAGCCGCTGTTGCTGCCCGGCTTGGTCTTGAAGATCCACACCTGCCAGGGGTACGAGTGCGGCTCCGCCTCGGCGCCGCCCACGATGCCCGCGCCCAGCCCGTCGATCGAATTCGACGACATCCTGTGTATTGGTGAAAGGGTCGAGTTGGGGTTGTTTATAAAGATATTTTTATTGGACCTAATTTTCTTTGAAATTATACGCGGCCGACAGCACACTTAGTATGAAAACCTACCATAAGCCATCTGAATAATGAACCAAAAATAAACAGTTTTTTCATCATTATATTTTGTTTTCACTATGGAATAATTAATTACGAAATTTATCACTAGATTTTTTTCACTAAATTATGGTAGGTTTTCAGACAAGGTGTGCTGGGGCAGGCCTGATACGCACACGTGCCCGATACGCACATATGCCCGTTTTTTTCACTTGACACTTTTTCAAGTGATTTTTAGATATGAGTAAAGTGAAAAAAAGTCGCGCAATGACATGACTGAACTTTTTTCACTTCACTCATATCTTAAAATCACTTGAAAATGTGTCAAGTGAAAAAAACAGTGAAAAATAGCCATTTTTCACTGTTTTTCATTTGACACATTTTCAAGTGATTTTCAGATATGAGTGAAGTGAAAAAGTTTACTAATGTCATTGCGCAACTTTTTTTCACTTTACTCATATCTGAAAATCACTTGAAAAAGTGTCAAACGAAAAAAACGGGCATATGTGCGTATCGGGCACGTGTGCGTATCAGTGCACGCCCGGTGTGCTGTCCGCCGAGTATGCCTTGAAGGATTGATTGATTGATTGAAAAGAATTGATTTTTTTTAGCTTTTCTTTACCTAGTTTTAGTGACGTTTCTTCCTTTTTGCCTTCTACACATTGAAAAAATAGGTTTGAACGGGGCATGCCCAATACGCACATCTGCCCGTTACGCACATTTGCCCGTTTTTTCACTTGACACTTTTTCAAGTGATGTTCAAGTATGAGTGAAGTGAAAAAAAGTTGTGAAATGAGATTAGTGAACTTTTTTCACTTCTCTCATATCTGAAAATCACTTGAAAAAGTGTCAAGTAAAAAAAAAACGGGGAAATGTGCGTAACGGGCAGATGTGCGTATTAGTACACCCTCGTTTGAACCCCTGAATCCCCCCAAAGGAATGTTTTTCAGCAATTTTCCTTCCAGAGTGGCAATTTCCTAAATATCTATCTGAACCCCTGTTCTTTGAACATAATATTCTTTGTGTGTGCCAGTCCTGGTGCCTAATCACAATATGTTTTCACCACTTTTCCGCAATTGCTAGCACCCTAGGAAAACGTTCCCCCCCTAGACCGTGAAGGGCGCACCTGAGCCTGGGCGGGTGGGAGCGGTCGGGGGTGCCGCAACTGGCGGCCGCCAGCGCGACGAACATCGGCAGCAGGCACAGCGACAGCATGCTTTCTTCTGTTTTCTTGATTTTCTGAATGGTTGTTGGGTGCTTGAATGGAATGCTGCTTTGTGGTCGATTCAGCTCTTTTATATGGTTCAATTTGCGTGGGTGATGCTTGAATTAAATGAAAAGTGAACTGCTTATTTGGTCAAGCTGCGCTTGGTCAAACAAAGCTTAGAGAAAAGATGTTGTGTCTGGGTGTCGAATTTCTTTTTCTGCTTTGTGCAGGCAAATTTTCTCCGTTTCCGTTTAACTGGGCGCTAAATCTTTTTCTCAATTTTTCCCACTCATTTTCCGTGTTCCATCAATTTTTCTGTGTTTTTTTTCTGGCTCATCATTTTGAAGAAATTTTCTGTGTGTTTTTTCAGCCACGCTATCTGGCAAATTTTCTATGTTTTTTTTCTGGCTCATCTTCCATTTTTCAGCTCAACTTTCTGTTTCAGTCAAACTGATATGCATGCATGCATGTTTTTTAATTACGCGAATGTTTTCTGTTTCGAGCAAATTTTTTTCCATTTTCGTGCAAATTTTGCTTTCCGTTTTCCGGCATTTAATTTTTCCATTTGCCGTTTTCTGGCAAGTGCAAAAAAAATTTCCAACACAATTTTTCTTTGACACCCTTAGTTGTGGCTTGAAGCATGAACGATTTGTTTCTGTATAAACAAATGTCTCAATGCAAACACGCTCTCATCCATCCGCACGTACGGGGTTTAGCTGATGGACATGCCCGGCAGTCTGCCACTGATACCCGTCGATTTCGATCTAAAAAACTGACAAACTGGTGGAAGCGTTAAATGGGACATGATGTTTAATTTTGTTCAACTTGCTCATACTTAAGCTTTGGAGTTATCATTCAGTGATTAGGTAGGTACAAGTCACATGTTTGTAGTGTGTGCTGAGAGTGCACTATTCTACCTAATTGGTTTAGTGTGACACTGTTATCCAACGCAACACATAAATATGTTTACAACACAAGACAACTGAGGCGTTCAATTCTAAAAGTCAACAAGTCAAAGTATAGAAAATTTCGAGTTGGCCCAGAAACGCCACTTGGGGCTACTCCCGCATTTTCATTTTTATCTATAAATTTTTGATCTTGTCCATATATGATAGTGTCAAATTTGACATTTTTTGGGAAAGTCGACAAGCCCACGTAGTTTTAGGCTAAAAGTCAAGCTAAATGGCTTAGCCAAAGTTCACTTGACACTTTATACTTTGCATTTGTAATGACAATTGCACATTGCATGACATTTTACATGACATTTGATACTTTACTTTACACTTTACGGGGTCTGTGGTTCACACCATATTGGACACGCAGCACAGGCCATGAGTTGTTGGGAATGAAGCTTTAAGACTCGCTTCGCGTAAGAACCAAACCTGTGAAAGCACAAAAAAAATTTTTGCGTTTTTTATCGCGAATTTGAAATCTACATATATAGAAACTCAAAATTTCCTTCCATACATATATCCGAAAATGTCATCTTCCTACTGAAAAAATTGATCAAATTCAAAAGTCTTCATTTTTTGGGCTGTTTTTTGGAAATTCATAACTTTTGCTTGACATTATCTATCAATATAATATTTTGGATTTTTATTAAGATAGTTTTGGAGATTAATTGGTCCATACAAATAAACTTCAGCAAATTTTTTTTTCTCACTGAAAATGATGGCTGAAATTTTGAAAATGGACCCAAATTTTCAGTTTGTAATTGAGAGCTTAGCTTTTTTTACAAAAACTGTCCTCAATTGCATAGTTTATGATGAAAAATCTAAAATAATCTAAAATAAAATCTCAAAACTAGGCCTGCACTTTTTTTCCTGAACAGATTGAAACACCTGTGTCACCATCACATACAATCCCATTCTGAAGACTCAGATGAAGTTTTATAAAAAAAGTTTCCATCATAACCTTAGGTTATTTTTCCATGGTCTTTCATTTGTATGTCTCCATTTTTGATGAAACACAATTTGGAAGGGTGCTGTCATACAAAAGTGCACTTTTTCTGCAGTTATCACAAGCATGGTCATGCAATATCTAAAAATAATTCAATTTGTACCAGTAACTATGTGTTCTGACAGTGACTTTTAGCTGGCCATTTGTTTTTTTGCAGTGAACAGTTTGGATGAAATGTGACTAATAAGAGTGCACTATAGAGGAACAAACAATTGTTCAAATGTTGATAGCATTCTGATGGCAAGCAGAAACAAAAAATGACCACACGGCCAGCTAAAGGACACTATCAGCGCACTTAGTTACTGGTACAAATGAACTGTTTTTGGATATTGCATGACCATGCTTGTTATAATTGCGGAAAAAGTGCATTTTTGTATGACAGCACCCTTCCAAATTGTGTTTCATAAAAAATGGAGACATACAAATGAAAGAACATGGAAAAATAACGTAAGGTTATGATGGAAACTTTTTTTATATAACTTCATCTGAGTCTTCAGAATGGAATTGCATGTGATGGTGACATGTGATGATGTTTCAAACTGTTCTGGAAAAAAGTGCAGGCCTAGTTTTTAGATTTTATTGTTTCATCATAAACTATGCAATTGAGGACAGTTTTTGTAAATAAAGCTAAGCTCTCATTTACAAACTGAAAATTTGGGTCCATTTTCAAAATTTCAGCCATCATTTTCAGTGAGAAAAAAAAGTTTGTTGAATTTTGTTTGTATGGGCCAAATAATCTCCAAAACTATCTTGATAAAAATCCAAAATATTATATTGATAGGTAATGTCAAGCAAAAGTTATGAATTTCCAAAAAAAAAAACAGCCCAAAAAATGATGACTTTTGACTTTTATCAATTTTTTCAGTCGGAAGATGACATTTTCGGATATATGTATGGAAGAAACTTTTGAGTTTCTATATATGTAGATTCCAAATCCACGATAACGACGCAACAAAAAATTTTTTGTGATTTCACAGTTTTGGGCATGTTTGGTTCTTAGGGAAAGCGAGTCTTAAAATTTACTCAAAATCGCATTTTGTGCACTTTTAGAAATAGACGCCTTAACTAGATTCTTCACAGACCGGGGAGCGCGAAAGACTGCAACGCATTCTCACTTCGCTGGGTGGCTCGTGGACCAGTCTGGCTGTCACTGGCTCCTTGACGCGCAGCGAGAAGACGCTCACGGCGCTCGCCAAATGCATTGTGGATCTTGAAATTGGAATACGTCTCAAACTGTGCGACGAAGGCATGTTGTTAGATGTGAGATGGGGTCGCTTGTTTTTGTACGGATTTGATTCTCCACTCTGCAGGGACTAAGGATGGCCGATGTTTATTGTTTTATTTTTTTGTTTTTTTTTAAAACCTGTAATGAAACCATTTTTTTAAACATCAGCCAATTTTTTTTGTACTTATGCACTAAGTAATGTTTTCGGCGGAAGCGCACAATTTCGCATACCCATTACCATTGGTGGTTGTTTTCACTGGTTTTGAGGCATTTTTAGTGTGAAAGCTTCCATTTGTTCGTGCTATTGTGTCATAATAAGCTATGATATGTTAGTGTAGTATATAATAACCAGCCAATGTACCCATAACCATATTTGGGAGCTTTTAAAAATACCGTTTTATTTATTTAAAAAATGTTTTTAAAAAGGTTGTTTTTCAACAGGGTCATTAAAACATGTTTTGGCCATCCCTAGCTGAGACTTAGCGATAAATTGATTGGTATGAATTGTTGTCTACGGAACAAATTACTAGTTTGTTTTTTGTGTGATGGCGACCTTGATGGATTTGATATTTTTAGCTACCGTATTCCCAAAATACCCCCTCGAAATACCACCTCAAAAAGGCCACTGAATTAATTTTGTTTCATTGATTTCAGTGTTAAAATTACAAATGTGGTGCCTATTATTATACGTTTAGGTATAAGTATATGTGTTGTCTTCGCCATGGTGTGGTGCCAGCGCCATAATTCCATTCCGCAATTATAGGATCCAAATGTTAAGAGGGGGTGCCGCCGCCCTCGTTCGCCGGCCTCCGTTTACAATCCGCCCCCGTTCAAAAGTACTGGCTGCGTCGACCCTATTCCTATTTTAGAGGCCATCTGGGTGAATCTTGTATGTAGCAACCTCTCAGTTATTGATAGCCGCCTAAGGATGGGCAACGGTCACAGCCTAAGTGCCGTTACTTACTACTTGTTTCTATGTTGCGCTAATACATAGTCATTCGATTGCAGGGCCGATGAGGTCAAGAACGACAAGCTGGTGGTGCCGCAGGACATTTCGCACGTGCTGGTCGACCTCAAGTCGGACATTTGGAGAAGGAATGAAGCCGTCGACCGGCCCGCGCTGAGGTCGAGGCGCCTGCCGATTTATAGATATGAATACTTGAGCGCTTTTATACTCCGGTTACTTTACACCTTGCACGCGTAGTTCCCGCTGGAAGTCTGCCAACGATGGTTAACGCGTGCGAGTTTCATAAAAACATGACAAAGTTGATTGTTGTAATAATGTTTTTCATTAACATATTCACATAGATAAATTTTTTCATCTTTTCATGGAAATCGCATGATTTAACAATCATTGGCACGCTTCCAACACGAGACATAAATCAGTGCGAGGGCAGAGTATCATGTACGCCGAGTATATGCTCGAAGCGGATGTCGACCCTAACAAGTATCTGATTGACGGCACTGAGTCATAAATCAAATTACCGTATTTCCTCGAAATACCCCCGGGGGGTGATTGTTTCAGAGTGATAATTTTGAGGGGGGTATTTCGAGGGGGGCTTATTTTTTCGCCAGAAATTTTTTGAAATACCGGTACAAATTCGTCGTTTGTAACGTACGCAGACGACGAAACATACAGTCTATACACTCACATAAGTATGCAGATGGTAAAAAGGTTCTAACGTATCACAGTTAGGGTTGGCCGATGTTTTGTTTTAAACGTTTTTTTAAAGGTTTTTTTTAAAACGGCGTCCGAAATGTTTTTGTTTTTTTTTAAAAACATCGGCCCAAATTTTTAGTACTAAGCACTAGGTATTTTGCTAAATTTTTGCGCGCAAGTGCGCAATTTCACACACAAATTGACATTGGTGGTTGTTTTCATTGGTTTTGTGGCATTTTTAGTATCAAAGTATCCATTTCTATGTGCTACCATGGGTTAATAAGCCGTCATATGTTGCTGTAGTATATAATATTGAGTTAATGTGCTTCCATGTACCTCCACAGTGTGTAACTTCACTCCCAAAGTAACAACCTCCTTTTATAACCTTGTTTGATCACTATTCCGTGCCAAACTTTACCTGAAGTCACGAACATTCGACTATAAGGCGATATACGAACGATATGTCGACGAAAAATGGATATTTTTGACACAAATCACCACTTATAATGCTATCCCATGGCTCCACCGACATTATATGGTGATATATAACATCACAGAGTATTGCCACTGTCTGATATACCTATATGTATATGTTGACACAAGGTCATATCTGGGAGCTTTTAAAAAAAACACGTTTTTTATAAAAAAACATCGAGTGGAAAAAACGTTCTTTTTCCAACCCTAATCACAGTGGTTCTTTTTAACGTCTGTTCTGCATTCCCCGGATCACAAACCGCAGCTTTAGTCATGCATGTTCCCTTTACATACAATTAGGGGGGTATTTCGAGGGTGTGGGTAATTATTTCATAGTGTCCATTTTGATGGGGGGTATTTCGAGGGGGTGGGTAATTATTTCATAGTGTCCATTTTGATGGGGGGTATTTCGAGGAAATACGGTATCATGACTCATAAAAAGTTACAAATTTTTGTCATGATTTTTAGAATTTTACTTGTCTTTTTCATTGTCAACATATCTAGTTGCGATAGCGAGTATGTACACGTTTAGAAACTGATTCCATTACTTGGATGACTACCTAATACGTTAACGATGTCTAGCCAAATAAAATACGCGATGACCTTAAAATATTTACCGTATTTCCTCGAAATACCCCCCGGGTGATTGTTTCAGAGTGAGAATTTTGAAGGGGGGTTAAACGATGGGGGCTGATTATTTCGCCAGAAATTCTTTTGAAATTGCAGTACAAATTTGTCGTCTGTAAACTACGCAGACGTAGAAAAATGCAACAATAACCGCTAAATATAAGAGTCTATTGACTTATATAAGTGTGTAAAACTGTTCTAACGTTACAATTCATTGTTTTTAAAGTGTGTTATGCATTGCCCGAATCACAAACCGCAGTTTTGTCATGTACGTTCTCTGTACACTCAATTTGGGGGGGGGGGGGGTATTTCAGGAAATACGGTACAAAGTTTCTGAATACGGGTGTGCCAATTATGTAGCGGGGGTCGGATTGAATGTCAATATATTTCATGTAAAAATGTGCAATAAATTATTTTCTTGCTGTTGCTTTTGTTGCTGTTTGTCACGCTTCCGTTGGTGTAACTTCCATGTACCTAACTTATTCAACAATGAAAGTATATAAATATATATATTTATCCATGTGAATAGAGCCGTCTGCTTTTGCCCCCATGCCTATTACGATATAATAGAGTAGCCGAGTATATAGTCCAATTGGATCGGGATTCGGGATCAGGATTGTTTTTATTATTTTGGGGATTTTGATCGGGATCCCGTTTGAACCCTAGCCGGGCAGAGTTGTTGAAAGTAAATACTGAACTAAGTAAATGTAAATTATTTTATTTTTGCTCACCCCGAGTACAGAAAACGTAAAGTAAAGATTTTTTACTTTGACGCTGCGTAAAAGATGAGTATACATAAATACCAGCATTTTTACTCGGAGAATACGTAAAAGTAATTTTTTTGATTTTGTACATAGGAAAACGTAAAAATCAGTAAAAGAAAAAGCTACAGTCGGCGATTTCCCTACCTATCGCAACTTCTAAACACCTTCCCACCCAAGTCCGGCCCCCTATTCGGATGCCCTATCTCCAGCTGTGGGCAGGGTGGAAAGCTAAAAGTTGGGTGGTATGTAGGCGCAAGCCCCCTCTACCATTCATGAATGGAAGGGGCCATGGCGACTCACTACAGGGTGGGTTGCCCTATATGTCAAAAAAATTTGGTGTTTTTGCTGTCCCACCCAGTTCCGGCCCCCACTTGATTTGTTATACTGTGGTCTGGAAAATAGGTGCCAGACATTGATTGCACCACAGGAAAATGGCACCATGGTGTGGCACCCTTTGGCACCCCCAAATGGCACCAGCACCATTCCATTGCTAATTTTGAGGCCTCCCAGTAAGGAGCAGATAAAAATTTATAAATTGAAAATTTATTTTTTGCTTTAATTTTTTACACACTTGACACGCTGGTTTAGGATGTTTTATAGAGGAGGGTTTAAGGTTCAAAATTGTGTAAAAAAACATTACCTCTAAAGTGCCTCCATAAAAAATTTACTTGCAGTGAATTTTATGACATCATAATGATGTCATCACAGGAACATAAATTGTCAAAATTTACAATTTTAAATTCACCCCAGTAAATTTTCTAATGGAGGCATTATGGAGGTGCCGTTCTATTGGAGGCTGCCGTTCTATTTTTTTCACGAATTATTTCACACATTTTTCGTTTGAACACAGTACAATTTTTATGAAACTTGAACAAGATTATAATACCAGATGATCAATTTGTAATTTAATATCAATATTGAATGCCTTGAACGTTCTCACCATCCATTTCTATGTTTGTATGTGTTCTGGCACCCTTCCAACGTATTATCTACCTGCCGTTCTATTAGAGGTGCCGTTCTATTGGAGGCTGCCGTTCTATTGTTTTCGTGAGTGCAAAAATAGGCCAAAACCTGCCGTTCTATTGGAGGTGCCGTTCTATTGGAGGTGCCGTTCTATTGGAGGTATGTCGTTCTATTAGAAGAAATACTGTAAATATGCAACTGCAGTGCGTTAAGGCACGAATTGATTTCTGGCTGTGTAATTTATGCGTGTGCGTTGATGTTATTATGCCACAGAATTAATTACATGATACTTTTTCATTGCATCGGATTGACTGGATATGACAGTATTCGATATACTCGTCTACATGACATCTCCATGATATCAGCTCTCAAAAGATCACAACCACTACCGTTATCCAGCAATCCACTGTCGACAAGAACCTATTACCTACTTTGCATCACCCACACCCTACTACTTACACAAATCGATCACAGAGACAAAGCCGCTCTAGACGCCGGTGTTCTGTTTGATCCAGTCGCGGAAGGAGGGCACGTGCGCGTACACGGCGGGCAGGTCGGGCGCTGCGCAGTCGCCCCCGTAGGACACCACGCCCGCCAGCACGAAGCGGCTGTTGCGCCTGGCCACCAGCGGACCGCCGCTGTCGCCCTGCGTGGACGGGTTGGGTGTTGAGGTGCGTTTGTGTGTGTGTATGGCGGTGTGCCTCAGCGCATCTAAGCTCGCAGCGCATGTAAACTCCCAGTGCATCTACGCACCTTACGCATGGGAGCTTAGATGCGCTGAGAGTTTCCGCCGTTGTATCACGTACCTGGCACGAGTCCTTGGCGTTGCCGAGGGCGCACATCTCGTTGCTGCTCAGGCGCCACTTGCGCTGGCAGGTCGAGAACTCGCTCCTCAGCACCACGTGGTGCAGCTCGTTGGGGCCCGCCGCCCCAGTCGCCAGAGCTCCCCAGCCTGTGCGTGTGTTTGCATTGGACACTGCACGTTTCAACCAGCACAAAGTGTGTGTGTGTTTCGCAGCAGCGCACCTGACACGACGAGACCCTCTCCGTCCTTGCGCCAGCTGTCACCGCTGCTCGGCAGGCAGATGGGCTGGATCTTGTCGCTGCGCATTGCGTGGTACTATAGTGACAAAGTTGTCAGTCGAGTGCACCTGGTGCCCACTCACTTGTAGTTTGCGTTGGAGCTGAGCTTGATGAGGGCGATGTCGTTGCCGTTGCCCGAGCTGGTGCCGCTGTAGCCGGGGTGTTTGATCACGCGGCTCGCACTCACCTCGGTGCCCTGCCATTTGCTGTGCTGGCCAAGGAAGATCTTGAAGCGGTCGGGTGACGCCACATTCCTGGCATTGAAAATGGAAGGTTGGGACGTCTCGTTTTTGTCAACTGAGATATCGATTGCGTCAACTGAGCACTAGTAGACGCTGAGTCAACTATAATTTCGATGTCAACTAGTGTGTGGGGCTTAATTGTGTCCATTTGCGTGTGCAAGTACCTGCCAGCTTTGTCGTCGACGACGCAGTGGCTGGCGGTGACGATCCAGTTGGGTGCGATCAGGGAGCCGCCGCACGCGAAGCCGCTGTTGCTGCCCGGCTTGGTCTTGAAGATCCACACCTGCCAGGGGTACGAGTGCGGCTCCGCCTCGGCGCCGCCCACGATGCCCGCGCCCAGCCCGTCGATCGAATTCGACGACATCCTGTGTATTGGTGAAAGGGTCGAGTTGGGGTTGTTTATAAAGATATTTTTATTGGACCTAATTTTCTTTGAAATTATACGCGGCCGACAGCACACTTAGTATGAAAACCTACCATAAGCCATCTGAATAATGAACCAAAAATAAACCGTTTTTTCATCATTATATTTCGTTTTCACTATGGAATAATTAATTACGAAATTTATCACTAGATTTTTTTCATCAAATTATGGTAGGTTTTCAGACTAGGTGTGCTGTCCGCCGAGTATACCTTGAAGGGGGTACAAATATTTATGATCCGTAAATAGATTTTTTTATAGCTGTTTTATAGCTGTTCTTTACCTAGTTTTAGTGACGTTTCTTCCTTTTTGCCTTCTACACATTGAAAAAATAGGTTTGAACGGGGCATGCCCAATACGCACATCTGCCCGTTACGCACATTTGCCCGTTTTTTCACTTGACACTTTTTCAAGTGATGTTCAAATATGAGTGAAGTGAAAAAAAGTTGTGAAATGACATTAGTGAACTTTTTTCACTTCACTCATATTTGAAAATCACTTGAAAAAGTGTCAAGTAAGAAAAAACGGGGAAATGTGCGTAAACGGGGAAAACGTTCCCCCCTAGACCGTGAAGGGCGCACCTGAGCCTGGGCGGGTGGGAGCGGTCGGGGGTGCCGCAACTGGCGGCCGCCAGCGCGACGAACATCGGCAGCAGGCACAGCGACAGCATGCTTTCTTCTGTTTTCTTGATTTTCTGAATGGTTGTTGGGTGCTTGAATGGAATGCTGCTTTGTTGTCGATTCAGCTCTTTTATATGGTTCAATTTGCGTGGGTGATGCTTGAATTAAATGAAAAGTGAGCTGTTTGTTTGGTCAACCTGCGCTTGATCAAACAAGCTTAGAGAAAAGATGTTGTGGATAGATCATAAATTGTGTCTTTCATTATGAACAACATGTCTTAATGCAAACACTGGTCTCATCCCACTGCATGTTGTAAGAATCTAAAATTTCACTTGAAAAAGGTCTGCTGTAGCTTTAGTTGGTTTTCCAAACATGGATGATGTGGGTCTCTGCTTCATTCTCATGGAGGTTGAACTGAAATTGTTGGGTTGCAAGTAGGGTGTCAAAAAAAAAATTTCATGGAAAACGGAAACGGAAACAAAGTTTCAGCGGCCGGAAAACGGAACGGAAAACAGGAAAAAATTCTCACTTGGTGGAAAACGGAAACGGAAAAAAAATTTCAGTGGCCGGAAAACGGAAAAAGGGGCTGGAAAAGCGGAAACAGAAAAATGAAATTTGCACGGAAACGGAAAAATTTGAAATTTTGCAGGAAAAAAAAATTGCTGAAAGTTTGCTTGAAGTGGAAAAAATTTGCAGAAATTTTGCTGGAAAAAATTCACATAATTGACAATCTGCATGAATGTTCACTAGTTTGGCTGGAACATAACACAGAAAGTTGGGCCAGAAAAAGGTAAAATGAGGAGGAAAAACAGAAAATTGAGGTGGAAAACAGAAAAAAGGTGAAAAAACTGGAAAATGAGCCGGAAAATGGAAAAAAAGCGGAAAATCTGAAAAATTTGCGGAAAATGGCAATTTGCCGGAAAAATGGAAACGGAAATTTAAGCGGCCGGAAAACGGAACGGAAAATGGAGAAAAAAAGTTCAGCAGCCGGAAAACGGAACATAAAACAGAAAAATTTTGCCTGCGGAAAACGGAAATTTGACACCCTAGTTGCAAGTTTAAAAATGATCAACTGCATCTGAATAGGGAATGTGATTACTGTGATGTGAATAGTAAATGTGATCACCGCGTATTAATTAACAGTGGCAATTTTATGGTAACAAGTGAATTTCCATCGATTAGTTGAAGCTGAATTATTCTCTTAGTAGGCTGAATGATGGTTCAAAACCACCATGCTTAGTTAAAACAGGACTGATACTTTCATTTTACAAGGACTGTAGCTGTATTATACTTTTGTGCTTTTTATGCATGGAGCTTATACTGCCAATCCCCAAATTGGCCTTATTTTGTCATGTGTTATTTTTCCATGAGCATTGTTACTGGGATTTCTCGGGATGATATCGGTTATCTGGACATATTAAATTACCATGCACACCGTGTTCGATTTGTTTGTTAACACGGTTGTGGGTTTTCCCACCAGTCCTTTATTCAAATTATCGTTGGGACGATACATTGTGTCGAATGTTGATTACCGACCATTTTTATATCGAATCGATATTGATCATTTTGAAAAAATATTAAATATCGACTATTGATTCATATTGAATATTGAACATTTTTACTATTGAATATCTATATCGAAGGTCCATATCGATAACAAATATCGAAATTCAGAAAAAAATCAATTAGCATAATATCTATATCTAAAAGTCATCCTGTCACAACCGTAATTGCCACGACTTGTCACTGAATTGTAATCAAAACTGAGATAAAATAAAAATTCCCTGCCTGTTTAGAAACGAATTAAATACGTATTTATTTATCATGTGTAATCATGCACAACCGGTGCCACCACACCGATGTTACCATCGCTGTATGTTGGAAGCAAAGTTGTTAAACGTACTGAACTTTTTTAAAGTAAACGTAAACGGGAAGTATTTTTCTTTTACTCATCCCTGAGTACAGAAAACGTATTTTTTTAATACTTTTACTGCGTAACACGTGAGTAAAATACTTTTTCCCATGGAAAACGTAAAAACGAGATTTTTTCTGGGGAAAACGTAAAAACGGGTATTATTTCTCAGAAACGTAAAATAGAGTATTTTTCACAGAAAAAGTCAGTATTTTTCAATTTTTACTGTGGTATACATCTAATATGTGTTTTCTCTCCTGATAATTATTTATTAGGAGAATGTCCTATGGTTGTCACTTTCTGTTTGGCAAAATGACATTTTCTGTCCCCTCAAAATACGTTTTCTGTACTCGCGTACTTTCAAAAAGTACGCGAGTAAGTGAGTACCGGAAACGTAAACGTGATTACGCAGTACTCGAGTATACCTATTTATAGAGTAAACGTAAATACGTTTTAACAACTATGGTTGGAAGCAGGGGTCTGCAATGGGGGAATGCTATCCCACAAATCGACCAGCTATCTATCTATTTCGGAGACCGCTCTATATCTGTCTATTCTAAGCCAGAATGGGGTTAATTTTGTCTTGAGCTCGTTTAGACCTGCGGGTATTGCCGGGAGGGGGTTAAGTCAAGGGGGTATTTCGAGGAAATACGGTATCCTCTTAGCCCCTGCGCAAATTGCTCTGCTATCGACCTACCGTATTTGCTTGAATAATCCCCCTGGGGGATTATTATTTCGTCAGACTTCTTTGAGGGGGGGACTATTCGAGGGGGGAATTATTCAAGGGGGGATTATTATTTCGTCAAACGTTCCAAGCATGTTTGTATAAAATAGTTTCACGAATTATGCTTTATCGACACAATAATGTTCCATTTAGGTTCAAATTGGGCAAAACAAATTGATCGACTCTCTTAAGGGGGGATTATTCAAGGGGGGAATTATTTTTTCCTGACTTGTCTTACAGGGGGGGATTATTCGATGGGGGGAATTATTCAAGGGGGAACTATTCAAGCAAATACGGTATATGGAGGAAAAATCTACCATCACTCAGAAAGAGCGATTTTCTATCAATCGAAACCCGTGCGGGTCGAAACCTGCAGAATGGAAACCTCTGTGTAAATAGAATACCTTTCAAGTAACTCGATCATACGATAAATCTGATCCAGCGATCATAAATGTGCGGGCGTGGGCGCGTCTTGTCGCTCTACCGGCAGATTCTGCGTCTAGGCCGGACTTGGCGCGCCGCGGATCCGAACAAAACATTGACGGAAAGAGAGTATATCAGGCAGCACGCCGGCGAGTTGTTCAGGAAGAATAAACAGGTGCGGTTTATGGATGCGCGGAGAAAATCTTGGTTTTGTGAGTGTTGGAATCTGCAGTTATATTGGGCCCACAAACACTAGTTGACATCGCAAATAAATGTCAACCAAATAGCATCAAAAAAATTTTGAAGGATCACACGCAACAGAAACAATGAAAATTAAGTGTCACGATATAAGATCAACTATGCTCTATCACATCACATATTTAGGACAGTTGAATTTGGTTGACGAATTTTGATGTCGACTGTGTGTATCGGCTCATTGTCAATTTGTTGGACGCTGCACGTAGCCGCGCAGCGTGGTTTCGAAACATCTTCTGTCAGCTGCGCGAGTTTCATCCAATATAATTCCTATTCGCATATGGAAAATGAACCTAATACAGTTTTCACTCTAATGATCACTTTCTCAAAGCCGGTTGATAACCCTTGTTCTGGCACTCCTCTCAAAACTCCATGAATCCCCTCTACAGCAATTGCAATTGTTACTAGAATGCACTTTCAACGCGTAGTTGACGGACGATCGTGAAATCGCCGAGAAGATCGAGGAGGCTGAGACGCGCATAGCCCTGGCGCTGCACTACGGCACGCCCTACCCCCGCCCGGTCTACACGCCGCCCAACACGTTTGCAGGTGCGATTTTGAAATGATATGTATTTTCAATGCCGCACCGCACACTGAAAATTTGGATTACGTGTTCAATGAATTTTGGGTAGATTAGGAACTTAATTAGAACCAAAAAAGAAATCTGAAGTCTAATTCTTTGAGCGTTTCAAAAAAACTGTACGGCGGCCTCTTTTTTCATTAACTTTTTTAACTAAAAACGTTCGAACGCAATTGTGGTTATGAGTTCATACTTTGCCAAAAATCGTTCGAACGCCCAATCCAAATTTTTTGTGTGCGGTGCGCCATTATCAGGCATCCAAATTAAATTCTTTCAGGCCATTTCTTGACCAACTTGGACATTCGTTTTCCATTTTGGACCTGCGCACATTGTACCTCTGTCTGAAATTTGGCATTGGCTTGTGGGATGAGACCACAACAATCCCCGGCCCCCTGGGTTTACAAAACATTTTGGTCATTTTTGAAAAGCTGATTTCGATTTTCAATTCAAATTTTTATAACAAATCAAGCACCTCTAAAATTTTTTTCCATCAATACCCTGAAAGCCAGTTTTTGTTCTGACAACGGACAATGTTCTGAATACCTTTGTTGACGCTGCAGGTTTGGAACACCGCGGCAGGAGCGTAGCCCGATACAGTGGTTGCAACTTTGTGTTTCCCATCAATGTTTCCGGTTGGCTCCTTACCAAAGTTTTGTAAACCAGTAAATGAGATCTTTAATGCGTGTAGAATTTTCCTCCGGTGTTAACGCTCGTAACATTGATGATAACTCTGAGCTAAGTGGAAACCCTGTGTCGGGCTACGGGCAGGAGTCGTTTCGAATCTCGCCTGGACAAACTCGGAACACCCGCCTATGTCCGTTCGCTATTTGACCGCGGCCAGAAGTGAATGCTTTCATTTTCAGCGTTTGCGTTTTTTAGGTTTGTTGATTCTTCATGTCCTGAACTATTTTTATGTATGATATTATCGAGTCGACGCGGTTTTAGGCTTCGAACATGTCGCTGGTGCCCGAACAGATCAACATTCGCTGCCTGCCCACAGTGTTGTCCAATTTTATGCGTCTTTATGCAGCGCGTGCACCGATTACCCGCCTGCCAATAGCGGATGTTGTCAAGGTCTTTGAACAGATGAGAGGAAGCCCTTCAATGCCCGATGGGCCGTATTCCAATTGCGAAGTATGCGAACGCAAAGTGTGCATACAGCGCTGTTTTTCCAGTGTGCCCACGCAGAGCGGGCATTCTGGCTACGAGCTGAGGGTTTTGAAATTGCTCGCTTCTCAGGTGTCATTTGATTGATGTCTTGTGGTCCCCATTCCAATTTGAACACTTTCATGTTATCCTTTTGTCCATTCAGCTGCAATCAGCCGGGCGGTCAGTTCCCGAGTGTCTATACGAAGCCATGGGCGCAGCACTCGTCTACGAGTCTTCTGGGTGTGACGAGAAAGCGTCGCATTTTATCCGCTACTTTTACCTCGGCGATGACTTTGAACGGGTGTTTTCTATCGAAGACGGCGGGATCGCGGTCGCGCACGGCACCACCGGCTTGACCATGTGGAAGGTCGGTTTTGGTTTCCGTTGGTTGCTGGCGCCAGTCCCGCGCCGTGTAAAGTGTGAAATAAAGTGTCGATAGTCATACAAATTTGTCAAGTGTCTTGCAAAGTGTCAAATTTCAGAAAAAAAATATTTTCTCTTTTTTGTTGACATTTTGCATGGCATTTGACCCTTGACTTTACACTTTACAGAGTGTGAAAAAATGAATTAAATCCCGGTTTTATTCAAGTATTTCAGGTGTCTGCCAGTTACCGTAATCACATGATAACTACTGCAACTCAGGCATCATTAGCGCTGCTCAATCACCTGCACACCAATCCACAACTAATCCTAAACAAAAGAATCATTGAGTTGGGCTCCGGAATTGGATTTCTAGGAATCGGGACACATTTCCTGCACACCATGTCTCAGTCAGGTCCGGATTATCAGAGGCCAAAAATGTATTGGCTGACGGATTGCAGCGACAGAGTGCTGAACATATGTAGGGAGAATGTGGAAAGGAACAACTTGGTGGGCTTGGGGTAATGTGCATGATTCTTTTCATCAGTTAAAAATCTCATTTTCCTGCAATTTGGCGATGCGGGATTGTCCACTGTAACGTCTGATTGACGATTTTTCATACTGAATATCGAATTTCAGAAAAAAATATCGATATCGAAAAGTCATAGCGTCAAAACCCTATATCAAAAGAATGATGTCGACCCTACTCGTCTACTCGTCCGTAAATTCAAGTTTCACTAACCCTGAAAAATACAAAAAAAATGCTTTGCAGGGCTCGATGTGTTCCGTTCGCCACTTCGACTGGTGCGAACCGAAACGCTGTTATGACGCCATTTTCAAATCGTATTCAGATGTTGTCGATGTTATCCTGGCAGCAGGTAGGCAGGGAGTGGGTTTTCTTGTCAATTCTATATTTTTGTCGATGTCCGATACATTCAACCTGTTCCATATCAGATTGCCATATTTTACATGTACTAAAATATATTTAGAATTTCTGATGTTGATAAATATAATTGTATGTACAGTGAATTTGGACGAATTATCGTGCCGAATATCGTGTATTCCTGGACAACACCTTTGTGGAGCCTGTAATATCAAATAAATAATATACTTGACCCAATAAGTAACTATTTCCGGCCATCACTTATCCAGACGTGTGTTTCGACCTGGCCGTCCTGCCATCGCTGGCCGCGTCGCTGCTCCACATTTTGTCGCAAAACCGCCGCGCCATCGGCCTGGTCACGGGCACGCTCAGATGCAGGGACACCTTGTGCGACTTTTTGCAGCGCCTGTCGCAGGTCGGTCTCTGCTTTGATCTGACCGCGCTGCAAGATTTGGACTTGGGTGTGGGCCAATCGAAAATGGGCGCGTTTTTGAGCGCACTCGTACCCGCCCATGATTCTCTTAGCCCGTGCTATTTGCTTGAAGTGTGGTTGTAGTGTTGACTTGTTTAGGATTATTTAGATGCATATAGTCGGCCGACATCACACTTAGTATGGAAACCTACCATAATCCATCGGAATGATGAACCAAAAATTATAAAGTGTTTTCATCATAATATTTCGTTTTTTTACTATGGAATAATTAATTACGAAATTTATCTCAAAATTTTATTCATTGAATAATGGTAGGATTCTGCGTACCTTATACTTTGCGGTCCGCCGAGCATACGTGTTTACAAATCATGAATAGACTCATTTTTCTTTCCAATCGTCCGTTTTACTCTCAGACAGATGATATTTTGTCTGCGAGATTTATTGTGTGTTGCAAAAATACAGGGCATGCGCAAATATGCGGCGCGTATACCGCCGACCCGTTTCAATTTCGTGTTCCGCGGGTTATGTACGATGTGGCACGTTGATGTGTATGTAGAATATTTATCATTATAATTTGAATAATCTTCAATTCTAAATACTATATAAACATCCATCACTTCCCTATAAAGAAACTACAAAATTCGTGGTGATAGAATCTGTTAAGAAAAGAATACTGTAGTATAGAACCGTTATTTTTAACTGGCACTGCATACAAACTGTTGGGCAACAAAAGTGGCGAATATCTCGTCAGCGTCAGATCTACAATCACAGGTGAAATGTGACCGTCCTTCTCTTTGGTTGATTCTGTTTAGTCGGCCGTTGTACACCGATGTGCGTCGTCGCCGCCGAATGTTGTATCGGCCTCGGCGCAGTCCTGGCGCGGTACTCGGCCCGCGGCTGCGTGTCGCACCTGCACCTGGGCACGCGTCTGCTGCCGCAGCTGGGCAGCGTACTGGCGCGGCGCTCGTCCGCCTTCACGCTGGGCGGCCGCGCGCCGCTGCGTCGCTGCGGACTGGCCGACTCGTGTCTGACGCGGTCTCGCTGCGCTGGCAGTTGGTCGCTCTGCCGCTGCCTGTGTCCGCACAGCGCCGTCGACGGCAGCGCCACCAGCGTGTACGTGCACGGTCTGCCCGGCGGCCTGGTCGCCGGCACGGCGGGCGCACACTTGTGTCGCGGCGCGTGCGTCGCCGCGCGGTCCGGCCGTTCGGCGTGCAGTCGCAGCTCGCCGTTGACGGTAGCCACGCTCACGTCCACGTGCGCGCCGCGCTGCTGCAAGTGCTGCTGCACGCGGCCGTTGGGATGCGGCCGCGGTTCGCCGCTGCGGATGCCGTTGTGGCGGGTCGCCGGCGCGTGGTCGCGTCGCTGCCGCACGCTCGCGTCCACGTCTATGGCCGTGTCGTTGGTTAACACCGTGAGCGCGCCGGTGTGCGGCTGGTGCAGCGGCTGCAGCGGGCTCCAGCGTCGCGTCAGTCGAGCCACGCTGTTGCCGCGCCCGTTTTGGTTAGTGGTCACTCTGCGGATGTGGTGTGTTGAGCCCGGTTCTGGCTTGGGCAGCGATTCGAAAGTAGCACGGCACATTTGTGATTATCTGGCGCCGAGGCAAACGTTTTGGCACAGTAGTTGTGTTATCGGTATGTATTTATGTTCGGGAAACGTTAACCTCAATTTTATCGGTAAATAACCAATTGTAATTTCCGTGAGATACTTAGGTAATCCGCTTTGTTTGCCAAATATTTGTCTGTGCATTGCCCCGGGCACTATGATCGGGGGGGGGGGGGTTATACTCTGAGCCATACGGTAGCACTCTTAAAATCTCAGATTTATTTATTAAAAATATGTATAAGAAAATGTAGAAATACAAGATGTTTTAGGTATTTATATTTTGCAACAAAAAAACCGAGAGAATTCATTATATATTTGTCTCGAGTAGGGTTGGAAAAAAACGTTTTTTTAACTCGATGTTTAAAAAAAAACGTTTTTTTTTAAAGCTCCCAGATATGACCTTGTGTCAACATATATAGGTATATCAGACAGTGGCAATACTCTGTGATGTTATATATGACCATATAATGGCTGTGGAGCCATGGGATAGCATTATAAGTGGTGATTTGTGTCAAAAATATCCATTTTTCGTCGACATATTGTTTGTATATCGACTTATAGTTGAATGTTCGTGACTTCAGGTGAAGTTTGGCACGGAAGAGTGATCAAACAAGGTTATAAAAGGAGGTTGTTACTTTGGGAGTGAAGTTACACACTGTGGAGGTACATGGAAGCACATTAACTCAATATTATATACTACAGCAACATATGACAGCTTATTAACCCATGGTAGCACATAGAAATGGATACTTTGATACTAAAAATGCCACAAAACCAATGAAAACAACCACCAATGTCAATTTGTGTGTGAAATTGCGCGCTTGCGCGCAAAAATTTTGCAAAATACCTAGTGCTTAGTACTAAAAATTTCGGTCGATGTTTTTTAAAAAAAACACATTTCGGACGTCATGTTTTTTTATAAAAAAACGTTGTTGTTTTTTTTAAAAAAACGTTTAAAAAAACATCGGCCAACCCTAGTCTCGAGGAGAAAATATAAAGTAATCTCCATAACAGAGTTGTTAAAATGTGTGTACATTTACTCGAAAAATACGTGTACGCGAGTACGCAGTAAATACATTTACATATACTGTTAAAAAAGTAATGTACTCACTTTTACGCGTACATTTTAAAAGTACACGCGTACAGAGAAAATGTATTTTTTTTGCTCAAATCCTAATTTTCTGTTGCTAAAATAAGAAAATTTTTGAAAAAATCATATTATTTTTCAAAAAATACTAAATAATCACTAAAAAAACGACATATATTATGTCTTCCAATGTAAAACTCACTCTCACATGTAAAAAGTAGTCGCTTTTACGTTTTCCGGGGCGGAAAGTACTCGCTTTTACATTTTCCTGGGAAAAAAGGATTTTACTCACATTTACACATGAGTACGAGTAAAAAAAGTATTTTACATTTTCTATACTTTATGGTGAGTAATAAATGAATACTTACATTTACATATACTTTAAAAAAAAGTTCAGTAATTCTAACAACTATGTTCCATAAAGGTCTCCTTAGAAATCATGTTTCTATCCGAAAATTGAGTGAGATTTTCTTTCAGAAATCAACTGTTACATTCTTGAGAAATCTCTCCATATGAGAATTAAATCTTAATTGAGTTTCAGTGGAAATATTGTAAATATGGAGCAGGGGTTTCGAATGGGGGGGTGGAGAGGGGGGTCACCCCCCCCCCCCCCAAACCGCCCAGCTATCTATTTATGCCGGAAGCTGCTCAGCTATCTATCTATCCCGGAGGCAAAATTTTGGGCTACTACCCCCAAACCCCCCCCCCCAAAAAAAAAAAAAATCGCCCAGCTATCTACCTATCTGGAGCGTTTTTTGCGAAACTATACCCCAATTTTTGCTCAAAATCGCTATTTTTCATACATTTTTATAGATTTTCACTTCCGAAATCATGGTTTTGGTTCCTATTTGCCTATTTTCAGCTATATTTAGTACTATATGCTCTTGTATACCCATTTTGAGCCATTTTACACCTACTTTTAGCGATTTTTCTCCCTTTTCTTCCTTCTATGCCCCGAAAAAGCCTATATATCGAACCACCACAACCCCCCCCAAACCCCCCCCCCCAACCCCCCCCCCCAGAAATATTTTCAGCTAGGTATCTATCCCTCCAGAGGAGCGATTTGCTATCTATTCAACCACTCGGAGGGCCAAAGTCAAGATACCCCTGATATGGAGAAATGAAAAAAGAAAAATTGAAAGGTAAACATTGCTGAAAGTGAAAATTTGGACATCATTGTTCTTGAAGTTCCTCAGCAGTTCCTTTGATCAACATTTATTTACCAATCAATCAATCATGCAATAACATCTTGGATGATGTCCAATAACACTGTATTACCTCCAATAATAGGTACCAATAAGCACAAACCTGAAGTACTGATAGTGCCCGCTGCCGGCTTCGTGCAGCCGCTTCCCGCTCACCTCCGAACCTTTGCGCAAATATCGCCTTTTTCTCCGAGCCCCGCAGCCCCTCCTCACCATAGCCCGCAGTGTATTCCGAAACGTCTCGCTGAATATCAAATATAGGAAGAAATTGAGCGATGAGTTGACGGCGACCTGGGGGCAGTCCCACACCCTGTAAAATGCCGTGTAAAATGTCAAATGTCATGCAAAGTGTCAAAAGTCATGTAAAATGCCCTGTAAAGTGGCAAACGTACGTTTGCCATTTTGCAGCGCATTTTACATAACTTGTGACACTTTGCATGACATTTGACAGATTACAGGGCATTTTACAGGGTCTGTGATTGACACCAGCGCGTTGGAAATGTCCATGACGATGATCATGAAGGGGTGCTGCGCGGGCGAGTACACCTTCTCCATGAATATGATGGCTAGACTGGGCGTGTTGCATGTGATGAATAAGATGACCACTGCGATGAGGTTGCGCGCGTCGCCCTGCGCTTCCTCGCCCGCTTCTGCGACATAGTTGTTAAAACGTAATTACGTTTGCTCGAAAAATACTTATACTCGAGTACTGAGTAAATACGTTTACGTTTCCTCCGGAAAAAATGACGGTTCTCAGCTTTACGCGTACTTTTTGAAAGTATGCGAGTACAGAAAACGTAATTGATAAAAAAATTGGGTGCATAAAAAGCAAAAACCACTCAAACTAATTGAAAGTGCTGCAAAAATGGCAGCAGAAATGATAGAAGTTGCGACGGGTAAAGTTAGCGATGACTCCCGCTTTTGCTTTTACACATTTTTATGTTTCCCAAGGTTCAGAATCGAAAATAATCTTGCTGTAAAAGGTTTTGATTTTATGGCCCCACACATGCTAGTCTGAAACGGATAAATCAGCTTTGGACACATTCGAGTATACCGGAATGAGAAGTTCGTCAACTACTTTTGACGTATAGCGAAACTGATTTATTCTGGCAAACTAAAATGTGTTTTAAACAAGTTGTTCAGTTCCAGAAATTTCGGCTGTAACCTACTAGCGTGTGGAGCCACTTCAATCCACATTACATCGGTCAGGGACGTATCCAGGATTTTCGAGCGGTGGGGGCTGCTTGTTTACGGAGCCCGGCGAACGGGGGGGGGGGGGGGCTCAGCCCCTACCCTTGAAATTTCGTCTACATAGTGACGGAATGGCGCCATTAATAGGTGCCATGGCACTGGCGCCATTCATAGGCGCCACGACATGACGCCATTGGCGCTGGCGCCAGCGCCAGAAACCGCTGTATATGTATGTAAATACACGTTCATATACAGCGGCGGGCACACGAGTTCATGGATTTGTGTCACAGGGGACCGATCCGCTGATAATTAGGTGTTGGAAGGGAGGATCGCGCCTGCCGGCACCTTTTGCACCTGCCGTGAAAAATGTAACGGAAAAGTTGCATTTCGAGGGATTTTTTAGGTCTCACCCCGGGAGCGGGGTGGGGGACTGCAGCCCCCCCCGCCCCCCCTGGATACGTCCTTGACATCGGTTACGAGTGTGGTAATCCGGTCAATGACTCAATCTCTCTTCACCAATGTAAATAACGAAAGTGTCTATGACGGCCCACACACAAGTTGACACATGTGTGTCAACTCAGATTTCGGCTTCACGTGACGCAGAGCGATCTTCCAATGTACTTCCGTAATATTTATTTTTCAGCATTACCGCATGTGCATTTGGTAATCGCTCTGCTACACGTGGAGCCGAAATCTGAGTTGACACACATGTGTCAACTAGTATGCGGGGTGTAATTGGGTGTTGACCGCGAGAACTCACCGGGGTGCTGGCTTGTGCGTACTATGAGCCTGGCGAGCAGCACCAAGGCGGGCAGCGGTAACAAAGTCTGAATGAGCGACGTAGCCACCGTGTAGTAAAGGAATTGGTACGTTTGATCGCCTCGGAATTCGGCCGCTGTTACCTGTGGGCGGTTTGGGTTACAAGCCTAAATGCGAGAGCATTTGGTCTACTTAAGCTAGCTCTTGCGCGTTATAACGTTTTTGTTCACTAACATCCCACACGGCCATGTCGTACACGGCGCTGTAGCACTTGAAGAAAGCTATCTCGAAGCCCTTGATGGCGTTGAAGGCGAGCGCCAGCACGAAGCTTATGGCGATCATGAAGCGCACCTTGGGCAGCCGGTTGGCCGTGCCGTAAACCTGCGCTTTGGTGGAATGTTTCGTCCTGGATCAAACGGGCTATTTCCATATGTTAGCGCACCGCATGCGTTGCGCAGGCTTTTTTATCATAAATTAACGAAGTAATGTGACACATTCTGTATTGCGCGGTGTTTATTTTGAGAAACAAATAACCAATCTTTTATTATAACCCTCACGGCGTACGTATTTTCCAAAATCAATTGTTGAAGTGCACCGGCGCATTGGGTGGGCCCACACACACTAGTTGACATCGCAAGTAAATGTCAACTGAATGTCAACTAAATAACACGTGAAAAATTAAAAGCATCACACTTAACAGCAACAATGAAAATCAGTTTCTCGATATATAATAAACTATGCTCTAGCATGTAGAATGTTGAAATTAAATACATAATTAACGAAGATTCAGTTGACACGAATTTTGATGTCAACTACACAGTGTGTGTGGGCTCATTGTGGCCCAGTTGCGGCACGCGTGTGCGCTGCACCGACCTGCTCTCTCAGTCCATAGTAGCAGTGCATGGCCGCGGACACGGTGAGCATGATCGAGTTCAACTGGAACGTGTTCGCCAGCGGGTACCACAGGTGCACCAGGTTCACGTAGATCGACGTCAACACGGGTACGTGTGGCCTGCGTCAGCTGCCTTTGTCTCCTAGTTGGCATGGTGGGAATTTGTCACTGTTTTGAACAACCATAAAATCTGTCTTCAGTGAATTTTTGGGGTGGCGTTGACAGGCATCAACAGCATAAATACATACGTGTGTAAATATTTACAGTATTTCCTCGAATTGACCCCCAGGAATCACCCCCATCGAAATACCCCCGTGTCAGAGTGACCTTGGGAAAAAAATTATCCTCACATCGAAGTTGATGATCCCGTTAGCTTTGGAATAAGTGTCATGGGCACGTAAATCATGAAAACTGCATCGTGGAATGTACATGCAAAAGCACAAACGTTTAAAAAACGAGTGAAGCTGTGCTAGGCAAAATTCTCAAAACCTAATAATCCCTCGTTCAATAGTGCACGCACATCTCAATTTACCGCCTTGAATTTGGCTGGTGTAAGTTGAGCTTGCCAGTACGGTTACTTAAATAATTTCGGGTTAGGTTTTGTTTCCTTATAATTGTTCCGGTAAATTTCATGTTTGGGGTTTAGTGTGCAGAATGTCAAAGCTTTCAGTTTCTGGTAATTAATTAATCAGGTATGGGGTTGAACAATAGAAAATTATAATGATGTAGTGTAGCAAACACTCGTGAAAAACTAGAGGCTAATAATAATGTCGAAACTGGAGAAGCTATTTTTGAAAATCTGCATGCTGTAGATTCAGTTCCGGGTAGTTTTGGTTTCAAAAAGTGCTCACATATTTGCTCAAAAAAGGCTTCACACGACACGAGCGCCTATGGGGGTAATTTGAGGAAATATGGTATGTAAAGTGTTTATTTATGTAACAAAGTGTTTGCCTGGCAATAAGGCACTCAATTTACATTCATATGAAAAGTGCCTGGAACTTAGACAACTGGGGCCAAATTTAATAAGCCCAATTGATTTGATGTGGTTCAGATGTCCCAACCGATGAAAATAATTTGGTAATGCAGGACATGGGAGTATATTTTGAACCTTGGTTGTGAGTGTGGGTGATTTGTATGCAATATTTTGATTGCTACACTTTAACTCCTGCAACATTATCATCTAGTTTATTATGTGAGTCCCTCTTTTATCTGTATCTATCTGTAAGTTTTGTGCATCACTTCACTTTGTAACACACTTGTCGGAAGTCACAATATGTCTAGTGCTTCAAATATCACGTTTATGGAGCTTGGGTTTCTCTGAGCTGAAGCTATTTTCTAAAGCGACTAATAAATGTGACACATGCACACGTATCATATTAAGTTAAGCGCGAAAACTAGCTGGATTGAAAAACAGCGGTGCGAGATCTGACATGAATAGATAGCAGGTGCGTTTGGGATCGCGATCACCATGTTTGTCACCCCCCGCCCCCTCTTTGAGAACCCTATTGTAATTTATACCGTATATCCATGAATAAGACCCTTCCCTTGAATAACTCCCCTGTTGTCTAGGTGAGGAAAAAATAACTCTCCCCTGATTAACTCCCTCTTGGATAACTCCCCCCCCCCCTCTGGTTATTTTATGTTTATCCACAATGTGTATTTAAATGATATGAAGCTGATGCCCACTAATGTTAGAATGGATACCTTGTTTTTGTTGCTGTTTAACTGGTGAATACATTAATTACATGAGTTGACGGAATGCATTCATACACTGAAGAACGTGAAGTTCTGAAGAAAAACAACTCCCCTTGAATAACTCCCATTGCAAAACCTCTGACGGAATAATAACTCCCCTGCGGTCTTATTCGAGGATATACAGTAAGCCATAAAAACATATATAAAAAAACCCGCGATGACCATAACGCACTTGTAAATGTTCACGGCGAATAACGAAACCGCCATCAAGATAACGCCGATGTCGCTGAGAGCCAGGAAGAATAGAAATTTGTTAATGGCCACCTGCCGCATGTTCGGCCTGGAGTAAATGACGGAGACCAAAATGTTCGCTGGAAGACCGATCATTGCCACCAGGGGAATAAAGCCGCCGACAATGATGAATTTGGGACTGCCCCAAGCGACTGGCTCCTCCTGAATAGAAAGGTCTATGCCATTACTAGTGATGGCAAAAACGTTGTTTTTTCAACGACCCCGTTTATCTTAAAAAAAAACTTTCGACAAAAACCATAGCCATCCTTGGCCATCCCTAGACACTACAGGAACTACATTGATTAGGAACTTTTCATCACACAAATTCTCACTATGTATATGCACATAAATATGTTTAACCTAGGTAGGTAATTATGTCATTGTGAGTAGACTGAGTGCACGTTCTCATTTTACAAGATCGCAGCCGCACACATAGTCAGTCAAACGCCGCCTCCGCCAATAATCAAACCACCGCGGCCCTTCACAAAACGCATACAACGGCAAAGTCGCCGCTACCCAACCGCGCTCACTTCGTAGCACTCGGACAGGCACTGATAGGCGGTCGCGCCGGCGCTCACGGGCGTCCAATAACCAGTCTCGTTGGTGGCCAAAACGAAGCAGGGCCGCGCCGCCGACTGGGGCATGGTGGGCCGCGCCGCCACCGGTGCTCAGCCCGCTCACTCCGCCACGCTGAGCGGTGTGCCGCGGCTGGCAGTCGGTGCCGCTGCCCCCTGCCCGGCCCTCCGATGGGCCATCCAATGAGTGATGTTGATAGATCGATTGATCTAGGTCGAATGTTATGTCTGTATATTTGTGAGCGGCATGTTGATGTCGATTAGCTGTGATAATTTCATAGCGTCGTGGATCTTTGTGTTGATCGACGTAGACGGATTGTGCCGATCGGTGCCTTTGAAATGATAAGTTTAGATTTGCCTTCCGGTTTCACACTTTTCCCAGTTTAACTTGTTTTTGAAACACAAGCATCTGAAGATTTCTAACTTTTGGGACTGATAGAAAAAATTCTCAGCGATATAAAAATCCCTACATAGGCAAAGTAAATAGTATTTATCGTGAATTTATAACGCAACGCCAACTACAAGCTGCCTTGATAAAAAAATAAAAATATATAAGTGATGTCCATAAAAAATAAGGAACTGGGACTGGACTGGAGGCTTAGCGGCCGCTAAGACGCGAGCACGCTATCATTGTTTTTGCGATCAGTTTGGCGTTTTTCTATGAAAATGTAAATGGAATACTGCAAAATCAGACCGAAGGTCTTAAGGAGATATATGCTACTGCAGAAAAAATACCGTATATACTCGAAAAAGTCCCCCGGGGAGTTATTTATTGTCAGAAGATTTTGAGCAGGTAGGGTATTCTTGTTAGCAGAAGATTTAGTAAAATGCATGATTAATTTATTGTATTAGTTAGTCAGCTTTAATTAGTTAAGTAAACCGTTTTTCCACAACGTAAAACGTTTTTTTTGCATGTTATGCCTTTCCCTCCCGTCAGAGAGGGGGGGATCATTTTTTCATCAAAATATTTAGTAACATTCATGATCAATACCGTATATTGTGTTTATCAATAAACCGTTTTTCCACAACATCGAACGTTTTTTCGAGGGGGGGGTATTTTTTCTCACCCAGCTTACCAGGGGGAGTTATTCGAGGATATACGATAGAGTGGGTCCTAAACGGATTTAGGTATTCTCTCCGCTGATTCAGTTTCGCAATACCTTTAGCGAATTTACCTACTGTACCATTTTATGTTATGGTCCTTGTAAACAAGACATGGCACTTGATGTAAGGTCGAATCAGATAGTTTTAAAACAGTTTTGATTGACATTTTACATGACATTTGACACTATGCTTTACACTTTACAGGGTCTGTGACTGCTCGCTGGTGGCATCAGCGGTATCGGAGTCTCTAAAAGATTTAAAATTGAAAGCAGCTTGTGAATTTCCTAAGATCAGTCGAAACTTACAATCCCTCTAGGAACAGATACTGCGGGCAGTAGGGATGTAAAAAAAACAACGTTTTTTTCAACGATCTGGTTAAAAAACGCTTTTGTTCTTCAAGAAATAGCTTGTTTAATAATAATAAAAACACGTTTTTTCAAAAGCTCCCAGAAATGATTATGAGTCAAGTATACAAGCATATCAGACAGGTGACAGTACTTTGTGATGTTATAAATATATTGCGCTGTCGGGAAAGTTTTCCGCTTCCTGGTCGTCTCGCGTTGGATCATCCTGGATGATCCTAGTGGGCTTCAACCGGTGTATATAAGCTGGAATTAATTGCAGAGTGAAATTTTACCGCGAAAATGATTACATAAAATTGCATTCAATACTAATCCATCTCTTAATAATGTTGAAAACTCCCATGCACGGTCCACCGTTTCCAGAGTTTTTGATTTTTCAATCAAATTTCGGTGTGAAAAAGTTGGGAACAAAGTTGGAACAAAGTTATCATTCACTTTTATGTAATCAATTTCGCGGTAGCCATGCCTAGCCGGAAGCTAATTTTTTACCATCTTAAGCACTTTTTTAACATAACACAAGATTACTGAGGACTTCAAAGTTTGTCTGTAATCTGGAAAGTTTATGGAATCTAACCAACATAAAGACAATTCTTTATGTTTTGTTTTCACCGATGAGTCATGCCGCAGAAAAACAATGCTCGATCCCGGCGCAGCATTTACATGTGAATACCTAGACAAGTTATTATCTTCCATTCATCAGAGTAATTTTAGTGGAGCGCTATATATGTCATCATTATGTAGATTATACGGGATTATATTCTGGGCACTGTTTGTGGCATCGGTAGCCGGCCGTACTTTCACATGGTGAGCTAACACAAATGACACTGGCACATAACCGGAAAACGCATTGTTGCTGCCGTACTATATGCGCGTCTGCGTTGATGTGCCCCTCGGCCGGCGGTTCGCAGTAGCCTTTCGAAATTAGTAAAGCACATGGGAGCTGTGCCCCATAAATTACCTACATATATTGGCGAGCCGACAACGGGAATGGCGGCGCGGCCGCGCGTGTTTGCATTCAACTGTGAAAACCGGCCGCTGCTGCGGCGACCAGCGCACTAGTTGACACACATGTGTCAACTAGTGTGTGCGCCGCCAGTGCGCTTGGCGCGGGGGCACACGCCTGGCTCGCCGCCCTACTGTACCCTTTTTGTTATATTTATGTAAAAGGGTTCGTGATGAATTGGCCCGGATCACCGGCGGCGCAATTTTTTCCTTAGAGCCGCCTTACTCATTACAGTGAGCAAAAACCGCTGCCGGGTGCAGTTGATTCACAGCGGCGCGACTTAGTCGGCCGCATGTAAATATGTACATTACGCATCGTGGATTTATTCACATTAGGCGCACAAATAGACTACTAGGTAGACTAGCTGCGAAAAGAATGGGCCGTGTAGTGCGAGCGTACATGAATAAATGGATGGACGCGCTCAGGTAGACAAGCTGGCAACTGTGGACACGAGGCATCCTCATAATTCCGTTTTCCCATCCACGTTGCCAGTTTCCCCCCCACCCGCGCACTGCTTACTTGCATGTGGGCAAATACCGCAAGTCCTCGAATAACCCCCCCCCCCTAGAGGCTCGAATACCCCCTTGAATAATTCCCTATGTTGGCGGGTTGAGGAAAAAATAACTCCCCCTCTTGAATCACTCCCAAACCCAATTTGTTGTTTGACAATTAAATACCCGAATTACATGAGTTGACAGACTGCATCCATACTCCCCCTCGAATAACTCCCCCACTTGAATACCCCCCCTCAAAGACTACTGACAAAAATAACTCATCTGGGGACTTATTTGATAATTTAGGGTATGTGAGGTAAAAACTGCTTTTCAAAACCGGGGTGTTTTTGAATTCGCTTCATAAAGCGATCACTAAATGTAAATAAAATATTGTACGGTAACTATAAGCATACTCGCTGAATATATTGCATAAATGTGGATATCGTGTCAAGAAACTGCGGCCCTGATTATGCCATGTTCACCTAGAATGCGGCAGTTACGCCACATAAATCTTGGCAGACGGCAGAGAGGCGCCGAGCGTATACAGTCAAATTGTACATCGTAGACAATCCAACATACTGTAAAAACTTTGCACATGTCTCCTTTCACCCGTCAGGCCTGGCACGCCAATCCATTCATTGTGCGGCCCACTAATATTTATGTACGCACTGATATAAATATAAATACATGCATGTAAATGTGAATATGTATGTAGGTATATGGGTATCTCTTTGTGCAGTCTGCGCCGCACGCAACAATCGACAGAGACAATCTGACAAAGTTTGAACAGACTACCTGGACAGTGCTAATAGCGCTGCTTGGCGGCTCGCCGAAAGCCCCCCCCCCTTCTGCGACCCCCCCCCCTTTGCATGCGCGCATGCGTGCCGCAGAAGTGACCGTGTACAGCCGGCGACTGCGGTTGTGCAAAGCCGTGGCGATGTCACAGTGACGCTGGCGAACAAGTTGAATGTCAACTGGCGCACCCGGTGTTGGTGAAGACAATTTTCGGGAAGCCACCTATTTACCTGCTGGCGATATGCGATAGAAAAGGGCCAGAAAACGTTACGCCCGAGCGCCAAGAGCGCTTTGGTGTAAGTCGACAAAGAGAATCCTGCTTGTGACAGACATCCTGGAGACAGTCCCACAAAATGTTAAGTGTAAAATGCCATGTAAAATGTCATGCAAAGTGTCAATTGTCATGACAAATGAAAATTAGTGTCAATTGTCATGCAAAGTTCAGCAATAGACCCATTTGGCACCGCAGCGGCACCTTGTCACGTCGTACAGTGTGTGTCTGGTGGTCAGGGGCCAATTCCGCAAGTGACAAAGTAAATACCTAGTTAAACTTTACTCTTAACTCTTTAATTTATTCTTTACTTTACTCTTTACTTTAAACTTTACTCTTTACTTTGCCACTTGCGGAAATTGCCCCTGGGTGTAATGGTTCCTTGTTATGGCCCCCATTATGTTATGGTGTTATTGCGGAAATGGCCCCCTACACTATTATTAATCAATTTAATGTTGGCTACTGGGAAAGTCACAGCATGCGGAGAAAAACTATCTAAGATACACATTTAGGATTAGTGATGAAAAAGCGACATGGTGTCAAAATATTTTTCGATAAAACGTCATGTATGGTATTTTCGTTGACTGTCGCCAGCCAAAGTCTTGGCGCTTTTTGTTATTAACCTGATACTTAAAACTAGGAGAAAATGGTTAGCTTACAAGTAGGTATCTGTGAAAGGGATTACATTTAGCCGGTGAACGTCCAAGCCGACAGAGTAAATTGATCGTATGCACTGCACAGATTGCATGCAGAATATACTGGATCCATTTTCGCGTAAATATATGGCAAATTCAGACCGCCAAGCCGTTCCATTTGTGGAAGTAACACAAGGTGCTATTCATGCATCAGATCAGATATCACCATTCCATATGAGTTTGCATCATTATTCAAGTGTGCAAAATACAATCAGATGTAATCCAAGCATAAAATGGGGCAACATGAAAATAAAAGTGCAGCAAAATTCAAACACATTTCTGCCCAAAATATTCATAACAAAGCAAAAATTGTGCAAAATCCAAACAAAAATGCTGTATAATCCAAGCACCAAGGACAATATTGAGCTTTGCACTGGTGCATTGCATATTGCTGCAGCATTTACAAGAAAACATGACCACATATTCTCATTATGTTATTTTTGGGAAAGCCATGGTAAATATGTAAAACATGCAGTGGTCATTTTAATGTATTTGGTGCCAGCATCAGGCACATTTTACAATAGTTTAAAAAAGCTGTAAGTATAAAGTAAGCTGCGACAGGGCAATTCACACTAACCCAGATGATACAACAATACTGCACAGCTGTATGTAATTTACATAAACAAACACGAATGCACCAGAAAAGTGCTTGTATTATGCAATTTTTTATTGGATGATGCTGCAGTTTACAGTGTAAAACATTGAATGGATTTTGTATCTGAAGTGCTTGGATTATTGGGGGTATGGAAGCTCAACTGTAAACTGTGGACTGGTAAACTCATAAATCGGCTTTGAATGCATGTGAGTTTACCAAAATGAGGTGTCTGTCAACTGAAGTTGTTTGGGATTAAGAATAACTCATTCCAGTCAACTCAAATGTGTTCAAAGCTGATTTATGAGTTTACCAGCACACAGTTTACAGTTTAGCGTCCGCGCACGCATTATATGCAAAACAGCTTGGATTATGCCGACTTGAATTTTAGTTTTCTCCTTCCATATTCACACATTTTCAAAAATGTGCCCAAAACTATGGTCTGATATTTATGTAATTTGAGCCTACCTCTCTCATGAAATTTCGCTGGTTGAGCATTTTCATGTGAATAATTCAACAAACATTTTGAGTAAAGCAATTTGTAACACGTAGGAGGGGTTGCATACTTTCTTATTTTGTGACTATTTGGGAACTGTTACACACATATCAAAATGTGCTAGTGCGTACTTACAAATAATAGTTTATTCTTGCACATATTAGCAGCTTAACAAATGAAAGAAAACAAAAAGTTTTGTCAAACAAAGCCTTGTTTGTTAAATAAAAAAGCCACCAAATGGGCAGTGCGCTGCTTAATTCCTACTATTTACATGGTCTTTCCAATATGCGCCGGCACAGGTGCATACGTCACTTCATGTGATATGACGTTTTGTTTCGGCGCCTACCATCTAAAAGGACACAAATACAGCGCAGCTCAGTGAGTTAGTGAGTAGCAGTGCTCTCACTGACACTGACCGTATTGATATTTATGACGTGTCCCTGATAGAAAGTACCGGCGACTGGATGTATCTGATGGTGGCCGCCTTTACCTGCCCTTTACGTCCATGTATTCTGCGAAGTGATGGAAAAACGCCGACACCTATTTATGCATGCGCCGCGCGCCACAGCTTGGCGCCGCGCGGCAACACGCGTCTATGGAGTATGGACCCACAAACACTAGTTGACATCGACACCAAATCTCAACTGGCTCCGATCCCAATTCAAAGCTTGCTGACGAGCCAACGCACGACGTTCAAATGCAAGCTTGGAATTGGGATCGGATCGGAACCAGTTGACATTTGGTGTCGACTGTCGATGTCAACTAGTGTGTGTGGGGCCATCGAGCCAGGCCCCAGGCGAAGCGGCAGTGGTTGCCGCAAATATTTGCAGCGCTTGTGATACTTTAACGATTCTTCTACGATTCTTCAATGCTCCCTTTTCAAAAACTGAGCACACGCCCGGTTGCCGGTCCCAGACCCTGTAAAATGTCAAATGTCATGCATTCTGCCGGGCATTTTACTTGACTTTTGACACCTTTCATGACATTTTACAGGGCATTCTACAGGGTTGGGACTGCCGCCAGGAGCGCAGAGCGCACAAGCGCCGCACCAACGCTGTCTGGCGCCATGGCGCCTTTTCATCGCTAGGTAATTGTGTTTTTCGCGATGAGCCGGTCTTGATAAATCATTATCGTTTGCTTTGCACCCACCCACGGTGTGCCATCGTGGCGCCGAGATGGATACTTACTGCGCGATGGTCAAATGCCCTTTGTTTCATGCTGGTTCTTCCGTTCTATTACTTGAATGTCAAACATAATCACAAAATGGTTGAAGATGGAATGAAAAGCTGTAAAGTGATTTGAGAGTGCATAAGTGAAAGCTGGCGTTTTTTCATCAGAATTTAGCAGTAAAATGCTTGATTTATTTATTGCAGAAATGGGGTTAAAATTGTTTCATAAATTGTTTGTAGGAATACAGATTCCGTAATTCGAGCACTGAAATCAATGTAAGGGAACATGAGTTGAAAGATAATATAAATATATATTTACATAATACATACATTGAATGTTTTTTGTACACGTGAAATACCTATGTTCTACCCATCAAATAACGCTATTAGCGTTATTCAAGTTATTTTTCTCAGTCAGCTAACAGGAGGAGGACTTATTTGAGAATCCATGGTATTTAAAATAAGGGGTTCGGCGGTTCACGTTTCTAGTTATACTCTACAACAAAAAGCTTGATATCAATCGATTTAAAGTGGATTAATTCCATGTGATATGTGTGGCTGCATACCACATACATGATTTCAGGATGGATGGGTGGACAATGGAAAGGCGGCGCATGCAGGACATTAGAGTTGTTAAAAAAAGTATTGTACTTTTTAAATAAACGTAAACGTAAAATATTTATTTTTTACTCACCACTGAGTACAGTAAACGTAAAGTTTTTTTTTACTCTTACTCATGACGTGAATCAACGTGAGTAAATTTCTTTTGCCCCGGAAAACGTAAAAGTTGGTATTTTTCAGAAATTTTGCCCTCAATCACTAATTTCAAACTTTTTTTATCCTCAAATGCACTAGTTAATGTGTTTTTGCCTATTTTTAAAGCTATTTTGGATATTTTTCCTGTTTTTATCCTTGAAAAATACCTACCTATCTTGCAGTACACGCGTACTTTCAAAAAGTAAGTAAGTGAGCGGTATTTTTTGGGAGGAAACGTATACGTATTTGTCGAGTCAACGTAAATGCGTTTTAACAACTACCTATGCAGGACATGCACTGTTTTAAATACTAACAATAGCGACAATGTTTTGCCGGTTGGATGTGAGACAAATGTATAGTATTTTACTAGCAGTATTCTCTGCTGATCTGCGGTCCGGTTTCGCAGCATTATACACTTTCACACATTTTTATGGACAATTATTTGTATAAATATACCTGTCAGTCACTTACACATACCGCATTTCTTCTAATAGAATGCATGGCTCCAATAGAACTGTACTTCCAATAGGCAGGTAGAAATTACGATAGAAGAGTGCCGAAAGACAAAAATATGGAAAATGAATGGCGTGAACGTTCAAAGCATTCAAAAGATATGAAAAATTCAACGCCTTTACATAATAAATGTGACCAAACAGGACATATGAGGACATATCAACGTACAACGTACATTGTTATTTACACAAGCTAATTTAATTTAATTTAATTAAAGGTAGAGCGGATCAACGTACAAGCAATTTTACTCATACATAAGGGACAGCCAAGATTAGGCTATGTGATGCCATTTTGCCCAATTAAAACATCATGTGCATGCATACATGATGTACCTCATTCTAATCGGGGGGAGGGGGTATTTCGAGGGGGGGGGATATTTTTTCCTCAGTTCGCTCAAACCTGGGGGTATTTTCAGTAAATATTGTAGTAGCTTTATGGCGATTCGGGAACGCAAAGGTAGGATAGATCAATTAACGCCTGGGAAACTATTGTTGTAATTAATTACTCGAGAGCGATCAGTGTGCCTGGTGATCAGGCTGGTTGATCGGCGATGCAAAGTGTCGCGAGTGCGAATAGCGACGCTGCCACTATAGTATTGCTTGTTGTCGCAATGCCTACAGCTATGCACATGGGACACTCTGGCGCCGATAGCCATCAAGTGGTAGCGCGGCAGTTCGGCCCCACGCGGCAAGCATTTTTTGATTGCATGTTTTTCTACTGGAGGATGTGCTAGGAACGTCAAGCGCCGCCTGGCTTTGTGAATGGGCGCTTTCCACCCCATATCGCTACCACCATAGTAATATTGTGGTAATCTCATGACTAGTGATGTAAAAGCGCCATGGCGCTGGCGCCTGGCGCTAGCGCCAAAGCAAAAGGCGCCATGGCGCTTTTGGCGCTTGCTTTGGCGCCATGCTTCCGAAAGGCGCCAAGGCGCTTTTGGCGCTTGGCGCTAGCATTTTAAAAAGCGCCAAAAAAGCGCCGGAGAATACAAAATTTGCGCTGCGGTAACTGACTGCGAATTGCGTAAACTCGATGGCCTATTCATTTTATGGCTATTTTTATTCTTATGAATGAAGTGTGCATCATACTACCGGTAGGTATTATGCTCCTAAGGTAGGTTACCTACCGTAGGTATTTTGTACACACCATATCAACCCTATTTTGGACTGATGACAGCAAAAGAGAAGGCAAATTTCAAGCTAAAAACAAATGTGTATTAACGATGGAATTATTTCTCATTGGATGGTTCACCTATAGTTTTCATAAATGAAATTGTAGATTCTGCCACAAAATAAAATAAGTAACCCCCAGTATCAAATGGAAGTAAAAATGTAAGACGTGTGTTTGCATGCAAAAAATTGGCAAAACACCCAGTTGATGGCCACAGAAACTATGAGATTTTATTTTTTAAATATCTGAGTTGACCCTGTTTTTGCTGTGATTACAGCTCAGGCGTAAAATTGACCGGGCGTAAAATTGATTACAGATGAATGGATAAAGATATGACATTGTTATTTCAGTCAAAGAAAGCTTAGATGCAGACGTTTCTTGTGTCCAAAGCTCATGAGGTGATTTAAATTGTACTGGAAGTTATGAATTTTAGCACAATTTTTTCAATTAGTTTAAGTTGCATAAAATTTCGGCCTTATGCATTATTACCACTTCTAAATTTTCTTACAACATACTTTTCTTACTACCGTATCGTTTTACTTGTCCACTGTCAGAATTGTCACGAGATGCCATTCCCACTCCTTTAAAATGTCATGCAAAGTCTTAAAAGTCATGTAGAATGCCCTGTAATATGTGAAACATATTGAAATTTGACATTCTGCAGGGTCTTTCAAATGACATTTGACATTTCACAGAATATTTTACATGACATTTGACATTTTACAGGGTTTTTTTAAACAAAACTTTTGAAATTTTACAGGTAATTTGACACTTACAGAGTTTTACAAGGTCTGGGAGTGTCCCCAGGTGGAATTTCTACTTTTAGTATTAAGTAAGAAAGCTTTTTGGCTTTCATTTGGCTATTGTTACGTTCTGGGAGACGATAGAAGTCATATAAAGTGATGAAACTGATAGGTGAACAGTTCCTGCTTCATAAAAGGAAAATATTTTGGCGCTGGCGCCATTGGCGCTTGGCGCCATCGCCCCTTGGCGCCATAGCCCCTTGGCGCCATTGGTGCTTGGCGCCGTGGTCTGGAAAAGCGCCATGGCGCTTTTGGCGCTTGGCGCTGGATTTTGAAAAGCGCCATACAGTTGACACCAGTTTGGTTCCGCTGATTTCCGGGACCTTTTGCTGTACAGTTCGGTGTAATGAAACAGTACAAGGAAACGCGCGCGTCATTTTTAGCGCATGGCGCTTCAAGCACGACGCAAAACGTTGGCACGGAGCCAGAGAAACGCCCTTCAGTTCGTTTTCACGTGAAATTGGCCACACTCAATAAAAGCAACCGTGAAACGAGTATTGGAACCTAAATGGAACAACATTCTGCAGCAAAAATGCCCGTCCAGTTTTTGCTTCTGGCTTTGTCACATGTCATACCGGGAAATGAAATGTGTGGAAAAAAACAGCATTTTAGCGTCAGTTTGATATCTAATCATATTCAACGGTATTATTCATATTCTTAAAAAGTACACTGTAGGAACAGACCGTTGGAGCTGAGCCGTCCAAATAAAACAACGTAAGCCATGCCTGAGTGCCCAACAGCAGCATTAAGCGTCACGGCGCCATGGCGCATTCCTGTCGCTGGGCTAGTGAATAGGGATGAAAAAAACCTTTTTCAACAACCTGGGTTTTTAACGTTTTTTTTCTTCTTTAAAAAAGTGTTTAAAAACAACGTTTTTATCAAAAGCTCACAGATATGGTTATGAGTCTAGAATATATAGAATGGGACAGCATTCTCAGTGGTGATTTCTGTCAAAAATATCCATTTATGTCAACTCATTAGATAGATCGCCTTTTGTTGAATGTTCATGACTTCAAGTGAAGTTCAGCGTGGAATAGTGCTTAAATAAGGTCATCAGATAAGGTTAGCATATTGACAGTGTTGTTTCACACTGTAGAATTATGTGTGAGCATACTGGCTGGATATTGTATACTACAGTAACACATTATGGCTTATTATAACACAATATCATGAACTAATGGGAGGTTTTACACTAAAAATGAAACAGAACCAAAGAAAACCACCACCAATGGTAAAAGTGTGTATGTGAGTTTGCGTGCTTGCACGCCAAAGATTGGAAAATACCAAATAAGTGCTAAAAAGTACTAAAAATATTAGCCGACGTTTTTTTTTAAAAACGGTTTCGATGCTTGTGTTTAAAAAAAACCTTTAAAAACCTGTGGCCATCCCTACTAGCGAAACAGCAATCGCTTGATGTCGGCGGCGCGTAACACGCGTGTACAACAAGAGGAATATGGGTTCATCTCCGACGAAAAGGGCTAGACTTAATCAAATTATCCCTATGCACCCTGCCTGAACAGCCGTGCGCACGCAGCGGAGCAGAGATAAGCTAAGAGCACAGGCAGGCTATCCCTATTTATGTAGCAAACCTATTTATGCATGTATACATATTTATGTAGTGCGTAATAGTTGATTAAGATGAGGGTTCCTTCCTTCTGCTTCACGAAATGTCTGAAAAAAAGAACTTTCAGTAGTGAGTGCTCGAAAATCACGTTTGATTAGAAATAACACAAGCTGAAAATGTCGAGATCCAGTGTAATTGATGGAATACCACTGAGCATGAGATTTGTTTTAAGGGGAGCTTACAGCTTGCCGAAAAATGAAAGTTGAAATGACAAGTTCAGTCTCGATCATTTACTAATACACAAGAATGCTTGTTTTTATAGTAATCGAGATATAAATTTTCATCACGTCAAAATGTCACGATGTTACGTCAAATTTTCAAAATAACCAGTATTTTAAAAACTCTGTTCATGTTTAGAAAAATTTATTCTTTTGGTATTGGAAAACCCTGTCAAATAAGTTGAACAACGTCAGACATCACTAGTCCGACCTCAAAAATGAAATTTCCAAATTGTGCCGATCATTTCATGTGTTCAACGGTCCAAATCGGTCCAGAAATGGGCGAGTTATTGAGCTTCAAATTCCGTCGGCCTGCTCGGCCATGAGAAATGATGTATCTCGGGACAGGGGGATTATTGAAGAAACTGAAATTTTGATAACCCCGCCACGACCTCAGTCAGACCCCAACATACTTGAACGGCATCAAAATCGGCCGACGTACAACAGAATGGGACGACACGAAAGTCTGGTGGACCCCACCCCCCTCCCCCGCTCCCTGAAATGCCAGCCCGATTTATCCTATGGAGAGGAGAGGAGTCATTCAAGGTTTAAAATTTATTCGAGGAATATTCGGGGTGTGTTTACCTGGAGCTGGTGGCGGTTCCGCAAGTGGCAAAGTTAAAAGTGAAGTGTAAAGTTAAAAGTAAAATGATCAATGGCAACCTAATAAAAGAAAGTTAGAAGTAAAGTTGTTTTAAAAAAAGCAAAGTAAAAAGTAAAGTATTTACTTGCGGAATTTTTCCTGGACCTGTTAGTGATGTAAAAGTGCCATGACTAGTGATGGAAAAGCGCCATGGCGCTGGCGCCTGGCGCTAGCGCCAAAGCAAAAAGCGCCATGGCGCTATTGGCGCTTGGCGCTATTTTAGCGTAGCGCCATTGGCGCTTGGCGCCGGGCTCTCAAAAAGCGCCATGGCGCTTTTGGCGCTTGGCGCCATTTTCTGGTGGCGCTATTGGCGCCTGGCGCCGGCATTTTAAATGGCGCCAAAAAAGCGCCAACCTTGATTATAACAATTGCCATGATGCTGTGAACTCGAAACTCCAGTTGATCAACTTTAGGTCAACTGAATAAATATTGATTTATGTAAGGGTGTTATGGGAAATATTTATTAAATATTGATTTATATTAGGAGACAACTTTATTTACATAGAATACAAGTAGAGGTGTATAATTGTGCTTTTTTATTCAAAGGTCATCATATTTGGACGTGGAGCAAGTGCCTTCTCTTTTCTCAAAAATGTATCCATTGTATCCACCTTTATTCATTTTAAGCCTCAACTTGTAAACGTTGATGATGAAGACCCAAGAGATGATTGATTTCAAGAAAATGGATTTTTGTTTTCTAATCACTGAATCCCCTTCCTGAATAGTTACCCCCTTACTTGGTGGATTGAACTTTAATGGCCAAAGTTAAATCGACTACATCGACATCAGCAGTACGTCGCAGTTATGTACCTAGTCATTATTCTACAAACGAATTGAAGAAGAAAATTTTGGCGCTGGCGCTATTGGCGCTTGGCGCCATTACCCTGTGGCGCCATTGGCGCTTGGCGCTGACATCCAGAAAAGCGCCATGGCGCTTTTGGCGCTTGGCGCTATTATGCTCTGGCGCCATTGGCGCTTGGCGCTGTGGGTAGGAAAAGCGCCATGGCGCTTTTAGCGCTTGGCGCTAAATGCCTGGCGCTTTTTCCATCACTAGCCATGACACCTGGCGCTAGCGCCAAAACAAAAAGCGATATGGTGCTTGTCGTCGTGGCATAAATAATAGCGCCAAAAAGCGCCACCAGTAGAATCGTTGTATAAGACCACTCCCTTGAAAAACACCCCCTTGAATAAGTCCCCCCTGTTGGACAGGTAAGGAAAAATAACACCTCCCCTTGAATAACTCCCCCACTGGTTTTTTGATATGTTTATCCACAATGTGTGTTTGAATGAATTGAATGCTGATGAACATGAATTTTAGAATAGATACCTTGTTTTTGTTATTGTTGAACTGTTAAAACATGAATTACATGAGTTGATGGAATGCATTCATACAATGATAAAAATGCAAGTTCTTGGGAAAAAACAACTCCTCCCTTTGAATAACATCCCCCCTTGAATTACTCCCCTCTGCAAAACCTCTGACGAAATAATAACTCCCCTGGGGTCTTATTCGATGATATATGGTAAATATATAAAAATCCAGGTATAAATCCTATATTTCCTTGAAATACATCCAGGTTTTTTTATTTCACCAGCAAATTTTAAGGGGGTTCAATTCAATAATAAAAGTTTACCGTGAAATTTATTACACAAATATGGCTGTAGTGATGGAATGGCGCCGTTTGATGGTGACGCGCCATGGCGCCATTGGCGCTTGGCGCCCTTTTTCCGCGGCACCCCTGGCGCCTGGCGCTCCATCCTAAAACGGCGCCAAAATAGCGCCACTTATTTAGCCTGGAGCCCTTGGCGCTTGGCGCCCTTTTCCGTGGCGCGCATGGAGCCCGGCGCCCACTTTCCGAATGGAGCCTTGGCGCTTGGCGTCTGACGCGAAATTCCCGAATGGCGCCATAGCGCCATTGGCGTCTGGCGCCCTTTTTTCTGACGCTTTTCCATCACTAGTCGTGACAAACCACTGCATGTTCTAGGATCCCTGAAAAAAATTACTGGCACTCGCTCACTGAACATGCGTAGGCAGGCATGTCCAGAGTAAAAGTTTACACATTACGCTTTACTTTTCCCTTTACTTTGCCACTTGCGGAACTTGCCTCAGGTAAAAAGCAACATCAGAAGCGATGACGAAGTTCACATTATGTCGACATTGGCGAATGTCTTTGCAATGCTGCTATTGCGATTTTTCTTGCGACGTTTTCGGCTGCGGCTGACACGTTCGGCTGTCGATCACTGTCTGGCCTGGACTTACTCGTTGTGCAAAAATGCGATGGTTTTCATCCCATACGGTTTACATGCTCAAGGTTTTCATCCCACAATGTGTCACTTTACTTGCTGAATACTACACTTTACACGCTGAAATTCATCACGTGCCAAATTTCATTTGAAGTATAAGTATGCCACTTCACCAGCCAAACATATGTATTTGTTTTGCATCAGAGCACTATGCACGGGGGATACACTTTTTCTTTCAAAAATACTAGCTCTTACCTTTTCCTTACTAGTTAAAAAACTTAACATTTAGTTTTGTGTACTTGGGAAGTGAGTAAATTTAAAAAAACTTTCTGTTTACCTACATAGGTAGGTATATTGATTAAAAACCTACAAATCATAACAAACATGCATTCCGCATTTTTTATGAAACAGCCTTGGATGAACTGGGGCCAGTTCCGCAAGTGGTAGAGTAAAAAGGAAAACTTTCCGCTTCACTCTTCACTCTACTCTTTACTCTACTCGTTCCTTTTTACTCTACTCTTTATACTTTTCCACTTGTGGAACCAGCACCAGAGGGCAGTCCCAAAGTGTCAACAGTGTATCCAAATCTTATCATCAAACAAAATATTTGGATACAAACGCATAAGATCTGGATACAAAAAAAACATACGATTTGGATGCACAATTGACACTTTGGGACTGCCCCCTGGTGCTGGTTACACAAGTGGAAAAGAAAAGAATAGAGTTAAAAGTAAAGAATAGAGTAAAGAGTAAAGAGTAAAGTGAAGAGTGAAGTGGAAAATTTTTCCTTTTTATTCTACCACTTGCGGAACTGGCCCCAGTGTTACATTTTTGTTATACTCCAGTTACTTTACACCCTGCACGCATGGTTCCCGCTGGAAGCGTGCCAACGATTTTTTACGCATGCGATTTTCATAAAAAGTTTTAAAAAAGTAATCGTTGTTATAATGCTAAACGTTAACACTTATTCACAACAATGATTTTTTCACCTTTTAAACAAAAATCGCATGATTTATCATCATTGGCACAATTCCAACGTGAGACATAAATCAGTGCGAAGGCAGAGTATCATGTCCGCCGAGTATACTTGTAAAGAGCCTATGGCTGGTAAAATGCAATAGGTAACATGTAAATAATACCTCATTAGGAAAATGCAGTCTGTGCTTGAAATGATTCCAGTTTGCACTTTGCACCCGTATATTTAAAAGTTCTCTGGTTGTCAACCCCGTTGTTTTAGTCTTTTGTCCTTTTATTCGTAGACAATTCGTTTTTCCTCGAAATCGGTACCCTATACTATAACGGTGGACAGCTTTTTTCTTGATAAGTATGTCATCAAAGCAGTAATTGTTTATAAGGTGAAATCCGCACCGTCATTGGCAACACTTCTCCCCATTTTTCCGATTTCGCACACGATCAGTGCGTCCGCATGTCCTTGTGGCGATGTGCCGCTATACATCTAAACCCATCAGACATCTAGACAGAGTCTGCGGATAAAAAGGGATTTTCTACATGTTGGATCGATAAACGTCTATCATCCAATCAAACATAGCTCATTATTCAGCGGCGCTGGCAGCATGTATTGTTTCCATCATCAGCGTGCCCGAATTTGATTGGATGATAGTGATATTAGTGGATACACCCACTCTACAGTGGGCGGTAAACCCAAAGGCATTGTGGTCTATGTCTTTGTTTTTGCCACCCACTGTAGAGTGAGTGTGTCAAATAATACGCTAAAATCTTAATCCTAGATGTCTGATGGGTAGAATTAGATGTTGGTGGGTTTAGACGTGTAATGGGTTCAGATGTGTTCTAGGCCTCAGTCGTCCTTGTGAGCTCTACCTTTAACTACGGCTGTAAGACAGGAAGTCTCATTTCCCCGCAGCCGACGCCCACCCGGCACACGTTTCCGAATCCGTGACCGAAAAAACTTATACCAAGTCAGCTCCCACATGAGCAAGGTAACGCTATTTAGTCATGTGGTCATGTGGCACATCAGAATATTTGCTCCCCTCTTTTTCGACCGGCCACATATTAGCGGGCGGGGCGTGGAAATGCCCTGGGAGCAATCCCAGACCCTGTAAAATGTCAAGTGTCATGCTGCAGTGTCAAAAGTCATGTAAAATGCCCTGTAAAATGGCAAACGTACGTGGCATTTGATTTATTTTATTAACGTACGTGCCTTTTTATTAACGTACGTGGCATTTGACATTTTACATGACTTTTGACATTGCATGACATTTGGCATTTTCCAGGGCATTTTACATGACTTTTGACACTTTACATGACATTTGACATTTTCCACGGTCTGGGATTGGCACCTGCGCGCGCCGCGCGGCGCACGCCGCAGTGCAATGCGCCGCGACGCGCGCCAGCCGTCGTCACCTAATGGGGCAAATGACAAAGCTAATTTGGGAGGAAACGCATCGTCTGACAAGACGCTACGTTGCCCAGGCAGCACTAACGCTGAGTCGATTTACTGCCGTGTTTTGGCTGGTTTTCAGCCCCGCCGCTTTTACTATTTAGGTAAATATACTCACTTTGCGTGCGTCGTGGCACTGCTGTAGATTTGCGTGTGAACGAAACTTCGCAACAGTTACCTATTTAGATTTGTTACTGCTTTCAGGTTTGTGTGTTTCAGAGAAAATCGTTTAAATGATTGTTTTCAAAGGTTCTCTGTTAATTGTGTTGTCATGTTTTTTTTCCAAAGAATATCGGTGACTACGGCGCTTGAACCGAAATACTGCGTGCATAGGTAGGCAACGACCAAGGCAAATCATATGCTCTCAAAAATGGTTGCAAACGCCAGACGGTGCTTTCAGTTCAGGATAAATCCGGCACTCTGAAAAATTGCTGTGAAGTGCAAAATGTCAAACAAACTCATGAGGTGTAACTAAAATTTAAAATACAGGACAAGTTTCCTGCAGAAACACCATTAACAATTTCGCAAAGTTTTGAAACCTGTCTCCCGTGCACATATTTAGTTTTCATCAACGTTCCATCAAAGTTTTCATCAACGTTTTTAGAGTAGAATTTGCATTTCATTTTATTAGTTGCTAGTTCTACTAAGGTAGTGTTTACAGGGGAAAAAAATTAATGACAACGACAATTTTTTTAAAGCTTCATATTTAAATGACAAAATTATGTATTTGTGAGAACAAAGCAGTGAAGTACCTATTTATACATATTTACCATACTACGTGAGTGTATACACATGCCGAGTTTAAGATAATTTGTGCTCGTAGCTCATATTTACGTCATAGGCATTTTAATAAAATGTTGTTGTCGCAGTCCAGTTGTGGCCGCGACAAGGCTGCGACAAAAGATTTTTTTCAAAAACTCTATGACTTCTGCCCGACAAGCACAAACTATTTGAAGCTTGTCACGTATGTGCACACTTGAGTATGTACCTATGTATACTTTACTGCGTTTTCTCACAAACATGTAACTCTTTCCTTGAAATATGAAACTTTAAAAGTAATTTTTTATGTCATCACTCATTTTTCCTGCAAACACCGCCTAATGCACTTGATACAAAATCAATTAGAGCAGTTCATTAAAACCAAAATTGCGAATTGTATACTGAAAAATGTACAAAATCTGAGACTTTTGTTCAAAGTAATACGACGCCCGCCCATGAACCAGTTAAGATAGTGTGTCGTAACCAACTGCCCAAGCCCGGCACCTACTGAATCTATTTAAGGTATTTGATTTAAAAATACCGTATTTCCTCGAAATACCCCCCCCCTCGAAATGCCCCTCAAAATGACCACTATGAATTAGTAGACTCCTCTTGAAATACCCCCCCCCCAAAATTGAGTGTAAACAGAATATGAATGACAAAAGCTGCTGTTTGTTATCCAGGCACGTATTTACAAACAATGACTGTGTTACGTTAGAACAGGGTTTATACATCTACTTAAGTACATACTTTTAAAAGTGTAAAAACTCTTATATGGTGGTTATTGTTGCATTTTTCTACGTCTACATACGTTACACACAACAAATTAGTACTACGAGTTCAAAAAACTTCTGGCGGAATAATAACCCCCTCGACTTACCCCCCTCGTTAACCCCCAATTGTATACCCCACTCGGTTAACCTCCCCAACAAAATTTCCACCCAGTAAAGATAAAAAACCCTGGGAGTATTCCGAGGAAATACAGTACATATTATAATGAATGCTCTATCCATTAGAAGAATTACGGTATGCCGAGAGAAAAATATTGCTCGGACTCTCTCGGCAAGGATGCATTTAGCTTTACCCACTGCCCATTCAACGGCACACACTCTATTGATCATCACGGCAAGTGAATGAATTTCTAATTGTGTGGTATCTCTTGTCTTCTGTTAGCGGTCATTCTGCCCACAGGCAAAATGAATGTGAATGTTCATAAGTGCACATAAAAGTATCCCTGTTAATGGCACTGGATGAGTGTGTCCCACTTTTCATCCCTAACGGTTTACATGCTCACGGTTTTCAGCTATAATGCTCCGTTTTACTTGCTGAAACATATGCTTTTCAAGCCCCGGGATGTTTTTACATGCCAAGTTGATGTGACACTTTTCATCCCAGAGTATAGCAGTTCACGTGCCAAAGTATTACGGTTTACAAGCCACAGACATGCTGGCACACTAATATAAATAGCATGTAAATCATCGTATCTAGCACCTTAATTGGCACAAAACGAAAACTTATAGCAAGTAAAGTGACATACTTTGGATGAAAACTGGCACAGTAGAGTAGCAGGCAAAGTGTCACACTTTGCTTATAAAGGTACACAGAATAACATGAAAACCGTGAGCATGTAAACTGTACGGGATGAAAAATGGAAATCGCTCCACTGGATCGATGCATCGCGTTGTCGTCACCCATGTGCAGTATTTATATCTATTTCCAACTTTTTGTTCTGGATGATGGGCGTTAATTCAATTTTTAGCAGTATCGGCGAAGCTGATCAAGATATAGTTTAATTATTAGCTAATGCAAAAAAGGAACGCAATTTTTTGATATGAGGAAAAAAGTGCGTTGCGGAGTCCGGTCCTGTGTTTCAGAAGGTGACAACTGAAATTAGGCACGCACATTGCACTGCACATGGGCCTAGTGAAGTGATGGAAAAACACCAGAAAAGGGCGCCAAGCGTTAATGGCGCCATTGCGCTATTCGAAAACAGGGCGCCAATGGCGCCACGGAAATACGAGCGCCAAGCGCCAAGCGCCAATGGCGCTATGTCGCGGCGCCTTCAATGTTTCCATCTTTCGCATTCCATTTTTTCCTTGAGTTTTTCGAGGGGGTAGTTATTTTTACCTCACATCGCAGGTAGAAAGTGAGCATGGTATTGTCTCAACTCATTCATCCAAAACCAAAATGTCAGCCAAAACCATTCAAGATCTAAAAAGTGAATAATAAAGTATTGGTTATTAGGCACTTTCATATAAAAATTGGTTGGGATCAGGTTTAGGTGTTGACCTTGGTTTTTGGGCTGGATTTTTCTGTCGACAACGTTAAGAACGTGTGTGATTAAATTATTGGGTATTGGGTACAACAAAAGAAAAGTACAGCATACAGGTACAGTTAACTGAGTGGAAATAAAGTGAGAAAAATTGAAATCCCTAACTATTTCAAAAATCTTCATGCTGCGTGTGAAAACACCACAACCACTTAATTAGTGTTACAGCTTCTAAAGTAAATGCAGCAAACACTGCTTCCATTGGCTTGTTTTTGTTATCAGTAACAGGTTAAGTATCAGTAAATATTTTCATGTTTCCATATCCTTCAAATGAACTTAACAAATCAGTCAAATGCCATTCTATCATAGTTATCTTGAAAACGCAATAAAAATGCTTTTTTAATGAAAAAATATTGCTAGATCTCTCTGAATATTTTTGGAAAAATATAAATATAAAAAATCTTATATTTATTATATTTTCTATATTTTCTTCAAGATAAATCTCTCATAGGTTTTTCAAACCCTAATTGTCTCATTCATGCTGAAATGCATGATATTGGAGTAGTGATGTAAAAGCGCCATGGCGCTGGCGCTTGGCGCTAGCGCCAAAGCGAAAAGCGCCATAGCGCTTTTGGCGCTTGGCGCCTTTTTGTTGTGGCGGCACTGGCGCTTGGCGCTGTGCTACGGAAAAGCGCCATGGCGCCTTTGGCGCTTGGCGCTATGATGCCGTGGCGCCATTGGCGCTTGGCGCTAGCGTTTAAAAAAGCGCCAAAAAGCGCCAAGATGTTCAAAAAATATATCATTTTTATGTAAAAAGACCTTGTGTGCATAATTTACATAAGAAAATGTGTTACTGTAAGTGTATTCCAGGAAGAACAAACCGTCTTTTTATGAATTTTGTAAACTATGTCCATGCAATTACAAGGTATTCAAAACTTTTCCTAAATAATGGGCCTAATGGTTCCCATCCCAATTCAAAGTTTGCTTCAACGAGCAACGTTCAAATACATAGTGTTGCATTATGTTGAAAATGATGTTGTATTGTTGGTGTGCAATGAATGTACTAGGCCGGAATGATACATCACTATATTGGAGACATCAGATACTGGTTGAACGTTGACCTTTTCACCAGTCTCTCATAGCGCTATACAGATAGAATAAAATTTTGTTACTGGTTTGTAACTCATAAGTAGTGATGTAAAAAGCGCCAGACTTTTGGCGCCAAGCGAGCGCCAAGCGCCAATGGCGCCACAGCAAAATAGCGCCAAGCGCCAAAAGCGCCATGGCGCTTTTCTAGACCATGGCGCCAAGCGCCAATGGCGCCAGGGGATGACGGCGCCAAGCGCCAATAGCGCCAGCGCCAAAAAAATTTGCTGCATAGAGTGCAGCGATGCAAATGCAGTGCTATCTATTTGTTTGTCAACAGGTTCCCATCCCAATTTAAAGCTTGCTGACTGGTAACACTATCCAGTGTTGTATACACATATAAATACCATATTTCTTTGAAATACCCCCTTTCAATTACCCCCCCCCCCTCGAAATACACCCCGTCTGGAATAAGGTAGATCATATATCCAATGAACATGATACATTTATAGCTGTAAATTTACATTGCAGCTATACATGGCCTTGTTTATGGAACGATCTATGACAATATGACCAAAATATATCCTATTTGGTCAATTAATTACGTTTTGGGTACAAAAAAACTATACTTTACTACGACCATTCATAATAATTCCCCCGGAATAAGCCCCCCTCGAAACTCCCCTCAAAATTTGCACCCCGAAAAAATAAACCCCCTGGGTGTATTTCGAAGAAATACGGTAGGTACTTCATGCCGGTACTTCATGCCAGTACTTCATGCCGGTACTTCATACCACAGCAACAATAAAACTTCATTTGCAATATAATGCAACACTATGCATTTGAACGCTGTTCGTTGGCTCGTCATCAAGCCTTGAATTAGGATGAAAACCAGTTGACATAAAATGTCGTTGAAAACTAGTGCGTGTATGCCCATTTTTTGGTGAAAGTTTTGAATATCCTTGCAATTGCATGGACATGGTTTACAAAATAAGCAATTAGAGGGTTTGTTCTTCCTGAAATACACTTACTTACAGTAACACATTTACTTATCACAGCAAATAAAACGCTCGTGAAGTGCACTGAAGCGGTTGGAAGTGCCTCTCGTGATCACACTTCAGAGCCTGATCAAGCCTGATCACCAGGCACTTCACCGCTCGTGATCACACTTCCAACCCTGATCAAGCCTGATCACCGTTGGAATGCACTTCACGAGCGCTTCACAAATGCCATTCGTGAAGGCACTTCACAAACGCCGCCCATTTCAGGGAAGCGTTTTGTATTTCGTGAAGTGCCTTCACCGCAGAAATGCATTATATGTTTTTGCACGTCAGACCGCTTGCACCATTCGTGAAGACACTTCACGAATGCATAACAAATTATGGAAGTGCCTGGCCATCTGTGAAGTGCCTTCACGAGAAATTTTGTGAAGCATTTGGAAGTGCTTTGGCACCCGTGAAGTGCGTTGAAGTGCCTCGTGAAGACACTTCACCGCAGATCACGGCAGATCACCAGCGCTGTTTTTGCTGTGTATGTAACTCATGCAGGCAAGGTCTGTTTACATAAAAAAAAGATTATTTTTTGTACTACTTGGCGCTTTTTTGGCGCTTTATAAAACGCTAGCGCCAAGCGCCAATGGCGCCACGACATCATAGCGCCAAGCGCCAAAAGCGCCATGGCGCTTTTTGCTTTGGCGCTAGCGCCAAGCGCCAGCGCCATGGCGCTTTTACATCACTACTCATAAGTACATAGTTCTTAAAGCGTATTTACGTTTACTCGAAAAATACGTATACTGGAGTACTAAGTAAATGCGTTTACGTTTCCTTAGAGAAAAATACTGGTACTCATCTTAGAATGTACGCAAGTACAGAAAAGGTAATTTAAGGGGCATTTACATGCATTGCCCTTAACTCGAAAATAATGTAACCGTGATAATAGCAAACACATTTGATGTCTTCCAGAGTAATTTTTGTTAATACACACTTTCTGTGAGCAAAAATGCTCGCTTTTACAATTTGTGTGAGAAAAATACTCGCTTTTACCTATTCCGCAAGAAAAAGACACTCAATTTTATGTTTGTTTTAACGAAAAGTAATTTACTCTTTTACATTTTACACAGTGTAAAAGTAAAAAACGTACTTTACGTTTTCTGTACTCAGCGGTGAGTAAAATAAAAATACTTTATGTTTACATTTACTTTGAAAAAAGTTCGGTACATTTAACAATTCTGATAAAATAATGCAGAATGTGTGCCAAAATTTACATGCCGTTCCTGTTTATTTCCATATTGAAAAATTGCACCAGCACCAAAACAGCACCGCACGTGCGGTGCTACCGTGCCAGGTGCCTATTTTATGGATTTGCAGAGATTTGTGCCATGTTTTCCCTTACGCTTAACATCACTAGTAATAAGAACGGAAAAAAAACATTTAGTCGTTTACTGCGAAAAATGTTGGGTATGAATTATTCAGAACCGAACCATTGGAGCCGAAAAATTGAGCCAATAAAAACTTAAGTCTCACTTAAGCCGGCTCTCGTCACAGTCATGTCAGCCAGGCTGCAAATGTATTCCATGTAATTCTTGAATCAGTTACAATTCTGATAAAAGAAAATTACTAAATTTTGATTTTGAATTATTATAGTAGACAAAATATTTTATTTTTATTGGAAACAATTTTTTTATTGAGGTGTGAAACACCAACATTGCCTGATTGGGGATATGTGAATTTATAAGGGTGAAACACTCAGTAAAAAGTATTTAAATACTAATATTTTTAACATGTTTTTACTAATTCATGTTTTCGTATTTCCTATTTTTTCTAAAAATAATAGCTTTCGAATTGCCACTTTCCCATTTTTTCGGAATACCTATTTACTATCCAAACATTCATTTTATCATTTAGAAATTCTTTGTTGGATTCTTAAGATTTGTTTGCAAACTTACGTCTAGTGCTGGGACGATATGACATTTCTATTTTCTTCGAAAATATTACCCGAGAAAATGTAAAACAACATTTCCTCAGAGAAATGTTAAGTGGATGATTTGTTTCAATTCTTATACTCATAAATATTTATGAACTTTTATGTTTAAAAATATTAGAAATGAACATTTCTCAACACTGTTTCAAGGAACACGTTTCTTTACACCCAGTTAATATTTAAAATCAGTAATGCTTTTGCCTTTGTTGAAAATGTATACCTATTTACAGTCAGTGAATCTGCATTCAAAATGATGTTTTCTGTACTGACATATTGTACACCCTCAAAATACCCCCTTGAATTAACCTCTCCTCTCCTTTTAAAATACCATCAGCCACCAAGTCTGAGCGAGCTGAGGAAACAATACCCCCTCGAAATACCCCCGTCTGGAATGAGGTACATCATGTATGCTATGCACATGATGTATTATTTTTTATGATGCCAATTTTCATCGCAGCTACACACCGACTAGTTTGTGTAGTAATGTACGTTGATATGTACAGATATATCCTGTTTGGTCACATTTACTACTAATTTTGTGTGTGTAAAAGTGTATTCTTTACTAAGATCCTTCACGAAAATTTCTGGCAAAAAATACCCCCTCGAGTAAGTACTTTCAAAAAATAAATGTAAAAGAAAGTACATGTTATTTTTAGGAGGAAACGTGAACATTTTTATCAGTACGTTTTTGCAACTGTTCCCCCTAGACCGTGTAGATAGACATTTATTTATCTTTTGACTAAATGCCTGATTGCATACAAAGATGGCCATCGTGGAAAACTTTTTTGTGGGATGAGTGGCTTACATACCAAATATATAAATAGTACATATTTACCTACATGAATGTGTAAATGGCGGCGACATTCTAGTGGGACACAGTCAACATTCAAGCCTTTCACAGCGCTCACTAATCAGGTTTGGAAGCAGACATACACTACAGCCGCACCAGAGCAGGGTTGGCAAAATCTTAGAAGAAAATAAAAATAAAATAAAAATAAAATGGAAAATTGAAGAATAAAATAAAATAAAATAAAATGGAAAATTTATAAAATAAAAATACAATTTTTATAAAATTCAAATTTTTGTAAAATTTAAGTAAAATTTTACAAAAACTCAAGTGTCTGTAGAATTCTATAAAAAGTTTTCTATCCTGTTGCTTAAGATTCTAGCTGCCAATTTGCAGAACTGGTGCCTTGTTGTTGCTTTCATTGTTGTGATTGAAAAATATTTTTGCTCAAAGTTGCGAATTTTCACATTTTTTTATGTATTTACACCCTAAATATCACTAATATAGGTATGTGTTAATTTCTTCCCATTTTATTCGTTCCATACCTTTAAAAAGCCTATGTATTGAACCTCGCAAGCCCCCCCCCCCCCCCCAAAAAAAACAACAACAACAACAACAACAACAACAACAACAAACAAACAAATTTTAGCTATCTTTCCCACAGGAGTAACAATTAGCTACATATCTATGCGGTCCCTGTGATGGTCAGAATTCAAGATATTATTATACCTACCGTATTTCCTCGAAATACCCCCAGGGTTTTTTTTCAGAGTGGAAACTTGAGGGGGGAATTATTCGAGGGGGGGGGTTATTATTTCGTCAGAAATTTTCGTGAATTTCGTAGTAAAGGTTACGTGTTTTCATACACAAAACCGGTAATAAACGCAGATATAGGATATATTCAGACCTATCGGGTATATAGACGTACATCTGTATACATATTAGCGTGTACCTATGTGCATCTGCGATGAAAATTGGCATCAATAAATACATAATGTACACTGCATACATGATGTACATCATTCCAGACGGGGGTATTTCGAAGGGGGTTTATTTTTTCCTCAGCCCAAAAACACCTGGGGGTATTTCGAGGGGGGGGGGGTTAATTCAAGGGGGAGGGGGTAATTCGGAGAAATATGTCGCCACCCGTGTCGAAAATATTTATGTCGCCACCCGTGTCACAAGTCTACATTAATTTTTTTTTGTATTTATCTACACGCTTCTAGTGTGCACATTGTTTTATGGCCTTGCATCCAAGATTCCGATTTTTTGTAAAAATTTTGTAAAATATTTGTAAAATTTTTGTAAAATGGTTTCATTTTATTTTATTAATGACATTTCAGAATAAAATAAAATAAAATAAAATGAAACATGAATAAAATAAAAATAAAATACAATTTTAATAAAAATAAAATGCACCAGAGGCATTCGACGGTGAGTGCAGAATGTATCTGCACGCATAAATATATTCATGTCGCTGCCGCGGATCACTGTGGATGTGGTGCGCGAGTGAGAATGATGTCATCGTAATACGGGATAGATGCTTTTCGATTGCGCAGTGTGTCATCTTGTTGACTATACAACCAATTCATTAGCGACGGCCTTGTCGCTCCGCTGCCCCGCCATTGACGAGTGTGGAATATAATAATTCAAGTCATTTAGCACGCCGGCAAATCACAGTTGTTAAAATAGCCTACATGAAAGCACGGTAAACACGAGTGATCACATCATGAAGTTACCTAGGTGGTCAAGCATTTTCTGTACCATTTTTGCGACGATTAATAATACTCAAGGAAGGAAGTCTCATGTCTTGAAAAGCGTATACAAAGATATGTTTCCAGATATGGACATATCTATATGATTGAGCCACTTCACTGAATAGCTAAATACAACGGTATCGCTTATAAGCGGGAATTAGAGCTCAGCGTCGATTCGACGTGAAATGATGACGTGAAATGTCGTCGTGAAATTAATTACACGAGTGTGGATCATGCTACGGGTCTACAATTTTCTAAGGATAATATATGAATCAATACATTAATCGTGTCCAATACTGAGTGTTATCAGCCACAACTAGAGCGAATTGAAAAATTCAATTTTTATCATTTCACGTCATCATTTCACGTCGAATCGACGCTGAGCTCTAATTCCGGCCATAAAGCCGGAATTACAGCTCAGCGGCGTTTGACGTGAAATGATGACGTCGTAAAATTGATTACATCAAAATAGACACATTTAGGTACAGCGTTGAAATTTCAGAATTTGATAGTTCTAGTAATTGTGTGTAATGTCCTAAAAAAATAAGAAAATAATTATTTTTTAATAAGTTTTACACATTCTACGTCAACATTTCGCGTCAAACATTTTACGTCACCAAAAAATTTTGACGTTAAATTAATAACTACTTAAATAATGATCATTTGATAAAAATTTTTTGGGACATTACACACAATTACTATAACTATCTAATTCTGAAATTTCAATGCTGTACCTTTGTCTATTTTGATGTAATCAATTTTATGACGTCATCATTTCATGTCAAACGCCGCTGAGCTGTAATTCCGGCTTAAACTGCATAAACCGTATACATTTTTTTGGCTGTTTGTCCGCTCACTCAGTTAGTAAGCTAGTGCTGAAGTGATTGGTACACACTTTGGTGATTGCTAAATCCATGCTGTAAATCCACCAGTGTCCCTATGCTAGTGTGTGTACCGATAAGCGCAGCTTTATTGCGTTGTTTTTCGCAAACGCACCGGTGTGAGAGCGGCATAAGGGGTCGATTACAGCCACAGCTAAAGCCTATCACGGAAAATTATAGCGGAAAATTTTTAATGGAAAAATACAAAAATTTGACGGAAACTAATTACTACAGAAATAATAAAGATAATGAAACAATATAACTTGTACCATCATCATCCATTCTCCTGTACCTAATTATTTTTCCGGTGAATTTTCCGTTATGTAAGTAGCTGCAGTATCGCCTTAATACCAGAGTTGTTAAAAGTACCGAACTTTTTTAAAAGTATACATAAACGTTAAGTTTTTTTTACTCACCCCCTGATTACAGAAAACGTAAAGTAATTTTTTTACTTTTACTCATGAGTAAACCTGAGTAAAGGTATTTTTCCCCTCAGAAAACATAAACGCGAGTACTTTTGAGAAATGTCACCAAAATTTTCGCCCAAAATCACTCATTTTCGTAACGTTTTGCCTATTTTATGCAATTTTTGACAATATAGGTACCTATCTGGTTTTATACCCATTTTCGACTAGTTGACCATATTTTTAGCGTATTTTCTTCCTTTTTTCCCTTCTATGCCTTTAAAAATCCATATAAAACATGATCCGAAATACGTTTTCTGTACTCGAATACTTTCAAAAAGTATACATAAAAGCGAGTACCGGAACTTTTTTCTGAGGAAACGTAATCGTATTTGGGTACTCTGTAGTCGAGTATACGTATTTATCGAGTAAAAGTAAATACGTTTTAACAACTAGTTATGCTTAATACCGGCTTAAGGAAATGAATAAACACTGACCAGTGTGCGAATTACTAATCGGGATTTACAGCTTGTCCACAAATAGTCTGCCGAAAAATTAAACCACCAGCGATGAAGCGACAAATACTTCCCGCTTTAAATCAACGCGCAGGGCGAATTAACGAGCGCCATGTCGCCGACCGTCGCTACCAACAATTCGATTAACTTTCCCAACACCGACGTGACGCTATCAACGTTGAGCGCGACGTTGCCGTGCACTTGGATAGTTGCAAATGCAACGGCGATTTGCAACGGGACGCTGGCGCCCACAACGTTCATCGACGGGACCGATGGGCCAACTGCGCCGCACCGCCTGTTCATGCTGTACTGCAACGGCGTGGCCATGCCCTTGGTCATCGTGCCCGGCATGCTGGCCACGCTCGTGTCCGCTCTCGTGTTCGCCAGACGAGTTCTCAGGTGTGTCTACGTCACTGATCAGAAGTGTGCACCTACATTTTATTTTGTCTATTTGAGCTAGTGGCCATTTTAAATGCATCGTGCATTTTAAATGCGCTCTGTGGCAAGAAAAGAAGCATCGAAAAATAATTTTTTCTTCTTTTTTCTTCATTTTATTTTATTCGAATAAGAATTTTATTGAATAAGAATCTACATGTGGTAGTGAAAATGTGGTAAAAATTTAATTAAAATTTAATTGCAAATAAATAAATTAACTGCAATGTTTAAATAATTCTCGAAATACCCCACAGGGGTTATCTTTCAGGGGGAAATTATTTCTCAGGGGTGGGCGAATTTCAAAGGGGTTTATTTTATTATAAAGCTCGTTCAGCCCTGGTTCCGCAAAATGAGAAGTGAGAGGTGAAATGGCAAACGCGAAATAAAAGCGCAAAGGTGAAGTGAAATGGCAAGTGAAATGGCAAAAGCGAAGAGAAATTACTTTTTAGTTTTATTTTTTACTTCGTTGTTGCCAATTCACTTGCCATTTCACTTCGCCTTTGCCATTTCACTTCTCACTTTTCATTTTGCTGGACTGGCCCCTGGGGGTATTTCATGGAGGGGGCATTTCGAGGAAATACGGTAAAATATTTCTAACACAATACGATCGCAGGGACTCGAACCGACACAGCCGTTCCGGCGGGCGGCCGCTGTCCACGGGCGCGAGCATGCACACGCTGCTGGTGGGCCTGTCGATCTTCGACTTCGGGCTGCTCGGCTGCTCGCTGTGCACCTGGGTGCCGCTGGCCTACTGCGACGGGCCGCCACGACTCAGGGCCGCGTGCCAGGTGCCAGTGCCAGACCATGTGAAATGTGCTGTAAAATGTCACGCAAAGTGTCTAAAGTCATGTAAAATGCCCTGCAAAATGGCAACTCGGTTGCCATTTTCCAGGGCATTTTACATGACTTAGACACTTTGCGTGACATTTGACCATTTACAGGGCATTTTACAGGGTTCGGGACTGCCCCAGGTGCTCAACGTGACTGGGCCGTTCACGTACCCGCTGGCGCTGGTGGCGCAGCTGGCCAGCGTGTGGACGTGCGTCGCCATCGCCCTCGACAGGGTCGTCGTTGTCTATGCGCCTCTGCGATCGCTTGTTTGGTTGGTTGCGACTTTTGTGGAACTGAGCCTAGCCGCATAGGATCTGAGAGCGAGGCTTTCATTACGGACAGTAACGGACCCACGGCGACTTACTTGCCTGTGTAAAAGTGTATAACTCAACGTAAAACTAGTAAAATTCAACGGACCGCAAAGTATGCGCCCGAAATTAGGTACATAGGTATATCTTAGCGCGAGCAGGATACTTCAGCATACTGCAGGATACGAGCAGGATGCGCGCCTTTCACAAAAAGAAAGTATTTCAAAAACTAAAACATACGTTTCATGCCTGAACTTATTTTTGCTTTTTTTGAATTTTTTTTGTTGATTAGTGATGACGTCATTATGGAGTGTTTCGTTCAAAAAGTGCATAACATGCGACGCACGTAGTGTATCAATGACAAACCGCAGGTGCTCCGCCCGGCGGTCCACATTCACGCTGCTCGCGATCGTCGCGTTCAGCTGCGTGTACAACCTGCCGGTGGTGTTCGAGACGGAGATGACGGACACGGGTTGGTCGGTGACCAGCTTGGCCACCGATCCCATCTACAGGACCGTGTACAAGTTCCACCTGTACTGGGCCTTCTTCGTGGCCGTGCCCTGGCTCATCATGATCGTGGCCAACGTGCTCGTGCACTACAGGATCAGAAAGGTGCGATCGCTTGGCGCTATTCGAAAGTACGCGTATGGTGCGACACGGGGAAGATGGATTCTTAGACACCTGGCTAGCTATGTAAAAGCGCCATGGCGCTGACGTCGGATAAAAAACGCCATGGAGCTATTGGCGCTTCGCGCTGGGGGTTAGAAAAGCGCCATAGAACTATTGCGGCCTTTAGCGCTTTTTACGCCTGTAAAAATGATAGAGACCGCCTTAGCGATGATGATTTATAATTCGATTAGTATTATCTATTTACCATGATTCAGCAACGTGAATACCTAGTCACATAAAGTAACGAATTCGAAAAACAAGTTCACCTTTTTATTTCCATCCGGCCACACACAACACTACCAACTATCAAAGTCACAACAGAACACACGCAGAATGGCATCCTCCATCTAGGTGCTCAGAGACCGCCGCCGTCTCACCAGCGCGACTGCGCGTCGACGTGCCGCCGTGCCGTACACCGGAGCGACGCCCAGCGCGCCGCCGCTCACCAGCAGCGCGAACAGCGTGCCGCGCATGGCCGAACTGGACACGAGCGCGTGCGACGCGCGCACCGCCGCGCAGAAACTATCCGCCAGGCTGTCGCTGGGCACGGCTAGCTGGTTTGGCGGCGTGCCAAGGCAGCCGGATCGAAACAATGTACCAAAGTTACCCGATAGGCCTTCGGTTGGAAATAGGAGCAAGAGCGCTTCAAGGTGGGGGGAGCTATGGCGATGTTTTTTTCCATCGCATGAGTAACTACCGCATTTCCTCGAAATACCCCTGAATTACCTCCCTCCCTAGAAATACCCCCCTCTTGAATGACGTAGGCTCGCTTGGCATGTAAACCGCTAGGCATCTAGACTCGTTGCGGGGGTCTCATGAGGTAGGGTTGCTCAGCTATTTATCCATCCCGAAGCTACTATCCCCTGAGCCCCGCCCGCCACAAATCGCTCAACTATCTAGGTATCTATGTGGAGCAAACTTTGAGCAATTTATCCCAAATCTTTACCCAAAATCGCTAAATTTTGCTCCATCTTGTCAGTTTTGTCATATATATTATACATATTTTAGCCCCAACGATCCCCCCAGAATAATTTTCAGCTATCTATCCCGCTATCATGCTATCTATGAAGCCCCCGCGAGGGTTAAAACTTTGGAGACCCCTGATCCGCTGTGTACATGCCAAACGGGTGTACATGCTAACGGGCACAGGGCCCCTCGAAATAGCCCCTCAGAATTTGCACTTTGAAAAAAGAAACCCCCTGGGGGCATTTCAAGGAAATACGGTAAAATATGTAAGCGTAATTTATGCGGCGGCGCGCAAAGCACCCCCCCCCCCCCCCCCGTACGCAGTCTGCCCCGCTGCAGCAGCACGGCAGTGAGCCAGGAGCACCAGCGGCACGAGGCGGAACGGGCGCGAACGCTGCAGGCGACCCTCATAGCACTCACGTTTATAGTATTCAATTCGCCCCCCTCGGCCATCAGAGTGTGGGAACACTGGGCCGAGCAGAGGGACCACGGCACGCTGCTCAGATGCGTCATTCACGTCGCCAATTTGCTCGTAGTCGTCAACAGGTCGGTGTTAAGTTATTGTCCATCGGGTGGATGCATTGTGGCCACGCACACTAGTACACCATCTAAATTTGGGAAACTCGTGCATATTTTTAAAACACATTTGAGTTCACCAGAATGAATGATTTTTGATCACCGTCAACACCGTGCCCAGGCTGTGTCTAGTGATGTAAAGGCACCGGGGCACCGCTGCCCCGGTGCTGGGCACCGAAGGGCACCAGCACCGGTGCTGGTGCGGTGCCATTGCAATCTTCAGGGGTGCCATGCCGGTGCCGGTGCCATTTTTTTCAGAATAGCACCGGTGCCGGTGCGGTGCGGTGCCATTTTTTTGCCGGTGCCAAAGGTGCTAGCACCAGGGCCAAAGTAAAAGGCACCGGGAAAGGCACCGGCCAAGGCTTCATGTGCTGTGCAATTTTGTCCATAGTATGTGCTTATTCATATTTCAAAAAACAGCGATATATTTACCCAACCATTTTTGCCTATTTTGTAAACCTCCCATCAAATAAATATACCTACTGTGAAATCCATTATACCCGATACGTGATCTGATGAGCGAATCTAAAATTTTGTTGAATTTCAAATCATTTTTATATTTTATATTTATCTTACTTTTTTGTTCAAAATTTGTTGTCAGTTTATGACAGAGATAGTTCCATTCTCTGTACAGCAACGACTCCGATTAGTAGACAATAGTGGCTATGGACATTGTAGTGAATTAAATATTTTATCTTTCATTTGTAATCATTGTAATTGCTTAAAAAAATTGATTGCCACATCATTCTGATCATTTTAAGTGCTCAACCATCAAAGTCGGTTGAAAATTCATGGAAATATGCACTTCCAAAGGTCAGACCACTGAGAAACTGCCCGATATTTACTTCAGAAATTCCAGCCCGGTGCGGTGCCTTTCGGTGCTAGCACCGGCAACCCGCCGGTGCCCTTCGGTGCCGGTGCCATTTTTTCCAAAAGGCACCGGTGCCGGTGCGGTGCGGTGCCATTTTCTGGCCGGTGCCCCAGGGTGCCAGGTGCCCTTTTCATGAGTTGGCAAAGGTGCCGGTGCGGTGCGGTGCCATTTTTCCCGGTGCCTTTAACATCACTAGCTGTGTCTTCAAAATGTGTTAAAAACCGATTTATGACTTTCCCAAATTTTGGTGGTGTACTAGTGTGCGCAACGCCATTGGAATGTATAATGGGCGGCAAAGTGCAAGAGAATCTTCTCACACGTGATTTTATTTCATCAAACCTCAAACTTCAAGCGCAACGAACTTCATTATCTACTGCGCGGTGGGCGGCGACTTTCGACACCAATTTACGGGCATCTTCAAGGCGCCGGGCAAACGGCTGTGGCACTCTGTGCGCCGGCCCAAGCCGGGCATGCAGATGGGCGGCTACAACACTGCCGCTATGACTAGGAGGTTGCCATTTTGCTTTTGTTTCTATTGTGATTGAACGAACTGGAATGTTCTATGTAATTAGTGTACCGTATTTGCTTGAATAATTCCACCTATTGAATAATTCCCCCGCCTGATAGACGGGCGCCTGAATTATTCACCCCTTTACCTAGGCATATGATTTGAATTCCCAATTGTCCAATTTGAACAAAAATAACATTTTGTTTTGTTTATATGGCATATTTCGCGAAGAGTCAATAAATGCTTGAATGTTTTGACGTAAACACCTTCCCGATCAAGTCCGGCCGCCTATTTTTTTTTCACTTCGCAGGCCATATCTCCAGTTGCGGGAGGAGTGGAAAACTAAAACTTGGGTGGTATATAGGCGCAACCCCCCACTACCCCACATGAATAAATGGGGCAGCGACGACTCACTATAGAGGGGGTCGCCATATATGTGAAAAAAGTTTGCAGCGTTTTCACTGTCCCGCACAGGTCCGGCCCCCGGTTGATTTCTTACACTGTGGGTCCCGTATCTCCAGCTGTGGGAGGGGTATAGATCTAAAAATTTTGGGGGTGTGTCGCCAACACCCCTCCCCTACTATACACTGGCCAGGCGGTTTTTGGCAACTCACCACAGTGTGGGGTGCAAATTTTTCAAATTTATTAAAATGTTACTGTCCCTCACAAGTCCAGCATCCAATTGAATTTCAAAAAATGGACACTTTTGTGTTGTTTTAACACTACTGTGGTTGACAATGTGAAATAAGCATGAAATATCCTCAGTGAAATAGCAGCAGTTCAAGTGTCTGATGAAAAAGTTGTAAAAAGTGATTTTTTTGTCACCCACTTGGGGGGAGGGGTTCATGTGGTGGCCAGTTTTAGGTCGGATAAGATATTTTTTAGAGGATATTTCATGCTTATTTCACATTGTCAACCACATTAGTGTTAAAACAACACAAAAGTGTCCATTTTTTGAAATTCAATTGGATGCTGGACTTGTGACGGACAGTAACATTTTAATAAATTTTAAACTTTGCACCCCACACTGTGGTGAGTTGCCAAAGACCGCCTGGCCAGTGTATAGTAGGGGAGGGGTGTTGGCGACAGATCCCCAAAATTTTAGATTTATACCTCTCCCACATGTGGAGGTACGGCACCCGCAGTGAAAGAAATCAGTGGGGGCCGGACCTGTGCGGGACACTAAAAAAGCTGCAAATTTTTTTGCACTCGGCGACCCACCCTGGAGGGGGTCGCCGCGACCCCTTCAATTCATGCGAAGTAGAGGGGGGTTGCGCCAATATCTACCCCAAGTTTCAGCTTCTGGCGCGTCCTAGAACAGGACATAGGACGTCAGAAGTAAAATAAAAAATGGGGGGCCGGACGTGATCGGGAAGGTGTTTACAAATCACCCCCCTCATTTTTCAGGAACACACAGGCGGATGACTTCCTCAGCATGGGCGTCACGTTGAACAACGCCGAGGCTGACCACCTGATGGACAACAACACTGACCCGCCATCCGACATCATTGGTGCGTTTCAGGGCATCGGTTTTGCGCGGTGGTGGGCGGGCGGCACAATCAACGATTTTTCACTAGCTGTCCTCAGCGCATCCAAATATGTGCAGTGGTGCATCTGCATGATAAAATATCTTAACAGTGCCAGAAATCTTCCAACAATATTTTTCATACACTAGTTCACAAATTGCGACAAGTACTAGATCTATTTGAAAGTCTAGCTTTATTTTTCAAACACCAATTTGAAATTCCAACTAGCCTTGCATTTTAAGTTTTGACGAACTTTTTCCAGAAATCCCAATTCGTGTTTGAAAATATTCTCAAAATTTCAAATGCAAATTCTAGTCAGAATTTCTGAACTAGTGTTTGAGAAATATATGTTTGTGTAAAAAATGTAACTTTACTAGTGAATGTGGCACTAAAGTTTTCATTTGTTACACCGTTATTGAAGTGGCACACCGCCGGCCCCTCTCATTGTGTTGCATGCAATCCCTTGTAGTAAAGTTTCAGTGCTTTGCGCATTTTAAGCACATACCCAAATCCTCGAATAAGACCCCAGGGGAGTTATTTTTTCCTCAGACGTTTTGGAGGGGGGGGAGTTATTCGAGGGGGGTAGTTATTTTTTCCTAGTTAAACTTGGACTTGATTCATTGTTTGGGTGCAGTCTGTAAACTCATGTAATACAGGTATTTAACTGTCCAACGACAATAAAAAGATGTGTATACACTGCATACATAGGCAAATATAATGTATCTGCTGGAGCTGCTCTATGCTAATATTCTTTTGTAGTTTTGTATTGTACCGTTTTCATACAGAGGGGGGCGTTTTTCAAGAGGGGGAGTTATTCAAGGGGGGGGAGTAATTTTTTCCTCGCCTCGCAAACAGGGGGGGGGAGTTATTCGAGGGGGGTCTTATTCGAGGATTTGCGGTAGTTTGGGGTTTTTACAACAGTGTGACCTCCACAAATGACTCTCGAATGGAGGAGTTAATCATAGGTCGACTACTTTTTATCACTCCAGCAGCCCAAGTCAAAAATTCACAAATTCCGCAATCACATGGCACAAAACGACGCACGCATACAGCGTGCGCTCGACAGCGGACACTTTCCGGCCCGCGTGTACACACTCGTCCCACGAGCTCGACGCAAACACAATGGCGCAAGCAAAGCCACAGCGTCAAGGTGACCGTGCCCTCGCCCAGGTTCGGCGCGCACAGCATGAGCGCCAGTGTGATCGACGGCGGGGAGGAGATCCTCGCTTCCATGGTCTGATTGCCATTGTCTGATTGGTTTTGTACACTTTTGTGCTTTGTGAGAATCGAGGCTAGTTTAGGGCACGTATTTTTTTATTGTAGAGGTGAAATGTTATTTTGGGTGCGTTTTACATTTTCTACAATTTTAAGGTACCGTTGATCCTCATTTGTTCCCTTTTTCTTGAATAGTTCCCCTCTGCCAGCCGAATGAGTAAAAATAATTCCTATCTTTAGAATAATTATCCCCGTTTGGGCGGGACAGGGGCCAAATGGAGCATACGTGACAACACATGTAATATTTATATACATGTTATATTTATGTAAACTCGTACGAATGCCATGTTCGTTTTGACTGTTGTAGAAATGCCAGAGCTGCCAGGCGCAAATTACCAGTACTAGGGGGCATTTCAACATTTTGTCAACTTATAGAAACTGTCTTTTTTTGCAACAAAACACTTTCCGTAGGCTAAAGTGAATAAACATGTACAGTTTACACCATCGGATTTAGCTAAATGATAACGGTAACTAAGTAATTGATTGATTAAATTACTATCCAAACTTCATCAAGTCCATGTCTCGAGTAAAAAGTGGCTGTAAAATTCCTCAAAATCCTGGTATCCAACAAAACAATCAATATAAAGGAAGGATGCTATGAACTATTATAGTGCAATATCACACCTATCAGCAATGATCCCCTGCCGTTGCCCATCTATGGCTCTCCCTAGATGGCCAACTGGCATAGATAGACAATAGGCCTACATCATCACACCTGCGCCCATCCCAAATCCAAACACAAGGAAAAATAAATCCAGGGTAACCTTGTCCTACTCAAGCCACTCTGGCGGGCTGCACAGAATGGCCGCGGCGCTGCCCACGATGCAGGCGGTGAACAGCATCAGACACGCCCGGTCCACCACGCGCGCCCCATAGCGCCACTCGGCCTCTATGCGTTCGGATTTGTCTGCAGCCCGCTGTCTGGCAGTGAGCCAACGCAGTTGAGACTCGATGGACGAGATCAGGTTTACCGCCGACCGAGCCAAAGGAGTCTGACGTGGGTGGTTTATCGCTGTTGTGGTGTTGAGTAGCGCAAAAAAGCCATAGTTCCTAAAACTTATTTACGTTTAATCGATAAATATTCACGTATACTCGAGCTCGAGTACTGAGTAAATATGTTTACGTTTCCTCTGAGAAAATATATCAGTATTGACCTTTACGCGTACTTTTCGAATGCACGCGAGTACAGAAAACGTAATTAAGAACAATAAAAATAAATTTAATATAATACTTTACACTTACGTTTACTTTGAAAAAAGTTCAGTACTTATAACAACTCTGGAAAAAGCAACGGAAACAGCTTGCAGGGCTAACATTGAAACGGTTGTCCTCGTCCTTGGCGGCCATCTGCGCGGATCGAAAAATTCTAAATCGGCGCGTTGTAGTGAACAAACATCGCTACGAATGACACTCACAATCACGCAAATGGCGTCGCTATACAGAGCGTCCAGCGAACGAACATTGCCGCACGTTTTCTGCTCTAGGTCGGCTTGCGGAACACCTTCCCTGGCATCGAGATGGAAAGAGGACAAGGCAGGCGGCAGCAGGGGCTCGCGACTGTTCTGACCGCTGGTCGTGTGGGCAACCTGTTAAGAGCAGCCTTGCGTTGACGGCGTATACACATAGGTACCCATTTTCTATCCGCGGCAATCACTCAGAGTTAGGTACGTATGTACCCTGTCAATTGACCTGTCAAGAAAATCTCCTTGTCAAATGACATCTCAATGACAATCTCAAATATTTAAAGACAGTTTCGTATTTCCGATAAGCTGTCTCCAAGGTCACCTGGAAATTTTACGTGACGGGCATGTGAACACAAGCTTTCGACGCTGCAATTCTAATAGTCTTCCCAAATTTATCAGTGTAAATTCGACACGATATTTTACTATACGCGGGACAAGCACCAGAGCAACCTGATTCGCAGCACAGTTCTCACTGCTGTCATCTTCAGTATCCTCACTGTCGTCCTGCTCGAACGTGCGCATGCACAACAGCGTGGGCAACCAGCACAGCAGGATCATGCGCGTGACGGGAGACATGCGGCCGTGCTGGTCCTCGGTGCGGTGGTGCAGCGACAGCACGACCACCGTGCACAGCACCGACGCCGACACGATCACCATGCAGCACGTGAAGAACGTCCCTGCGCGGTCCATCTTACGCAGTTAGGTAGCATTCTGCATGTAAAAAATTTATTTAAACGCAAGTTTTTACACATTTTCAATTGGCCAGGTAGCTAATAAACATGATTGCAATGGACTGTCTATTATTACCATTCCAAAAATGGGTGAAAATATTATTTGATCGAAATATAATCACTGGAAATTCCTAAAACAGCAAATATACCGTATTTCCGCGAAATACCCCACCCCCTCGAAATACCCTCCCTCAAAATGGACACTATCAATTTATAACCCCCCTCGAAATAATGCCCCCCCCCTCGTTTACACCCCCCCTTCAAAATTCTTACTCTGAAACAATCACCCACCGCAACTTTCGAAGAAATACGGACAACGCCACAAAAGCGATAAGACTGACCGATAATAGGCAGTGCCTCTGAAGTGGGCGGCGTCATATCACTGACCACTTGCAGGAAAAAGCACACAGATAGCAGCACCGTGATCTCTGCGATTGAAGAAAATGAATCCCAATTTTTTGCGGAATGGCAGATTCAAAATAGAATTTCCATACATCATGTAAATATTTAAAAACCTAGCGACGCACCACTGAAAGTGGCAATTAGAACTAGTGCTAGGTATATTTCAAGATATGGAACCCTTGTGCAAATCCCAGGCCATGTAAAATGTCAAATGTCATGCAGTGTCAAAATTCCAATTGCATCGTTAATGTCATCGCGCTTTACAGGTCGTTATACATGACTTTTGACACTCTGCACGACATTTTACATTTTACAGGTTATTTCACAGGCTCTGGTCATACCCCCCAAAAACACTCACCCAGCCCAATCTTTTCCCCCGCGTCGGCGGGCAGCAAGAAGCCCATGACGGTCATGACGGTGATGAGGAGACTGGGCGCGACGAAGTTGAACACGTAGTAGAGCACGCGGCGGCGCAGGTGCAGCACGAACTCCAGGTCGACGAACGGCTCCGGGCAGCAGTCGTACACTTTCACGTTGCTGGTGGACATTAGGGGTGGGGGGGGGGTGGTAGTGCACTGTGATTGGAGAGTGTGACACGCTGATAATAAGTTGTCAGGACGCTTTTGGCGACTAGCGCGATCGGTGTGATGATATGTGTTTTTGAATGCTTCACTACTTACCACAGCCCAATACAAGTGAGACGTGTACTTGGACTTGTCATTTTTCCCACGAACAATCTCTGGAAAGTGGACTTAACTTTTTGCCTGTTATTGCACGGATTTGTCGATTGTCGGCTTCTTGCCCGATTTTTTTGTGAATTTTTCTCAAAAATTAACGTGAAGTTGTAACATTCATGAAAAATGGTCAAATATGAGTGGGACCACAGCTAAATCAAATTTCCGGGTATAATTCAATTTCGAACTTTTTATCGAACTTAGCGACTTTTAGATTTGGTTTCCACAATTCTCGTTTTAGCCCAGATTACCCACAAAAGTAAATAGGTATATAATTACAAAAATCAAGGGCTCATTCCCTAGGCACAGCCTGAAAGCAACCGTTTCGTTTCAGCCTTGACCAGATCCCACTCTCCGTTCGTCAAGTATTCCGAGGTGTCCACTTGGCCGGGTATCAGATCCAGGGCCAGCGCGTGGTATGACCAGGATCCAAATTTGACGGTGCACCGCTGGCGATCGAACGGAAACCAGCGGATGTCCATTTTGCACGACGTTCGGATTATGCCTGCGCGCGGCGGATGAAATTGTGTTATTTTACGCTGAAAAGTTGTTTGGGTACATTTGGAGCGTGTTTCACTAAACCGACTGGGCGGTATCCAAGATACTGTCCCATCGAAAGTGACGATGAGCTGCGAGTGGTAGCTGGAGTCGAAGTTGGGGTCGACCGAGTTGAAAATAAGCACGTCGGGCCGCCACAGCATCGACGCGGGGAAGCGCACCTGAGAGCACCGATTGCGTTCAGTTGACCTTTCTTCCATCCCCCAATAGTGGAAAGGCGCACTAAATAGTTAGCCAGTGGTCAACTTTTAATTTGTTTTTAACGCGCTTAATTCGGGGTATGTACCGGCCGTAAAGTAAACCCGGTCGTAAAGTAGAGGGTGCTACTTTAAGCCGGGCATCATTACAGCAGAGTTGTTAAAAGTACTGAACTTTTTTCAAAGTAAACGTAAACGTAAAGTTTTTTTTAGTCACACCTGAGTACAGAAAACGTAAAGTAAAAATTTCCTACTTTTACGCTGTGTAAAAGGTAAGTAAACGTAAATAATTCGTGAATTGATAATTCCGTGATAAGCCGTTAACAGACAAGCTTCATTTTTCGTACCTTTATTCCTTCATGTATTGTTATGTAAATAGTTAGGTAAATATTTATGTTATGTATTCACGCGGCTTAAAAATCGAAACAGTTGGATTAAAAACCGATACACTTTGGCTTATCAATCGAATGAAAAATAAAATTTGCCTGTGGCTTAAAAATGGAGACACTTTGGCTTACCAGTCGAGATGGTTCAAAGTCGGAATCCCTCGATAAAATAAAAAATCCCATCTAGGGTTGGAACTTGATTTTTTAAACTGATTTTTTTTAAATCACAGGGTGGAAACTGTTTTGATTTTTTTAAATCAAAAGCCAAAATTTCTGGTAGACATGCACAGGGTATTTCGCAATTGTTTTGCACGCAAGCATACAATTTCACATACACATTACCATTGGTGGTGTTTTCATTCGTTTTGATTGTAAAAGCTTCCATTTATTCATGCTACCATGTAATAATAAGCTGTGATATGTTAGTGTAGTATATAATATTCAGCCAATGTGCTCCCACATACCGTATTTCTTCGATTTTATTGACTGTTCATTTACATTGGCTTGCTCGTTTACTTTGCCGGGTCTGTGGGGCATCCGAAAAATACATTGCCGTGTTCAAATACATTGGCGTATGAAAATATCGATGTATAATTATCCCATTTATCATTTTATGTTTGCCACTTTAGGGGTCTGACAACTCCACCGCTGCGACAATTTACCTAACTTATGATGAATGTAACGTGGAGTTAACATTAAACATATTTCATATTCATATTTACTTTACAAATGCACTTGAAAAATAGACTCTGGAATATACATTGCCATGCTCATTCACTTTGCCATGCTCATTTACATTGCCCCCAAAAAGAGCTTACAAAACAATACATTGACAGTCAATAAAATCGAAGAAATACGGTACTTCTACAGTGTGAAACATCACCGTCAATGTATTAGCCTTCTTTTACAGCATATTTAAGCACAAAGTATTCCATGCTAAACTTCACTTGAAGTCACAAATGTTCAACAAAAGGCAATATTCGTAATAAGTCAAGATAAAAATGGATGTTATTGAAAGAAATCACTGCTTATAATGCTATCCCATGACCCCAGTCATAATATGACCACAATGGACATAACAATACATTGTCTGACACTTAACATATTATACACATATTTGTTTCTCTATACCTACATTTTTGACGATTTTGAAAAAAAATCTGATTTTAATTTTAAAATAATTTTTTTTTTCATCAAGGCGTTAAAATTTTTTTATTTTTTCCAATCCTTATCCCATCCGTACATTGCAGTTTCAATATCATCGAGTAAATCGCATGAACAGCAAAGTCATTTTCATGGCTAAATAAAACCAATGACGAGTTAATTGATCGATTGACTAAACACCCAATTCATCGAATTTCATTTCAACAGAACGCAGCGCTCTATATTCGCAGTCGATACTTATAAATTACAGCATCCGCAGCAAACGTCACTTGCGTCACGTTGTAAAATGAATGCAGTCTAATCGCTGTATGGCGCGCGTTAAGAAGACAACTCTCATCCGGCTGAGTGGTCTAGTGGCATGATTCTCGCTTAGGGTGCGAGAGGTCCCGGGTTCAATCCCCGGCTCAGCCCTCTTTTTGCACTTTTTAAGAAAGTTCCCGCGCATGGAAATGGCGAGCAGTGGATGCTTCTTTTCGAGAGATAGGAACTCAGTCGAGTTTTTGCTGGACAGTGTGTACTTTTTATAACTTCTACGCTAGCATGCGGCAGAATTATCTTATGTTTCTCCGATATTTTTGTCACAAAACGTGGTTCAGACCCGACTGCCGTGCAGTCCAGACTTCGATTAAATTCCATCTCAATCCAAAAAAGAAACACAAACATCCAAAAAACGCACATCCGCAATGCCCCCATACTCCATGGGCTCCCACACCATCTTGTAGTCAGTCCAAGCGTACTGCATCCAAGCGTTCACCTCGATCAACTGGTTCTGCTCGTCGACGGAGATGAGCTGCTGCAGCGACAGCCCCAGCGACACGTTGACGGCGTCGGCGAAGTGCGCCACCGGCCGCTCTAGGGGCGTGTGGTTCCTGGGTGGGTGGTTTTTGGGTGGATGGAGGTAACGTATGGACGTAAGCGGTGATGACTGGCTGTGTTGTTTGAAGACACTTCTTTCTTGAGTTTTACAAAAATGAATACCTAAATACATGTGTTTTTGAGGTTTTGCCAGAAAAAAATTTTTTGGAATAACTTTTTTTAATTCTGTTCTCTTGTGAAAACTATATTTCTTTGCATAAAATGGACGACATATTTACACTGAAACAGAGATAGAGATCAAATCCAAAAAATAGTTTTCATAAAAAAATTGTTTAGGTATGCATGTTCAGGTCAAACTCAGTGGATTGTATTCCATCACATGTCAATAGCAAAAGTACAGAAAAAATTAAAAGCAATGGCCAAAGGGTGTAAATTTTTTCAGGGTGTCACAAATGCTTGAGTGTATGCGTTGTTGCGCTGTATGTTTGTATGTGCACTGCAGTGCAGATTTCCAGCGATTTTAGCCAGCAAAACTACACATTGTGGCCACACAAGCTAGTTTTCAACCGAAATTTTGAAAACTCGTAAATCGGCATTGAAGGCATTTGAGTTTTCTAAAATGAGTCATTTTTACTCTCCGTCAACTGTAGATGACGGGCACCTCATTCTAGAAAACTCAAATGTGTTCAATACTGATTTACGTGTTTTCAAAATTTCGGTTGAAAACTAGCTTGTGTGGCCACATTAATATTTTATGCATATCCTTCCGGCCTTGCTGGTATTTGAGCTGGTTACCAACCAGTCTCAAAACACCTAAAAACTTGACAAAAATCTCATTTGACAACGGATTCATACGGAAATGCCCAGTGAACAATATCACTAGGCACTGGCAAAGCACCTTCTATTCCAGCAATAGATGCCGGCACACTCAAAGTAGGTAGATGGTAAAGCTGCGTTTACACTGCGACTTGTGCCGACAATTTTAAAAAGTGAAAAAGTTCCATAATTTTGGAATAAAGTTCCATATATGCAAAACAAAATTAGTGAAGTATATTTACTAGTTAAGTGCACTCACATGCCAATTGGCAGATAAATCGTCCATGTCGTTCCAGAGTTATAAGCATTTCAAAAATATTTCGCTTGTCGGTTCGCTTTTTTAAATCGAAAACCGAAATATTTTTAAAATGCTTATAACTCTGAAACGACATGGACGATTTATCTGCAAAATGGCATGTGAGTGCAGTTAACTAGTGAGTATACTTCACTGCATTTTCTTGTAGATATGGAACTTTATTCCAAAATTATGGAACTTTTCACTTTTCGAATTGTCGGCACAAGTCGCAGTGTAAACGCAGCTTTAGATAAATAACAATCACTCATAATCTCCACATAAAATGTGTGACCAGGATTTTCTGACAGCTTTGGAGTATAATGAACACCAACGTGAGCAGATCGCGGTACAGTCGTCCTTCTGAGCTTTCGCCATCACCAAAAGCAGCGAGAAATAAAAGTAACCCGCAACTTGAAATCTTCATGGCAGCCATTCGAATCAGAAAAGACAGAAATGACAACTTTTCTACAGATGGACGAAAAAAGACTCGCCAATCGCCAAAACAGTTACCGCCATTATGCTAATGCTATGCAAATTGATTTGACGCGATAAATGCAGACTCTTTATTCTCAGATTAAGTGATCACGAAAATGATGGCTCTTAAGTAGCACCTTGAAAAGTTTATGTTAATAGGAGCTTAATGTTCCCGCACACTCGGTGGGAAAATGCACCATCCATAAACTACATAAATATTACTGAAGCACGAGAGTCATGGAACATGGAGAATAGTTCCAGTTGCTAAAAACCCGGAAATATCTGTTGACAGCCTCGCGAACTCACACAGTCACTGCGAACTGATAAACGATCCCGAGAAAACATTATTTTGCGATCACACGGATTGCTATAAAAAACAATGGCCTCCCTGAATGGGTGGTCGTTGTAGCCGCTTGCCACCCAAGATAAGCCTGTTATAATAACTGCCACACATGAAATGAGTGTGATCATAGTACGATTGGGAACGCAATGCAAGTATGAGCACTGGTTGGCTCCCCATTGATTTTGATGCACCCCCACCCCCCCCCCCCGAGTATGACTGCAAATCATTACGTTTACTGGATGGATATGAATGGATTTGTTAACTCAACAGACCAAACAAATGGTCATCCAGGAAGACTGGTAAATATGTTTGTTTGGAACGACAATTCTAGAAACACAGCAAAAAAAAAATTTGCAGCTGGTGAATGAATGGTAGCAAAACGGGGCTGACACATAGGAACATTGTGAGCACAAACGTAATTTAAATATTTATGGTTTTAAAATTTTGCACTTTTCTCAACGATAATTATTGTTCGTCTGAGTGTTGCATTATTGCTTGAAGCTTATCACATCCATGTTTCTGTAATTAGCAGGACACATTTACCTTCTAAACGTTTCAGAGATAACTAGAAGAGAGCAATTGTCAAGATGAGAGATAAAACACTGTTCCATCGGAGAGAATACGGTAATATTTACATAAAAGTTTTACTTGATTCAGTAGTCGGAAAAGTTTGGCTGTTGAGATCAAATACTAAATCACCAAGCAAGCCCATATTTATAACAAATATGATGTGTTTACAAATGCGCTACGTACACCAAATAAGTATTTACCGAAATTTCAATTTCAATTCCGAAACTCTTAAACACTTCGTGACGCAAAAATGCCAAGGGACAAACCACAAAACTGAAAAATACAGCACCGCTAGAAACTCATAACGCTGAACGCCAAACTAGAAAGGCTATACGGACACAAAAATAATATCACGAAGAAATTCAGTTCTTAAAAAAAACGAGAATCGATATCGATTCAGTCAAACCCGCATAAAATACGTACACCTACACGCGACCATTCTGGACAACGTGTTCACCCGCGTCAGCTGCGGCGCGCCCTTCAGCGAACTGAGGGCAGTCCCAGACCCTGTAAAATGTCAAATATCATGCAAAGTGTCAAAAGTCGTGTAACATGCCCTGTAAAATGGCAAACGCGTTTGCCATTTTACGGGGCATTTCACACAACTTTTGACACTCTGCATGACATTTGACATTTTACACGGCATTTTACAGGGTCTGGGGCTGGCACCTGGCCAAGTCGGTCTGCCAGGCGCTGGCCAAACTTCTGCCTGTACATGGGCGACACTTGGTCGAGCAGGGCGTACATGGTGTCGAAGTAGCGCGCGTGCAGCGTCGCCAGGCGGAAGTCGCCGTTCATGCAGTCCTGCCTGCGTGCTCGGCGCTATTTGAATGCTTCTATTTGATAGAAGAAGGACGTTCTGGTTTTATTTCGTCAACTTTTTTACTGCCGTTCTATTGGAGGCCACCGTTCTAATTTTCTCACACATATTTTTGAACATTGCTTCATTTTAAATTAAACTTGAGAAGCATTGTGATACCAGAGCATAAATTTCAAATTTAATATCATTATTTGAACGCTTTGAACGCATTTTGATTTTTTTTGTGTTTTGTTCTAACGCAATTTCTAACTGCCGTGCAATCGGAGGCTAAAACATAAAGTACGCCGTCCTATTAGAAGAAATACGGTATCCAAGCAAACGCGTCAATCCTTTACCTGACCGAACTGATCCTCCACCCTTTGATTGTCAATTCCACGCAGTATGGGTCACCTTCTAGCGTGGTGATGTTAACAAAAATGAGATCGGAAGCGCGCGGCAGCACCGTGCTCACGCTGATGCTGCGCAGGGCGAACGATAGCTCGCGGACCGCCGCTATGGCCTGCGTATTGACGTGGTTGGGATTGGGGAAAATAGTTGGACGGAACGAATCTGGTGGCAGTCCAAAGCCCGGTGAAGTGTAAAGTAGAGTGTCAAATGTAATGTAAAATGTCATGCAAAGTGTCTATTGTCATGCAGTCCAATAATAATTTTTTGAATCACATTTGACACATGACTTTACACTTTACAGAGCTTGGAACTGGCAACTGGTGCCAATCCCAGACTTTGTAGTGTAAACTAAAGTGTAAAATGTCATGTAAAATGTCACACAAAGCGTCAATTGTCACGACAAATGTAAAGTGTCAATTCTCATGACAAATGTCATACAGTGTTAATTGTGTATCCTAATCTTATGGGTCTTTTGTATCCAGATCTTGTTTTTGTATCCAAATCTTATTATATAAACCAAGATTTTGATACAAAATTATAAGATGCGAATACAAACAACCTAAGATTTGGATAGACAATTGATACTTTACATGCCACTTGTCATGACAATTGACACTTTACATGACATTTCTCAACAATTGACACTTTACATTCACATTTTACATTCCATGGGACAAAGTGGGACACACCTCTAACTCGAGGCTCTTGCCCTCGGCGGGCGTGTGCGACAGGACATCGGTGCTGGGCGAGCCAGTGCCTGAGCGCATCTCCTCGTACACGTGCGCCGCTCGACACCAACGGTGTTCCCTGCGAACAGACACGTACAATGGGAGTGGGTCGCCAATGGGGGCTGCCCAAATCGGCCAGCTATCTATCAAAATTTTGGCTACTATCCCCTTAGCCCCCCCCCCCCGAGGCAACGAGAAAGGTGCCCAACCCTGATCCCCAAAAGTCGATCCCGTTTGAACCCTCCAGCGGGGCGATTTTCTATCTGTCCAATCCCAGCGAGGTTCAAAATCCTGGACACCCCTGCACGCCATCGAACACCGGTTTTCAGTCAACTACCTAATGAGCGTAGGCACATTGTAGAGACCCTTTTCACAGGTTACCGACTTATCTTCCAGTGTTTTATGAGTCTGTCAACTTGCATGAAATGTTACTGAGTTGAAGAAATCTATACCGCGGCACCACATCACGCGAAAAAATAAACGCCGTTTAAAGGATTAACCGCTGCGCATCACTTCACTTCGATAGTTTTCAGCGTATAGAACGACAGCAATCGCAAGTTGTTGCGTGCAGAAGTGCAAAGTCAATGATGAAGTGAAATTCAAGTTTTGCGGTATTTGGTGAGAAAGCATAATATTTATGTAAAATAATATTCACACCGCAGAACACTGCGGCACAGCGTGCACACAGTTAAACCAAACATGCACAACCGAATTCACGTCTACTATTCACAAAATTCAAGGCCAAAGTGAGGAATCGCCAAAAAATGAATGTTTAGACTAAGTAGGCTCGCTTGGAATGTAAACCCGCTCGGAATGTAGACCCGTTGGAGGGGTCTCCAATGGGAGGTGTAGGGGGGGGGCTGCCCTCTACCCCAAATCGACCAGCTATCAATCTATCCCAAGGCAAATTTTTGGGCTTTCATCTGTGCACTCAATCAAAACTCTCATCTATCTATTTACGTGGAGCAAAATTTTGAGTGATTTTTCCCCAAATTTGTCATTTGTCAAAATTGTCAATTCTTGTTCCATTTTGTCAATTTTCACCTTAAAATCGCTATTTTGGGATAAACACATGGTATACACACACATATACATATTTTTAGCTATATTTAACCTACATGCCGAGCGGGTTTACATGTCTACAGGCACAGGGCCACTGAAACACACTCGTTCAGTCTATAGGGCGGCAGGGTTGCGAGCAGGTCCAAGCCGGCGGCAGGGTCCGCCCCCTCGTTGAGCTGTTCGAATAAATCGCAATCTTTTATGCTAGCCATATTATGCTAGTTATGCTGCCGAGGTAATTTTAGATGTAAATATGTGGTTGATGCGCCGCTGCGCTGTGACACTGACAGACGTAATATGCAGGGATGGTAAATAAATAACATTTGAAGCATCCTTTTGAATAGTTGTTCAGTGGAGGGGCGGCCGCAAAGACATTGGCAGACCGCACACTAGTTACAAGTTGCTTACTACAGTTGCGTAATGAACATTTAGTTCGCATCTGTGCACTCAATGATGATGTCTGAAAATTGGGTGCAGTGAGCGGGGCTTAGGCCGCCATTTGCATTTTTTCAGTATCAGCATGTTATTAACTGTTTGTCTCAGTGTCAAGTAAAAATGTGTGACAAAAACACTGACGATGATAATATTATGCAAACATTATTCAAGATTTGTAACACAAACATTAAGCCAATTTTGTCAACCAGGGACATATCCAGCATTTCAAGTGTTAACTCCGATTTCAGCTTTCAGCACATCGATCTGCCAATGCACATGTGGCAGTGTTGAAAAAAATATATAACGGCAAGTGCATTGGAACGTCGCTCCGCGACACGTGAAGCCGAAATCTGAGTTGCCACAGACCAGTGTCAACTGCAAGTGTGTCAACTAGTGTGCAACTGCAACTGCATGGTGTGTGGGCAGCAAATACCTCATGTGCAATTCAATAAAGCGCGTTAGAGTGCAATTTTTTGCAAACTGCCTACAAAACCGCTATATAAAAGTGCGTCCCACCCGCTGGATATACAGTACTTCATAAGCATGTGAAAGCGCATTGACCGGATTTCAATACTGTATTCTTAGACCCCGTTTACACGGATTTTTTTGTGACGACTTGACAAAAATAAAACGTTCAATAAGTTGAGTAAAAACCATATTTATGAGAAAAAGTGGTCAATTATACATCTTACCTCGGCCAATATGCATGTCAAATTGCACAATCGTGCTTGTAGCTCATGAGTTAAAGGCGTTTGAAAACTTTTGCAGTTGTCGGACTGCCTCTGACAGCCAGCGACAATAGGAATTTTTTTTCGAACATTATAAATCTTGAGCTACAAGCACGAGTCTGCAATTTGGCCTGCATATTCGCTTAGGTAGAAGGTATACTTAGGGTTCAAACGGGATTGACTTTTCGGGATCGGGATCGGGATTGGGGTTTCGGGATCGGGATTGGTATTTTGAGATTTCGGGATCGGGATTGGCCGGGATCGGGATTGGCCGGGATCGGGATTGGCATTTTTTCGGGATCGGGATTTGAAAGTTTTCGGGATCAGGATCGGGATTGGTATTTTTGGATTTCGGGATCGGGATTGGGGTTTCGGGATCGGGATCGGGACTGCTAAATCCCGGAATTTCACGGGATCCGGGATCGGGATCGTGATCCCGTTTTAACCCTAGGTATACTTGACCACTTTTTCTAATGAATATGGAACCTTTTTACTCAACTTATTGAACGTTTTATTGTTGTCGAGTCGTCACAAAAAATCCGTGTAAACGGGGTCTAATAGAACAGCAAATTTCCCTCCAATAGAAGGACACTTCCAATAGAACGGAAGTTTTGGCAGATTTTTCACTAACGAAAAAGTTGAACGGTAGCCTCCAAATCGAATGGCAAATTGAATTAGAAACATGCCAAAAATTGATGGCGAAAAACGCTCAAAATGTTTGAAAGCGTGATTTATACAGAGTTATTTTTCATTTTTTTTTGTTTGAATTGATGCTGATTGATATTTAAAATGCTGCCTAACTTTCACCACAAAGAAAACGATATTAAAATGAGAAAGTGTGAAAAAATAGAACGGCAGCACCCTATAGAACGACAGGTAAAAAGTTGACGAAAAATAGAACGGCTCTCTTCTTTTGGAAGGAACACGGTACTAAATGCGGCTTACTATAAAATACATGATAAATACAATGCAGAAACGGGATATTTAGATTTAGATGCACTAAAACGCAATTAAAACCACTCCCACTGTTAATTTGTAATTAAATTGAGCAGTTGCATGCAAAAAAATTAATTCCGATTTGAAAAAAAATCAATTGCGATGCAGGTATTAAGCACGTGACGGGTAGAAATTATTAGTATTACTTCCTTCCTGGAACACTTCTTTCATGCCATCAATGTTGCACGGCACACTCAAATTTTCAGTTGCAGTTTGAACACTTTTTCAAGGGCAGAATTCAAAATGCCGGAATTAAAATCGGGGGTGGAATTCAAAAACGTCCGAACCACCCTCGATTTCAATTCCGCACATGAAACGTCCGAACACTTTGATGATGGTGGAATTGCCACGAATTGTGCACGGGCAGAATTAATTCAGACAGGTAGGATAGTGCAAAATGTCTGAACCGCCCTTGGAGTTCCGCCATGGCGGAATTCAAAAACGTTCAAACTGCACTTGAAAATTTTGAGTGTGCGGTGTGCCATCTAGGCAAGAAAACATCCGGACACTTTCTAGAGGGTGGAATTCAGTTTTGGTTTACACAAATATGCCACACGGTGAACTTCAATATCTTTTAAACAAGTCGATATTACTAAAAAAATTTCTCTATTCATTTTTGAAGACAAAGCCTAGATCTACCTATAAAATTTTTTTCACAAATATATTTGGCAAGATAAGTGAGATGTGTTTCTCACAACAACCTTCTCTAATGGGTGGAATTGAAAGTCAAGGGCGGAATTGAAAGTCAAGGGCGGAATTGAAAGTGTCCCAATCATTTTGAAACTTGCTGCGTGGAAATGTTATGACACGCAAATCAGCGAAAAGTGTACGAATTCGTCCGGACTCCGTTCAAATGTCCAAAAAATGCCCTAAAAATCCTTTAAAAATCGTTCAAACTGCACTTGGAGTTCCGCCTTAGTGGAACTCAAAAACGTTCGAACTGCACTTGAAAATTTTGAGTGTGCGGTGTGCCATCTAGGCAAGAAAACATCCGGACACTTTCTAGAGGGTGGAATTCAGTTTTGGTTTACACAAATATGCCACACGGTGAACTTCAATATCTTTTAAACAAGTCGATATTACTAAAAAAATTTCTCTATTCATTTTTGAAGACAAAGCCTAGATCTACCTATAAAATTTTTTTCACAAATATATTTGGCAAGATAAGTGAGATGTGTTTCTCACAACAACCTTCTCTAATGGGTGGAATTGAAAGTCAAGGGCGGAATTGAAAGTCAAGGGCGGAATTGAAAGTGTCCCAATCATTTTGAAACTTGCTGCGTGGAAATGTTATGACACGCAAATCAGCGAAAAGTGTACGAATTCGTCCGGACTCCGTTCAAATGTCCAAAAAATGCCCTAAAAATCCTTTAAAAATCGTTCAAACTGCACTTGGAGTTCCGCCTTAGTGGAACTCAAAAACGTTCGAACTGCACTTGAAAATTTTGAGTGTGCGGTGCGCCAAAACCTTCATAACTTGATAAATGTTTTGTCGCACTCAAATATTCATATTTACCTACGTACTAATTAATAGCCGTCACTTTGGTTATACGGATTATTGACACTCAAGGATAAGTCAGATATAAGAGCTAGTTATTGAACGAACATAGCTGTGACTTTTTTATACATGAATACGTATTTAAAGGATGTATGTATAGTCTGGACCTAGCTCGGTTATCTAATAAACTTGAATTCGTTTAAGTTGAACGCTGTAGGCGTGCTTTCCATGCATGCACCATGTAACGTGAGGCAAATCACTTAATTGCAAAAAAATCCAAGTATTAGCGCGGCTCCTGCTTTACTTTTGCATTTGAAAATATGTTATAATATTGCGTGCACTCGAGCCGCAATTAAGTACAAAATACGATGGATAGTGGAACCTCGTCGATTTCACCTTTCGTTTCGTATCGTATCGGAATCGGATAGCCATTTAATTAAAATGACATCCTGCCACAATCACCAAATACCTTTACCGCATGCTCTTTAACAAGATGCCGGGGTAGTCGCGCACGTCCATGAAGCTCTAAAGCAAGTGTGAGCATTTATTGAAGTTTTTGGGTCAAATAAAAAATGAGCGTCAGAAAATGTCAACCAGTGAATGTGAAAATTAATGCACACGCCTCACCCACCCCCGCTTGCAGAATCTACCATGTGAGATAAGTATCAGATAATTGTGCATTTGGTGGGTAAACATTTAAGTTTGTAGATTTCGAATGACAAAAGAAAAATTTTTCAGTTTTTCAAATATTTTGACTGGTGCTAGTAAGGGATGGAAAAAACGTCCTTATCTTTTTGGCAAAACGGACAAAAATTGGCTGACTATTTTTTAAACGGTCTCAGTGTGTGCTTTTTTTTTAAAACGGCGATTTCTAGGTGCTAGTATATCTCTATCTAGTTCTGAACTATCTAATCCTGGGCGCAAGTAAATGGCTGTAGAATTCCCCGAGAGAGCGCCAAGGCGTCAGAAGAAGTCTCACTACTTATACGACGTAACCCGAGCAGGTAAATATAGGGTGGCCCACGTCAGGCGCCCGGTTTCAATTGTCACCCAACACGTCAATTTTGAATGAAAACTGCTCAAATTTGGTATGGGGGTAAAAAAATGTACCCCATTTGTTGTGTTAAGTGTACAGTTCCACATCACAAATTTCCATGTCAGAACGTGAAGCATAGTTTGATACGTGTTTGAATGTGGCGCACAGGTTCAATCGTCTACCAAAGCACCAATTGTTCATAAAAATGGTCCAAATTTGACATGGATGTAGATTAATGTACCCTATTGAGTATGTTAAGCACACACATTAATATCTCTAAATTTTCTCATTTATCACATCATATGCAAAACAATGTTGCTCCACATAACCACCTACAATGGCACACATTTAAGCATGTAAAAATTAGACTTTTCTTCCTGTTCCGACACGAAATCTTGCGACATGAAACTGTGCACTTAACACAACAAATGGGGTACATTTATCTACCACCATACCAAATTTGGGCAGGTTTCATTCAAAATTGACGTGTTGAGTGCTAATTGAAACCGGGCGCCTGACGTGGGCCACCCGGTATATCTATTTATAACTCAAGTCCGTCAAAAACGCGAAAACTGTGAAACCGCACCGACCGCGACACGCGTGTCAACGTGCCGCATCAACTATCGATGGCAAACCCTTTGGAAAAAAACTGTCTAAATTTGAAGTGTTTTTTTCTTAAGCGACTTTTTGAATTTCGAATTTTTCCGAAAATAGTTTTCAAATATAATTTCAGAATTTTCACATTTTTAATTACTTTTCGAACCTTCGAATCTTTTTTTGACTTTTCAAATTTTTTTCATCAAATTATTACAATTTTTAGTGAATTTTGAATAGATCTTGATGTTTCGCGGCTTTCCAAACTGTTTCGGCAGACCATTTTTAAAAAAATTTGCTCTGCCGATATGAATTGATAGATCCACGTAAAATTGATGTGTTCAATTGTATTTCCGCATCTACGTAACTGGCATTATTTACCAAAACTAGCGGACAAATTCGAACACGTTTTTGCAATTCTCTGAAAAAAAATCCATTTTTTAAGTGTTTTTCCTACGGTTGAAATAAAAATTTGAAGGGTAGAAAAATTCTAATTTTTTTTCAAACGTTCATTTGCCACCGTTAGCATCACTGAAACCGGCAAACGAAAACAAATTACGCGCAAACATTTCAGGCACATCACACGCGAGCGAGAAAAAGATCGCCGGGGCGCCGAGAAAACACGTGAACATCACGAAATCATCGACTAACCGATGTGTGGCGACAGGAATCGCACAAACTGCAGTTTTAACTGGCGACAGACGCGAACGACTGGATCGCTCGTTGGAGATGATATGATATAGAGTTGAACGCGCAGAAGAGACAGTTGGCAGCCAGCCAACGTTAGAATATGTCAAATGTTTACATTTTTTCCAGTGACAATGGCTCGCTGGTAGTATAGTAAAAGTATCACAGTAATGTGCATGATACATTTTCTAAGAAGATTAATTAACACATTCCTGGTCAATCGGACAAACTTCTTTATTTGGTCACCCACAACATTATGCAGCAGTGAAAAAATAGAAAATGACTTGACAGACTAGAGAAACAACATAATGATAACATGAAAAACTACAAATAAATTGAATAACTTATAAAGGGCATCACAGTAAAGCGCAACCAATGCAGAGAAAACAACACCGTCAAATCAGATATCCCTTCACTTTCAACAAAGTCCCCTTTTTAACAGAATCGAAAACAAATTCTGGTGAAACCACAGTCGCCATGCCAAAATCTTCGGTCTTAAATTAAAATGTTTAAATATGATTCTAACGTTAATCGATTGATAATAATAATTGTTAATAATAATTGATTCTAACCTTAAGCTCACTTTTTCCATCGCTAAGTACAAAATCGGACTCCGAGAATGAATCGACAACATCACCACCGAAATAGCACACTTGCTGGCGTAGTTTTTTGGCCATTGATTTTTCAAAATTTTCTGCCAATGCAAATTGCAGACCAGAGAAAATTGAATCATTTTTAGCATTTGCCACCTGTTAGAGATAACAGAAAAAAGATATGAAACAAGAAACGACGGTGTGCCTCAGCGCATGTAAGCCCTCAGCGCATCTAAACTCAGAGCGCATTCCGACAGTGCTGATGAGGGGCACTTTCCAAACACTAGTTCAAAAGTTTAACTAGTATTTGAAATTTGGAATTTCAACCTTTTTTATTATTTTTAATTTCATAAATATTTATATTTTTCTGCAAATCGAAATTTCGAATTGCATGTGTAAAATTTTTTATGTATACTCGGCGGACTTAGTATGGACACCTACCATAAACCATCTGAAAAATGAACCCTGAAATGAAATGAAATGTACAATGAATTTTGAAATTTATCACAAAATTTTATTCATTAAATTATGGTAGGATTCTGCGCATACTTTGCTGTTCGGCGAGTATATGAACTATTTCAAACACTAATTTGATCGTTGATTGTGCTGTCGCGCCACCAGGCGTAGGGAGCATAGATGCGTGGCAAGGCGCCATTGCTGCTAGGAATCGGAAAAGCGGGGCTTGGTGCTAAACTCCTGGCCGTCTTTACATCACTACCAAACACAAATTGCATACCGGCCCATTTTTTCATTCAAATAAGTTGCGTTGAGTAGATTTCCTCATTTCCGCGTTCTTCATGAAAAACGTTTTGAATACTGAACGCAAATAGCGGAAGGAATGCAGGCGAGTCGCTGATTTTTGAACCACAAAAAATGTCGAGCTTTAACATACGGAATTATTTGTATCCGAGCTCGTTTTTGTGCACTCTTCAGACTTGGATTTGGGACTTTTCTTTGGGGCCACTCTGTCACTTTGCTCCGGATGACTAAATTTCTGCCTGTGCTCGTCGCTGTGCTGGTAGCAGTCGGGGCCATACCTGTGACGCCATAAGGGATTTTAGTTGAGAGAACTACAATAAAGGACATGTAAATACATAGCTAGGGTTGGCAAGCGATTTGCTTAGATATGCAATTTTATTGAAAACTATTTTTATAATTCGGCAGCATAAACCCTATTTTTGTCCAACAATTTATATGACCACATTTTTTTGGCAGCCAGATTTTTGCATCAGTAATTGAGGAGTTTGATTCCGAAACCCGTTATCTGCACGTTTTTGGGATTTTTGAAAATCGCACTTAAAATTTTGACATTGGCCCGAGCCAGCATGGTTTGAGTGACAACGCTCGCTCAAAACTTTTCGAAAAGGCCATGAATTTATCAACATTTTCCATATTTACAACCCTCTGGCTGGCAAATATGGTTAAAGTTATGGTTTCGAGTGCAAACTCAACTATTTTGGGCTGTAGATAACGGGTTTCGGATGCAAAGTTGCATTTTTTTCAAAAATCAGTATCTCTGTATCTCGGGAACGGTTTGAGATATTGAGGTAATTTTTTTTATCATGAAGAAAAATGAAAATATATATCAGATCCGCACTTAACTCACTTTTTTCACTTTTGCACTTAACGGGTTACGGAACCAAACGCCTCAATTGACAGCTATCTTATTTATGATCTCAGGATACGTGCCCGGTACAATTTCTTTTTATATTGAAATAAGAAATTGAAATGAAGCTTGGCAATTTTTATCACATTTCTTGGCACGCCGCAGATTTTTAGAATGTACAAGAATATCTAGGTGTCAGAAACCACTCACTTGCACGCCTTCTTAACAGGGGAATCTTTGTTCCGATTCTCTGTCGGTGATGGGTACTTTTTAGGCTTGCGCTCGCTTTCGCTGACAGGCGTGTCCAATTTTGAGCTTGACCCAACAGAATCATTCTGGTCATCTTTATCAGAACCCTGCATTTTTGTCTGGTCGGGATCGTCCCTGTAATTTTGAATTTATGTAAGAGAACAACAATTAAGGACATGCACATAGCTAGGGTTGGCAAGCGATTTTTTAGATATGCAATTTATTTAAAAAAATTGTTTGGCCAGTAAAAAAAAACGATTTTAGACAAACAATTTATATGACCACAACTTTATGGCAGGCGATTTTGCATCTGTAATTATAATCATAGGTAGGTAGCCATATTAATTATGTTGTATTGACAGCTAAGCTATTTACGATTTCTGGATACACGCCCGGTACAATTTCTTTATTTAACTGGGGAATTTACATGACACTGGACAATTTCTATCTAACATTTCATGATATGTTTAAGGGCGCGAGAGTATCCGCACATACCGTATTTCCTCGAAATACCCCCCTATAAATTAGTGTATAGAGAACGTAAATGACAAAGGCTGCGATTTGTCATCTGGGTAATGCAAAACACACGTTAAAAACGATGACTCTGTCTGTTATGTGAGAACAGTGATTATACGTCTACACACTTATACAAGTCTTAAGAGTCTTATAAATGGCGATTTTTGTTGCATTTTCATCGTCTGCGTACGTTTCAGACGACAATTTAGTATTTGGTTTTCAAAAAATTTCTGGCGAAAAAATTAACCCCCCCCCCCCTCGAAATACCCCCCTCAAAATTCTTACTCTGAAAAAATAAACCACCGGGGGTATTTCGAGGAAATACGGTGTTAGAATGGACCAGGGGCCAGTAGGGTTCAAACGATATATCGTATCGAATATCGAATATCGGAATTCGACCATTTTTTCATATCGAATATCGATATCAAAAATTTTGAAAAAATATCGAATATCGAATATCGATATCGAAAATTTTGAAAAAATATCGAATATCGATATCGAATATCGACCATTTTTTCGATATATCGAACCTGTATTGTGTCCCCAAATTTACTTTTCAGATTCATTTTGAGATGTTTATGGTTGATCTGATGTGCTTATAGTATTGTATTTGATGAGTAAAAGTACAGTATTTATAATGTCATTGTTGTTGGAGTGCTAAATTTGAAGCCAGAAAATGCTGATATACTTTTTTTTGCAACATGCCCTTAAGCAATTAGGTTATAAGGATGAACTGTAATATCTACCAATTGTTATTTGTCTGATACACTTTGATTCATCATGTTTTTCTTCTATTTTCTACCATTGAGTGATGTAAAGCTTGTGAAAAACACTTGTACCATTCACATTTCAGTAAAGAGATGATTAAACATGTGTGCAACCACATGAAAATACAATATGTCACTTGAAATATGCCTTGCTATACCAAACGCATATTGCAATATCGAATATCGAAAATATCGAAATATCGAATATCGAATATCGACCATTTTTCAATATCGAATATCGAATATCGATATCAAGGTTCCATATCGTATCGATATCGAATATCGAGTTTCAGAAAAAAATATCGAATATCGATATCGAAAATTTTGAAAAAATATCGAATATCGAATATCGATATCGAAAAGTCATATCGTTTGAACCCTAGGGGCCAGTCCCAAGCCCTGTATAGTGTAAAGTAAAGTGTCAAATGTAAAGTCAAATGCGAAGTCAAGTGTCAATTGAAACAAAAAAGAAAAGATTTTATTACGAAACTTTGCATGACAATTGACACTTTACTTTGCATTTGATCTTACATTTGACACTTTACTTTACTCTTTACAGGGCTTGGGATTGGCACCTGGATATACCCCAAAAATGCAGGTATCAGAAACTACGCACTTGCGCGCCTTCTTAACAGGGGTTTCTTCGTCCCGATTCTCTGTCCATAATGGGCGGTTTTTACGCTTTCGCTCGCTCCCGCTGCCAGGCGTGTCCAATTTTGAGTTTGACCCAACAGAATTTTTCCGGTCATCTTTTTCAGAACCCTGTATCTTTGTCAGGTCGGGACCGTTCCTGTAATTCAGATTCTGGTTACGACAATTAAGGACATGTACACAGGTAGCAACCGATTTTTTCAAACATGCAACTAAAAAAATTATTTGGGCACTTAAAAAATGATTTTTGACAAACAATATTGACAAGCAATAACCAAAGTTTTTGGCAGCCAGATTTTTGAATCTGTAATCATAGGTCGCTTTATTTATTATGTTGTAAGTGACAGCTGAGCTTTTCAGAATTTCAGGATACATGCCCGCCACCATTTCTTTTATATTGCCGGTGAATTTTCGACTCTTGACAATTTTTATCTGACATTTCATGATATATTTCAGGGCGCGAGAGTAGCCGCAGACGTTCAGAATGTACCAGACTCCCCCCCCCCCCAAAAAAAAAACGCAGCAGGTTAGAAACTACTCACTTGCGCGCCTTTTTAACAGGGGTTTCTTCATCCCGATTCTCTGTCCGCGATGGACGCTTTTTAGGCTTGCGTTCGCTTCCGCTGCCAGACGTGTCCAATTTCGAGTTTGACCCAACAGAATTGTTCTGATCATCTTTGTCCAACCATTGATTCAATTGAGCATTCAGACCTCCAGATTCAGAGCTTGAAGGTTTGACTGGACTCGAAATGGAGGGCTCGTCCAAGAAATCTGACTTTTCTTTGGATTTGGCGAATAAGTTCTGAAAGAAAATAAAGAAAAATATCAGTATTTGGCCAAAACACAACATCATAACAAAAACCAACTTTGAGTTCGTCTAAATTAGTAGCCTCTTTCCACGTTTTATCATCTCTGATTTTGGTGACCCTTGGGAATCGTATAGAAATGCCGTCTGCCGTATGCGCTTCCGATTTACTAAACTCCGCCCCAGTAATTTCCCACACGGGCGCCAATTTGGGATCGTTTATGATGAAATCCGGTGTGAGTGATCTGTTGCATTTGAGCCACGTCGGGATGGAGGCGTGGTCGCGGTTGATCTCGGTCATGCCAGACTGAAAGGTGAAGAAAATCAAACAAAAAAACAAATCGGGGGTGTAGTTAATTTAGACCCCTTCCGGGGGTTCATTAGATAGTAAATCGCTCCTCCGCCGGGATACCCCTGCCATGAATATAAAAACAAAACCTTCAAAAGTGGACAAACCTTCAACGCTCTATTTATCTTGTCTAGAGTGTCATCATCATGTCCATTGCCGCACTTCGTCACTGTGCACCATTGGCCAGACTTCTTATCCTGGACGCCCATGAGAAAAACAGACATAAGTCCCCCCTTGCTGCCGCTACCGTAATACGCTCCAAGGACGACCAAATCTGCTGTGTCGGCAAGGCTGCCAGCTTCTAAATAGTCCTTTTTCACTTTCAACCAACGTCGTTTTCCCGGCTCATAAGTTCCACGCGTGTCTTTTAGGACTAAACCTAAAAATATAAACACGTGAGCAAATGTAATATTCACGTGTAGAAGCGATGATAACACTTTTTTATTCTAGCATATTGGCCATTTGCCATTGGGGTGCACCCAAACCGACCTTCGAGACCCTCTGCTATGGCCCTGTCGATCATGGACTTGAGCTTGGCGTTGTCGCCGTGCTTGATGAATTCGTACGAGGAATACATGATCCTGTTGGGCACTTCCGTCATGTGCTCGTGCAGCAGACGCTTGCGCTCGCACAATGGCCTAAAGTAAAAATTTCGCATATTTTGGGCTGCACGCAAAAGTGCGCCGGTGAGTGAAAACCAGGGGCATCTTAAATTTTGACCCTCCGAGTGGTTGGAGCAAAATCGCCCCTCCGGAGGGATAGATGGCTGGGAAAAATTTTGGTGGGGTTGGGGGGGATTTGGGGGGGTTGTGGTGGTTCAATATATAGGTTATTTCAGGGTGCAGAAGGAAGAAAAGGGAGAAAAATCGCTAAAAGTAGTGTAAAATTGCTCAAAATGGGTATACAAGAGCATATACTATTAAAAATAGCTGAACTAGTGATTTTGGAGGTGAAAATCTATAAAATGGTATGAAAAATAGCGATTTTGAGCGAAAATAGGGGTCGTGTTTCTCAAAAGTCGCTCCAGATAGGTAGATAGCTGAGCGATTGGAGGGGGGGTTAGGGGGTAATAGGCCAAAATTTTGTTTAGGCACAACCAACGTGTTTAGCAAGTCCTTGCCATCGTACATGAGCATATCGAACACGAAAAGGCATACATTCGCGTCGGTGAAGGCCTAAAATACAGTGGGCTTTGGAAATTTGGATTTTGGTAACAACAATGGATTTTGCAACGATCCGTGTACCTTCTGCTTGTGCACGCCGAGCGTGCCGAAGGGCAGCGGCTTGCCAGTGGCGTTGTCCACCAGCAGCACCTCGGCGTCGAGCACCAGGTCGCCCTGGCCGCAGCTCGAGCTGAACGCCTGGCCGAAGTGCGTGTCAATGTTCGCCACCTGGGTACGGTGCGGTTCGGAGTGATTATTTTCGCTTGCCGGAGGTATTCTTGATTTTGACCCCCCTCGAGTCAGAAACAGGTGAAAATAGGCAAAAAGGCACATGAATAGGTGCTTCTGGGTGAAAAGGTGTGAAAATAAGCGATTTTGAGCAAAAATTGATAAAAAATTGCTTTAAAAACACGGTCAGGATAGGTAGGTGATTTTAGTTCAAGATACGTAGGTTCAGGGGATAGTGTTTACGCAGGGCCGTATTCAGGGGGGGCGGGGGGGCTGCAGCCCCCCCCCCCCCCACTCCCGGGGCGAGACCAGAAAGTGACCAGAAAATGCGACTTTTTCAACGTCAGCGTAAAAAATTTTGCGCGCAAGCGCGCATTCTTCACCACAAATAAGGTATTATCATCAGATTTGCTCCATGTGGCCGCAAATCATAAAAATGTTGTGCTTTTTGCTGTTTTGAATGTATATTTACATACACATACAGCGTTCCATGGCGCTGACGCCAACGCCAATGGCGCCATGGCGTGGCGCCTACTAATGGCGCCTACTAATGAGCCCCCCCCCCTCGCCGGGCTCCGTAAACAAGCAGCCCCCCCCAGCTCAAAAATCCTGGATACGTCTCTGTATTTACGTAGCCATGAAATTTGTCACCGGAATAGATAGATAGCTGAGGGATTTGGGGGGGGGGGGGGGGGGTTCACGAGACAGTAGCAAAAAAAATTGGTCGCAGAGAAAAAAATAAATAACTGGGCGATGTGAGGGGAGTAAATTCAAATAGTATTACAAAAAATTTGAATACCATTTTTGGAAATAAATTTTAAAAAAAACTAAAAGTCATTTCAATAAAAACCCTGTTTGCAAGAAAGTTTCCCTCATATGACCGATCAACCCGAAAACCGAGCAACAAACCTTATGACCCTGCACAGGTTTCAAGCTCCTCGAGTAACATGCAAAGCTCTGCTGCGCCCTGTGCACCTGCACTCGCTCGCCGTCGTACTTGATCTCGGCGTACATGCCGTGCGCGCATTTGGCCATCGCCTGCGACACCGAGCGACACGCCTCCGCCAGCATGGGCTTGATGGGCGTGCCTGCCTTCATTGTGATCGAGAGGGCGCGCGAGGGCGAGGGATTCTGTGGGCGCGGTGGGCGGAGTTTTTGAAGAGTGAAATAGGCCCATCAGATTTGTATGGTCAGTTCTACACATTTTCTAGAGAGTAAAGAAATATAAAAAGCGACCAGTGATCATACAAGTATCAATCTCAATTTGACTCGACTAAATGGTGCCCCTTCGAACATTTACAACACAAAAATATACACAAATACAAATATTGATTATCAAATCGGCCCCACTAACTGCTTTGTTATCAATAACTTTCTGAACAACTTTCTTCAAATCCCTCAAATTTTGGAATGCCTCATACGCATTTGGGTCGAGCGCCTTGAGCACATTGGGCGCGCCTGCATTCATCCGCAGGTCTTTCTTGATCTGCCTTATAATGTGACACAATTCAGTGGGGTTGCATCTGCGCTGACAATCGGTTTCGATCAATCAATTTTTGAAGGTTCGGACGGGGGTTCAAAGTGGGGTTTGGGCCTTGGGGGTTCTATGTATTTATAGGCTTTTTCAACATGTAGAACAGAAAATGCAGAAAACTTGCTAAAATTAGGTCTAAAATAGCTAAAATAGGTGAAAATAGTTATAATAGGTACCATATATTTATAACAAAAAGAAGTTGAAAATAGCATACTCAGAAGCATGTGGAAATATCTACATTTGCTAATTGCTAGATATTTTATACTAAATACTCCACGCTTAATGCTTAATACAAGTTTTTTTATAGATTTTACAGCCAATTGTTTTAGCAATCTTCCTCCCTTTTCCTATCTACATGAACACCCACAGGGTTCAAATCTACAAGACCACTAGCTCACTTTTTAACAATATTCCTCAACTTGACTTCATGGTCTGCTTCTCTGGTGCAGCCAGCTAAATCAACAAGCCATTTCTCAACAGATTGCAATGTCAATTGTCCACCGGCGTCACTAGCGTTCGGAAGTGTTGAGGCAGAGTAGAAGTGGGAAATGGTGGCAGACACGTCTCCCTGCGAAGGTTTATGGCATTGGAATTAAAACGATATCTCTTGTAAAAGTAGGGTTCTAACGGTATTTGCACTGAAAAATGTGAACAGAAACATCCATTGTCCATCGTCCATAAACTTTTCTGGCATTAAAGTGTGTTTTTCGACTTGAGAAAGTGTGTGAAAAAGTAGAGAAAACCCCTTTATACCAGAACTCCCAACCCCCAAAACTACAAAAAAACCCATCAGGGTCCCAATCCCAAAAAGTCAATCCCGTTTGAACACTATGTAAAAGGTCAGTGATAAAAGACCACTAGCATTCTGATTCAGATGGTCTTGCATCTTCTCCAGACTGGCGTCGAATATCTGAGTGGCATGGCGAGATAAATCAATCATGTTTTAACAATTTTTTTAAAATCAACATTTACAAACATTGCTGAATAACTTGAGCAGCTGTTTGTCTTTGAGGTTGTAAACTCGCTGGTCAGTGCCGGGCAACAGCATCTTAAACAACAGGTAGAGATTGCCATCATATTTACCTACAAAAATGTTTGGCTTCATTTCCCTACTATATAGTTTGGTTTTATTTTGAAAAAAATAGTTGACAAAATATTTACCGTTAGTCCCTTTAGTGATATAATTTTCGATAACATTCGTTTTTTCAGTGTACTTGGATGTTTTTGAGATGCGCTCACATAATTTGCAAAATTGCAACCAATTATCATCTTTTCCTGGGTCGGCGTCGACTGTAGTCTCACTGAAATTGGTTGAGGAAAAACAATCATCATTTCACATTTAATTAAAATAAATAAATTCAACTTTTTTAAATAAATTTTTACCTGTTTCCAGCATCCTGAGATACAACAGGACTTGTTTGAAGCTTGGCTGGCGTGTCCGCACTAGTCTTATTTACAGCAGACTTTTTTGGTGAAATTCCAAAATCCTTATCCAATTTTGCCTGTTTCTTTGGGGGAGCACTTTGTTTAGACTTTGAACCAGGGCCAGCTTTCTCCGCACGCAGTTTTTCCAATTCTTGCAACTTCTCCACAATTATTTTTTTGTCTGCTTCACTGAGATCGCTGAAACCTAAGAAAAGTAACACTGATTGGTGGGGAAAACGTAAATGTTCAGTTACCACTGTCTCTACATTTTTTTAAAAAGTTTTTCTCGCGGAAGGGCAACACAACACGAAGCCAGTTGATCTTTCATAGATGGACACTTCAAAAAGTGATGGGTGAGTGTGAATTTTTCATACATCTCATCTACGTTGAACTTTTGGGGATGCTGCACTGTATCCGTACTGCAATTCCAGACTTATCCGGAATATTCTAATCACAATTCTTGAAAATTTCAACATTGGTGACTATGGATGGCCAAAAAAGGGTTTTTTCAACGACCTGGGTTTTTTATAAAAAAACGGGTTTTTCAAAAGAGGGTTTTTATTTTAAAATAAAACCGTTTTTTTCAAAAGCTCCCAGATATGGTTATGAGTCAACATATACAGGTATATCAGACAGTTGGCAGGACTTTGTGATGTTATATATAGCCACAGAATGGATGTGGAGTCATGGGATAGCATTATAAGTGGTGATTTCTGTCAAAAATATCAATTGTATGTCGACTTATTATGTATATCGCCTTTTGTTGAACGTTCATGATTTCAAGTGAAGTTGGGCATGGGAAAGTGCTTAAATAAGTTATAAGAGCAGACTAACACACCGGCAGTAGTGTTTCACACTGAACAAGCATGTGGGGGCACATTGCATGTATATATTATTATATACTACACTAGCATATCATGGCTTATTATGACACAAAAGCACAAATAAATGTAAGCTTTTACACTAAAAATGCTGCAAAACCAATGAAAACACTAACAAATAGTAATGTGCATGTGAAATTTCGCACTAGCGCTTAGTACTACAAATACCTAGTGCTTCGTACTAAAAAATTTGGTAAAGGTTTTTAAAAAATGGTTTCGATGGTTGGTTTTTTTATAATAAAACGTTTTTTATTCAAAAGAACCTTTGAAAAAAACTTGGCCATCCCTATTGGTGACACATTCTGGAAAATTATCAAATCCATGTAAACCGGAATGGGATTAAACAAATACGATTAAGCGAACAGACCCAACCAACCTTCAATATCAGACACAGATTCCACAACAGCCGTATTCGCTCTGGCTTTGCTGAACATCTCGAAAATGCAGTCGACGTGGTAATAGTTTCGCATCTCATCCGTCGACTCGGAGAACGGATTGGGCACAATTTTCGCCACGCGTAGCGACTGCGGCACGAAATTGGAGCAGTGCCAAATTGTACAAATAAAAAGCGAAACAAACTGAAGACTGAAACTCACGCTCTTGGCCAATGGCTGTTTGCACTTTTTGCATCCCGCCGCCCGTTTTCCGTAATCGGCCGAAAATCGTGTAGCGGACATTTTGAACTTGATCAGAATTAAATGAAGATTTCAGTAGGGCGTGACGAGAAACATTGCAAGTCCGGTGCCAGTCTGCATTTATATGCGTGCAGGTTGTCTAGGGAACCACGCGCGCACGTCGCACACGTTTGAACGAGCCGGGGCGGATATTTTTGGATCGGGTAACGTATGATGACTTGTCACTCTGCCCAGTTACCACTTGCGTATTATACGAATCAGCGTAAAAGCTCAAAGTTATCGCTAAAATGGCTAAAATGTGCTCCACTTTCCAATTTCCACCTTCATAATCGCTTTTTCCGTTTAAATATTTGGTTATATAGCTAGTGTTAGCCTTATTTATTCATATTTATAGCGGATTTCGAAATTTTGGCACCGTGACAAGTCATCATACGGGGACTATTCCATTTTTTTCATTTATTGTGTATCCAATCCTATTTCTGTATCCAATTCCGCGTTGCTTTTCTTTGGACCTAAAAAAACTTTATGACGCACCACGCACCGAAATTTTGAGTTATTTCATGCATTCGAACGCTTTTTGGACGCTGCAGCGTAACATATAACGTGAAAAATACTTATCTTTGATAAAAACAGCTTCCAGGAATTGCTGCTTTGAAAACGACACAGTATTTACGGAGTACATGTTTATTTATAACTCGTATTTAATTGCAATCAAAGTTAAGGAATAGGCACAATGCATCACTTTTAACATGAAACTCAAGTAGAGTTGACTTGGAAATGTTCCAAAATCAGTACATTGCACACAATGCGAAGAGGCACGAAGTAACGAGCGTTAGCAAGCTGTACTTTGCTGTACCAAGTGCGCCATTACACAGCTCATCTTGGCAGCAGCAAACCTGCGAATAGTGGGGAAAGTGTCAAGGTAATGAAGACAGATTATAAACACCTTCCCGGACAAGTTCACCACCCATTTTTTTATTTCACTTCAGACGCAATATCTCTGGCTATGGGTAGTATAAAGCTAATATTTGGTGGGTATAAAGTCCCAACACCCCACTACTCCATATCAATGGGGGAAGGTGCGGCGACTCACTTTAAGGAGGGTCGCCCTATATGCAAACATTTTTTGTGGCTTTTGGTGTCCCAAACATTTTCACCACCCACTTGATTAGCTACATTACGAGGGCTATATCTCCAGCTGTGAGGGCGATAGAAGGCTGAAATTTTGGGGATGTATTGCAAACAACCTCCTCTCACAATACACCAGTGGGTGGCCGCTGATGACCCACTACAGCATGGGTCGGCACATAAAAAGTTGTTCATTTTTTTTAAACAACCCAAGTCTCCCAAACAAGTTCGCCACCCAACTGCATTATAAAAAAATGTTGTGAGAACATACCTGACATAAAATTGAATCAGATTTGAACCCTAGTTCTGCTCATAAAATTTTTTTTCTGTAGGGCACACACCCCATCCCATAAACTGCAGACCGAAAATTTCACTTTAAACCAATTTTTTGTTTCACACTTAAAAAGTTGGTTTACAAAGTTCACTAGGGGAGGGTCCAAGGTTCAATTTTATGTAAACAACAAAACCTCTAAAATGCCTGCATAAGGAAATTTATTTGGGGTGAATGAAAAAGTGAAAATTTTGTCAAATTTTGTTGCCGTGATGATGTGTTTCTGACATCATAAGATTCACCCCAAATAAATTTCCTTATGAAGGCATTTTAGAGGTCATGTTGTTTACGCAACTTTGAACCTTGGACCTTTCCCTAGTGAACTTTGTAAACCAACTTTTTAAGTGTGAAACAAAAAATTGGTTTAAAGTGAAATTTTCGGTCTGCAGTGTATGGGATGGGGTGGGTGCCCTATGGAAAACTTTTTTTTGAGCAGAACTAGGGTTCAAATATGACTCAATTTTAAAGCAGGTATGTTCTCACAACATTTTTTATAATGCAGTTGGGTGGTACACTTGTTTGGGACACTTGGGTTGTTTAAAAAAAATGAAGAACTGTACATGCAGCAACGCACACTGTAGTGGGTCGCTGGCAAGCAGCCCCAATGTTGTATTGTAAGGGGAAGTTGTTGGCAAGACATCCCTTAAATTTCAGCTTTATACAAGCCTCACAGCTGGAGATACGACCCTCGAGGTGTACCTAATCAAGTGGGTGGTGAACTTGTTTGGGACACCAAAAAATCCAAAAAAAATTGTTGCATATAGGGCAACCCACCCTGTAGTGAGTCGCCCCACCTCCCCCCATTGAAACAGAGTAGAGGGGTGTTACAACTTTAAATATTCAAAGTTTCAGCTTTATAACACCCCCATAGACGGAATTATTACAACCAAAGTGAAATAAAAAAATGGGTGGTGAACTTGTCCGGGAAGGTGTTTAGTTGACCTGAATGAGTCAGTTAACTATTTTTGATGGAGATCAAAAATCACTCATTCCTGTAAACTCAATATTATGTCAACCAGATTTATCAGCGTCAGAATTTTCAGCTGCCAGCCAGTGGGCATAGCAAAAATATCAGCAAAAATGTGAGAAATTTATGACATCATCGACAAAAGTACTTTTCCATCACTACCTCCAGATTGTTACACCAAGAAGAAGTCCGCGGTCTGTGAAGTAATTATAGCTTAACGTGTCGTATGTTATGCATTCTAAAATCAAATAAAAGAAAAATATATTGCATTACTGAACCTTTCGACATTTTCCATGACATTTGATACTTTACAGGGTCTTGAACTGCCACCAAGTGACACAAATTTCACGCGTAAACCCAAGCAGGTAACTCACATTTAGCGTGCCGCTGTACCCCAAGAAGTCGGTCATCTCTTCGCAACCGTCGCCGATGGAGTCGCACACGCTCTCGGCGCTGTCGTCGCCGTCGCCGCCCTCGCCCGCGTGCGCGCACCCGCGGATCATACCCGACACGCGGTAGGATAAGCCCGACCGGCCTGGCAATGATAAATAAGTATACTCGGATGACATTACACCGTACATTTCCCCGGAGGAAACACTCCATCATGACGTGATCACTTTCGTCGCCATCACGTCCTCTTTAACTAACACTAACTAACTTCGTCGTCATCGCGCCTTCCATAAGTTCTCGGCTGGCCGTCTGCCAGCCGAAGACATAACTCCTATCTGTTTGTAGAGTATCGTGTCTGCCGAGTATAGTTTGTGGCGCTGTGTGAACACTAGTTTGCTTGTACCGTGGCTTTGGTGAAAAGTGAAATTTTATTCCAAATTTGAATGATTTAAATTCATATAAATTTGAATTTGAATAAACGAAAGTTTACATTTGAAAATTTGAAAACTAAAACGCATAGCATACAATAATTATACACTGGATGGCGACACGTCGCCGTTTCAGTTCTCACGGTGCAAACTAGTGTGCGTGGGCCAACGATGGAGAGAGAAAAGAAAACAGAAATTGTACACAGAAACTCATTGATTTTCTGTCTTTTCGTTTTACACAGAAACACGGAAACTCAAAAATTATAAGTGTTACTCAAGTTTTTTCTCGCAAAAACACCCAAAACAGAGGCATTCAATTTTGAAAGACTCAAAACACAGAAAGTGGTTCTTAAAGAAAACTTACCATCGCTGGCGTAGGCATTGTGGCACCACAGACACGTTTTCTGGCAGGGCACTTTTTAAAATATCTTATGCCTGGCTGCGTAACTGAGTTTGGCACCTGTTTTTCGTCATTTTAACACAGATTTGTGGGTGGGCTTAATTTTCTCAAAATTGTCCATTTTTGTATGGTTATGGAACCGTACTATGACACAGACTGTGACAAGTAGAAGTGGACAACATTTCTGTTTCCCTTCTCAATAAGCTCTCAAATAAGCTAGGGAAGCTGGGAAGCTAGTAGAGCCTGTAACAGAGTAGAGGGGTAAGCGCTAAGGGCTCTCCCAAACTGACCGGGTGGCTTGAACTTGCCATTGCCCTCAGCGATCTCAATCTTGTAGCAGTGGTCGCCGGTGCACTTGCTCCTGGCCACTGGCGTCTCTCGCATTTCATTCCGGTCACCGACCAGCGCTTGGCGCTGCGTTAAATAAATCACTTTATACCAATTGAATTTTGATATATAATGCACTTTAATAAAATACAGTATTCTGATTACCTTGGTCTGCTCTTCACTAAAGCATTCGATGGAAGCATAGGTACAAGCAGAGTTGTATGAAAATATATTCACGTGTGTACCTGAATGTTTACCCAAAATACTTGCCTATCTGAAGTGAACAGACCACAATTGCTAAAATGTAAATATTGCAATTTACTCGAAAAAAATACATGTACTCGAGTACTTTGTAAATACATATACCTACATATACTATTTTAAGTATTTTAAGTATTTTTCGCTTGTACGCGTACTTTTACAACCTACACGTGTGCAGAATATGTATTTTTTGTAAACTTCAAATTGCAGATTTTTGTTGCTACTGCTACTATATAGAAACCTTGAAGAATTCATATAATTTTCACATAGAAATACTAGATAATCATTAAAAACGACACCTGTTATGTTTTCAAGTGTAAAAATCACTTTCACATGTAAAAGGTAGTTGCTTTTACATTTTCCATGAATAAAGTACCCACTTTTACATATTCTAGGAAGAAACGTACGCATTTTTACATTTTCCTTGGAAAAAGTACTCACTTTACATGTTCCTAAGAAAAAGTATTTTAATCAGATGTACTCATGAGTATGGGAAAAAAAGTGTTTTACATTTTATGTAGTCAGGGGTGAGTAAAAAAGTATTTTACATAAACATATACTTTGAAAAAGTTCAGTAATTTTAACAGCTCTGGCACAGACATGCATTTTTGAGAGAGAAAAAATTAATTTTTTTTTACGTTCAACTTTTTCTGTGATGCTGTAAATGTTCCCTAATACTTTCGTTTTCATTTCCCAAATATACCATCTTTTCAACAACTCTGAGCACATATGATGCAGAAAGGTGACAAAATGAGCAGCGTGAGTGATAGCGCCATTGGGACGGGACGGAATTACTCGCTTGGAGATGTGGAGTCAATTGATGGCAAAGATGTAGTAAATGACCGCAAGATGTGAATAAATGTATGACACATAAAACACGTGTACCTACATATTTACAGGAGTATTGCATATGCAAATACACGTATTCGAGTAGATATTTAGACACACAAATCAGTATGCACCTGTAGGTGTAGGTGTCTGTATGTATCTACAGTGTCTTTTTTGACTAAAGTAACTCTAAATGGAGCAGGGGCCAAATTCAATACGCCCGATAGATTTGACGCGCGGCGCATTGTTACATACTGAAATGAAATGAAATACCTACTAAGTTTTAGAAACATTTTTCGTTACATGTGCACATGTTACAGAAAATAACGGTCCCATCATATCATGGCTGTGGCCCAGAGTTTACATTTCTGATTTATTTGAACGTTTTTTATTGTGTAATGAAAACATACATCGTCGTAAAATACGCATAAAATTATTGTTCCACGTCCCACTGTTTTTTTGATTCCGCAGACAGGATCACATGGTGTGTACGATTCGATGGGCAAATGTGTCGAGCTAATCAAATTTTTTCGCAGAACGTTAAAATGTGGGAATTGCTGTCTAAGTAGAATATCTCCCTGAGCAAGTCAGACGGGACGGCACCCCCAACCACCTCAAGTGACTGTTGCGATCGTCTGAAAATCTATATAGGTACCTATCCTAATGCATTCACTTCACTTCCAACCATCAGATCAGTCACTTGTAAAAGTACCTATGTACGTAAATACCTATTTATTATTCAACCTAAGCCGAGGGCTATTCAAGAAAATATGGTTCGAAAAAAACAAGTATACCCACGCCGCTGTGTTTGTCTAGTTGAAATTGGCAGTGTCGCTGTGCACCTGATTCACTGTATATATGTAGATGTTGACCGTCCATATTTGTTTTCTGAACAATAGCCCCGCCCGACCAAGGGGCAGTCCCAAGCCCTGTAAAGTGTAAAGTAAAGTGTCAAATGTAAAGTAGAGTGTCAAGTCAAATGTCAAATGTAAAGTAAAGTGTCAAATGTAAAGTCAAGTGTCAAGTCAAATGTCAAATGTAAAGTAATGTGTCAAATGTAAAGTCAAATGTAAAGTAAAGTGTCAATTGTGTATCCAAATCTTATTTTTTGTATCCAAATCTTATGTTTTTGTATCCAAATCTTGTTTTTCGAAATAAGATTTGGATACAAAAACATAAGATTTGGATACAAAAAATAAGATTTGGATACACAATTGACACTTTACTTTACATTTGACATTTGACTTGACACTTGACTTTACATTTGACACTTTACATTTGACATTTGACTTGACACTTGACTTTACATTTGACATTTGACTTGACACTTTACTTTACATTTGACACTTTACTTTACACTTTACAGGGCTTGGGATTGGCACCAGGTGGCAATCCAAAGCCCTGTAAAGTGTAAAGTAAAGTGTCAAATGTAAAGTCAAATGCAGAGTCAAATGTCAAATGTAAAGTAAAGAGTCAAATGTAAAGTATAGTGTAAAATTATGTGTCAAATGTAAAGTCAAATGCAAAGTCAAATATCATTGTCATGTAAAGTGTCAAATGTAAAATAAAGTGTCAAATGTAAAGTCAAATGCAAAGTCAAATGTCAATTGTCAGTAAAAAGTGTCAAATGCAAAGTAAAGTGTCAATTGTGTATCCAAATCTTTTTTTTAGTATCCAAATCTTATGTTTTTTAATTGAACTCATATGTCGAAAAATAAGATTTCGATACTGAAACATAAGATTTGGATACAAAAAATAAGATTTCCATACAAAAAAATAAGATTTGGATACACAATTGACACTTTACTTTACATTTGACTTTACATTTGACACTTTACATGACAATTGACATTTGACTTTGCGTTTAACTTTACATTAGACACTTCACTTGACACTTTACAGGGCTTGGGACTGTCCCCAGATATTTTATAGACCGGCAGCGTTTTTTTTCTGAACGTGTTGCACGACGCGCAAACTGTCAACTGCAGTCCCGATTTCCCATCGGCGAATTGTAAAATGCGCTACGAAACAGACAGTAATAAAACATTATTTAAAAAGATCTGACGGCAAAAATAAAAAAATATCCAACGGTTTGAAATGTGTCGAGAAAAAAACGTCGCTCTGGCTGTTGTTCGAATCGCTGCCACTTTGATTTCTGTACCCGCAGTGAATGCTGGAAACACTACCGAATTTAAATATGTGGTTGCGGGTGCGGATGCGGAAGTGCCAGAAAGCATCCAAATCTCGCTTCTGGTGGTTACCTGCGCCGTGCCGGTATGCTGTTGCTTCTGCGCACTAAATACATACATAATAAAAATGAAATACACCCCCCCTTGAATTAACCCCAACCGCTTGAATTAGCCTCACCCCCTTGAATTTACCCCACCCCCACCTCGAAATAAACCACGAGGTACTTTCGAGCTGAGGAAAACTAACCCCCCCTCGAAATACCACGAGGTGTTGTCGAGCTGAGGAAAAACTAACCCCCCTCGAAATGCCCCCCGTCTGGAATATGGTTCATCATGTATGCATTGGCGCTGCACACACTAGTTTACTAACGGTAAACTAAGAATTTGGTAAACTCATTTCTCGGCTTCTGAGCGCATCTGAGTTTACCGAAATGAGCTGTTCGTCAACTACAGTTGACGGAGATTGAAAATAACACATTCCGGTAAACTCAGATGCGCTAGGAAACTAAAAAATGAATTTACCAAATTCTTAGTTTTCCGTTAGTAAACTAGTGTGTGCAACGGCAATATATTTACACTACCAACTAGGTATTCTACTAGTGTACATTGCATTGAAAAAAATCACCCATTTTTAGAAAATGTAATAAAAAATAATCTCAGAAAATCTCTCAAGAAAAAAAATCAAATCTCTCTCTCAAAACCTGGAAAAAATATAAATAAATATAAATATCAGAATTTGAGTGAGTTTCTGATATTTTTAAAAATCTCAGAAAATCTCTCAAAAATAAAATAAAATCTCTCTAGAAAATCGCGAAAAGATATAAATTTCAGAAAATCTTAAACTTTCTGTGATTTTCTAAGATTTTTTAACTATAAATCACCCAGAGATTTTTGCGATGCTAATTGCACTACGGTTCAATGTTTCCGTCTGTATCACATTGGGGAAAGTTATACAAATGGTGGTGGTCAATCAAGAATATACGGCACAACATATCGTATTACTTTAAATTTTTCACGATGTTGTAATTTTTAAGACCCAAGGGACATGCATCCACGCGAAAACATCAGAAATTACCTAGGTGTACGTACCCACGGAAAAGTGAGATAAATACAAACGGGTGCCATTACAGGCTCTTTACCTGGTTGCCGTGTGCTGTCTGATTCCGTTGATCGTCAAGCTGTACAAGGACCACGCTGAGTTAGTGGGCTGTTCCACGCGAGATAGTACCTAGTGCGCGGAATGCAAAATATCGTGCTACTTTTTCATCATACACCACACTTTCAAACTTTGTTTTCGATTTCCGCGTGATTAACGATGGCAAAAAAAGATTCGAAAATTCGAAAACTCAATTCGAAATTCGAAAACTATTTAGGAGAACAATTCGAAACGTCATTTAAAAAAAAACACTTAAAAATTTAAATACTTTTTTCCGGATGGTTTACCATCGTTACGCGTGATACGGGACAACTGCTTTTTCCGATCGTGTTGGGTAATACCGTATTTTATCGAAATACATAACACACCCTCGAAATACCCCAAGGTCTGAGCAAGATCATAGAAAAAGGAATAGGTAATAAAAATAAACCCACCCCCTCAAAATTTGCACTCTGAAAATATAACACGGGGGTATTTCGAGAAAATACGGTAAATGATAGCGCATAAAATAGGTCGGGTAAACCGGACAGACACGCAAATACGGTAGACGACCAAAATACAGTAATGCCATCGTTATTGACATAAATACCGCAAATACCGCAGGCTGCGAAGGGCCGGCACCGATATCGAATGCCTGATCCGTGCAGCGTGGTCCGTGCACCTGCCGCAGGCCGCCCAGCAGCACCTGGCCAAAGTAGCGCTAAACGACCCGGAATGGCTGAGCGCGTTCGCACCCTACAGCAGGGCTACTACGCCCGAAACCAAATTGGCATTGGGCGATGAATCCAACGACAAAGGCGACGCTTGAGGGGTGATTACCTATAGCTGAAATCGGGGGTAACAGTTTAAGGCGGGGGGGGGGGGGGGGGGTTGGTCACAAAACCAAGCAGTTATTGCTCGGGAACCGCTTGGCCAATTTGTTTATTTTTCATATTGTGTGACCCAATTTCACGGCTAAAATGGAAGTCGAATGTATTATTCTGTGACTCTCTTGAGCCAAGTTTGGATAGGTAATTTTGACTTTTTTCGAGTGTCAATCTGAGCAAATTTGAACACTTACCTAAAATAATCACACAACGTCACGAAGAATGACTGAAGCTCTAAGTGGGGTGGTCCAATCTACAGTCTAGCCTTACCTATTGGCGATTTCAGCTGTGGAGGTGATTGGATTTGTGAACTTGTGTGCACAATTCTTGTACTGTGCAGACGAGGTTGAGTAAACTACCGCTGTAAAGTAAAGTTTTGAAAAATTGTACGCTGACAGTAAGTTTGCTGTTAGGCAGGGTTGGTGAAGTTTAAGTATTTATGGTGGGCAGTACTGACAAAACCTTGCCACCACCCCTAAAAAATCCCCTGTCTACTCGAAAGGATCCAAACAGGGTACAGGCTTGGGGGTGCTTAGGGAGTGTATTTACCAATTCTGCGGTGGCGCTATTGGGGCTTGGTGTCGCACCCTGAAGAAACTCCCGTTTGCCCAGGACACTTGCCAAGGATACCCGACCCGAAATTTTTTAGGACCCGAAACCCGATACCCGAACCCGAACATTTTGAAATTCCCAACCCTAACACTTGGTGCTATTCTGACTCTGATTATGCTAACTCTGAAACAACTAGAATTATGGCGCTCTTGGCACACGCTGCTATGTTGCCGTTGCGCGATAGGTCGTCTCAAAAGCACCATGGCGGTTGGTTACCAAAGCTTTTAAGGTTTTTACGTCACTAGTGGCGTCTGGCGTTTTGGAAATTACTGTTGTGGTTAAATGTATTTGAGACTAATGAGTGACTAGGTAAATAGGTACTACGAGTTCAACAGAACAAAACGTATGGATAAATATTTTAGTAATGCGTGTATTTATATAAATAGGTATGTATTTACCAATAATATGTATTCTTTAGCTGTCTATAATCTACCGTCTGAAACGAATAAACATTTCTAACCGCGCTAAATACTTTCTACAATTTTTTAACAATAAATCACGTAGCGTGCCAGTGATATCATTACTTTTACATCACTATTAAAACTTTCCAATCGTGGCCATAAGAATGCCGACAAGCAGAGCGAGTGAACCAAATCTCACCACGCTGGACCCATTGCACTTGTGCTCATCGCAGCAGCACACCTGCGTGGTTTTTTATTGTATCAATTCAAAACTAGAAAATAAATTTACGTTTTCAATGGCACAGTGGTGCTGCGTCAGACAACTAAGCAATATTCAGATTGGATAAAAGCTGGCGCAAGCATAATTAGGAGGGGATGGAAATAGCACCTACACACTGGTTTACTACATCAAAATTTTCAATACCCTAAATCCTCGAATAAGGCCCCAGGGGAGATATTTCTCCTCAGACGTTTTGGTGGCGGACTTATTCAAAGTGGAGAATTATTCGAGGGGGGTGTATTTTTCCTCTGAAAACTTGGATTTAATTCATTGCATGGATGTAGTCTGTAAACTCATGTAAATCATGTATTTAACTGTCCAACATCAACAAAAAGGTGTGTATACTCCGGTTACTTTACACCCTGCACGCGTGGTTCCCGCTGGAAGTGTGCCAACGATGGTTAACACGTCCGAGTTTCATAAAAAGATGACAAAATTGATTGTTGTTATAATGGGCCTACACACACTAGTTTTCCGCGTGACTTTCATGTGAAAACTCAATTTAGTTTTCCCATTGTGCAGGCAACAGATGCAAGAGGCCGCCATTTGCAATTTTTTTATGGTGATCCCTTTGTGACACCCATTTGGGAAAACTGTGAAAAAATGGTGAAAGTTTAATGAGTTTTGCACCATAAAAAAATTGATTTCCGGAACGTTATTTATGTTGCATGTTATACACTATGTGAAACTGTATATATATGTACATTTTTGTGCTTCCAGTTACTTTTGTTCTTTTTTAAATAATTTTTGAAAATCATGAATATAATAATTTTTAAAAAATCATTGGTTACTTTGTAATACTTGTAAATTTAGAGCCACATACAGTTTTTTTTTTCTCTTTTATTTGATACTAATCACACACTGTCATTACCACAGTTTGAAAAATGAATGAATTTAACATATATGACATAAAAAAATCAATAAAATTTGAATCACTTGGCAATCAGCTGCAATTTTTTCACATGAGGCACAGCATGTATTCAGTATATCGTCAAAAAAAAGTGATATATCTACACCATAAAAAAACGAAAAAAAATTTTTTTAAATTTCTTTTACTAAAACATGTCTTAAAAATCGAATTTTTTACCCTGAGTGCTCATTAGACTTTTATTGAACGACAAAAATATGTGGGAACACATGACATCCAAATCAAGCATTAATCACGAACTCAACTAATTGTATAGTTGAAAAGCTAAAATATTTAGTTTTCCCATGTTGCATGCATAAGGTGAAAAATAATTTACACTTGGTAGAAATTTTCATTTAGTTTTTCACTTATTACCAATTCATGCAGCACACATGAACAATCAAAACCTGTCATAAAAATTTTAAAAATTCAACAATTCTGCCAATTTATCCACGGCAGAACCCCCTCTGGAGTCTTCATCCACTCCTTCAGTTTCTCTCTCAACCCTGTGGTCACACTCGCGTTGTTGATCACCATGTTGCACGTTATCCAGCCTGTCATACTCATCCCTCCAGTCCAACTGCATTTTTTAGCATACATTCTTTGTAATAACAACATGTCAAAACAGTGATAAATGTAAAACAAAAACAAAACAAACTGTGCGGTCGCAAATTGTTTGTTCATCAGGAGCGCGCAGCGGTGCTTTCTCATTCCCCATCTGGTGGCAGTCACAAACTGTGTAAAATCACCGTGTAAAATGGCAAGTGTCATGCGAGGTGTCAAAACTAGGGTGTCAACTTTCCATTTTCCATTTATGCTTTCCACAGGCAAATTTTTTCCATTTCCGCTACCATGTTCTGGCTCACTTGTCTGCTTTAAAAAAAAAATTCATTTTCCAGCTCAATTTTCTCTTTCTCAAGTATTTATGTTTCAGTGAAACTTGTAAACATGCATGCAAGTTCTCAATTTTGTAAATTTTTGTATTTCCAGCATAATTACAGCAAATTTTTCAATTTTCATTCCTGTTTTCTGCCAAAAAGTTTTTGTTGACACCCTAAGTATCAATGAATAATATCCTTTGAAGTTGTAGTAACGTGTGCCACTGTCTGAAATGTATGATTTTTACAAAAAATGCCAAAAATATCATGTCAAAGTTCAGTTGAGTTTTCCTAACATGACGTTATTTGTGCTAAACTACTATTTCTTTACTGTCGCCATGGTTGTCACCATGAAAACCATGTGAAAACTCAAAAATTTGAAAAAATTATTACTCATTTAATACATAACGTTAAGTGCCCATCTCTCTACACAAAATAGAGGAAAAAATTCTGCATAAGACCTCCAAATTTCACATCTCTGGTCCATTCATGTCTCGTTTAAAGATACTTTTTCAAAGTGGCCACCCGTGTGAAAACTCACTGATATGGCGACAAAAATGGCGACATTTTGACAGCATTTTTGTCGCCATGGCGACAGTTTTCCACAGTGGCTTGCATATTGGGAAAACTGCCGACACGTGTGGCGACATTTCTTGTCGCCACCTGTCGCCACCTGTCGCCATGTGTCGCCAGTTTTCACAATGTGTATGCATACTGTTCCCATAATGACAGACAAAGTGGAAAACTGCTTCATGCATTGCAAAAACTGCTATTGAGCTAAGGAATATTGTCAACATGCTGGCACATTGTGAAAACTCAACATGCATTTTTTTTAACATTGCAAACAGTGTTATTTGTAATTACTGGTGAATGAGAATAGCAGTGTTTACTTTTGAAGTCATTTTATTTGAGTTTGTTTAATTCATTTGGAAATTGGTTTAGCAAGATGTTTGTGAAGTACTTAGTTAAGTCGTTAAATGTTGTGCAATTAGTGAGTAGCTAGTTCCTATTATGTTACAACATCGATATAGTTTCATACACACTTGCAAATTTCCAATACTTATTCAATCTCATTCACTTTTTGAAGTTTGTGCAATACAATTACAGCTATGAAAAGCTCAAGAAATATGGTCAAAATACAATAATCATGTTTTTGTTTGTAATGTTTGTGTTCCCATTACATTTTTCAAAATTCTGATCCTAATGCATGATTCCATTTACTAAGGCATTATTCACATACCATATTTCCTCAAAATACCCCCAGGGGGTTTATTTTTTCAGAGTGGAAATTTTGAGGGGGTATTTCAGGGGGGGGGCTTATTCGAGGGGGGGGGGGGTTATTATTTCATCAGAAATTTTCAGGAAATTCATAGTAAACAGTATGGTTATTCATACCCAAAAGTGGTAATAAACATGGGTAAATAGGATATATTGGGACATATCGGGTATTTAGACGTACATCTGTACACATATTAACTAATATGTGTATCTGCGATGCAAATTGGCATCACTAAATACATCATGTACATTGCATACATGATGTATATCATTCCAGACAGGGGGTATTTCAAGGGGGGGGGGTTATTTTTTCCTCGGCTGGAAAACACCTGGGGGTATTTCGAGGGGGGGGGTTAATTCAAGGGGTGGGTGTAATTTGAGGAAATACGGTACATTATCCTCAAAAACATTCATTGCTGTCTTTTTACAATTGTATTGTCTGTAATATTTCTCTCATATGTAAAAAGTAAAATGGGAAACAACAGGTGTGTACATGATATTTTTCTTAAAAATATACAATGAAAGACAGTAACAAATATCAAGCATGAGAAATTAACAAAATCAAAAACAAATGTATCACATGTAAAGCACAAAAATAGTAAATATGTATCTGATAAAGCATGATTTCAGTACTTTCACAGATTAAACTGTGTTGATACAACATCACATTTGTTCACATTGCCCTCCTCCTCCTCATTGCCCTCCTCCTCCTCCTCCTCCTCCTCTGTCTGCATGTCAAAAATGGCTGTGGTTAATTGCTAGCTCAACAGAGTTGCTTACACAGCAAAGTTTGTCAGTTTTCACTTATTGCATTCACATGTCGAAAATTGAATTATAGTTGTCCATGGTGACAATGGCGACAATGGCGACATGTCGCCATGTGGTATGGCGACATTCAAGAAGTGTTGCCATACCACATGGCGACATTTTCCATACAGTTTTCCACTATTGCATTCATGTTGGGAAAAATTGTGACTTGCCGAAACCAACACACACTTTTTTCCACCTCTAAATTTTATTTCATGCAAGATGGGAAAACTGAATGGCGACATGTCGCCATTTGAGTTTTCCCAAGCGTCACGCGGAAAACTAGTGTGTGTGGGCACAATGTTATTCATTCACATATTCACATCGATGAATTTTTTCATCTTTTTACGGAAATCGCATGACTTAACAATCATTGGCACGCTTCCAACACGAGACATAAATCAGTGCGACGGCAGAGTATCACGTACGCCGAGTATATACACTGCATACACATCATGTATCTGCTGTCGCTGCTGTAGGCTAATATTCTTTTGTATTTTTGTACTGAATCGTTTTCATCGAAAGGGGTGGGTTATTTAAGAGGGGCGAGGTATTCGAGGGGGGAGTTTTTTATCCTCGCCTCGCCAACAGGGGGAGTTATTCGATGGGGGATCTTATTCGAGGATTTGCGGTATTTAGTAAACTCATAAACCAGCTCCCCTAACCTTAATTTCCAATTTTACTATGATTTCATAAATCAGGTCACATCATAAAGTACCATATATGTGATCATAAAAATATTTGGAAGATTTACCTAGTTTTTTTTTAAACATTCGGTGGTAGATTTCCGTGAAAATGGTGCAGTCGAGGGACATAAATCTCTATAAGGATATATTTATAGAGTTAGGATAAACCAACTCTGATGGAGCCGGTGAAGAGGCCGAATGAATTCATGTCTTTGCATGAGTTCGGGTTTTTCTTGCAGAAGCCGCCCTCGATAGGATCGAAGGAGCTGGCGCAGTCCTTGATGAAGCCGGTCGTGTTGTACACGGTGGCAAAGCTTGCTATAAAAACAAAGTTTCAGATTAGGATTTAATCAATTGTTAACTAAAATTATACATTGGATAAAAGTAATGTACAAGCTGGCCTTAAACGGGCATTATCCAGTTCGATTGTGTAGCAATAATCGCCCCTACATTGGCTTCTCGGTTCTATCTTATCCGTAACTTGGGTCCTCGTAATGTATGTCTGCAAATGTTTTGAAATAATAATTTTTTGAGCTCAAAATTCAAGCTCTGACAAAGGTTATAGCCTTTGTATTTTCTTCTTTGTAGCAGGTTATTTCGGCGGTCACACAACCGCAGATCACCAACAATATAATTGCAGCAAACAGTTTCTGAGCCATTTTTGTAAAAAATATTTGTGCCGTTATGATTATCTCGAAACTGGCGATAGGTCCTTTTGGAAAAAAATCTTGTTCTATAATTCTCAGCTTTTGTTTACTCAGGGTGGTTGATCTTTGAGTACCACTTTTTTTATGCGACTACTTTGCCGGATAAGTTTTTGAATAAGAGTCACTGCCAAACACAGATTTTATCAAGCAATTTTATTTTACGGTCTGATTTGTCCCGTTTTACCAATTGATAAAAACCATTAACAAATAATAAACCACGCACTATAAAGGTATTTATATTTACAAATTCGTTCTGCACCACTACCGCAGTGATTTATTCACCCCTATATGGTGAATTTCTGAAACCCAGCACAGAGTGTGCGACAATGCAAACAAAACTCACAATAAACCGAATATTTGCATTAAAAACAGCACTGAATCCGGTTCAGTTTCCTGGCAGGTATTTCACTCAGTTTTGCATAAAGGTAATATGGAAGAAGCCGAAAGAGTGAGGAAATTACTGTATGCATGGGTGCACAGCATTTAGATTTGCGAGGTTCTTTTATAGCCCAAAATTGGTCGATGATTGCTTCCAACACTGTCGACATCGGAGTTTACAGCTTCACGATTTTTAAAATTCAGCCAGCGCCCGCATGTCGATCTGTATCATCAACACTTGTTGATAAACGGCAAAATGGCGTCGCCAAAGTCGAATACGATAGCAAAGAAAACAAAAAAATGCCTTTCACTGGCGGCTACGATAGCAGTTCCAGTACTTATAATGGCAATTTACGGATTTCTTGGCGGACTTTTGTTCTGGTTGTTGGAAAGGGAACATTTTACCGTTCTGTGGCAGGGGTACTATCGAAACAATGACACTGGCTTTTTCACGGAGTTTGCCCTGAGCCTTAAGTATGCGCTAACAACGATGTCGACTGTTGGATACGGCAAATTATTTGTGATTGGAACTGCAGGTTCACGGGCGAATGACGTTTCACGATAAGCTAACGCTTTCACTCATTCCAGGGGCATCCAATGGGGAGGGGCGTTGAGGGTACCCCTTTTAACCACCCCGGGTATCTATCTATCTCGGAGAATTTTTTTTTGGCCACTACCCCTAAACCCCCATTCCCACATCGTCCAACTAACTATGTAGCTTTCTGGGGCGATTTTTGTGAGGTTATACCGCAATTTTTGCTCAAAATCGCTCATTTCCATACCATTTTTATAGATCTTCACCTCCAAAAACACTATTGGAGGGATTTCATGTTCCTTATTGCCTATTTTGAGCTATTTCTAGTAATATACCGTATTTCCTCGAAATACCCCCCCCTTGAAATACCCCCCCCCCTCGTTTGACCCCCCCCCCCTCTCGGGACCACTATGAAACAATCACCCCCCGGGGGGTATTTCGAGGAAATACGGTATGTCCTTGTATATTTAACTACCTATTTTGAGCTATTTTTAACCTATTTTTCAAGCTATTTTTTAGGTAGCCTCTGATTTTTAAGTGATATTTTTGTTACTTACTTATCACTCCGCTCTACCCACTTTCATTATTATTATAACCTACTTGTAGCGATTTTTTCTCCCTTTTCTTCCTTCTACACCTTGAAGAGGCCTATTTATGGTACCCCCGCACCCCCCTTCCAAAAACATTGTTTTCAGCTATACCGTATTTCCTCGAAATACCCCCCCCCCTTGAAATACCCCCCCCCTCGTTTGACCCCCCCCCCCCCCTCTCGAGACCACTATGAAACAATCACCCCCCCCTCGAAATACCCCCCCCCCCAAATTGAGTGTAAAGGGAACGTACATGACAATAACTGTAGTTTGTGTTCAGTGTACTGCAGAACACACGTTAAAACAATGTCGGTGTCACGTTAGAACAGTGTACATACCATCTACATACTAATATTAGTCTACAGAACCTTATAAATGGCGGTTTTTGTTGCATTTTTCGACGTCTGCGTACGTTTCAGACGACAATTTCGTACTTGGTTTTCAAAAATTTTCTTGTGAAACAATAACCCCCCCCCTCGAAATACCCCCCCCCCTCGTTTAACCCCCCCCTCTCGGGACCACTAGGAAACAATCACCCCCCGGGGGGTATTTCGAGGAAATACGGTAATATCCCTCCGGAGGTCGGATTTGCTATCTATCCAACACCCCGAAATGTCAACACTTAATAGGATACCCCTGTCTCACAGCAAAAACAGCGCTGGTGATATGCCGTGATCTGCGGTGAAGTGTCTTCACGAGTCACTTCAACGCACTTCACGGGTGCCAAAGCACTTCCAAACGCTTCACGAAATTTCTCGTGAAGGCACTTCACAGATGGCCAGGCACTTCAAAAATTTGTTGTGCATTCGTGAAGAGTCTTCACGAATGGTGCCAGCGGTGTGACGTGCAAAAACATATAATGCATTGCTGCGGTGAAGGCCCTTCACGAAATACGAAACGCTTCCCTGAAATGGGCGGCGTTTGTGAAGTGCCTTCACGAACGGCATTCGTGAAGCGCTCGTGAAGTGCATTCCAACGGTGATCAGGCTTGATCAGGGTTGGAAGTGTGATCACGGGAGGCACTTCCAACCGCTTCAGTGCACTTCACGAGCGTTTCATTTGCTGTGTCTCATTCACGATCGATTTCAGGCAGAATTGCCACAGTTGTGTACGCGGTGATCGGGATCCCTCTGATTGCATATCTACTCAGCGTACTCGGCCAAAATTGGTGCAAACTGATATGGTACAACGTTCGCCTCTGCAAATGCAGCAGGCCGAAAAGCAACGGCGATAACAACGATGATGATAACAATAAATCGGAAATTTTTAATGACAGTTACCACTCCACTCCTTACTGGGTCGGTGATTTATTCGGGAAAATGGAAAATGTTTTGGGTTTTTCAACGGCACGTACGTTTGACGCTCCACAGAGGTGTGGCGTCACCTCGAAATACCCCCCGGGGGGTTCATTTCGACACTAAAAATGTTCAAAGGCTCAATACAATCGTCTACGCACCCTTAACCGAGGGTAGATAAATGAGAGGGTTGACAACCAAGAATAATTTGTTGCAGGTGGCATTGCTGACGTTGGCTGCATGGATGGTAATTGGAACTTTTTTCATCTATACATGTGACGACCAAATGACCCCCTTTGGGGCACTGTATTTTTTCATTATCAGTATTACAACAATCGGTCTTGGTGAGCTGTTTGACAAATTTATGTAGGTGTAATCAGGGTTGGCAAAATCTCAGAAAAGAATAAAAATAAAATTAAAATAAAATGGAAAATTGAAGAATAAAATAAAATAAAATGGAAAATTTCAAAATAAAAATAAAAATTGTATAAAAATTCGAATTTTTGTAATTTTTATTGTAAAATTGTATACAAATTCATATTTTTGTAAAAATTGTATAAAAATTCATATTTTTTTTGTAAATTTTTTTTCTGTTTAAAGTTCAACCTGTTTATTCGCGGAGCTGGGGCAGTCCCAAGCCATGTAAAGTGTCAAAATGTCATATGAAATGGAATGGAAAGTGTCAATTTTCATGAAAATGTTAATTAAAGTGTCAATTGTCATGACAAATATAAATTAAAGTGAAAACTGTAAAGCAAATTATATCCAAATCTTATCTTTTATAACCAAATCTTGTTGTTTCTCTCACCAAATCTTATGTGAACATTTGGATACAAAAACATAAGATTTGGATACCAAAAATATAAGGTTCGGATACCAAAACATAAGATTCAGATACACAATTTACACTCTGCACGACATTTGTCATGACAATTTTACTTTGCTTGACATTTGAGATGCCAAGACTCTTTACTACATTTGTCATGACAATTGACACTTTGCATAATGTTTTACAAATGCGCCCAGTACACTCCAGTAATCCTTCTACTGAAAATGCAAACCATTCTTATCGATAATTGTAACTTAACACTTGCAACTAGCTAACAATACCTACTGCATGGAACTTTTGCAAAGTAATGGAGAAATTTGTCACACGTTTTTCATGTTTAGGTCTAATTATCACATTTTTCTGACCTTGCATGAAAGATTCTGATTTTTTGTAAAATGTAAAAATTTTGTAAAATGGTCCATTTTATTATTTTATTATCATTTTGGAATAAAATAAAATAAAATAAAATGAAACAAGAATAAAATTAAAATAAAATACATTTTTATACAATTTTTATACAATTTGTACACAAATGATTTTTATAAAACCAACTCTGGGTGTAATTATCAGCGCATTTGTACACATGTATTTGAAAATGAAAAACCTTCAGGTGATGTGCATCCTTCGAATATTCCAACCGCATTGGGTAGTACGTTCTACATTTTCGGCGGCATTGCGATGTTGTCAATGTGCTTCGAACTACTGCAATCAAAGGTTTTTTTCGAGAATTGTGCTTTAAAAATTGGGACACGAAGTATTTACATTCGGCAAAGTTTCATTTTTAGGTAGCGCACGCGCAAGAGGAATTCAACAGGAAAATGCAGAATAAAATTTATAAGGAAAAAGCCGAGGGGGTGCAGGATCCTCAAAATGAACAAAATGAACTGACGCCGGACAGCGACGACGGAACAATCGATTCCTATCTGAAGTCGAAGGGCATTTCGTGGAAACAGATGGGCTTCATGGGGGCAGCGGCTAGACGCAGGTCCGGGAACTTTGCATGGGACGGTTACCGTCCCACAGTTTGTGGAATGTCAATGCCATCATACAGAATTGTCAGATTTGTGAAATCCCGTTGTTTTGAAAAACATAGATGAAAACCTACCTGAATACATTTGATCAAGTCTTAGTAGTTACCTATACTAAAATGTAAGATATTTTGAAAATAAACTGCTGCCGGCTCAGGTCGGCTCCAATTACTCATTATCATTACTCAGTAAAAGTGAAAAATTCACTTTGTTTTTTTGTACTCGGGGGGGGGGGGGTGGGTGGGTAAAAAAAGAAGAAGTTACATATACTTCGAAAAACTCTGGTGCTTTTAACAACTCTGGCAGCCTGTAGGCAACCACTTTCAAATATTCCAGGCTAGCCGAGTCACTGAAAGCCGCACAGAATCAGGCATTTGCCGAAACTCAGACGCACTTTGTGGATGACAAAGACACCATGACCGAGTTAACATATGAAAACTTTGATGAGACTGGGGCAGAACGTGAACCTGGAGACGTTCAAGTTGAAAATAAAACCACACAGACCGACTTTGATGAAGATGAAAATCAACTGATTCAATCACCACCAGAAACACCAACTTCCGCTGGTCCAAACAATAGTAATGAAGACAATGCTCCAATCGGTGACGGTAGTCAAAACATTTACGTATTTAACAAAACACTACTCGAGCAATCGATAACGATCAATGCGAATTTGATGCACCCCACATTCAGCTTTTAGCACGCCCGGTCCAGAAATACCAAAAAAATCGCCCAAAAATGAAGGAGATACAGGCACAGAGGAACCGGCAATGGATCAATCCTGGACGAATTCTGGTCACGAGGAAAATGATTTGGCAGGAGATACAAAAGTTGACCCATACGTCACATTGGATGGTGATGATGACCCATTCACTGGATTTGCGTTTGAAAAATATTAATTGGAAGTGACCTGAGAGCTGAGACTCAAGACTTTTTGCCTAACTTGACTCAAATTTTTGCAAAAATTTTCAGTCTGATCACTAATTGCAAGGAAAACGAGTGGCAGAAGGATAACAAAAAGTGCACTTTACAGTGTACAGGGATGTTGCAAATGATAACTTTTTATTGATACAGTGGGTAAATTAATCTACTCAAATGCATAGGTAGATAGCATTTAGGCTGGTTACTTGTTGCAAACATCCACAATTAAACCAAATTTGATAAATTGATGACATTGACCCCATGCAGTAGTTAATGGTTAGAACTTTGGAAACTGACAAAGCCATCAGCTAAACATGCACAAATCTGAGTTTACCAGAATAAGGCATCCATGAACTACTATTGTTCTATGTTGACAATGATGAAAACTGTATCATTGTTGTAAACTCAAATATCTTTCCAACGGATTTATCAGTTTCTGATGTTTTGGCTGAATTTGTCATGACATTTTGTGACTTGTTTTGTTATTGTAATCTGTTATTTCTGCAACAATGATACAATGGTGAAGCTGTGGAACTTGATGTGAATAATTTGTTATTAGCTTAACGACCAAAATGAACTGTGATAATGTTGACATCATTTTGTATGGATATGAAAACACTGTCAAAAACTCTGAAAACCATTACGCTAGTAGGTAATACAGTCAACTTAATCTTTCTCCCAGTGATTTTCGTCAGTTTCATTCGATCAAAAAATTTCGAAACAAATTTTGATGAATACTCGAATTCTAAATCCAGAACATTAGTTCCGAGTCTAACTTAGCAGTCACGACTTGAGTTGAATCAGAGCACTGAATTACAAAGTTTTTCAATCCTGAAAACGCTGGAGCTAATTTGCTTGCAGTTGCCTGCCTGAAAATACGTACCTATACTCAAGTACTGAGTAAATACGCTTACGTTTCCTCCGAAAAATACCAGTGTTCACCCTTACGCGTACTTTTTGAAAGTACGCGAGTACAGAACGCGTAAAACGGAAAATTAATGGGGTGTAAAAACGCAAAAACGACTTAAACGAATTTAAACCGCTGCGAAAATGGCTGCGGAAATGATCGAAGTTGCAATGGGTAGGGAAAGCGACGACTTACCGTATTACCTCGAAATACCCCCATGGGGGTTTATTATTTCGCCAGCAAAATTTGAGGGGGGGTTAATTCGAGGGGGGGGGGGTTAATTCGAGGGGGGGGTCTTATTATTTCGTCAGAAATTTTCGTAAGGATCGTAGTAAAAAGTAGGCATTTGCATGCCCAAAACAGGTAATAAATGTGTCCAAACAAGATATATTTGGACATACAAACGTAGATTAGCTACACAAACATGTCCATGTGTAGTTGCAATACAAATAAACAGTAATATACATCATGTACATTGCATAAATACATGACGTATTTATCATGTACATGACGTACATCATTCCGAAGGGGGGGGTATTTCGAGGGGGGGGGGGGTTATTATTTCCCCAGCCGATTTTGAGGGGGGGTTAATTCGAGGGGGGGGTTAATTCAAGGGGGGGGGATAATTCGAGGTAATACGGTACTCACTTACTCACTTAGCGTATTTTAAGCACTTTTATGTTTTCCTGGGTACAAAATCAGAAAAAACTTGCTTTTACGTTTTCGCTGAGTAGAAATATTTACGCAAGTATTTACGCAGTGTAAAAAATTTACTTTACGTTTTCTGTACTCAGGGTGAGTAAAATAAAATACTTTACGTTTCCGTTTACTTTGATGAAAGTACAGTACTTTTAACAACTCTGGTGCAGAGTCCGCCGAGCATAGTCCGATGTTTGCATTGTTAAAGTAAAAAACAACGTTTTTTTAAATTGGGATGTTTGTTAAAAGCCGTTCGAAAAACGCAGGCCAGCGTTAATCCCAATATTGACATCAAGGCCTGTTTCACAAGTGGCAAAGTAAAAAGTAAAATTTTATCTTCACTCTTTACTTTACTCTTCACTTACTATGCCACCTGCGGAACTTCCCCTGGTGAGGACTATGGAAATTGCTATAGATACGATTTGATAATCGAACCATCGTTTCGCCCATTATTTATGATGTGAAATTGCCCGCAAAAATGTATGTTGCCGTATGCGATTGCCACAAAAACCGTATATCCTCGAAAAATAGCCTCCTCGAATAACACCCCAACTTGAATAACTCCCCCAGTCAGCCAGTTGTGGAAAAAATAACTCCCTACTTGAACAACTCCCACGCTCTGTGATGGGTGGAAAACATTTTGCAAAAATGAAAAAATGATCGTTGAAGTCAGACAAACCAAATAAAGCTACGTCTAGGCTGATTCATGCAATGCAAATGCAAGTGCAGCGTGTGAAATGAAAAATAAATACAAAAGTATGTTATACTACGTCAGCGACAGCCGATACATAAATACATGGGTAATGTAATTCTGAGGAAGAAACTCCCCCTTGAATAACTCACCCCCCTCCACTTAAAGCTCTGATAAAAAATAACTTCCCTGGGGTTTTATTCTAGGATATATGGTACTTAAAAATGGGCAAAAGAGCTTTCACATACACACCTACCTATATAATTTTATAGCACGATGCGCTCTAACTACATTGAGCACAGCCACAGTACAAAATTTATTATTCTCATTCATTCACCATGGAAATGCGTGGAAACTGGAAATCGTTCACAAACTAATCGCAAAATGATAAAAGCCGGCGACATAAGTAAAAACAATGAGCTCCAGTAAAGAGGATCACACAATTGGGACAGACATTGCAGATAAGACTAAAAAGGCAGACGAAAACACAAAGTCAAATGCAAAAACCAAAATTCTCCGCTTCCTATCACTATTAACTCCAATAATCGTACCAATTCTTTTGTTGACATTTTATTCTCTTATCGGCGGATTACTATTTTTCATTTTGGAAAAAGACGAAATGTGGACACTCTCGATGAGAAGCGTACCAGATGAAGACCGCTTTGGTGAGGCAAAAATGTAATTGTGCTTCTTGTGGAATTATTTTCTAGAATGCCCACACAATTTAAGATGGAGCTCTGATGACAAAATTCTGGTTAGCAGTATCGTATGCACTGACGATACCGTCGACTATTGGATATGGCGCAATTTACGTGCAGACAGTGGCAGGTACTCATTTTGTTCACTTAGTATACTCAGCGGACATACCGTATATCCTCGAATAAGACCCCAGGGGAGTTATTTTTTCGTCAGAGTTTTTGAGGGGGGACTTATTCAAAGGGGAGGAGTTATTCAAGGGAGGGAGTTATTTTTTCCTCAGAAACTTGGACTGAATTCATCGTATGAATGCATCCTGTCAACTCATGTAATCCATGTATTTAACAGTTCAACAACCACAAAAAGGTGTTTATATACTGCGTACATGTCATGTAAATGCTGTCGCAGCTATACGTTAGCATTCTTTTGTATTTTCATCGTTCATTTTTGTAAATTTTATAGCATATTTTTCACACAGAGGGGGACTTATTCAAAAGGGGGGAGTTATTCGAGGGAGGGAGTTATTTTTTTGGCAGTGTTTTTGAGGGGGGAGTTATACAAGGGGGAGGAGTTATTCGAGGGGGGGTCTTATTCGAGGATATACGGTAGTATGGAAACCTACCATAACCCATCTGAATAATGAACCAGAAATTATACAGTTTTTCATCATAATATTTAGTTTTTACTATAGAATTATTAATTACAAAAATTTATCGCAAGGTTTTATTCATTTAATTATCTTAAGATTCGGCACATTACTTTGCGGATTCTGCACATAAATACAATGTATTTACTCACATCAGCAGTTTACAGCAGAGTTGTTAAAAGTACTGAACTTTTTTCAAAGTAAACGTAAGCGTAAAGTATTTTATTTTTACTCAACCCTGAGTACAGAAAACGTTAAGTATTTTTAAATTCTTTACACTGCGTAAAACGTGAGTAAAATACTTTTTTCAGACAAAATGTAAAACTGAGTATTTTTTTCTCACATAAAACGTAAAACTGAGTATTTTTCTCATATAAAATGTTAAAGTGAGTATTTTTTCTTACAGAAAACGAAAAAATCAGAAATTTTGTCGATTTTTACTCTAGAAAGCATCAAATGTGTTTTTTTTCACCCGATAACTATTTCTTAGGAAAATGTCCTATTTTTGTCACATTCTGTCTGTCAAACTGTCAAAATGTCACCTTCTATGTCCCGTTTAAATACGTTTTCGGTACTCGCGTACTTTCAAAAAGTACGCGAGTAAGTGTGTACCGGTATTTTTTTCGGGAGGAAACGTAAACCTATTTACGCAGTACTCGAGTATCCGTATTTATCGAGTAAACGTCAATACGTTTCAACAACTATGGTTTACAGGGATTGCCAGGAAGGAGGGTTGGGGTTGCTTGGGTACCAAGACACCTCAGGTTATGCGTCCATGTCAGACCCTTTAACTGTCTATCGATACTACCGTATTACCTCGAATTACCCCCATGGGGGTTTATTATTTCGCCAGCAAAATTTGAGGGGGGGTTAATTCGAGGGGGGGGGGGTTATTCGAGGGGGGGGGTTTATTTTTTCGTCAGAAATTTTCGTTAAATTCATAGTAAAGAATACGCTTTTTCATACACAAAAACTGTAATAAACGTGAGAAAATAGGTTATATTTGGGCTATAGATGTACATCTGTACACAAATGAGCGTATAAGTGAAGCTGCAATGCAAATTAACAGTAATATACATCATGTACATTGCATACATGACGTATTTATTATGTACATGACGTACATCATTCCGAAGGGGGGGGGGGGGTATTTCGAGGGGGGGGGGTTTATTATTTCCCCAGCCCATTTTGAGGGGGGGTTAATTCGAGGGGTGGGTTAATTCAAGGGGGGGATAATTCGAGGTAATACGGTATTTATTTTGACTCCCTATGTTTCTATCAAACCACATTTTTGTCATACAAATAAATTTCACATTATTTTTGCCTATTTATCAAACCTAATATTTGTCATAAATGTGGGCAATTTGCCAGTTGGTGAGATCAATGAATCATGGGATTAAGTTTCAAGTGCAGGCAAATTGTCATACAAACAGAATATCTGTCATACTGCTAGGTATGGTGCTTTATTAAAAGGAGAATAAGTGACAATATAAACCTATTTCATAATAACAGGTGTTGAGTCTGTGTGGTTCATCTAAACGATGAAAAATTATGGTTTGAATTTATTATGAGAAGAAAAAATGGAATTTCTTAAATAGAGCACACTTAAATACATACCTACTTATATGCAAATCAAAATTTCGATTTTCACACAAAAATCAATGTTTTTGCAAATTGTAATATCAATTTGCACATGCAATTAAATTGTATCTTTTTGCCAATCAAAATTTTGAAATCACAATTTGCAAAAAATAAACATGTGCAAATTGAAATTTTGTTTTGCAAAAACATAAATATCTATATATATGCTTATATTCAAAAATAGATAATAAAGACCACTATAGTGTGTACAATCAAGGAGCACACCTAACTTTACACAATTATGGTACTAGAACTAGTGATGTGAAAGCGCCATGGCGCTAGCGCCAAAGCAAAAAGCGCCATGGCGCTTTTGGCGCTAATTTACAGTGGCGCCATTGGCGCTTGGCGCTACCATTTTTTAAAGCGCCAAAAAAGCGCCAGAGAGTGATAATTGCGCCGCGGTGTTCATGTGCCTTATTGCCTATTTTCAGCAATTTTTGTCCATGTATGTGATTATTTTACATAGATATTTTACTCAGATATGTAATTTAGCTATTTTTACCCTGTTATCTCACAGTTTGCGCTTTAAATCTTGAAATAGCCAATAGATTGAAACGCTACAACCCCCAACCCCCAGACAATCTTTCAGCTTCTACCACTTCAGAGAGGCAATTTGCGATTTATTTGAACCAGTCTTAGTTACACTTGTATGTTGAGCAAGAAAACTTATTGATTTCCATTATTTGACCATTTTTGTGTTTTGGAGGCAATACAAGTTATTGAAAGTGAAGAAAATAGTACTTTGTCTCACCTGTATCATTAGGCCGGAATTAGAGCTCAGCGTCGATTCGACGTGAAATGATGACGTGAAATGACGTCGTGAAATTAATTACACGAGTGTGGATCATGCTACGGGTCTACAATTTTCTAAGGATAATATATGAATCAATACCTTAATCGTGTCCAATACTGAGTGTTATCAGCCACAACTAGAGCGAATTGAAAAATTCAATTTTTATCATTTCACGTCATCATCATTTCACGTCACAGTGTCAGGGAACGACTTGACATTTCACGTCAGACTATTGCAAGCAGCAGTCTGACGTGAAATGTCCAGTTGTTCCCTGACACTGTAACGTGAAATGATGATGACGTGAAATGATAAAAATTGAATTTTTCAATTCGCTCTAGTTGTGGCTGATAACACTCAGTATTGGACACGATTAAGGTATTGATTCATATATTATCCTAAAATTGAGACCCGTAGCATGATCCACACTCGTGTAATTAATTTCACGACAACATTTCACGTCATCATTTCACGTCGAATCGACGCTGAGCTCTAATTCCCGCTTTAAGGGCAATATCATTTTGGCGCTGGCGCCATTGGCGCTTGGCGCCATGGCCCCCTGGCGCCTTTGGCGCTTGGCGCTAAGGTCGAGAAAAGCGCCATGGCACTTTTGGCGTTCGGCGCCATTTTGCTGTGGCGCCATTGGCGCTTGGCTCTAGCTCCGGAAAAGCGCCATGGCGCTTTTTGCGCATGGCGCCAAAAGTCTGGCGCTTTTTACATCACTAACTAGAACCCACCTACACTTTACACAATTATGGTCAGTGTTGGTTTTAGTAAAATTATTTTTACTAAAATTGTACCGTATTATACTCGGCGGACATGATACTCTGCCCTCGCACTGATTTATGTCTCACGTTGGAAGCGTGCCAAGAATGATAAAGCATGCGATTTTTGTAAAAGATGAAGAAAATCATTGTTGTGAATGAGTTGACGTATGAAGTTATAACGGCGACGACTTTTGAAAACTTTTTATGAAAATCGCATGTGTAAAAAAATCGTTGGCACGTTTCCAGCGGGAACCACGCGTGCAGGGTGTAAAGTAACCGGAGAATACCTCGAAATACCCCCATGGGGGTTTATTATTTCGCCATCAAAATTTGAGGGGGGGGGGCGGGTTAATTCGAGGGGGGGGGGGTTATTCGAGGCTTTTTAAAAATTATTTCGTCTGAAATTTTCGTAAGGATTTGCATACCCAAAACAGGTAATAAATGTGTCCAAAAGGGGTATATTTGGACAAAACAACGTAGATAGCTACACAAACTAGTCTTATGTGTAGCTGCAATGCAAATTAGCAGTAACATACATCATGTATGCATTGCATACATAAATTACATCATTCCGAAGGGGGGGGGGTATTTCGAGGGGGGGGTGATTATTTTGAGGGGGGTTAATTCCTGGGGGGTTAATTCGAGTGGGGGGGTTAATTCGAGGGGGTAGCCAATTCGAGGGGGGGGGGATTATTTGAGGTAATATGGTATTTTATTTTTAGAAAAATTGTATTTTATTATTATTTTATTCATGTTTCATTTTATCTTATTTTATCCTGAAATGTCTGTAATAAAATAAAATGGAACATGTACCGGGACCGCGGTCCCGTTTGAACCCTAGTATAATGCAGCTTTTGGTGCAAATTTTTCAGTTATTATGTAAAAAATTTTGTGCGCGAGCACACATTTTTCCACTGCACACGGCATTTAACCAACAATTGGTACCTCTACACTCAAATCTCTGTAAAATACATTGAATTTTATGCCTATCTCTCTATATGTATGTATTTTTATGTATATCTCAGCTTTATTTTGGCCAGCACCAACACCAATGGTGCCGTGCCATGGTGCTCACAAATGGCGCCAGCACCATGGCACCATGCTGTCACTATTTAGACCAAATTTTTAGGGGCTCTGTTCGCCAGCCCCCGTAAACAAGCAGCCCCCCCCCCCCCGCTCAAAAATCCTGGATAGGTCCCTGCAGATAATCAATTAATTCATTGGAGCAGTTCAATCAACTGCAACGCAACAAATATCCAGCCATTCACAAAAATCTGAAAATGTTAACAATAGATAATCTGTCAATTTGAGGTGCTTTTAACTATGCAAAAATATAAGCCAAAAGAAGAAGATTTATGTGACTGAGTTGAAAATAAACAATGCATGCATTGCTGTACCCAGGCTGGCCGCGAGTTACGCACTATTTCCTTATTGTAACACGCTAAAAATTGCGGTTGTAACCCACGCATAGCACGTCTGTTTTTTGTTTACGTTGAAAAAGGTCACCTGGATTAGGTACATGACCCGTCTGACGGTCTGACACGCAAATAAGCGGGCACGAAAAAACGCTGTTATTCATTAACCCGCAACAGGCCGTGTTATACTCGAATTACGTGTCATTAGGTTTAGGCTGTATAATTGATGCGGGTTGAAACAAAAAATATACGCGCACCGATAGCGGGTAGAACCAAGTTTATAACACGCTTCTACAAAGTAACCATTTTCTGTGGTGCCATAAGATTGGCGCTGGCAGGCATCAGAGTTGTTAAAATTACTGGACATTTTTCAAACTATATGTATAAGTAAAATTTATTTACTTTTACTCGCCCTCGAGCAGGGTTGGTTTTAGTAAAAATTATTTTTACTAAAATTGTATTTTATTTTTATTCAAATTGTATTTTATTTTTATTCAAATTGTATTTTATTTTTATTCAAATTGGTTTTTATTTTTATTTTATTTTATTCTGAAATGTCAGTAAATTATAAAATAAAACATTTTACAAAATTTGAAAACATTTTTTGTTTGGATTTATTTTTGAGTTTTCACATTTCTAATTCACGAAATTCAGAAATTCAAAAATGCAAACTTGATGATTAAATAAATTTCCCATTTATATATGCATATCAGCTGAACAAAAATGTGGAGATGTATTTGTGGTAACAGCTTGGAAGACTAAAATATGAAAGGTTTTTTTTATGTTCCAAAAAATTTTTTTTATAAGTGATAAAAAATTTTTGAAAAGTAATCAAAAAGATTCAAATATTAAAAAATTAGTTTTAGAAGAAATTCAAAATTCAAAGTTGTTTTAGAAAAAAAACACTTTTTCCATAGGGTTTGCCATCATTAATAATGGCAAAGCAAAATAAAATTTTTTGAAAACATTCAATTGAATTGAAATTTGGACTATTCAATTTTTATTTAACTGGAAAAAACACTTAAAAATCTATTAGTACAAACTATTTTCAGCAAAAATTCCAAAAATCATTCTAGAAACAAACACTTTAAAATTAAAATACTTTTTTCACGTGGGTTTGCCATCAATAGCATCAACTGGTGAATTTTAATGTTAAAATGGTCAAAAAGGTATGAATAATGGTGATTCTTTATGAAAATTGGGGCAACATTCGTAAAAAAAATTTGCACTTTTACATTTTCTGGGGAAAAAAGTATTTTACTCACATTTACTCATGAATAAAAGTAAAAGAGTTTTACTTTACATTTTCTGTACTCAGGGGTGAGTAAAAAATAAATACTTTACACACTTGTACCTGTAACACCCAAGCGTGTGTGTTTCGTGGGCACACCAGCATGTTTCGCAGGCACATGGGCATGTGTAAAAATACAAACTGTTTCATGGGCTTGTATGTTTCATGAGATCCTCCCGTTTTTTTGTGTAGAAAAATGCAAGTTCCTTGCAAGTGATACAAGTGTTTAGTTGTTCAAGTAAATAAACATAAATATTGCTTCAGAGGAAACCAGTCCGCACTTATAGAATGACTTGCACCTTGTCTACAATTTCCAGGATGCATCGCAACTATAATCTATGCTATCCTTGGAATACCACTGGTAGCATACAGTTTGGGAAGCCTGGGGCAACATCTCACGAAAATTATCTATCGATGCTACAAGGTGCTCACCAGGCAACACAAGAAAACACCGAGTTTGCTAGACGTCGAAAATGCCTATGAAGATGACTACTATGATTTTCCATTTTGGGTCCGATAATTTACTCTGACTAGACGTCTCGGAACGGGGGGTGGCTACCCAATGACACCAAAAAGGATTACATTTAGAGAAAAAGTCATCATCTATGCTGCTGCAAAATTTCCTATTTATATGCCTTTCCTTGAATTTTCCTACTTTCGCACAAAGGGGGGGTAACCACCGCCCACCTTGGTATTTGGATACACCGCAGCAATGAGTTGAAAAAATTGACTTACAAATAATTCCTCCTTGAATAGTTTCTTTCCAAGACAGTTAACATAGAAATTCCCCAGGGACACTCTTCAAGAGTTATGGTGTCTCACAAACCAGCACCTCTATCTACCCTGCCCCCAGTTTTTCAGCTATGCTTTTAAATCCCTTCAGGAGATAAGTTTACCATCTACATCAACCCCCATCAAAGTCCATATCTTAGAGACACACATAGGGCTCGAAACTCGGTTTCTTTGAAACCCGAGTTTGAGTCACAGCCGCCAAATTTTTCTGATCGAGTTGGTGAGTCGAGTCGTGCGAGTCAGTGAAAATTGAGTCAAGTCCCAGCAAAAATCTGGAACTTACAGTGACTTAAACAGTATTTTAGAGTGTTTGTTGTAGTGAGACATATGTATTATTTATTGTAGTTGAACTCATTTTCATTTATTCATTCCAATCCTAATGTGGGGTTTATTCAACTACATTACATCTTTTTGATCAGTGTGTAATGTATTTTAGGTGGTGTGTGGTTCAAGGACGGTGTGTGTGTTTCATTTGTAAAGATTTACTGCAATGATAAACTTGCATTAAAACATCATTCAATACATATGCCAAGCCAATTGATGATATATCATGCATGTGGAGTGGAAATGAGCGCTTGCATGCAAAATTTGTGAAAAATATGTTAACAAATTCATATGAAAATTATTATTTTTGAACATGATTCAATGGGGAACCCTGACTCGAAATTTGGCAAAATTTCGAGTAGAGTCAGGCAAAAACCTCGAGCTTATGTCAGGGCCATATTTGTCCGGTCGAGTCGGCCGAGTCGAGTTGGCACCCAATTTTATCCTCGAGTCACGAGTCGAGTCGAGTCGAGTCGAATCGAGTTCGAGCCTTAGACACACAATTATGGTTGAACCTTGAAAAGTGACTTCTCTTATCAGGCTGCAGTTATAATACCTCTAGTGTGGTTTGCAGCGGGAGTGTTGTACTATTTTCTGCTGGATAGTGATGGCCTGGGAGACAGTCTTAGCGAATCTGCCTACTTTTTTGTGATCAGTATCACCTCAATAGGATTCGGCTAGTTTCTTATCTGGCACTGATCACAACTTTGTAAAAATCACAACAGCACTTTATTTCAGGTGATCTACACCCACTGATTCTGTGGGTTACTATCGTTGGATACATGTACATATTCGGAGGCATGTCGATGTTGTCCATGTGCTACGAACTGACGCAGTCAAAAGTTACAGATTTTTGTATTGTTATACTTTTGAAATCAAATGGCGCTGATTTTTGATGTATTCAAATTTAAATTTGATTTCAAATGGATGTTGAAAGGAGACATCTTTTGTATTTCTAGCCAAGGACGTAGCCAGGGGGGGGCGGGGGGGGCGGCCGCCCCCCCCTTCCCGGGTCCTACAAAAAATATGCTGGAAATGTCACTTTCATAAAGCGATTATACTCCCCGTCTGAAAAAATTTTGCGCGCAAGCGCGCATTTCCCCTTCACGCAACAGGTATTTTCGGCTGACTGACCGCGGCACCCTCAAATTCCATGAAAATGCACTGAGAAAGTGAAATTTCTGTCAACGTCCCTGTATATGTCTGTCAATACAGACATATACAGCGGTCTTTGGCGCCAATGCCAACGCCAGTGGCGCCATGGCGGAGCGCCTACGAATGGGGGGGGGCGCCGCCCCCCCCCCCCCGTTCGCCGAGCTCCGTATACAATCCGCCCCCCCCCCGCTTGAAAATCCTGGCTACGTCCCTGTTTCTAGTCATTTGTTTGCCAATGTTTGTCCTTTTTACACCAGTGTTAACCATGACCCAACTACCGTACTTTGCTCAAATACATTACTTTACATTACGTTTTACTCGAATAATCCCCCCGCGAACTATTTTTTATCAGATTTTTTTTTTTTTTGGGGGGGGGGGGCTATTCGAGAGGCAATTATTATTTCGTCAAAATTTTAAAAAATGTTTCCGTAAGCTCATTTTATGAAATATGCTTAATTAACAGCAGAACATAGCATTTTTGTTGAAATTATTCCAACAAATTTATTATATGCTTAAAGGGGGTGAAAATTTTTCGAGGGGGGATTATTTTTCCTCAATCGTCTAACATGGGAGAATTCTTCAAAGGGGCGATTATTCCAAGGGAAATTATCCAACACGGGGCAATTATTTGAGTACATACGGTAAATACCTAAAAAATCAGCCCACTCAAATTATTAAAAATCCACAAAATTTGACACATAACGCTCCAAAACCCAACGAAATCCACACCGCAGTTGCGGCACGCGCAAGCGAAACTGGGCGAGCGCATCCGCGGCCAGATCTACGACGAGCTCGCCAACACCGAGGACTCGGAGCTGAACAACGGGCACGCTCGCGGCCACGACGCCACCACCGTCGAGGAGTATCTCAAGGCTAACGATGGCAAACCTCCCAGAAAAAAGTATTTAAATTTTTAAGTGTTTTTTCTAAATTGAATTTTCGAATTTTCGAATTTTTTCCCAAATTAATTTTCGAATTTCGAATTTAATTTTCGAATTTTCGAATCTTTTTTGGCAATTTTCGAATTTTTTAAGAAAAATATGGAATTTGAAGCTTAAAACACAGTATTTGGACTGTTTTCATGTTTGGAGCCCCTTTTAACCTTAATTTCACTGTAAGTGAAGCATGACATGACAATTTCACTTCATTTTAACATGACAAATGGTAGAAACACTTATGTGGATCAGTTTGCACTGTTTTCGCTGGGGCTGAATGCTTTCCAAAAAACGTTTGTGTGACTGCCCCTCGGAAGACCCGCGAGAGATTTTTTGATTGACCGGCGTCTGTATCCGCGGAAGTAGAGCGCCGCGGTTCTAATTGTTTGGGCAGCTCCTTCCATTCCTAAACAGATGTGATGGGGTCCGCCGCTGTGCAGCGGATGTCATTTCAATGTTGTTTTTTTCTGTTACATAGACTTTTTCAGACCCACCACATATCAATTGTCGCTTTATTTAGCACACTGAACTTAAGACTGCGTTTTGTCGCCTTGATTTCCCTGAAAAATTCAAAAACTATTTTCGAATTTTCGAATTTTTTAAAAAATAAATCGATTTTTAAGTGTTTTTTTCAGGGGTGAAATAAAAATTCGAAAATTATGAAAAAATTCGAAAATTCGAAAATATTTTCGAATTTTCGAATCTTTTTTTGCCATCGTTACTCAAGGCTAATGGCGTTGAATGGCACCAGATGGCGCTCATGGGAACAGTCACCAAGCAGAGGTCGATACGTACAAGGGCTCTTGTAAATTTTACATGCTGCAGTGACAAATTTTATCAGATACCTTACAATTTTACATGCTGCAGAACAGTACACGAATAGCATAATAAACTCAGTGCGCGCGCAGATTGGCGGCGCAATTGATGGAGGCGCAAAGCAAACACCTGGCCAGCACGCAGACGGAGCGCATCATCGTCAGCTTCCAAAACAGGGCCACCAACACGTTTCACAAGAAGAAACCGCCGCCAAAACGACGGCCAAAGAGTGAGCGAAAACTAGCGGTTCTGTTGAGCGGCTTGATAAGATATCTGGTGCCAATTCCGTCAGTGGAGAAGTAAAAAAAAACACTTAGAAGTGAGAAGTAAAGTGAGATGTGAACATATAGGTATGGGATCAGTACATAATGCTATGGGATCAGAAGAACAAAATAATTGATTGGGTCTACTATTTATTCAGATAAAATACGGTAAACTTTACTGTAAAGTGTGCACGTGCAGTCAACAGACTTAATAAAAATATATTTACTCACATATATTTTTATGAATTGCATCGAGCATCAACATACAGATTTAATTCACAGGACCACAGAAATGCTATAAAAGCACGCAAACAGACATTGCCACAGAAACTCGACCGTCAACCAGTCTGGATGCTAAGCCCTCAACTGGTAAGACGGAGTGGGTTGACTTTTTATACAGAGTACTGCGGTTTGAAAACGGATTTTTTCAATTTGTAAGCTGATCTAAGTAAAAATTGCGTTGTAATGAAGAAGATTTAAATTTCGCGTAGGGCACAATGGGTATTTATTTCCTTTAGTCAATTTCTATGGTCACTTGAGCGCCACCCTCCACCGATAAAATTGTCACATTCAAAACATGTTAATTACTTAAATTCGTCATGTGCGAGTACAGATGAGCATTTACCGACTGCAGCCTTCAAGCATCGGTGGTTCAGTGGTAGAATGCTCGCCTGCCACGCGGGCGGCCCGGGTTCGATTCCCGGCCGATGCAACTGACATTTTTTGGAAAAAGTAGTGTCATGAATTGTATATTGGTGGAAGCTTTTGGTGGAAATGTATATTTTGAAAAGTTGTCATCCATATAATAAGATTTAATATTTTTCCAAAGAGAGTTGATTGTATTTATTTTTTATCTAAGAGAGTAAATATAAAAAACTCTCACTGAGATTTGCTCTAAATTGCATTTTGATAGTTTTCAACAAAATCTACTGAACGGAGTGGCATTCCATTACTGGGGTAGGGAAACAAGAATACCGTGTATCTAAATTCAAATCGCATGTTGTCTTTTTCATCCAGGGGTCCCCAATTGGGGGGTACTATCCCGGAGGCCGCTCAGCTACCTCTCTAACCCGGAGGCAAAGTTTTGGGCTACGGACCCCTGAACCCCCCTTCCAAATTGGCCAGCTTTTTACCTATCTGGTCCCGGTTCCGCAAGTGGAAAAGTTAAGAGTAAAGAGTAGTGATGTTAAAGGCACCGGAAAAAATGGCACCGCACCGCACCGGCACCTTTGCCAACGCATGAAAAGGGCACCTGGCACCGTGGGGCACCGGCCAGAAAATGGCACCGCACCGCACCGGCACCGGTGCCTTTTGGAAAAAATGGCACCGGCACCGAAGGGCACCAGCGGGTTGCCGGTGCTAGCACCGAAAGGCACCGCACCGGGCTGGAATTTCTGAAGTAAATATCGGGCAGTTTCTCAGCGGTCTCACCTTTGGAAGTGCATATTTCCATGAATTTTCAACCGATTTTGATGGTTGAGCACTTAAAATGATCAGAATGATGTGGCAATCACTTTTATGAAGCAATTACAATGATTACAAATGAAAGATAAAATATTTAAATCACTACAATGTCCATAGCCACTATTGTCTACTGACCGTAGTCGTTGCTGTACAGAGAATGGAACTATCTCTGTCATATACTGACAACAAATTTTGAACAAAAAAGTAAGAGAAATAAAATATATAACAATGATTTAAAATTCAACAAAATTTTAGATTCTCTCATCAGATCACGTATCGGGTATAATGGATTTCACAGTAGGTATATTTATTTGATGGGAGGTTTACAAAATAGGCAAAAAAGGTTGGGTAAATATATCGCTGTTTTTTTGAAATATGAATAAGCACATACTATGGACAAAATTGCACAGCACATGAAGCCTTGGCCGGTGCCTTTCTGGTGCCTTTTACTTTGTCCCTGGTGCTAGCACCTTTGGCACCGGCAAAAAAATGGGACCGCACCGCACCGGCACCGGTGCTATTCTGAAAAAAATGGCACCGGCACCGGCATGGCACCCTTGAAGATTGCAATGGCACCGCACCAGCACCGGTGCTGGTGGCCTTCGGTGCCCAGCACCGGGGCACCGGTGCCCCGGTGCCTTTACATCACTAGTAAAGAGTTGAGTAAAATGATATATGATACATTCAGTATAAAGTTAAAAGTTAAGAGTTGAGTAAAATCATTTGTCATTTTACTCAATTCTTAACTCTTAACTTTACTCATAACTTGTCATTTGTCATTTTACTCAACTCTTAACTTTTAACTCTTAACTTTTCCACTTGCGGAACTGGCCCCTGGAGCGATTTTTGAAAACTTTTACCCCAATTTTTGCTCAAAATAGCTGATTTTCATGATTTTTAAAAATAGATTTTCACCTCAAAAATCGCTAGTTGATGTTCTTTATTGCCTAATTAAAACTATTTTTAGTACTAAACACCTTCCCGGACAAGTTCACCACCCATTTTTTTATTTCACTTCGGATGCAATATCTCCATTCATGGGGGTTTTATAAAGCTGAAGCTTTGTAGGTATATATAAGGTTGTAAGACCCCTCTACTCCCCAACAATGGGGGAGGTGCGGCGACTCACTACAGGGTGGGTCGCCCTATATGCAAAAAAAATTATCGCTTTCATATATTTTTGTTACAGATAAAAAAATATAATTAAATCTCTTTGGAAAAAAATATATAAAATTTGCACAGCAGAAGACAATTCATAAAAATATTATACTTCCAGCGTACCCATGCGTGCCTATGTAAATTCATGGCGTTGAATTTCCAAAAAGTCAGTTGGATCGGCCGGGAATCGAACCCGGGCCGCCCGCGTGGCAGGCGGCCCGGGTTCGATTCCCGGCCGATGCAACTGACTTTTTGATGGGAAATATATTTTAGAATGCAATGAATTGTCTTCTATCGTGAAAATATTATTTTTGCGAGGGATTTGATTATATTTTTTACCCGTGACAAAAAATATAAAAACATCCCTCTGAAATTTGCTTTAAAATTGTATATTGTTTTTTCTTCAACAAAACATACTAAATAAATGATAATAATTACTGGAGTGGGGAAAAAACAAGACCGTAGGAGCTCAGCATTCAGCTAGCCAGTTGTTAAAAACGTATTTACATACACTCAAGTACTGGGTAAATATGTATACTTTTTGAAAGTATCTGTACTCACCAGTGAGCATACTTTTGAAATGTACACATGTACAGAACATGTATTTTTTGTTGCTAAAATAAAGAAACAATGAAGAAATCATATAAATTCCCCTTTATTAAATATTTGATATTCGATATTTTTTCAAAATTTTCGATATCGATATTTGATATTAAAAAATGGTCGATATCCGATATTCGATACGATATATCGTTTGAACCCTATATGTGATGCCTTCTGTGTAAAAATAGCTCTCACAGTGAAAAGTAGTAGCTTTTACATTTTCCATGAAAAAAGTACCTTTACATATTCTATGAAGAGAAGTACTCTTGTGTTGACCGTAGTGAGATGGATGGATAGAGAATACAGAGATTTGATAATTAGGCTCATTTTATCCATTTTATTCATTTGCCCACTTTACTTATTTCATACACTATGTAATTTATCCGCACAAACTATTTCTATTCATGCACTATATTATTGGATTACAACTAATGTTCAGTTTTCATGCACTATATTATTTATCCATGGAGATTATTTGATAAAGAAAGTGTCTTATAAGTTATTTGTAGGTTTATGTGGAATATTCAAGTTAAAATGTCAATTATGTTATATTTAGGTTTATGAACATAAATTTAGGCTCACTCGACTCACCATGATTTTCTGGTTATTTTAATATACACATTCACATGGTTTATTTGTAAAATGTAATCCTGTAAAATGTTGATAACTTATGTCAACTAATGTGTGACTAGCATATATTTACGTAGCCCTTTGCGTAGGCATATTATTTAACTTCGCAATGCTTTACTATTTGAGTCAAGTAAATACTTATTTTGAACCCTGCTCATTTTATATATTTATATACATAATTTCATGATGCCCATTTACCTAGAATAAGTCCCAATTTACTCATTTATTAATTATGTGTTTTCAGGAAATGATTGTTTTACTTCTATTATATACCCTGCTCTGCTTATTTTAGGAACAGTTTACAACACTATTTACAGTTTCAAACTCTATCAAATTAGTTTCCAAAATGTGTCAATGTTTCCTGACAAATTGGAATAGATTAGTAACTCGCCCAAATTTGCCGATTTAGCGCCCCGCAAGATTAATTGTTTCTTTCTTGCCCAATTTGTACTCTTTATATCTTTACCACACTTGTTTGAATGTGTACGCGCACTGCGTAAGCCAACTGTTAAGACTAAATGTGTCCTATTTGTGCATTGAATTTTAGAAATTATTGTAGCCAAGTTTTCTATACAAATTTCCATGTTTCTGCAACTTTGGAAGTTTTTACGTCAGTCTAGAATTGACCTCGCGAAATAAATAAGTTAGCAATAGAAACTTCGACTAGGAAGCTTGCTAGCTTTGTGCTTTTGTATTTCATGCTGTATCTGATCAACAATAAAGTACCTGAAACAACTTCGAACCCCCTTTTCCAACACATGACAACGAAATAAATGCAATTGGCTGCCGGCAAGTGAACATTTGGCTACAAGGAAAATCCAACCACTCTTAAGACCGTTGCTCAATACGGTCTTGGAGTTGCCGGAATCGGTGGCAGAGGTCGCTAATTTCGGTGGCTTCACCACAACTCTTTTACATTTACCGAGGAAAAAAGTACTCGATTTTACTGAAAAAAGGTATTTTACTCACATGTACTCATGAGTACGGGTAAAAATACATTTTCTGTACGCAGAGGAGAGTAAAAAAGTATTTTAAAAAGTTCAGTAATTTGAACAACTCTGCAGCTAGCAGGGAGGGAAATTCGAATCATATGTCATCTTTTTCATCAGTATTTAGAAGTCCATAATAAATTCCTATATTAATGTAGGTAGAATATGTAACCATTTATAAGACCATTTCAAATCAAAATATACAGATTGTGACATGAGAGCCATTAAATTTATAGCTGTGATGCAAATTTGTGGCCAAAAATACAGCTCATTCTCACATTTTGTTCTATTTACCTCCTACTTCAAATTAGAATTGGTCAATATTCAACTTAATTCGATAATCGATATTTTTTCTCACTTTTCAATATAAATATTCGATATTCATAAGGCATAATTCGTCATCTGTGAGTACAAATGAGCACTTGGGGAGTTTCATTCTAAAAATGCATATATCCAAGTTTTTCGATTTTTCAAAATAGCATTTTAAATTTTGACGCTGGCCCGACGGCGCTATGTTTGGGGGACGACTCTTGCCCCGCACTTTCCAGATAGATCCGACATTTCTCTAAAATTTTTGTAATCACAAATTTTGTTGGCCGGGCAATATTTAGGGAGTTACGTGAGATTTTGTAAGTCACCCAAAATTGGAAACAAATGTGAACATTTGAAATTAAATGTTAAATAACTTCTTAACGGTGCATCGTAGGATAAAACGAATCACATCACTGCAAAGCCCGTGTCTAACAGTACCTCTACCTGAATTTTCAGATCAATATATGCACGCATATTTGATTTATAGTGCAAAATAGATTTGGAAATTCACGTATGCATTTTTGGAAATGAAACTTTTTTTGTATGGGAATTCCGGCCAGCTCTTCGCGACCGCGCCGAAGCACGCGTGCATTTTTGGAAATGAAACTAATGTTTTGGATATGTGCACTTATGATATGAAACTCCGTGGTCCGAGATGGATATGTGAACTTACGAAATGAAAGTCTTGTTTTTCATAGGGGATCTGAGATGGATATGTGCACTTTCTATGTGAAAATTGTGATTTTTCTGAAAAACGGTACCACTGTATCTCGGGAACGAAATGGACTATAACGCTGATTTTTTTCCTAAAATGTGAAAAACTATACGTGGAGGTCAAATCCACGCTTAACTCGATTTTTCTGGATTTGGCGCTTGTGAACTTTTAGAATGGGACTCCCCACTTATCGATGACAGCCCTCAAGCATCGGTGGTTCAGTGGTAGAATGCTCGCCTGCCACGCGGGCGGCCCGGGTTCGATTCCCGGCCGATGCAACTGACTTTTTGGAAATTCAACGCCATGAATTTACATAGTGTCCCCCAATGGGTACAGTGGAAGTATGATATTTTTATGAATTGTCTTCTGCTGTGCAAATTTTATATATTTTTTCCAAAGAGATTTAATTATATTTTTTTATCTGTAACAAAAATATATGAAAAATCACTGAAATGTGCTTCAAAAATCATTTTGATGGTCTTTCCAACAAAATCTAATAAATGAATATTGGTGGATGGATATTGGTAAAAATACAGTGGTATTCCATTACTGAGGAAGGGAAACAAAAAGACCATGGAAGCTGTTTTTATGTCACAGTTCAGTGGTAACGGGGTTTTGATGTGGGAACATTGTGAATTGTGATATTTACAAGCACTGGCCTGTATTCAAAACAAGCCAATACGGTTTTTCATTATACAACTTACTGAAAATTCCGACAAAAAATTAACAATCCCGCCGACTTACACGCGGATATACATTACGCACAATTATTTGATGAATTAAATCAGTGGAATAATTATATGAGGGTCAAAATATTATATGGTTTTTTAGTTCAGGAGTCAATTAACTGACCTCCGAAAAACCAGGTACTTTGACTTTGTAATACAAATCAGAGTTGTTAAAAGTACCGAATTTTTTTCGAAGTATTTTGTTTTTTTACTCACCCCTCGAGTACATAAAGCAAAAAGTAATTTTTTTACTTTTACTCGCAAGTAAATTAGAGTAAAATACTTTTTTTCTCAGAAAGCATAAATGTGAGTAATTTTTCTCAGGAAAGCGTAAAAGCAAGTAAAATTAGCTTTGTTTCTGGAAAATGTAGAAGGGAGCATTATGAATGTTTACCCTGGACAACAAAAAGGTGTTTTCCTTCTGTTTGTAAGTATTCTTTATTAAAATCATAGGTCTCGAATAGGGTTGGAAAAAAAACGTTTTTTTTAACTCGATGTTGTTTTTTTAAACGTTTAAAAAAAACGTTTTTAAAAAAACAACGTTTTTTTATAAATAAAAAACGTTTTTTTTAAAAAGCTCCCAGATATGACCTTGTGTCAACATATATAGGTATATCAGACAGTGGCAATACTCTGTGATGTTATATATGACCATATAATGTTTGTGGAGCCATGGGATAGCACTATAAGTGGTGATTTGTGTCAAAAATATCCATTTTTCGTCGACATATTGTTCGTATATCGCCTTATAGTCGAATGTTCGTGACTTCAGGTAAAGTTTGGCACGGAATAGTGATCAAACAAGGTTATAAAAGGAGGTTGTTACTTTGGGAGTGAAGTTACACACTGTGGAGGTACATGGAAGCACATTACCTCAATATTAGGTACTACAGCAACATATGACAGCTTATTAACCCATGGTAGCACATAGAAATGGATACTTTGATACTAAAAATGCCACAAAACCAATGAAAACAACCACCAATGTCAATTTGTGTGTGAAATTGCGCGCTTGCGCGCAAAAATTTTGCAAAATACCTAGTGCTTAGTACTAAAAATTTTGGCCGATGTTTTTAAAAAAAAAACATTTCGGACGTCATGTTTTTTTAAATAAAAAACGTTTAAAAAAAACATCGGCCAACCCTAGTCTCGAATGGCAAAAATACTCTTTCTGTACCCGCAAAAATTACTATACTGTACTCGAGAACTCTCAAAAAGTAAGCGTACAGGCGAGTAGATACTTTTTTCAATACAATACTTTGTATGCGTATTTACTCGGTGTTCGGGTATGCATACTTTTTGAGTAAAAGTAAATACGCATTTACAATGGCACTCGAATATTTCAGCAAGCACTCGCCAAGCCACACAATCACGACCAAGCACGAGCGCAACTGCAAGCGGGAAGGAAAGCCCTAGGACACAAGAAGAATCCCCTCCCAGCGACAAGCCGAGCACATGGGAATGGAAATTCAACAGAAAGGGTGTCGCCGCACCGGCCAAGGACTTGGATTTGGATCTCGCCCCAGTGGAGGGATTCAAATTCAATAGGTTGCCCTGTGATGCAGGATTGTTTCGCAATCGAATTTTACGGTCGCTTTCAGAAAACTAGAACTGCCGCCTGATGCGGCTGCCGCGGGCACCTGGACGCCGACGTCGAAACGGAAATGATATTTACTACTTACTGCGGCGCGGTGGTTTGAAAGTGAATATGGAGGATTATTTTTGTGAAGAAAAGGACCGAAGCATGATAAACATTTACATAAACAAAACTCTACTCGCGTTGTATTGTCTGGATGAAAAACCCAACCATTAGGATAAGAAAATTTCGTTTCACCTAGACAGATGCGTTTATCCTTACAGCTGTAGATGTCCAATGGGTATCCTCAAACAACCATTTGAGCGTTTATAACCGGCAACCGATCATTCAATTGCGCGAACTTTTTATAATTGTTGTCAGTACGTTGTCAGTTGAGAATGAACAATGATGAAATAAGACAGAACTGGACAGAAGAAAACTATCTATTGAAAATAGAAATGGCTTTATGAAATATTTTAACAGAAAAGTGAGCTCGAATCATTAAATTTTAAAATCAAATTTGACTAAATAATTTTTATTGTAAGCAAATCTTCGGGGGGGGGGGGGGGGGGTTCTAAATAACAATCTTCTGTGATAGGCTACAATTCAAGCCGCTGGGGTAAATTCAGATAGGTAACCGATAAACAAGTGGACCGGGGTCCTGATAGTGACGCATTTCAGAACATAAAAATCCCTTTAACAAATTACAGCACAATGAAACTCCACTTGCCAGCTGACACCTTTACAGGGTGCTTGCAGGCAAGCCCCGCAGTGAAATTCCGAATAACGGAAACTTGCATGTAAAGTTGATAATTAAACGACACAAATTTTCACACTTCATGTCTTGCACTATTTTGTCACATACGCCATCCCATATACAATTATCTGTCGTTCCACAAAAATTCTCTTCTAACGTTTCGCTAACATCCCCGTTACCCACAGAAAGGTTGGCTGTTGTATTGATGATCTCTACAAAGAAATTCGGGATTTAACACAATACGTCGCTTATCGACCTACTAATAAATAGAAGTGATGAGAAAAGAAAGACAACGCTGCACGAGAATGCAAAATGGCTTACAAAGCAAAAAGCGGCGGGAGGAACAAACATATCAACAAGACAAGTCTGAAATTAAATAATGTCACACATCCCGTTCCATACAGGTTCTCATATCGGGACCCATTGTGGCCGTGACTCCCCAGCGTTCGTGCAACTGTTGATCGTGATTAAGCGTAAAAAATAACCGATTCAAATCAACTCTTGCTTAAATCAATACGACCAAGGACGTAGCCAGGGGGGGCGGGGGGGTGGGGGGGCGGCCGCCCCCCCTTCCCGGGCCGAACCAATAAATGTGCCAGAAATGGCACTTTCAGAAGACGATTTTGTCGACAGCTTGAAAAAATTTTGCGCGCACGCGCGCATTTTCCCTTCACAATTTATATTTTCGGCTGACCAGTCTCCCGTATTTCTCCGTTTATAGCACCCCCCCGTGCATAACACCCGGGGTGTTATATAGTTTTATAGCACCCCGGGGGTGCTATACAAATTTTCAAAAATGGCAGAAATTGAATGGTTAAAATACTGTATCTGGCGCCACTCATTGTAATACAGCGCACAGCAGGTGCATATTTTTTCCATTGAATTAGCTGCGCTGGGAACCAAAACAGTATTCAGGGGTGTTTGTATTTAAAAAATGAAAGAACATGGTAGTTTTTATGCGTTTTTTGCTGTTTTGTTCGGTTGAATGTAAATTCCATGTAAAGCACCCCCATTGACCTTACACCCGGGTGTTATACAAGTTTTTAAAAAGTTCGCTGAAAATTGCTCCGATTTTGTATAACCCCCGGGTGTTATAAACGGAGAAATACGGTCCGCAGCCTCAAAGCCAGTGAAAATGGACGCAATTCCAGTATATGTCGCACTTTATGCCTGTAAAATACGAATGGTGCCAGCGCCATGGCGCCATGACGGCGCACTTGTACGCACAAATGCCTGGTATGCACAAATGCCTGGTACGCACAAAATTGTGCCCGCCACGCACATCTGCCCGGTACGAAATGACATTACATTACATTTTGACCGTGTTTTTCACATCACACTTGTGAGTGAAGTGAAAAAAAGTTGCGCAATGACATTAGTTAACTTTTTGTCACTTCACACATATTTGAACATCACTTGAAAAAGTGTCAAGTGAAAAAACGGTGGATAATGGCTATTTTTGACCGTTTTTTTTCACTTGACACTTTTTCAAGTGATTTTCAGATATCAGTGAAGTGAAAAAAGCTGTGCAATAACCAACGATGGGTAAGTTCTCCAAAAAAACACTTTCTGTGTTTTGAGTTTTTCAAAAATGAATACCTGTGTTTTGAGTTTTTTTCTCGGAAAAAACTTGAGTAACTCTGTTTTTATTTCTGTGTTTTTTGTAAGAACTCGAGTTTTTTGAGTTTTTTACTAAAAAACTCAAGTTTTTTTTCCAAAAACCTGGAGTTTTTCCGAAAAATTATGATTTACGGCATTTCGATGTGGAAACAGTGGTTTCCTTATAAAATATTGGTTTTGCACATGTTTTAGCACCACATAACATCTGTGTATTCATTCAAGTGTTGAAAAAGTCCATAAAAATGTCCACAATGAGGACATCCACATCACAACACCAACATCAACAAAATGCCCAGAAATGACAATTTACGCAGTACACCAAAATTCTTCAATGGATGTGCACTGTATGGAAGGCTACATGATCGATTTTAACTACAACTACTGTATTACCTTGAAATGGGGGTTTATTATTTCACCAGCAAATTTTGACAGGGGGGCTTATTTGAGGGGGGTTATTATTTTGTCAGAAAATTTCATAAGAATCATGGTAAATAGTAGGCATTTACATACCCAAAACAGGTTATAAATGTACAAACAGGATATATTTGAAAAAAATGTGTAGATAGCTGCACAATCTAGTACAGTCTATGTGTAGCTGAGATGCAAATCAGCAGTAATAAATATACCATATACATTGGATAATACATGTACATCATCCCAGAAGGGGGTATTTGGAGGGGCTTATTATTTTGCCATTCCATTTTGAGGGGTGTTAATTCGAGGTAATATGGTATACTGAAACATGTTGAAACTTAAATTGTCAATTCCACCAGGATATGTGCAATTGTGCATGCCATCTTTAATTTCTTCTTTGTTCCAAAATAAAATATGAATACATTTATGTACATATTATTGACATATACTATACATGCATATCTTATTTTGTTGAATTAGTTTAGCTGAATTCATGTGAATTCAACCACTTCGCTGAAAAAACTCAAAAAACTTTTCTGTGTTTCCGTGTTTTTGTGTTTCTGTGTTCTCCAAAAAAAAACTCATTTGAGTTTTGAGTTTTTCAAAATTTGTGAGTTTCCGTGTTTCTGTGTAAAACAAAAACACCGAAACTCAATGAGTTTCTGTGTTAAATTTCTGTGTTCTTTCCATCGTTGGCAATAACATTAGTGACCATCTGTCTGGTACGCAAAGATCATCAGCCATGTAAGTACCGGGCAGATGTGCGTGGCGGGCACAATTTTGTGCGCACAGGGCGTTTGTGCGTACCAGGCATTTGTGCGTAGGAGGCCTGACCCGGCTCCATTACCCTACTACAGAGGTAAAATTTTAGTACCCTACTCAGTAAAATGCACTGAGAAAGTGAAATTTCTGTCAACGTCCCTGTATATGTCTGTCAATACAGACATATACAGCGGTCTTTGGCGCCAATGCCAACGCCAGTGGCGCCATGGCGGAGCGCCTACGAATGGGGGGGGGCGCCGCCCCCCCCCCCGTTCGCCGAGCTCCGTATACAATCCGCCCCCCCCCCGCTCGAAAATCCTGGCTACGTCCCTGAATACGACCAACTAAAGCTCCTACACCAGATTTTTCTGCCGTCGCCCAAAATTGAGGTGTGGTTCATTTCGCTCGAGACAGGCAGCGCGACACGTCAACACAGTGGCAGTGGTGGGTACAAGATAGGGTTCAAACGGGTCCACGGTACGGCAAAATTCCGGGACTGGGGCGGTCCCGGTCACGATAAAAAAATTTGTTCCCAGTCCCGGTCCAAAAAACTGGTCCCATTTGAACCCTAGTACAAAAACAACTCGTATCACACGGTCACAAATAATGGCAGGTAAAAATATACACTCTGGCTAAACATTGACAGTGCAAATACAGTGTTGGAGTAAAGTCCACGGCAGCTAGGGGCTGGGGCCCAACGAAAAAGCTCATTGAAGCGTGGTGGTACCTGTAACACACCATGCAGTAACCATTGGCTAATAAAGCAAATCGCAAATGACTATGACGTTATGATATTATCTAGCTTCATAGATGGTGTACTCAAAAAGTATTTATGTACTCAAAAATTTGACCGAAATTCAAACATTTCGGAAAATTCAATGGCGCCCAGCCAATTCATCATCCATTTAAGCAATTTACAGCATTCTTGTCTGTCAACGAGTAGTTGCTTGGCAGAAAAGTAACCCCACTGATTCCAAATTTCGCATGGTGGGAGGTGAATAAAAATAGCACATTGTGTACTAAATACTTAGTACTTTGTGAACACAACAGCTATGATAACGTTAATGCAAAATTTACATTCACACATAGGGATGGCCAGAGTTTGATGTTGTATTTATTTATGATGTTAAACATGATGCGTATGTTCAATAGTGCGTTAGCTTGCAAAAACACTTTGAACCATCCAGAGAATCAGTACAGCAAATTTGGGTTGCATGTCTTTTAAAAACGTCTGGATAATCCTTTTTATTTAAAAAAATCAGGCCATCTCTACACATGACGTAAACCCCCGTTTACCTAGGTCCGAACGCTTACAAATTCTTGAAAAACGATTCATTCACGGCCACCCCTAAACTTTTTGGGAAAATTCACCCCATACAAAAGATAGCCCAAAGAGTCGTCTAAATGATGTATGGTATGCCCCCCAATATAAGGCCGCGTGGGCCGTGTAAACGGCCCACGCATTTTTTAATACAAAAATGCACTGATCACCTTGCTCCGAATGTTTCTTTTTATATGCTTATATTCTGTTTTTCAAGGCCAGAATTTGGCCATAATACAGAACAGAGTCCTGGCTTAGTGCCAAATGCCATTTCGACGGTTTCTTTCCAGGCAGAAATAAGATTAGGATATTTTCAATTTTCACTGTTTTGTATTGCGATCATGATCAGCTGTGATTGTGATCATTTTATCTCCTAATGTGAGATCTATTAACACAGAAAATGCTTCCACCAGAAAGAGAAATCTTAAGCGGTTTTTTTAAAACCTACACCGCTCAAATTCACCTACCCAAACATTAGAATTTGAGGGGCGAAATTTATTAAACTTAGTACATTTTGTCCGGGGAAGGAAATGAGTAGTAAGTAAAATTTAACAATGTTAAATAAATTTCGCCCCTCAAATTCTAATGTTTGGGTAGGTGAATTTAAGCGGTGTAGGTTTTAAAAAAAACGCTTAAGATTTCTCTTTCTGGTGGAAGCATTTTCTGTGTTAATAGATCTCACATTAGGAGATAAAATGATCACAATCACAGCTGATCGTGATCGCAATACAAAACAGTGAAAATTGAAAATATCCTAATCTTATTTCTGCCTGGAAAGAAACCGTTGAAATGGCATTTGGCACTAAGCCAGGACTCTGTTCTGTATTATGGCCAAATTCTGGCCTTGAAAAACAGAATATAAGCATATAAAAAGAAACGTTCGGAGCAAGGTGATCAGTGCATTTTTGTATAAAAAAATGCGTGGGCTGTTTACACGGCCCACGCGGCCTTATATTGGGGGCATACCATACATCATTTAGACGACTCTTTGGGCTATCTTTTGTATGGGGTGAATTTTCCCAAAAAGTTTAGGGGGGGCCGTGAATGAATCGTTTTTCAAAAATTCGTAAGCATTCGGACCTAGGTAAACGGGGGTTTATCTAAACATATAATGACTCGTATAATATTTACATTGATGATCTAGAAATCTTACGAATTTGCAGCCTGATCATGAGCTTACCTTTCTTCTAGACGGCAACATGTACGTACGTGCCAACACAAACAAACACGATTATCACTGCCCCTCACTTTCACATTCAACGAGCGACAAAAATGCATGATAAAACGAGGACAATTCACCCAAGTAGCAATCTCCCTCCATTCTTTCTTCTTCTTAAAGGATCAACTCTGACGCCATTTTTTACGGCAATCATATTTCTAGGCGCGCCGGGTGCCCACGGTCTTCTGGGACGCAATTTCTGGCGTTGTTTCATCCGCTGATTCTTCTGGCGCCACACGCGCAGCCACCATTTGTGCGACAGGCACCACGAGACCACGTCCGATATAGATGGGTGGCGGCGATCTGTTTGGCTGTTTTCTATGTGCCTTTTTCCAGAAAGTCCGTGGACAGGACATAATGGCGCTCCGCACACTAGTTGACGCATGTCAACTCAGATTTCGGCTACACGTGTCGCAGAGCGATCTCAAAATGCACATGCAACAATGATGAAAAATAAATATTACGGCAGGTTGTATTGGAAGATCGCTTTGCCACACGTGAAGCAGATATCTGAGTTGACACAGACCAGTTGACACATATGTGCCACCTAGTATGTAGGCCGCCATCAGGACATAAATTGAAATACATTGATGCGTGATATTGGGCTATGGCTAAGCGCTCATGCAAAGCGTCATGGACCACACTGTAACGGGGACCCAAGTTCCGTTGCCCGTTGGACAGGCACACAAAATTATTGTTGCTTATGCGCACATGGCGAGGTACGTCCGGACAACTAATTCCCTAACTAGCCAGGCAAGGACAAGGTTCACACAAATGTTTAAAGACTGATGTTATCCACACAAAAAAATTCAACAATAATCTAACGCAACGTCTGGGCCCCAGACCATTAAAACTGTAATATGAAGAGTCAAACGTCATGTAAAATGCCAATTAAAACAAAAAATTATTACTGAACTCGGCATGACAATTGACACTTTACTTTACATTTTTCATGACAATTGATACTTTGCATGACATTTTACATGACATTCGACACTTGACTTTACACTTTACAGGGCTGGCCCAAGCACCGTTTCTCAACTCAACTGACCGGAGAATCCCCTCGGCCGTATCTGCATCTGGACGCTCTGCAGGCGTATGTTGGGCGGCCACACGATGCCGAGCAAGTGGCCCTCGTTGGGCACGGACAGGTAGGGCACGTTCAGGTCGCCCGTGCGCTCGCACCGCCCGTCGTGCCACCAGCCCGACTGCCACCTGTGGAAAGTGGATGTGTTTTTCGGATGGAGTGCAAGGAATTTTACGGGTTCGACCAAGATGGAGAATAGTAGTATTAGAAATCACGTTGGAAGCGTCACTTAACTCCAGTACAGCTACAACTTCATTCAAGCTCGGTTTCACATGTGGAATTGGTCATTTAACTAATCTGATGTAAATTCAGCAAAATCAGGCAGCACAAAGTTTCCTCCTGCAGCTCAAAGTTTTTGACTTCTCATTCTGTTTATGTTATCTCTAGCCACATGTGCCCGAATATCGTGACAAAAGGGCATAATAATAAAAAGTAATAATATATACCACTGTCCGCAGGCCACGTCAGCCAGTAGATCGGTGTCCATGTCGTGCGTGCCGAAGGGCCGGCCGCGCGATTTCGCCATGCCGTCCACTGCGATGCACCAGCAAATTTCAGTTAAGCGTTTTACCAATTTAAGATGATAAAAGACCCACTCACATCCGGGGCTCTTCATTTTACCCAAATGTAGAGTGTAATTCATCTGTTCGGTGCCTATGGCAAAGCGGTCGTAAAATGCAGAAATTCGGGCGCCAGTCGCCGTGCCCATCAATATCAGCAGTTCGTACACGGTGCCGTTGGGCGAATTGGTTAAATCGGCCATGTAATCGTTGCCTTCGAACGTCATAATTACGTATAACTAGGATCGAATGGTGTAGATAGTTTTTAATTTTGAATACGCATCACGAAAGATCAATTGGACGGTGAAAACGCCATCGTTCGATATCTAGATGAGGGGCACATCCAGGAATGGAAAAAACGTTGTCTTTATCTGTTTTAAAATCTTGTTTAAAAAACGTCGTTTCAAGCATTTGCAAAAAACGCACACCACCGGGCACACCACACAATGACTAAACAATAAAAAAAACTTCAATACACGCACCAATCCAAAAATCGCTGCCATCTCTCTGTCCAAAGCCCTCCTTATACTCTTTCCAGCTCTTGAAAAACGACTCTCTATCGCTGGCCCTTTTTTGCACGACCGTCCAGCCGCCGCCGGCCGTTTCCAAGTCGCAGCGCACGGACATTTGGCAGCGAGCGCTGAGCGCCGACAGGCACGAAGGTTTGTACACGGTGAACAGGCCCGACGAGTAGGTGGGGTGGTCCCGCTGCACGTCGGCGCAGTCGCGCGAAAACGCTGCGAGAATGGGTTAGTTGACGCGACTGAGGCCTCCTGTGCATGTTTACCCGGTGTGCATGTAGACCCTAATTTTCACTCAAAATCGCCTTTTTTTAGATCTTCACCTTCAAAATCACTAGTTCAAGTGTTTAATTGTCTATTTTTAGCTATTTTTTGTAGTATATGTGCTTATATACCCATTTTTAGAAATTTTTCACTTACTTTTAGCGACTTTTCTGAATTTTTTCTACATCTTGAAAAAGCCTATATAATGAACCCCCGCGAACCCACAAACCACCCAAAAGTTTTTTCACAGCTATCTATCCCTCCAGAGGAACGATTGGATATGTATCCGACCCCCTGGAGGGTCAAAAGCTAGAATACCCCTGACATGCACAGCGGGTAAACATGCACAGAGGCACAGGCCCAGTTGACGCTGGCAAGCAGCCAAGAAAGAACTAAACATTTTTTTAGGTTTATACGTTTAGATCAGTGAACAGTGAATAAAATTATAATAACAATTAATATGGTTCGGAATTTGATTTCGACTCTTCGTAATAGAGATGGTCGAATGTTTTTCTAAAATGCATGCACCGAAACTATTTTTTTAAACAACAGCCGACATTTTACTAGTATATATTTTTAAAAAATTAATAACTTTTTAAGGCAAATTGCAAAAAGGCTCTGCAGCCATTGTATTTATGGCAATATGTAACAACACAAAGCACTGCAACTCGTTTTAGGTGTATGTCGACTAGGGTGTCAAAAAAATTTTTTTACGGAAAACGGAAACGGAAAATTTTTTTCAGCAGCCGAAAAACGGAACGGAAAACGGAAAAAAATTTGCACTTGGCAGAAAACGGAAACGGAAAAAAATGTCAGCGGCTGGAAAACGGAAAAAGAGGCCGGAAAAACGGAAACAGAAAAATCAAATTTGCACGGAAATGGAAAAACTTGCTGAAATTTTGCTGGAAAATGGATAAAATTTTCTGCAATTTTGCTGGAAGTGGAAAAAATTTGCAGTAATTTTGCTGGAAACAGAATTTTTTTACATCATTGACAATCTGCATGAATTTTTACCAGTTTGGCTGATCAGAAAACAGACAGAAAAAGGTAAAATGAGGCGGAAAAATGGAAAATTGAGGCGGAAAATGGAAAAAAGGCAGAAAAACTGGAAATTGAGGCGGAAAACAGAAAAAGGGCGGAAAAACTGAAAATTTAGCCGGAAAACGGAAAATGAGCCGGAAAAACGAAAACGGAAAAAAAAGTTGCCGGAAAACGGAACGGAAAACGGAAAAAAAAATTTCAGCAGCCGGAAAACGGAAAAAATTTGCCTGCGGAAAACGGAAACGGAAAACGGAAAACGGAAATTTGACACCCTAATGTCGACTCTTTACCATATTAGGGAGCTTTAAAATACGTTTTCCGAATGTCCGAGAAGTGTCCCGAACCCGATGTACATCGAACTATGATATAATTGAAATATATTTTAGGGAACACCCAACCAACATTCGGCTGGCGTGCAGACGTTCTCAGTGCTGGCCGTGAACCCACTGGGGCAGCGGTCGCAAACGAACTTTGACCCGCTGCCCTTCACGTAGTAGCACTTGCTGTCGCATGCCATTTCCGTCTCGCAGTACTCTGAAAAACCGGTTGTTATTTAGCTCGGCACAAAAAAATCACAACTACCGTATTACCTCGAAATACCCCAATGGGGGTTTATTATTCCGCCAGCAAAATTTGAGGGAGGTTAATTCGAGGGGTTTTTTATTTCCCAGGTCCATTTTGAAGGGGGGTAATTCGAGGGGAGTTAATTCAAGGGGGATAATTCGAGGGGAGTTAATTCAAGGGGGATAATTCGAGGTAATACGGTATCCAAGATCCAAAATCACAATCAAACTATCCCAATAATGTAATTTAAAAAGGGAAATATGGATGTGGGAATGTGAGTTGATGTGGGAATTTCGAATTTTCGGGTTGGGGTGTCGGGTTTAGGGTACAAAAAAGTCCTGGTTGTGTATAGGCATGGCAGGTTTTTTAAAACTGTTTATTTTTTTAATGTAAGCATCGAAACGGTTTTGAAAAAACCGCAGCCGATATTTTCAGTTCTGATTCACTTAGTACTTTACAAATATTTTCAGCACTGATTTACTTGGTATTAGCGAATTTTTCGCATGCAGACACAAATATTTATTTTCACAAAAATCTATCCTTGTGCGACAGTAAAGAAGTGTGAATGCGCCTACACACACTTGTGTGACCTGACTTGGTGAAAACTGAAATGGCGACATGGCGATATTATTATGTACACTTATTGTATGCCATGTGTTTTAGTTCTAAATTTTCAGTTAAACTCCCATCAATTTAAATACAAATTGAAATTAAATAAAATCATTCAACAGAGTTTTGATCGAATTCACGGTGCAAACTAGTGTGCGTAGGCACAATGTGCCGAATCCCAAAAACACCCCATCCAACTCACTCTCATCACTCATATCGTCACAATCACTCTCGCCATCAAACACCTTGTCCTCGCGCACGCAGCCATTGCCGTCCTTGCAGCGGAACTCGCCCGTGTGGCAATCGTCCCGCCGCAGGCAGTCTGGCGGCGCTTCGGCGCGCTTTATGCAACGGCAATCGCCCTCGCACATTATCTCGCCGCTGTAGCACGCTGAGTAGGGTTGGAAAAAAAAATCGATTTTGTTTAACGACCCCGATTTGATAAAAAATTCGGATAAAAAAAAATCGCTTGCCGACCCTAACGCTGAGTGTGGAATTTTTGAACTTTTTGGCAATTTTTTGCGATTTTTATCTAGTGGGCACTGGTTGCAAATTTTCACGGGACCCGGTTGCAAATTTTAAAAAGTTTTGGACGCACGCCAATGGTGGTTTGAAAATGGTTTGGTAAGTAGCCACAACTTTTTCACAGGATGGTCAAAGGCTTGCAAGACGGCATGGATGGCTGGATGCAGCACATACTTATCCGCTTCTTGCTGGCGATTTTTTTGAAACTTGTCCACACTTGCCCCAAGTGTCTGTTTGTTCATCACACAGGGGTCTTTTGAAAAAATCGGTCGTGTACTCACAATTTTCTATTAAATAGATGAAATGGCCGGGTTGTCGCTATATATGTGTATATTTACATACATAAATATAAGCGATTTTTGGCGCCAGCGCCAATGCCAGTGGCCAGTGCCTACGAATGGCGCCGCGCCATGACGCCATTCGGCCACCACTAGGGTTGGCCGATGTTTTTTTTTAAAAAAACATGACGTCCGAAATGTTTTTTTTTTTTTAAAAACATCGGCCGAAATTTTTAGTACTAAGCACTAGGTATTTTGCAAAATTTTTGCGCGCAAGCGCGCAATTTCACACACAAATTGACATTGGTGGTTGTTTTCATAGGTTTTGTTGCATTTTTAGTATCAAAACATCCATTTCTATGTGCTACCATGGGTGAATAAGCCGACATATGTTGCTGTAATATATAATATTGAGGTAATGTGCTTCCATGTACCTCCACAGTGTGTAACTTCACTCCCAAAGTAACAACCTCCTTTTATAACCTTGTTTGATCACCATTCCGTGCCAAACTTTACCTGAAGTCACAAACATTCGACTATAAGGCGATATACAAACGATATGTTGACGAAAAATGGATATTTTTGACACAAATCACCACTTATAATGCTATCCCATGGCTCCACAGCCATTATATGGTCATATTTAACATCACAGAGTATTGCCAGTGTCTGATATACCTATATATGTTGACACTAGGTCATATCTGGGAGCTTTTAAAAAAAAACGTTTTTTTTTAAAAAAAAACGTTTTTTTTTTAAAAAAAACATCGAGTTAAAAAAAAACGTTTTTTTTCCAACCCTAGCCACCACATAGGAAATTTTTTAGGGGGAGGGGCTGAGCCCTCTCCCGTTCGCACGGCTCCGTAAACAAGCAGCCCCCTCGCTCCAAAATCCTGGATACGTCTCTGCACACACGCTAGTTGACACTGACACCAAATGTCAACTGGTGCCTATCCCGATTCAAAGCTTGCAGACGCGCTGCGACATGACGTTCAAACGCAAGCATTGAATTGGGAACGCAACCAGCTGACATAAGGTGCCGATGTCAACTAGCGTGTGAGATCCATGGAACACTTCAAAAATAGTGACAAGTGACATTGGAAAATCTTCGAAAAATGGTGAAAAATGTGTGGAACCATTTCACGGTGGCCCATTTTCCAAGAAAACCGACCCTCATCAGATCCATCGTCGCAATCGGCCCGGCAATTGCGGACCAGGTGCAGCGGAATGCATCGCCCGTCGGGGCACTGGAACGTCTGCTGCGTGCCCGACAAAGAGCACGCGTTGATCCGGCTATGCAGCTCTATTCCAGGTTGGGGGAACTATTGTATTTGTTTGGATAATTAAGATTGACAGTGGCGATGTTAAAAATGCAGGGCAGTGACTCTGCTAGACGTACACATTTCGTCTAAAGTGCTACAGTTTCGCCATATTTATATCAATCGAATGTGGAAACTTTTATGGTTATTTATCTAAAATACAATGTATATTTTAAGTTGTGATGCATCACCAACAATGTATCTCATATACATTTTTTACAGCTGATTTTCCATTAGCTGAACGGTGATGACTTTTGCATAAGACTTCATAGAGAAATTTGTTTAGTGTAAAAACACTTTTTAGATTTTTCACAACAGGTAAATAAAAATTAATTTAAAGCCCAAAATACATGTGTGCTATAATGTGCCATCTCACTATATTATTGCTCATGCTCTAGTACCTAGGGTTAGCACTTGATTTTTTTCAACTGATTTTTTTTTTCTGATTTTTTTTTAAATCAAGGGGTGGAAACTCATTTTATTTAAAAAAAATCAAAATGAAAAATTTCTGGTAGACTTGCACTAGGTATTTTGCAATTTTTTCATGGGTGTTTTCATGGGTTTTGGGGCATTTTTAGTGTAAAAGTTTGCATTTATTCATGCTAGTGTAATAATAAGCCGTGATATGCTAGTGTAGTATATAATATTCAGCCAATGTGCCCTCACATACTTCTACAGTGTGTAGCATCACTGTCAACGTATTAGCCTTCTCTTACAGCCTTATTTGAGCACTATTCCATGCTGAACTTCACTTGAAGTCATGAACGTTTGACAAAAAGCGATATACATAACAAGTCGACATAAAATGGATATTTTTGAATGAAATCACTGCTTATAATACTATCCCATGACTTAATGGTTATAATATGACCACAATAGACGTAACAATACATTGTCTGACACTTAACATAGACATATTTTTTCTCTATACCCCCATTTTGGGCGATTTAAAAAAAATCTGATTTTAATTTTTTTAAATCAATTTTTTTTAAATTGATTTTGTTTAATCAAGGCGTTTAAAAAAAATGGATTCTTTTACAACCCTACTAGTACCCAATAATCAATTATTTTTCAGTTCTGTTTATAAATCAAACGATTTATATTTAAAAAAATTTATTTCAAAATAACTTTCTAGAAACACAAACGATTCTACCCCTGGGAAATTGCTTTAGGTATATTGAAATGCGCCCCATTTTAGAAACCAGTTACCTATCTACATCTACGATACATCATCCATACGAACCCCTGCAACGTCAAAATCTTGAAGGCTAACCCCACAGATCACAAAGTGAAACATTTAAAATTGTTAGTATTTTGGGTTGTATAACGTTGAAACGTTTTTCACTTTGTTTATATGATAGCTGAAATAGCTGCATTCTGCCTCCTAAATCTGCCCATTTGGAACTGTGTCAAAGCATTAGGGTAGAATGGCACTGCACATGCATTCTAGACTATTACCCATTTACTACCCCACGGGTTAAAACACACATCACACAGATTTTCACTCTATAGTTAAACCTAGTCAGTAATAAGTGCAATAGTAAATGCATGCACAGTTATTGAAGCATTTGAAGAGAACTGCCACTGTGTCGGTATAAGATCTAGTGTCATGTGATCTGGGTAGCACAGTGGTTAGTGCACTGGAGAGCCAATTCCAGGGAGGTGGGTTCGATTCCCACCTCAGATCATACATTTTTTCAATAAAAATCAATCCAAGTCAATCGGATGAAAATACGAAATGATGGATTTTTTTAACATACCTTCATCGCTGGGCGAAACTTTTGGCGTGGGCCGCGGCGACACTCCGTACGGCCCGCATGTCACCTCGCCGTTTAGACATGGGTCTGCGGTATTTGTATAAATTTATTACGGCCGCCCCCCCCCCCTGGCTGCTGGAAAACATCATGGAGCAGGGGTCCACGGGCGGGGGTGGGGGTGGAGCGTGCTAACTATCCTCATACGAAAATTTGGTTTAGCTACCCGCCCTAGATTTTGACCCTCCGCCACTTCAGATATTTGGCTAGATAGCTGGGCGATTTGAGGAGGGTTCAGGGGATAGTAGCTCCAGTATAGATAGATAGTTGAACTGAGATGTGAGCCGGAGATGTGAGCTGTGCCATGCAGTGCAAACCCTGTGGTGAAGAGATAAAACTTTTGGAAGGAATCCAACCAAAGCCAACCAGTCCCGAACCAGGACAAAATTGCATGACATTTGACACTTGACTTTACTTCACAGGGCTTGGGACTGGCACCATAGCAAAACCACTTTTAAAGGCACTAAGGATCAAATAAAACACGAACCCTCATCAGAGAAATCGCCGCAATCATTATCGCCATCATTCAACCATATCCGCAGGACGCAATTCCGCGTGTCCACGCATCTGAAGATTTTCTCCTCATCCTCATCGCAAAGACTGAGCCATTTTCGATCCATACAGGCCGTTTGCGCGCTGGAATTGGCAACGCACTGGCCGCACGCGTCCACTTTTGTGTCGCACAGGATTTGACCCTGGCCACATTCTGAATTGGGGGGGATTGATTTAGGGGGCTAGTCAGGTGGGAACATTAGGGGTGGGGTATTTGGACTTGTTGCGGTGTGGGTTTGGAAAAAAGACAGGAAAATAGCTGAAAGATTACCTAGGCTATGTTTGAAAATGGTGGAAATGTGAAAATGCTATGTTTGAAGAGTACATTTACAGAGAAAGCTAAATAAGTTAATGATTTTGATGATAGGCGGATCTATGCCTACAATAGTTTAGAAGACGGGATACCCTCCTTAAATTTAAGTCGCCCGTCACAAAAAAAACGTTTCAAATTCCAAGAACTACAAAACCCTTGTGGCGAGTTAATGCTTTCACTCTCGCTCGTACAATACGCAAACGGCAACTTGGAAGTAGGCCAACCTAGCACATTTAAATGACCGTATCCAACTACAAGACAACATTAAAATGCGACAGACTCACGTTCATCCGCTCCGTTCTCGCAGTCGGGCAGGCAGTCGCGGACGGCGCTGGACGAAATGCACTGCCCGTTGCCGCAGTCGAACAGGTCGCGGCCCCCGCAGGAACCCGGGATCCGCTCCGGATAATCTGTAGGTTTTTGAGTTTTTCTTTTTTTATTGTGCAGTGATTTCGCGCCATTTTGGCAGACGGCCAATGTGGCTCTACCCTACCACTCCGCTGGCTTTAGTTTACAGCCGAACGTTCGGAAACTGATAGATCTGTTTGAACGTATTGGCGCACCGCACACTGCAAAGTGTAACGATCGGGTCCGGACGTTTTAATTTCCGCCCGGACAGAATTATAAAGTCAGTTCGGACGATTTTATTTACGACACATCTAAAAAACTACTGACATTTGGGTCGGTTCGGTCGATTTTTAATTCCACCCCTCTTTTTAATTCCGCCTTTGAATTTCACCCATGCAAAAATCGTCCGAACTTCCCGTTACACTTTGCAGTGTGCGGTGCGCCATTTGAGTATACCAGGATGAGTCATTTTACATCTCCGGTAAACTCAAAGCCATTCAAAGCGGATTTATCAGTTTTCGAAATTTCAGCCGTCAACTAGTGTGTGTGTTGGGCTCACAATTTAAACAGTACCCAAAAAGGGACTATGGATACCCAGGGCTTACCTTCAGGGTCGATCCTCAGCGGAGGGGGTATTTGGGCAATGCAAATGCCGGTGAAATGAATCGTGATTAGTGAAATATACCAAGACATCCGGGAAGATTACATCTTGTGTGGCGTCTTTGTGACTTCTCTAGTCAGCCTCGTGTATTGGCAATTCAAACACAAATGACGAACGTATACCTGAAAGACGTTGTTTGTCTGGGGGCAGTCCCAGACAGCCCTGTAAAATGTCAAATGTCATGCAAAGTGTCAAAAGTCATGGAAAATGCCCTGCAAAATGGCAACCAAGTTGCCATTTTGCAGGGCATTTTCCATGACTTTTGACACTTTGCATGACATTTTACAGGGTCTGAGACGAACACCAGAACGGCATAAATCGAGCCACCAAAACAAAAACGTAGCGACTAGAAAAACCGAATAGAGCAAAACATTCGGCCCAGCTGTCACTCAGCTGCACTTGGGCTATCGAACAAACGGGTCCGAGCGGGGGGGCGGCTTTATGCCATGTTAATGGGCCGTGCAAAGTGCGCGACCGAGTGCCCGCCGCGAGCTTATAACACTGTGATTGCATTGTGCCGCGCGGCGGAGCTATATTCAGCTTCGAGTGCCCGGTCCGGCCCGCGCGACCACTTTGCATTGAAATGGTCCACGGCGCCGCTGCGCCGTGTCTGCCAATTGGCTCGACGCATGGATATTGAGGTAAATGCGCTTTTTGAGCTTTGGCGGAAACGCGGTGCTTAGAAGACAAGTATACTCGGCGGACCGCAAAGGATGCGCAGAATCCTACCATAATTTTATGAATAAAATATTGTTATAAATTTCGTGATTAATTATTGCGTAGTAAAACGAAATATTATGATGAAAAAACTGAAAAATATTTGGTTCACTATTCAGATGGGTTATGGTAGGTTTCCATACTAAGTGTAATGTCCGCAGAGTATAACAGCTTTGCGGCATTGTTTATTTACTTCTTTCTTTTGAACATATTTTCAGTTGAACGTCTCTGCATGTTGTCAATTCCATCTGCTGTGTGGGCAGAGATATTTTTAATCATGACTTTGTCGAATGACTGAAATCCCATGCTATTTACTTTACTGTTTGTTGTTTACTTTATTGGAAGTAGCTGAGGTTTGCTCGCGGTAGTTAATGTGAATAGCTTTTTCTAGCTTTAGAAGGAGAAACACATTTCACTCATTATAAACGAAAGCCACCCGTCGACTACGGTTGAATTTAACTCTCAATGTCGGAATACAAAATGTGTAACATCAAATAATTCATCGCTCATTCGGTGATTTTTCAACCATCCCCGCCAGTGTATCCAAATCCCGAGACCAACTGAGCCCGGCTGTGGGTTCCTATTCGAGCCAACATCAAATCTCAATCCATACGCACGCTAACAACTCACGTGAAATAATGGCCGGAAACTCGCTGCAGCCACGCAACCGCTGGTGAAGTGCACTGCTGTGGGTGGGTTCTACTGTCGGGTTTATTTCAAAATACGGATCAATTTTTTATTTACCGTATATATACCGTATACCGTATATAATACCCCCCTCGAAATACCCCCCAGGTGTTTTCGAGCTGAGGGAAAAAAATGACCCCCAACCTTGAAATACCCACCATGTGGGATACTGTACATCAATGATGAATACTGTACATGCAATGTATGTACATGATGTATAGGTATATTACCTGCAGTTTGCATCGCAGCTACACATATTTACACTAGTTTGTGTAGCGATAGACGTTGATATGTCCAAATAAACAGTATTTTGATGCATTGATTACCGGTTTTGGGTATATGAAAGCCTACTCTTTACTATGAATTTCATGAAAACTTCTGACGAAATACCCCCCCCCCCTCGAAGAAGCCCCAACCCCCTCGATATACCACCCAGAAAATGTCCACTCTGAAAAAACAAGCCACCTGGGGGTATTTCGAGGAAATACGGTACATTTACCTCGTAGCGAATGACGGCGGGGCAAAGAAAGAGTTCTAGGAAAAAAGCTAGGAAACTCGACTGACAGTTCATTGAATGCAACCATTAGGTATCATTAAAAATGAGATACGTAATCGCATCACCCAAAAGCGTGTGAAACCTGCCTCGATCCCCATTATTTTTCCAAGCCCAAAATTTTGGTATTTGCTGACCAGGTGCCGGTTCCGCAAGTGGACAAGTTAAGTATTAAAAAACATAAGAGTTGAGTAAAATGACAAATGGCAGGTTAAGAGCAAAGTTAAATGACAAATCATCAGTTAAGAGATAAGAGTAAAGTTAAGAGTCAAGCAAGTGTATCCAAATCTTATTTTTTTCGTTTCCAAATCTTATGTTTTGTCTCCAAATCTTATGTTGAAAAATAATATTTGGATACAAAAACATAAGATCTGGATACGAAAAAATAAGATTTGGATACACTTGCTTGACTCTTAACTTTACTTTTATCTCTTAACTAATCATTTGTCATTCAACTTTACTCTTAAATTTACTCTTGTCTATTAACTCATCATTTATCATTTCACTTTACTCTTAACTTGCCATTTGTCATTTTACTCAACTCTTAACTTTTAACTCTTAACTTTTCCACTTGCGGAACTGGCCCCAGCCCACCCAACGGACAAAAAAAAACTGTAGAAAATTGATGTGGCGTGTGCGTCCGGATTTGAGCTCTGAAAAACGTCGGTTTGATGCCCTGGTGAACATGGTCGTTAAGGACTATATTAACCCGTTACTATGACAAGCTATGTTGAAACTGAGCCAACACCAACACACTACAGCTGTTAGATAAATGAAATTGCTTTAAGTTATCACTTCATCTGGAAAAAAGTGCATTTGCGCAACGATCCGTAATCGAACGGAGTTGATGCATGATAGATGGAATTATTCATGTGACATTTTACATATCATGGCATGTTTTGAGTGCGCTGTAGCAGTGCACTGCAGTGTTACAGGCTACGATATGGTAGCGTACTCTTGAGATCGTGTCTCTTCTTTCCGCACCAGTGAACTTGCGCACAAACTCGTGTACTCAAATTGAAATGCTTTAAATAGTTATGAAGGAAGGAGATCGTTGAAAACGATTATATTTGTATTTTATTTATGAACCATTACGGTATTTGTGCTGTTTGTCCTTGACTAGCGCTGACCGTTGGCATCACACTAGCGCACTAGTTTTCTACAGAAAGCTTGAACAACTTGGAAAACAGGTCATAAATTCAGCTTTGAACACATTTTGAGTTTGCCAGAATGAGGTGTCTGTCAACTACTGTCGATGGGGATTGAAAATAACTTATTTCGGTCAACTCAAATCACGTTCGAGTTGATTTAACAAAATTGTTTTCGCATTTTTTTAAATTCCGGTAGAAAACTAGGTAGGTAATGTGTATTTACTGTATATGCACATTTCAGTAACCGATGATTTGTATTGAACCCGAAAATGAATTTTTCAAAAGCCGAAAACCTCAAGTTTATTTCATTCATTTCGTTGCCTTGCCCTTACGAACATTTCTTTTTTTTGAAAAAATGTTGCGTGTACCTAAATCTTATTCCATAAGAAAACGACTATATCTGTTAAATTAAGGGGCATTTACCTACACCTGAGAGACATGTAGCTGTGAAAAGAATAATCAAAGTTTGCCTTAAAATTGAGAACATAAGAATGGATTAAGGTATGACCTTTATTCAAAATAAACGTAAACGTAAAGTATTTTATTTTTACTCACCCCTGAGTACAGAAAACGTAGGTAAAGTTATTTTTTTTAACTTTTACACTGCGTAAACGTAAGTACCAGTATTTCTACTCGGAGATAAAACGTAAAAGCAGGTATTTTTATACAGGGAAACGTAAAATAGGGTATTTTTTCGATTTTCTACTCAGGAAAACATAGAAGTGAGTAGAAGCAAAAGTGCGCGTCATTGCTTTCCCTACCCGTCGCAACTTCGATCATTTACGCTGCGATTTTCACAGCCATTTCAATTCTCTTCAATCGGTTTTGCTTGTTTTGCCCCCTTTAATTTTTCAGACTTATGTTTTCTGTACTCGCGTACTTTCAAAAAGTACACGAGTAAGTGAGTACCGGTATTTTCATTATTCAATTTCAATTAGTGTTCACTCCACTTAAATAAGCACGGTAAAGGTGTTTCTTGTTTTTGCACCTTCTTTCTTTGACGTGTTTAAAGATGGGGCAGGCCTGATACGCACATCTGCCCGTTACGCACATTTGCCCGTTTTTTTCACTTGACACTTTTTCAAGTGATTTTCAGATATGAGTAAAGTGAAAAAAAGTTGCGCAATGACATTAGTGAACTTTTTCCACTTCACTCGTCTCTGAAAATCACTTGAAAATGTGTCAAGTGAAAAAAAAACAGTGAAAAATAGCCAGTTTTCACTGTTTTTCACTTGACACATTTTCAAGTGATTTTCAGATATGAGTGAAGTGAAAAAGTTCACTAATATCATTGCGCAGCGTTTTTCACTTCACTCATATCTGAAAATCACTTGGAAAAGTGTCAAGTGCAAAAAACGGGCAAATGTGCGTAACGGGCAGATGTGCGTATCAGTGCACCCCCTTTAAAGATCTCTTCCCCTTTTATGTGCTTTTCCATCACTAAACCGTACAGCGAAATAAGTTATAATACATTGTATCATCAGTGAAAAGCGTAGTAATGGGATGGCGCCATGTCATTTGAGGGCGCAAAAGCACTGCCCTTGGCGCCCGGTGCGTTTTCTCTCAAAGGCGCCTAGTTCAGCTCAGATGATTAAGTAAACAATATGTAATTAGTGCTTTGAAAATGTCGAGCCAAATTTGAATCAATATTAAATAGGTACCTAATATTATCATATTATAGCACACGGAGAATTAGGTAGATTTGTTCTTGACATTATTGCTTCAACATTTAGAGGGTTGTACCTAGTTACATCAACGCCTACGTTGTACTTACGTACACATTCTGAAATTACCTACCTAGTTGACTTACACAGTGCAAATCGCACGTGCCTTGTTTTCTGTGCATAATTTCAAGTGTGCTTCAATAAAAGACCCGATGTGATAAATACGATATTTATTTGCCGGAACTCCATGAAAACCTGATCTCAGTCATTCATCTGGCGGTTTGGGCGAGATATGGGGGCCGCTGGAAGTGTCAAGCAACCGCGGTAAGCCAGTAATGAGCTTCGTTGCACATCAATACTGTGTTTCCTTTAAATACACACAGGGACTTTTTTTTCGCCAATATTCTTTTTGTGGGGTGCAGTTATAATTCTATCCGATGGCTCCACAACTAGGCTCCAACAAAACTTTCTCTGTTTTCTGTGTTTCCGTGTTCTCCAATAAAAAACTCATTTGATTTTTGAATTTTTTCAAAAAAAAATTGAGTTTCGGCCTCTTTTTACAAAAAAACAACTGTTTCTTTTACACTTGTTTTAGTTTTGTTTTCCATAGTTTGGTGCAATTCAAGTGGGCGCAACTTGGAGACGGGTCGTTTTCAGTGTAATTTGTGGGTGGGGCTAATTCGAGAAAATACGACGTTACGCATTTTAACATAAACATCGATATTTAAATTAAAATATCGATACCTATTTACATTTCGCTCACGCAGGGAAAGATTGTCAACCGAATCGAGCAGCATACTGACGAATTCACAGGCGCAGGATTGCATTCTCAAAGTGTGGAGAAGAGTGCGCAAAATGCATTCTATCGAGACAATTGGCGCACTCATCTTCGATGCCATTTTAGCCAAAGTGAGTCACGGGTAGTGATGGAAAAGCGCCATGGCGCTGGCGCCTGGCGCTAGCGCCAAATCAAAAAGCGCCATGGCGCTTTTGGCGCTTGGCGCTAAACTGCTCTGGCGCCATTGGCGCTTGGCGCTGGGGTCTGCGAAAGCGTCATGGCGCTTTTGGCGCTTGGCGCCATTTTCTGGTGGCGCTATTGGCGCCTGGCGCCGGCATTTTAAATGGCGCCAAAAAAGCGCCAACCATGATAATATAAAATTGTTATAATACGGTGAAATCGCCACTCCAGTTGATAAATTTTGTGGGCTAATGAATAAATATAAGTTAATTTTAGGGCAGCCTTTATATAGGTACCTACATCGAATAAAAGCAAAGGTGTTAAAATGTGCTGGCGATAAATCCCCTTTTATTCTTCGCTCCCAATTCGTTCTTGCAGTCTAAATCAGGGGTTCTGTCTAACGATGGCAAACCTTCCAGAAAAAAGTATTTAAATTTTTAAGTGTTTTTTCTAAAGTGAATTTTCGAATTTTCGAATTTTTTCCCAATTTAATTTTCGAATTTCGAATTTAATTTTCGAATTTTCGAATCTTTTTTGGGAATTTTCGAATTTTTTTAGAAAAATATTGAATTTGTAGCTTAAAACACAGTATTTGGACTGTCTTCATGTTTGGAGCCCCTTTTAACCTTAATTTCACTGTAAGTGAAGCATGACATGACAATTTCACTTCACTTTATCATGACAAATGGTAGAAACACTTATGTGGATCAGTTTTCACCATTTTCGCTGGGGCTGAATGCCTTTCAAAAACGTATTGTGACTGCCCCTCGGAAAACCCGCAAGAGATTTTTTTGATGGACCGGAGTCTGTATCCGCGGAAGTAGAGGGCCGCGGTTCTAATTGTTTGGGCGGCTCCGTGCATTCCTAAATGGATGTGATTGAGTCCGCCGCCGCTGTAATGTTTGTTATTTTATCACATGAGACATTTTCAGACCCACCGCATAGCAATTGTCACTTTATTTAGCACTCTGAACTTAAAACTGCATCTTGTCACCTTGAATGCCCTGAAAAATTCGAAAACTATTTTCGAATTTTTGAATTTTTGAATTTTCAAATTTTTTTAAAAATAAATCGATTTTTAAGTGTTTTTTCCAGGGGTGAAATAAAAATTCGAAAATTATGAAAAAATTTGAAAATTCGACTTTTTTTTGCCATCGTTAGTTCTGTCTGGCGGGGATAGGAGGAGGGACGGTGGAGTTACCCTTAAATGTCATCTATCCACCCCCATGGCCGCTCAGCTATCTATTTATCTAACCTGAAACATAATTTTAGGCTACTATACCTCGAGCCCCCCCCCCAATCAACCTGCAACCAGATACGGACCGATTATTACAGAAATTTTGACCCAATTTTCACAAAAAAAATCCTGATTTTCATTCTTTTTATAGTATTTACCTTAAAAATCACTATCGTGATTTTTCAGACTTCAAAATCATCATCTATCACGTGTATTATCGCCTACTTTTAACTGTTTATGGCTATATACGCCCCTTTAAATCACTCCAGCTTTTAGCTGAGAGAAACAAAGAACTCCCCATTGAAAGTTCCCCAGTCATGATGTTTCACTTAAAAATATATCTGTGGGCATTTAAACAATTTTTAAACATTTTAGTGGTTGTTTGAATGGGCAAAAGTTCTAGAACGGACTACTAGGACTTCAGCGGTTTGTCACACACTGTTATGCACTCATTTTTCTACCATCAAATTGCAGAGCAAATTTTTGGCGCTGGCGCTATTGGCGCTTGGCGCCATTACCCTCTGGCGCCATTGGCGCTTGGCGCTGAGGTTCAAAAAAGCGCCATGGCGCTTTTGGCGCTTGGCGCCATTTTGCTCTGGCGCCATTGGCGCTTGGCGCCGGAATCAGAAAAGCGCCATGGCGCTTTTGGCGCTTGGCGCCGAAAGCCTGGCGCTTTTTCCATCACTAGTCACGGGCCACGGCCATGAATCTACGTAGCTAAAATTTTGTTACGTTGTTTACTCGGTAGACATCACACTTTGCATGGAAACCAACCATAACCCAGTTATTATACAGTTTTTCCTCGTAATATTTCGTTTTACTATGCAATAATTAATTACCGTATTACCTCGAATTATCCCCCCCCCATTGAATTAACCCCCCCTCGAAATACGCCCCTAAATTTCGGCTGAGGAAAAAATAAACCCCCCCACCCCTCGAAATACCCCCCCTAAAATTGAGTGTAACGTGAACGTATTTATCTATCCCTCCGGAGGAGCGATTTGCTATCTATCCAACCACTCGGAGGGTCAAGATTCAAGATACCACTGCATATATACCTATTTTGATACCGCCCAAGTTCCCCGGGATGCCCACGATCAGGCACAAAATTCAAATTTATTGGAATTTCAAACGTGTCCCAACTCAAGTGACCATAGGTTTACATGACAAATGCCGCAGTTTGTGATCTGTACAATGCAGAACACACGTTAAAACTGATGATTAAGTGACGTTAGGGAAGCGTTTTTGTGTATATACAGTAATATACCGTATTTACTCGAATAATTCCCCCCACTTGATTAATTCCCCCACTCGAATAATTCCCCCCTGTTAGGCGAGTGAGGAAAATATAATTCCCCCCCTTGAATAATCCCCCCCCAAATGATGGAAGGTAGTGTATGCACATTTATTAAAAAAACAATCGATGAAGTCAACCTAAGCAACAGAGCTGTGTGTGGTTTGATTCACAGAATGCAAATGCAGTAAAAAAATACATCCAGTGTTCAAAGATGCAATGTAATGTGCACTACCAGTGGAAACAGGATGCGTATCTAGTGTGATAGAAACAATGGCTAAAAATTTTGACAAAATAATAATCCCCCCCCTCGAATACCCCCCCTCGAATTATCCCCCCCTCAAATTTTGCTGGCGAAATAATAAACCCCCTGGGGGTATTTCGAGGTAATACGGTATATACATTTGATTATGGTTAGCATTGAAAAAATGACCAATTTTGAGAAAATATAAATACATAATATCTCAGAAAATCTCTCTAGAAAAAAACCCTTAGAAAATCTCTGAAATTAAAGTATGATTTAATTGATATTTCAAGGTGTTTGAACCATTGAGAGTAGATATTAAGCACATCATGTATTCTTTAACCTTTTCATTCACAATTTCATATGATAACAGCATATTGTCTACTGGCACACTTTGTACTACCATGTATTTAGTATTTTTATCTGAATAATGGACAAAAATATGGTTGACACACATTTTTCCTCATAGTCTATAGAATTAGGGTGTCAACAAAAACTTTTTGGCGGAAAATGGAAACGGAAACGGAAAATTTTTTGAACTTGCCGGAAAACGGAAACGGAAACGGAAACAGAAAAAATTTTTGCACTTGCCGGAAAATGGAAAACGGAAAAATGAAAGGCCGGAAAACGGAAACGGAAACGGAAAAATTTGCTGCAATTATGCCGGAAACAGAAAAAAACTTGCTGAAATTTTGCCGGAAATGCAGAAATTTATCTGGAAATAAAAAAATTTGCTGAAATCTTGCTAGAAATATAAAAAATTCACATAATTATGAACCTTCATGCATGTTTACCAGTTCGGCAACAGAAAATTGAGCTGGAAAATGAAAAAGTTGGAAAAACAGACAATTTAGCTGGAAAATGGAAAAAAGATGGAAAAACTGAAAATTTAGCCGGAAAACGGAAAATGGGCCGGAAAAACGGAAACGGAAACGGAAAAAAAATTTAGTAGCCGGAAAACGGAAACGGAAACAGAAAAAAATTTGCCTGCGGAAAGCGGAAACGGAAAACATAAAACGGAAAGTTGACACCCTATATAGAATACATTACTTTCACGTTTGATGATCCCCACAGAATTTATCAGATGAATTTTGCACCAAAATTAGGCAACTATATTTCCAAAGCATGCTGTCAATTCTTTAGTTGTTAAAACGGCTAGAACCTCGTGCATAAGTTTACCCATTGCACAAGTAGCAACATCCAGTGCCAAAATGTAGACCCAGTGCTTAGGTACAGCCCGGTACTTGAGCACTGGGTCTAAATGGGACTGCAGGGGTTCAGTATGGTTCCCGTTCAGGGGTTAAAACATATTTATGTTTATTCAAAAATACATATACTTGACTACTAAGTAAATATTTACATCTAAATTTCCTCTGAAAAAGTACCAGTACTCTATTTTATGTAAACTTCTTGAAAGTACTTGAGTACAGAAAATGCATTTCAGATAACTTTTTTATTGGAACTTTAATGCCATAGAACAGAAAAAGGGGAGGCAAAACTACCAATTTAATTGTTTATGGACATATATAACTGTATCTGTGCATAAACCCTGTCCTCATGTCACTCAGTCATTAGTTTTAACGTGTCTTCTGCATTATACCGATCACACATGGTGGTATTTGTTGCGTACATACTGTTTACACTGTATTTGGGGGGTATTTCGAGGGGGGTTATTATTTCCCAAGCCCATTTTGGGGGGGGGGTTGATTCGAGGGGGGTTAATTCAAGGTGGGTTAATTCGAGGTAATACGGTACATTTATACGGGAGCACATTCTCCACACTGAATGCAGGGAGCAAAATACAGGAGTACATTTGAGTTAGGCAAGGTACCCACGCACGAACTGCACACGCACCCCCTGTATGTGGTGCACAGCCGAGCGCTCGGACAGCAAATTAACTGCTTTATAAAGGTAAGTGTTTTGCTTTCCGCAACGAGTACATACATCTAGGTAGTGAAGTTAGGAATAGTGTTGTAAAAAGTGCCATGACTTTGGCGCCAAGCGCCAAAAGCGCCATGGCGCTTTTTCAACCGCAAGTGCCAAGCGCCAATGGCGCCAGAGCAAAATGGCGCCAAGCGCCAGAAGCGCCATGGTGCTTTTTGCTTTGGCCAGCGCTTGCGCGCCAGGCATTTTGTTCCTGGCGCCGCGCAAAAATAGCGCCAAGCGCCATTGCGCTTTTTGCTTTTGCGCTAGCGCCAGGCGCCAGCGCCATGGCGCTTTTACATCACTAGTTAGGAATCTAAATGCTTATTGATTTGGATCGGACAGAAAGTTATCCTTGCTCAGGTGTTTTTACTTTGTATTTTATACGTTTGTATTTGACTTTTTTTACACCTTGCACGTATCGTTCACGCTGGAAACGTGCCAACAATATAGAGCGGTATTTTCAAAAAATACCTACCTATTTCATCATGTTAAAACATTTTTTAAATACATGAACGTATTCACAATAGTAAATTTTCTCACCTTTTCACAAAAATCACGCGCTTCAGTTATCATTGGCACGCTTCCAACGTGAGACATAAATAGTGCAAAGTGCCAAGTCCGCCGAGTATACTTATTACACCTTGACAGCAATGGCATAAGGATGGTGATATGAAAGTGCGACAATCCACAATAGATTTGGGCAAGCGACACAAACGGTTGATTGGTGGGACGGCCGCGGCGAAACACTTCTCCACGGACATGTGGCATGTCGTGCCTCAGCTCGTGTGCACCATGCTCGCTCAGAATGCAATGTGTGATGAGTAAGTTTGGATGGATGATTGTCATTTCATGAGTAGAATTGGCTAGTTGTAGAAATGTCCTCTGTGTGGCTTTATGCTCTATTATACCGTATATCCTCGATTAAGTCCCCCTCGATAAACTCCCCCCTGTTAGCTGACTGAGGAAAAAATAACTCCCCCCTCTTTAATGGGTGACAAAGACGTCCATGTATTTATGAAGGACGTTTTTATGTACGTTTCCTTCAAAAGCCATGCATTTTTTTGCAGCGAATGTTCACTAGCATTGATTTCATTGCATGAATTATGGAAGTTCAACCCTTTTCATACAACATATTGATCATGTATGTTACTTGAAGTTCTGAAGAAAAAATAACTTCCCCCTCGAATAACTCCCCTCTCGAAAAAGTCCCCCCTCAAAAAGTTCTGACAAAAAATAACTCCCAGGGGACTTATTCAAGGATATACGGTAGGTACATTTTTACTGGGGATACAGTCTAGACAAGTAAAAAGAAAAACTACTTTTTTTAAAATTTCAAATGTCACAACAAAACAGCCACAATAAGAATATTTAAATGACAGTTTACCAAACTTGCTTTTTTAGACAAACAGGATGATTTTATGTAGAAAATGCAATTGACCCAAATTAAACTTAAAACTACTAGTTGGTTATTAGTTCCTTAGGTTACCTCACCCTTCACAGGACGGAGCTGAAACACTGGATGCACTTTATGGAGTATATCGTCGATGGAATGATTGAAGGCTACAATTCTAAGTAAATACAGCGGATATGAGAACTACTACCTGCTACATACTTAGAGACTGTCAACATTTGCTTTTTATAACTTATCGCTAGCAACCTTACCGTTCTTTGTTTTGAGGAACCTTCAACAATTCTATCAGTGATATTAGGAACAAAAAATATTTTATAAAAATCTTATGTAAAGAATATTTTACAAAAAGTCTTCTGCAACATTTTTTTAGATATAAAACTCCCAGATATTTTTATGATATAGATCACTCTTTTCGTGTGTTTCGTATGTGCATGGGGAATACTCAGGTATTTAGCATCTGTACCTTTTTGTTTTTCTTTTCACAACTTATTTTTACTCTTCTGCACACCTCCTGTAGTGATGGAATGGCGCCATGGCGCTGGCACCCTTTAATGACATCAAAAGACGCCAGCGCTATGGTGCCATTGGTGCCGGTATAACACAGTTGTTATCGAGTATTTACTTTTACTAAAAAAGTACGCATACTTGACTACCGAGTAAATACGCATACGCATACTTTGAAAAAGTATCTGTACTCTCCTGTATGCTTACTTTTTGGAGTACTCAAGTACAGTAATTTTTGCGACTACAGAAAGAGTAAAAGAAAGCAAACATCAAAGTGTGAAAAAAGATAGTGACGGCGCTGCTTAAGAGTTGTGTGCTCTCAGGTTGAATGATTTAGTAATTCTATTGAATAGAAAGAAAACACTTTTTTGTCCAGGGTAAACATTCATGATGCTCCCTTTTATCATCATTTTCCAGAAAGAAAAGGTAATTTTACTTGCTTTTACGCTTCTGTGAAAAAAATAATACTTGCATTTACGCTTTCTGGAAAAAAGTATTTTACTCTAATTTATTCACAAGTAAAAGTAAATAAAATTTCTTTACGGTTTCTGTACTTGGAGGGGGGGGGGGGTGAGTAAAATAATACTTAACGCATACGCATACTTTGAAAAAAGTTTGGTAGTTTTAACAACTCTGCTGTATAAATGTTCGTGTATTTATCGATAAACAAGCTAATATAGTATAGTTATTGTATTGTTGGGACTATTCTGGCGCCTTTCGCCATTTTTTTTCTGGCGCTCTTTGTCTACTGAATAATTTTACCATGACTGAATAATTTTAAAATGCAAAGGATTCACGCCAAACGCCTAGTCCACAATGTTCAAGAGGTCATATGTAGTGATGGAGAACCGCCGGGAAAAATGACGCCACGGAGACATGGCGACGCCAACGATGCCATGGGGAGACGTAGATGGCTACAAACGCTGATCATAGTCACTTAAGTAGGACGAGTGTTCAGGGGCCAGGGGCCAGTTCCGTAAGTGGCAAAGTGCTCTACTGTTAACTTCACTCTTAACTTTCAATTGATCATTTTGGTTTAGTTTTAACTTTACTCTTCAATCTTTACTTCACTCTTCTTTTCATTTTACTCTTTAGTTTACTCTTGCTACTTGCGGAACTGGCCCCAGGCAATCGGTATGTGACAAGTTGGATTTCGCAATAGGTCTCTGTGTGTCAAGCTTGACCCGTCATATATGAGAACAAAAATAAAACGCCATTTTGACACCACTACGCGACCATATTCAGACACTTTTTTTAGTCACACCTGTCTGTCGACGTGGGCTCCAGCAATAAATAAATTAATACATAAATAACGTTTCACAACCGGCTCGCCATTCTGTCGCTGCCCCGTTTTACATTTATCTTCAGTCTAGCAGGCAATCATGAAATTCGCAATCTTTTCGTTGCTTTTTTTGCCGGCCATTTTGGCCATCGAGGAGGAAGAGGGAGTGCTGGTGGCCAACAAAAAAAACTGGGATGATTTGATGAAAAATGAGTTTGTACTCGTCGAGTTTTGTGAGTTGGTGGTTTTCAGGGCGATTTTTCATCGACCGTGTGGTGGAAATCAGTTGTGCCGCGCTGCACAAATGGAACCATTTTGGCTTATTGCTTTGAAAATATATCTGGTGGTTAAAATTCATCGATATTCGAGCCGCGTGTCGAATCAACACTTCAAGATTGTATGATTGCGAGTAGCGTGTGTGGATATTGTGTTCTATACTGTTTTGTTTGCTCATATCTAAATATTAGTCTGTTCCAACCAAGGCGGAAATTATATTATGCTGATGACAAGCGACCCTTTCATTCCGTTCACTTAGACTTAGATCTAATTAGTATTAGATATCTGCATACCTAGCTATAAATACAACCAGTACCATTCACTCAAACTATTCCCAATTCAACAATGGCCGCTTCTCTCAGACGCGCCGTGGTGCGGCCACTGCAAGGCGCTCGCGCCCGAGTACGCCAAGGCGGCGCAGCAGCTCAAGAACGAGGGCAGCGACATCAAGTTGGCCAAGGTCGACGCCACCGTGGAGACCGACTTGGCTTCCAAGTGGGAGGTGGGTGGTTTGGTGTGAGACTTGGATTTTGTGTTTTTTCGGTGATGTTTTCGCCATTGTGTTTTCTTGACTCAACTCTATATTTAAATATTTCTCGACTTAACTTCCATGTCCCAATTCCGCATGTTGTCGAGTGAATGAAATGTGAGGAAAATAAGGTTGTATTTGATCAAGTGAACTTTTTACTGATAAGTATTATCCCGATAAAGCTATTTGTCACCTATAAGTTTATCTGACTCTTTTTCCACTTATCACGCTGATTTTGACGCGGGGGGTTACCTTGAGGATTGATTTAACGGCTCTCAAAGTAGGCCTCCACTCTCTACCAAAATCTACACAAGCATTCACCCCACCACCGTAAATATATCACACGATTTCAGGTGCGCGGATACCCCACGATCAAATTTTTCCGCTCCGGAACCCCGGTCGATTTCGCTGGCGGTCGTGACGCTGACGCCATAGTTGCATGGCTCAAAAAGAAGTCCGGCCCCAGTGTGATCGAATTGAAGGGAGCTGATGAAGCGAAGAAATTCAGGGAGGCTGCTGATGTCGTTGTTGTGGGCAGGTTTAAGGTTCGTTTGGGATTTTCTGGATTTTTTGGTGGGTTGTCTGAAACTTTTCTGATTTTCTGATAGTTTTTAATTTTTGCTTTAGTTACTAGAGAAGTTTAATGATCCCGAAGTTTAGTTTAGATATAATGTGACCTTCCTGTCAATCTCTTGATATTTAGAATTTTCGGTTACGGTTTGGATTTCGGTCACGTTTTGCAATTTCAACTGAAATTTCACGCTGAACTCAGCTTCAAACGTTCACTGTAAGCTTCACGGTAATTCCCCGCATTACCCATTTTCTCTCCACGTGTATTGTCATTGAAAAATATTTTGAAATTTATAAATAATCTTGGCTGCCATTTAAAAAAATATATGAGCAAGATAGTGGCAAGCCAAACAAGTTATCATCATCTTGTTTGGGTGCTCAACTTTGGCGACACTGCAATTTTGTTCACTCAGTTCAAATCACCTTCGCGATAGAAGTGAAGTTCATTGAATGTCCTTTTTATGGGGCCATTTCACCGTTGGGATGTTTGCGTTAGTGATTGTCACGTAGACACGGCAAGAACACATTGATTTTTTCAGCGACCTTCACCTAACTATTCACTTCTCCATTGCACATACACATTTTCAACATGAATAGTAGTCATTCATACACATCTACCCGTGTATTTTATTTGAATGGCAGCGACGTGACTTCTCGTCAACTCACAAGTCCTTGCCGCACAAATATTTATGTCCGATCGTGATGTGACTCTCATGGCGAGAAGGTCAGTGCCATTGGCCGCGACGCATGAATTCGTCGCGCGGCAAATGGAAAATCGTGCAATTCCGAACCAAGGGTTACCATCTCTTTACCTCTCCGCCCCTGCATTACATTACAGCGAGCCGCAATGGGAACCGGGTATTCAGATTTTGTGCGCGTCGGGCAAAGTAATGCGCCCGAATGCGCGCGATATGCGCGTTGAATATCGCCGCATGGCCCACATGCGCGCGTTTGTATGGCCGAGTGATTTGGCGACTCGTGTCGGATTGATAAGATGGGTTTTGCGACTGTGCCGCACTTGATTGAACCAAATGTGTGCCATCGCTCTGGCAGTGTGATCGGGGCCACACTTGTGGGGGTTGTGTAATAATTTCGAATGATTTCGGATAAATACCACATTTCATGGCATTTCTGTTTGGGATTGTGGGGCTTTTGTCTAAATTAAGCACGTCTAAATAGCTTGGATTGTATTACCTATTCACAAGTGAACAAAAGGTCTTTGCATGTAATGTGATGTAGATATTCACATTTCTTATAAATATGGCATTTACGAAAGACACGTGTTATGGCGTTTATGACGAGATAGCTCATTTGAAAATAAATGATCCAAGAATGCTCACAATTTAGTTCGCCGAATGAATTGGGTGTACATCGCTGAAATTATGTGATGTTTATTGCTCAAATTGAATGCATTCTAAAATGACGCGATCGCTAGCACACGCACTTGAATTGGGCCAGGAGCAACAACTGAACAAACATGCATTCATGCGATTCTATACATCGCCGATGCGGGTGCCGCATTGACGCTGCACTCTAAGTTGTTTCATCTCGTGTTACTATGAATGGAGTCGAGAACGTATTGGTATTCTGCAAGTTATTGGATACATATAGAAATGTATATGAAATCGTGGGGACCGTCACCAACTAATTCAAGAAACTATTCATGGGGTATCTTTTGAATAACAGTAGTTGAAAGTGACACTAAATGTCAAACATAGTTGTTAAAACGTATTGATGTTTACTCAAAAAGTACGTATACTCGAGTACTGAGTAAATACGTATACTTTGAAAAAGTAGCTGTACTCGCTTTTACGTTATACTTTTTGAAAGTACTCGAGTACAGAAAACGTATTTCAGATAGGCTTTGTCATAGGCTTTTCAAGGCATAGTTGGCAGAAAACGGGAGAAAAAGTGATATATCATAATTTTTTTCTCTAAAAATAGCTTAAAATATGCAAATTACACACGGACTAGTGAACTTGAAGGTAAAAATGGTGAAAAAGGTATGAAAATTAGTTATTGTGAGTGGAAATTGGGGCGAATGTCCTAAAAATACTCACTTTTACGTTTTCTGGGGGAACAGTATTTTACTCATGTTTACTCATGAGTAAAAGTAAAAAAAATTACTTTTCGTTTTCTGTACTCAGGGGGAGAGTAAAAAATAAATACTTCACGTTTAGGTATACTTTGAAAAAATTTCGGTACTTTTAACAACTTTTTCCCGGGAATATAGCAAAGTTCTTTGTAAAGCACAACATAACTGCTATCCTGCAGCAGACAAAAAGCTTTGTCTAAATAAACACCTTCCCGGTCACGTCCGGCAGCCACTTTTTGATTTTACTTCTTATATCCTATCCCCAGTTCTAGGGCGCCCCTGAGGCTGAAACTTGGGGGAGATATTGTCGCAACCCCCCTCTACTTCGCATGAATTGGGGGGGTCGCGGCGACCCCCCAATTCATGCGAAGTAGAGGGGGGTTGCGCCAATATATCCCCCAAGTTTCAGCCTCGGGGGCGCCGTAGAACTGGGGATAGGATAGAAGAAGTAAAATCAAAAAATGGCTGCCGGACGTGACCGGGAAGGTGTTTACAAAGCCAACAAACGATTATCCCAACTCTCCCTTCCCACAGGATGCCAAGTCAGCTGGCGCAAAATCCTTCTCCGCGGTGGCCGACGCGATGGACGACGTTCAGTTCGGTCTGGCCGCCGACACGGCCGCCGCCGGCGAGCTCGGCCTCGACAAGGACAAGGACCAGGTGATGGTGCTCAAGAAGGACGGTGATGAGAAGAAGGTTGTGTATGATGGAAAAATGGAAGAGAAGGAATTGAAGTGTGAGTTTGTTGTTCCGGGTTTGGAGTTGGTATATACAAAGTTGGATTTTGCACTTAGCTATAAACCTGGTGTGAGCTACACTAACCCATGCCACAATTTAATTAGCTGTATCTGCTGATAACCTGTTTTTAAATATTGGCGGTCCACACAGTAGTTGACACTTGTTTGTCAACTCAGATTTTGGCTTGACGTGTCGCAGAGCGATTTTCAAATCCACACGTGGCGATTAGGAGTGACCAACAATTTTTTTTTAACGACCCTGTTTTTTTAAACATTTTTTAAAATTAAAACGTTTTTTTAAAGTTCCCAAATATGGTTATGGGTCAACAAATACAGGTATATCAGACAGATGTCAGTACTTTGTGATGTTATAAATAGCCACATAATGGCTGTGGAGACATGGGATAGCATTATAAGTGGTGATTTATGTCAAAAATATCCGTTTTACATCGACCTATTGCGTACTCATGACTTCCATGGAAAAATTCCAAAATACCGAGTGCATAAGTACAAAAAATCTTGGCTGATTTTTTAAATAAAATAACGGCTTTTTAAAAACAACAACAACATTTTTTTAAATAAAAGGGTTAAAAAACATCGGCCATCCCTAGCGGCCATGCTTAAAAAACAAAAATAACGGCAAGCGCATGGGAAGATCGTTCTGCGACACGTGAAGCCGAAATCTGAGTTGACACAGACGACACACAAGTGTCAGTCAACTAGCGTGCGGGCCGCCAATACCCAGCCCAACCGGATTTCACATTTTCTCACCGCTCTCCACTCTGCCAATCGCAGCGTGGGTGCACGCGAGCTCGCTGCCGCTTGTGTCCGAGTTCACGCACGACTCCGCTCCCAAGTTGTTCGGCGGTGACATCAAAACTCATTGTTTGTTGTTTTTGAGCAAGGAAAAGGGCGGAGACAAGAACGAGAAGATGATGAAGGAGTTCACGAAGAGTGCGGAGAAATTCAGATATAAGGTGATTTTTTGTTTTTAATGTTTTAGTGTTAAGGTGATGTTCTTTTTTGGTTTTTACTCTTTGTAATTGCGTCGACATTTGCGCAGGTGCTGTTCATTTGGATCAATTCTGACATCGAGGACAATCAGAGAATCCTGGAATTTATGGGACTCAAAAGCGACGAAGTGCCCACTATTCGGTTTGATTATTTTATTTGTGTCTGTGTTTGAGATGCGAATCCATTGAGGATGAAATTTTCAGTCTGATCAAACTGCCTGACGATGGCGAAATTATCAAATATAAGCCAGATTTTGACGAGATCACCACCAAGGCAGTCAACGAGTTCCTGCAGAAATTCATGGATGGAAAACTTAAGGTTTGTTCGACACTGCGGTACCGATAGTACTTGCGCATAATGTTCATATTTTGTTACATTTCGAATGCACATTTTTGACATTTATCGGTCCATTTATTCAACACAACAAACACAAAATGAATAAATTCACAGCCTCACCTGATGTCCGAGGAGATTCCGGACGATTGGGACACGAAGCCCGTGAAGGTTTTGGTTGGCAAGAACTTCGACAAGGTCGTCAATGACAAATCCAAGAACGTGCTTGTCGAATTCTGTTAGTTCGTGCTGTGCTTTGGTGTTATCTTATCTATCTTACCTTAATACTATGCCCTATCCGCACCATGGCAAGTGATCAATTTCAGACAATTTTGCAAATTCTATGTCAAGTGAGAAACGTCACAATTTTCTTGTCAATCTAGGGTTCACGCGCAACGTGCTTTTCGTGTCCGAGACAAAAACTGGGAAACTGGGAAGACAAAATACACCTTCCCATGGGACCGGGAAATACTGATTAAGTTGTCAAAATAACTTTTTGGTGCGTGCAAGCGCGTAATTTTACATACACATTACCGTTGGTGGATGTTTTCATTGGTTTTGAAGTATTTTAAATGTAAAAGTTCCCATCGTTTCGAGATTAAGTATTTGTGATAGCAACGGTACTGATTATTGCACTGTGGCTGTCTCAGACGCTCCGTGGTGCGGCCATTGCAAGCAGCTGGCGCCCACGTGGGACAAGCTGGCCGAGAAGTTCGCCGGGCACAAGGACATCGTCATCGCCAAGATCGACTCCACCGCGAACGAGATCGAGGGCGTCAAGGTGCAGGGCTTCCCCACCATCAAGTACTTCCCCAAGTCCGGCGCCCCGGTCGACTACGACGGAGAGAGGACTCTCGAAGGATTCGTCAAGTTCCTGGAGTCAGACGGCAAGGATGGCGCAAAGAAACCGGTCAGTGGGCAATCAAAAATAACTGTTGCTTTGAATGATATTACCTTGGCAGCAATTTACCATTATGGAGCCTGTGCCGGTAGTCATTTAAACCCGCTAGTCATCTAGACCCGCTACTTATCTATCCCATCAGTCATCTATGCCCCTTAAATGGGGGTGTAGATGAGTAGCGGGTGGGAGGATTAGCACAGCACCGAAAATTAGTAGCAGCAGGTTGATATGAGGACAGCGCGCGCAGCAAACACAGGCTGCAAAACAGCGTGTAAATTTGCATTTGTGTTTGCCCACCATGCTGAGTTATAGAATTTTTCAAGATGAGTTCCGCTACCTCATGACAAAAATGTGCTGTCTCCAAGGCAGAAACTATCATCTCCGATGCCTCACCACACATGAAATTTTGAGTTATGCAATTAAATGTTTTTTTTGCATGTGTAAACAGAACACAAAAAATATTTTCTTCAAAAGTTTCTTGAAAAACATTTCTTCAAAAGTTACTATACCTTAGAATAAGTGCAGCGGGTCTAAATGGATGAGTAGCGTATCTAAATAGATGAGTATCGGGTCTAGATGACTAGTGGGTTTAGATGACTATTTGGCCTAAACCATATTTACCGCACCATAATTTCACGAAAAAACGAAAATGATTTGAAAACGTACCGCACCGTTTACTGAAAATTAAGGTTTACGGTACCGTAGTGGTTTACCGCAAGTTCAAAAATTACCATACCGTTTGCTACTCTGGTGTCCGACGCGGCGGCTTTGATGCATTGCTGCCATCTTACGCAAAAAAATCATCCCAAATAGAATACTTAAAAATATTTGTGAAAATTTTTCTATCGCAGGACGACGATGAGAAAGAGGAGAAGCACGATAAAAAAGAGGAACTTTAGAAGTGCATTCAATTTAGTGCTGATTTGCCGTTGTTACGCTTGTTGCGTCCGGAGTAGCGCACCACCACGATAACTGCCGTTTAGAAATGTAATGTAAAAGTTGCAGTTTCAAGAGACGTTCAAAAAAAACGCAGCAAATTATTAGGGGTGCTACTGGGATAAATCAAGTAACTTGAATGGTGCATTTCTATTTATTTCTATTTGAAAATAAATCTGAATGTTGTTGCCCTATTTTTGCTTTAGGATTTCTTAGGTTTTTGTTGTTGTTGGGGCAGCGCTCGTGTTTCATTCTGCATCATGGATGTTCCATTCTTTCATTGTTTATCACGTATGCTGTAATTGATATTATTCTGTTAACTTTGTATTTTCAGAAGTTCTGGGTGATTTTTATGAGGGCAAACGTTTTTACTTTTCGCCTGAATGCTTCATCGATAAAATCGGGTCACTTCTTCACTGGTGTGGGAGCAGCGTAATCTTTTTCAAGCCAAATATTCATTTAAGTATTCCAATTTAAGTATTTGAATAACCATGCCTAAAATTAAATGGTATTTTTCTTTCCAGTTTTTTTTCTCTGTTGTTTGGTTTGATCTGATTTTAGTGTTTTCGTATACACTCAAAAATACATACCGTAATTCGTCTGAAAACGCACATGGCACATTATCTTTTCTTTGGAACTAAATATTTAAATTGGGCACTTTGCCAAGTCGTTAATAAGAACTTTGATCTTCGTTATTTGACGTTTGCGAAAAGTTGTTGTAAAACAAAATTGTTTGATGAAATACGGTATGTTTATTTATTTATTTACTTACATCAGTACTGTTGGGCCGATTGTGGCATATCGCTGGCAAACATATAGCTATAAATCTATGAATCTGTGTTTTTCGATCATTTTTAATGGCGCGTAGAGAATGACAGCATGTTGATGCTATGTTGAACCTCAAACAAAGTACTCTCTGAATGAGGCTAAATGCCTTTGCTGCTTTATGGCATCACCTGGAAAATTTATGTCATGGTCAAATTGATGGCCATGTCCTCATGCGTGCTACTTCATTGAGATCATGTTCGTTTCACACTACTATTCCTAATATTGCCAGACGTACTTAGCAGTACCGTGTAAGCTTATATACACAACAAAAATATTTTTGAGTGATGATCACCATCATTGTTGCATTTTGTTGGAACTTGTGATCAAATCCGTGTTTCGCGTTTCATGTTATGCCTTCATGAATGAAATAAACTGAGTGAGATCAGCTCATTTGTTTTCCTTTTTATGCTGCAAGTCCTCGAATAAGTCCTCAGGGTACCTAGGTAGTTATTTTTCTTTGAATATTTTTAGTAGGGAGTTATTTAATTGAAGATTAAGGCCCCTTTCACACTGCACTTGTGTGACGACAATAGATCTTACTCGTCACAGACCGTTTTGTGATGACAAATGTTTTTTAGCAGATTTTCATGAGTGTGACGACTGGTCGGCCTCGTTATTGACAACAAGTAGCGACCCTTGTTTAACCATGCTCATTGTGACGACTAGATCAAATATTTTACTTGTCGTCACACTCGCGCAATGTGACGACCACTTTTTGAAAATTGTCGGCGCACCTGTCGGGCTCCGACAGTGGCAAATTTTTTTATAAACATGTATAACTCTTGAGCAACACACACGATTCATCTGAAATTTGACATGCATATATACCTAGGTGGTATGTATACTTTACCACATTCACTTATGAATATGGAACTTTTCACCCGACTTATGGAACTTTTTCAAGTGTTGTCGGAGTCGTCACAAAAATGCAGTGTGAACGCTGTCTAAATTTTTCGACAGGATTTCCAAGAAGATTTGCATCAACTAATCGTGGAAATAATGGGTTACTTTAACCAATTTTTTGATTATTAAGTATTTTGAATTCATCTAAAATTCATTATCATCAACATCGCCTATCCCAGAGCGCGGAGTTACTCGTGCGGGGAGTTATTCAAGGGGACTTATCGAGGCTTTGCGGTACACAAATAGCTTTGGTTCTGTTCTAAAATGCACAACCTAACATATTTATCTGCTTGGGTCAGGGTGTCTTCTCATCTGGGTGCCAAATCGGGGCGGGCCTAAATAACATGTAAACCGCTTGGCATCTGGACCCGGATAGGATGGATTTCTCCCCGCTTGGCATCTAGACCCGCATAGCATCCATCCAGTGCCAGTCTAGTGCGGGTAGCGTCCATCCAGTGCCAGTGCGGGTCTAGATGCCAAGCGGGGAGAAATCCATGCTATCCGGGTCCAGATGCCAAGCGGGTTTAGATGCTGAAAGGCACAAACCCCTCAAAATCCACTAAGTTCTGTGACGGCTGATTTGAAATGTGTCGCTGAGTAAATAAAATGTTTTGGAATAAAATAAAATGGACCAGTTATGTGAAGGATTGCTCCTTGTAAAAGTCCGTTCTATTGGATCTGAAATTTTAACACAAGTGTTTATGGGGTTTATTATGAAGATTACGAAAGCATTAAGTCGTAGAAACAAACTCAAAATGGTTTGTCGGTTGAATTCATTTCTGTAAGACTGGTTGAGCTTGTTGTCCTTTATCCACCAGGGGCAGTCTCAAGCCCTGTAAAGTGTAAGTGTCAAATGTAAAGTGAAATGCAAAGTCGAATGTCAATTGTCATGCAAAGTGTCAAATGTAAAGTTAAGTGTCAAATGTAAAGTCAGATGCAAACTCACATGTCAATTGTCATACAAAGTGTTAAATGTCAAGTAAAGTGTCAATTGTGTCTCAAAATTGTTGTTGTTTTTTGTATCCAAAACACCCTTATAACACACCCTTATAATTTTATTTAAGCGCTATTCCATGCCCAAATTAACATGAAACACTTCAATGTTTGACAAAAGGCGATATATGTGATGAGTTGACATAAAAATATAGGTCTACTCGGCAGGCACGATACTCTACAAACAGAAAGGACTTATGTCTTCGGCTGGCAGCTGGCCACCCGAAAACTTACGAAAGACGTGATGACGACGAAGTGATTACGTCATGAAGACGACGTGATGGCGAGAGATGATGATGGCGATGAAAATGATGACGTCATGATGGAGTGTTTCCTCCGGGAAAATGCACCGCGTAATGTCATCCGAGTACTTATATCTTAAAATCTAGCTTTAAAAACTATAAGAATAGAACATAAAAATTACCACTTATATTTTTACTACTTTCAACCTATTTCTGGCTGTTTTACACTATCACTGAGTGGAAGTCGTAGGAGTTTTGTGTCTGTCAACTTGAATGCACCATTATTTGCTCAATAAACTATCAAATGAATGCTTTTGTGCAGCTTCAACTAGTTTTCACACAAAACTTCAAAATGAGCTTTGAACGTGTTTGAGTTTTCCACAATGAGTCGTTTTAAATCTCGTCAACTGTAGCTGACAGCCACATCATTGTAGAAAGCTTAAATGCGTTCTAAGCTGATTTGTGAGTTTGAAATTTCATGTGAAAACTAGTGTGCACATGCACTATCTTACTTACCTGGCGGTCTACGGCGGCGAGATCCCGGCCGTAAAGTAAACCCGGCCATAAAGTAGACCCAGTTGTAAAGTACGCCTACCCGGCTGTAATGTAAACCCAGCCGTAAAGTAGGGGGTGCTACTTTACGGCCAGGCAACATTACGGCCGGGTTTACTTTACGGCCACGTTTACTTCACGGCTGGGCTGGGGATAAGTTGTGAGCCGCGTGCTGGTTCCGTGTGAGGGAACTGGCGCGCGGTGCGGCAATTGACTTTTGCTTTTGTCTAGCCAGGTACCTCGGTATTGGTGCCCAACGCTGGTGATTGTTGTCACACATTGTTGTGCAACAACAATGACTATCGTTGGGCACCGATACCCCGGTACCCGGGCACCGATAAATACCTGGGATTGTTGTTGCGAATTTGTCAGACGACTTGTTACTTGACTTCTGGAAAAAATGAATTTTTTTTGCATTCATCATAAACATTTACACTTGACAAATATAAATATTTATGATGAAAGCAAATTTTTTTATTTTTTTCCAGAAGTCAAGCGACCAGTCACTGGATAAATTCACGACAATAATAACTAGTCTTGGGGACTGTTACCCGGTATTCAATACCCGTGTTCCCTGGTAGTATTAGACATGCTAGGGCATTCCGCAGTGATTCATAGGGTTCAAACAGGATCTCCGATCCCGAAATCTCACAATACCAATCCCGATCCCGGTCCCGAGACCCCAATCCCGATCCTGATCCTGAAAACCCTTTAAGCCAATCCTGATCCCTGATCCCAAAAAGTCAATCCCATTTGAACCCTAGTGATTCATCATGTTTGACAATTTATCCAGTGACTTGTCGCTTGACTTCTGGAAAAAATGAAATTTTTTTTGCATTCATCATCAATATTTACATTTGTCAAGTGTAAATATTTATATTGAATGCAAAATTTTTTTTGATTTTTTTGCCCAGAAGTCAAGTGACAAGTCACTTGACAAATTCGCAACAACAATCCCAGGTATCGGTGCCCGGGTACCCGGGTATCGGTGCCCAACGATAGTCATTGTGGTTGCACAACAATGTGTGACAACAATCACTAGTGTTGGGCACCGATACCCAGGTACCTGGCTAAACAAAAGCAAAAGTCGATTGCCGCACGCGCGCCAGTTGGCTCACACGGAACCGGCGCGCGGCTCACAACTTATCCCCTGCCCAGCCGTAAAGTAAACCCGGCCTTAATGGTGCCCGGCCGTAGCAGCAGCAATGAAGTAGCACCCCCTACTTTACGGCCGGGTTTACATTACAGCGGGTTAGGCGTACTTTACGACTGGGTCTACTTTACGGCAGGGTTTACTTTACGGCCGGTACATCCTCATCTACCGCCACATCAGCCACCGAGACAGGATGACACGGCATGGATTTTAATAAAATACAACTGGGGCCAGTTCGCAAAATGAGAAGTGAGAAGTGAAATGGCAAAGGTGAAGTGAAACGGCGAGTGAATTGGCAAAAGCGAAGTAAAAAAAAGAAAAAGAAATTTCTCTTCGCTTTCGCCATTTCACTTGCCAATTCAAATGCCATTTCACTTCGCCTTTGCGCTTTTACTTCGGCTTTGCCATTTCACTTCTCATGTCATTTTGCTGAACCTGACACCTGGTGGATAAGGAACAACAATATTACCCAGTCTTACAAAAATACTATTTTAAAAACCATGCCGATTATTGCATCGCCACTGTCTCAGACGCTCCGTGGTGCGGCCATTGCAAGCAGCTGGCGCCCACGTGGGACAAGCTGGCCGAGAAGTTCGCCGGGCACAAGGACATCGTGATCGCCAAGATAGACTCCACCGCGAACGAGGTCGAGGGCGTCAAGGTGCAGGGCTTCCCCACCATCAAGTACTTCCCCAAGTCCGGCGCCCCGGTCGACTACGACGGAGAGAGGACTCTCGAAGGATTCGTAGAATCAGGCGGCATGGATAGACTAGTCAGTTTTCGATGTTCTTGTGAGATATCTCTGACGTTTGTAAACGGTTGCAGCGTTGGCGCTGGTTTCCACACCAATTATATAATTTATCAATGTCAACAGGTCTTGCAATTGTTTATATTTGCGGCCAGCGCAGTATAGCTGTGTGTCTGATATCCGTTCATCTTGAGTGCAATTTTCTTGCCCGCCGCGTGCGTCACTTTAAATAGCACAGGACCTGACATGTTATTGTCCTTTAATAGCTCATAGCCGAGCGTTGATTGGTTCTGCTTGACTGCGGGCGCGGGCACCGCCGGCTGATTGGTTACATTGATCCTGGACAACGGTTGCCAGCTTACTGCCCAGTTTTCATGCCGCGCTTTGTGTAGATTTCGCTGCATGTTGACCACCGATCCATTTCTGTATCCCGTTGATTTTTAGCCCATTTTTTTGTGGAAATATTATATTTGGTCAAATTTTAGATCCTGATCTTTACGAAGACTACCACCATAACTACATGACATCTTAATAACAACATTCATTTGACATCAATCCCCTTGTAAAGCGAACAGTCTGTACACTGGTTCTCTTGTATCATTTGTTCATTTGGGCGTACTTTGATGCGGTTTTCACGGCCATTTCCGCGCTCGCAGCTGCCTCGAAGCCAATTAGCTGACAATCGTTGCGTGTGCTAATTTATTTATCGTTTTGATTGCGTAACTGATTGCGCTATCGTCACTTTCCTGGATAGAGTTTGTTTTTACGTGGATAAAACCGAATCTCCCCAATTCACGCTTCGATGAACTATTATTTTTGATGTTAACCAAACTGATAATCCGAATGTTGAAATTGATATGAATGGCGTCAATTGTCACATCGGATGTCTGAACAAATGGATCATGGGAGGGAGCGGAGCGAAAATTCCCCGAACGTGACACATTTTCGCAGTCAAGCGGCTTGGCGTGTTCATTTGTCATATAGCGGGGTATAGGACGCACTCGCGTAGACCAATGTGGTGGTTTGAATGGCGGTGCACCGTGGGTTGTCAGAATGCCCATTAGGTGTGACCAGTGGTCGCGCGCTTCCATAACATGTAGGTTTTTATATAAATACACTTGCAGCGGTGGGATATCATATCACCCGGCACTTCTGGTGCCAATTCCAGACCCTGTAAAATGCCCTGTAAAATGTCAAATGTCATGCAAAGTGTCAAAAGTCATGTAAAATGCCCTGCAAAATGGCAACCGAATTGCAATTTTGCACGGCATTTTACATGACTTTTGACACTTTGCATGACATTTTACAGGGTCTGGGACTGCGCCCTGGAATTTTGGCTAGATTCACCCCACCATGCAGCTTTTCGCTTTGTCAGGAAGATTTGTCAGGGTACTACTGAAAGTTTTTCCGTGTTTTCACTGTTTTGGTGTTGTCACAGCTATGTCGCATGAATATTTCCATCACATGGCCCAGTTACATTCGGATTCGCGTGGCACTTTGGCGCGCTTTTCCGCCCGCGCGTTCACGGCGCCGGATGCGGCGTCAATTAGCCGCGGCGCGGTCCAAATTGAATTGTCCCGGCGGCTGCAAATTGCGAATTCATTTGCCGCTCCACGGCGCCGATTTGTCAATCAATCCACCCCCCCCCCCCCCCCGGTTTTGCGCACGCGAAAGTTCTACCCGTCATACGGTAGCCTGCTCGCTCCTTCTCAGTTTTGAGCTCGCCAGTTTGAAGTGAGTTCACTTGAGTTCAGTTCAGTCCAGCTGGCTGTTTAGCGAAAGTTTTAAGCGCGCCTAAATAGTCGCATTTATATTCATTCGCGCCTGGAAACTGTGTACAATCGCGATCCGAAGGGCTTGGTGTTTTCACGCCGAATTTGTGTCGCTCGAACCGGTTGGCGGCGCGCGGCAGCGGCACCACGTTGGGCATCGGCTTGTGCGCGCGGTGAGTGAGTTTGCGTAGTATTTATGTGCGTGCTAGTGAGTGTGACGTGCCGTTGGACCGCCACTAGCTAGTTGACATCGCAAATTTTTGTCAACTGAATGCCAACTAGTGTCAATTAAATAACACAAAAAAACGTTTTTAAAGCATCATACTTAACAGAAACAATGAAATTTAGTGTCACTTTATAAAATTAACAATGCTCTAACACAGGAAAGTTGGAACCACATAATTAACCCAAATTTAGTTGACATGAATTCAGTTGACATCCAGCTAGTGGGGGCTATAGCGGTGCACTGCGCCTGGCGGGTGGTTGGCTTTTCTCGATGGGTCCTGGCTCGGTGGATTTGATCACCGCTTTGGTGAGCGTTCTGGCGTACTCTCTATGTTTGAGTATGGTGTGAGGGGCACAATGGTTTTGGAAAAAATAAGCTGAAATGCTTTTTAGAGGTGGGGGTGTGAATAAGTGTATGCAAACGAATACGAATTCATTGTACAGTTTGCAGGTACTTACTTTACTTTGGTGATAATTTTTGGTGATAATTTGATGGTGAGATTTCGCGGAATATTGGTCAACTAAATGTCAACGGATAACCCCCTCACCCCCCAAATAAAATTCTTTTTTGATCTATCCATCGATCTGGAGGAATTTTGAGCAGAAATTGGGATATAATATCTCAGAAATCACTGCAGATAGTTAGATAGCTGGACAATTTGGGGGATGGGTTCAGGAGATAGTAGTCAAAAAAATTACCTCTGGAATAGATAGATTCGATAAAAAGCTGGGGAACTCGATGGGGTTTTATGTAGCTTTTCTAAGGTATACAAGACAGAATGGGGGAATATTGCTAAAACAGGTTAGGTTAAAAAAATTAAAAGATGGGTTAAAATAGCTGAATATAGGTATTCAACCATAGGTATATGTAATTATATAAAGCCCAAAATAGCGACATTGAACCTAAAAATTAGCAAAATGAGTAAAAATTAATAATTTTGAGTCAAAATTGGAGGGAAAATCGCTCAAAATTTGCTCAACATATCGTATATCCTTGAATAAGGCCCCAGGTGGGTTATTTTATCGTCAGAAGTTTTTGACGGGGGAGTTATTCGAGGTGGGAGTACTTTTGTTCTCGGAAAACTTGGATTTAATTCATTATATGAATGCATCCCTCCAACTCATGTAATCCAGGTATTTAAGTGTTCAACAACAACAAAAAGGTGTGTATACACTATGTTATGTTATGTTATGTTATGTATCTGCTGTTGTCGTTGCTGTAAACTAACATTCTTTTGTCTTTTTGTTCACATACTGCACTGCATTTTCACCCAGAGGGAGGAGTTATTTAAGAGGGGATAGTTATTCTAGGGGAGTTATTTTTTCCTCACCTGGCTAACAGGGGGAGTTATTCAAAGGGGATTATTCGAGCGGGTCTTATGGGAGGATATAAGGTAGATAGATAGCTGAGTAATTTGGGAGTGATCAGGGGGGGATTGGGGATAGTAGCCAAAAATAGCCTCGGGATACATAGATAACTGAGCGGGCCTCTGGGATAGATAGATAGCTGGCCGATTTTGGGAGGGTTGTCTCTCCCCCCTCAACCCCCCCCCCCCCTTGGAGACCCTTTGGACAATAAATATTAAGGACTAGCAGGATTCTCCTCCGACCTCCGGTCCCGTTTTGCAGTTTTCTGCACTTTCATCGTAAGACTGCACAAGACGCCAAACCGGCTGCAAAAAACAAGGCAAGCGTCAGGGGTCTCCTAGGGGGGGCTGGGGGGCGGGGCTACCCCCCAAATCCGCCAGCTATCTATCTATCCCGGAGGCCGCTCAGCTATCTATCTATCCCGGAGGCAAATTTTTTGGCTATCTATCCCAAATCGGCCAGCTATCTACCTATCTATCTGGAGCGATTTTTGAGAAATTTCGCCTCAATTTTCACTCCAAATCGCTAATTTTCGTACCTTTTTATACTTTGTCACCTTCAAAATCGCGGTTTTCGCCTATACATATGTTCATATACCAGGGGTCTCCAAGATTTTGGCCCTCGCAGGGGCTGGATAGATAGCAAATCGCTCCTCTGGAGGGATAGATAGCTGAAAATTTTTCTGGGGGGCTGGGGGGGGCTGGCGGGGGCACAATATATAGGCTTTTTCAAGGTTAAGAAGGCAGAAAGGGGAAAAAATCGCTAATAATCAGTTAAAAGTAGCCAACAGTAGCTTTAAAATGGCTCAAAATAGGTATATTACCATGTATATAGCCGGAAAGCACGATTTTGAAGGTGAAAAACCATAAAAAGGTGCGAAAATTAGTGATTTTGAGCAAAAATTGGGGCAAAATTTCTCAAAAACCACTCCAGATAGATAGATAGCTGAGCGATTTGGGGGGGGTGGGTCTTTTGGGGTAGTAGCCAAAAATTTTGCCTCGGGATAGATAGATAACTGAGCGGCCTCCGGGATAGATAGATAGCTGACCGATTTGGGGGGGCAGCCCCCCCCCTAGGAGACCCCTGTCATATACCTATTCTAGGCATTTTTTGCCTGTTTAGGTACTTTTAACCTGTTTTTAGCGATTTTTCGCTATTCTGGGTTCTATGCATATAAAAACCCTATATATTTTGCCCCCGCGAGCCCCCCCCAAGCCCCCCCAGAAAAATTTTCAGCTATCTATCCGGGGAATGGCGGATTCCCCATAACCGCATATTGCACATTTGTAATAAACCTCCCATAAGTGCCGCACATTCCACAAATTAATAAGTTGCACATGGGGACATAATATTCCCCACGGCGGGCAAAGATTCAACGCCAATATGGGTATTTATTTGCCATAACACAAAGTATGCACAGCCTTCATGTGCAATCTTCTGTGTCCATGTTCAATTTGTGCAGATGTGAAGGGTCCAAATTCACAGTATTTACAATTATGCAAGTTAATGCAAAAACACAGCTGCCCTTCATTGCATAATCGTGTCAAGTATACAGATTATCCACATATTTATGGCCATTGGCACTATCTGTCACTGTTGTATTTGGGGTTGATTAAAATCTATGAATTTAGCTGGCTGATTAAAATCTATGAATTTAGCTGGCTGATTATTAAGCCAATATCGAAAATTGATTTGCTTGAATGAAACTGTCTCACTTTTCTTCAAAATTATCTGAAGGGAATTTAAATAGATCACTACAATCTATTCCAAATGATAACCAGTAATAGCCATTTTCAGCAAATATATGGCCCTAGACATACTTTTTAGTTGACAACTGAAAATTTCAATGCTGACAAATCTTTTTTTAATACATTTCAGTTTGCATGAATAAATAAGTTGATGAAGATTAAATCTCTAATATTGACTAATACTGTTCACATAGATTTAAAACTATTCACTATGGTTAACTCAAATGTATTCAAAATAGATTTATCAGTTTTGGAAATTTCAGTTATCAACTAGTGTGTGCCAACAGTATATACAATAATGCAAGTTAATGCAAAAACACAGCTGCCCTTTATTGCATAATAGTGTTAAGTATACAGATTATCCACATATTTATGACCATTGGCACTTTCTTAGGGTTGATTAAAAATACAATTTTTAAGCTGGCTGATTTGTTTGCCATTATTGAAAATAGATTTTTTTATTGCTTGAGTCAAACTCAGTCTCATTTTTCAATGAATAAGTTGATGCAAATAAAAATCTAATATTGAGTAATACTGTTGACAGAGATTAAAAATCAGTCAGTATGGTAAACTCAAATGTGTTCAAAACAGATTTATAAGTTTGGGAAATTTCAGTTGTCAACTAGTGTGTGTAGGCACAATCACATACATTCACTTACACCTGTTTGCACATTCAGCTCAATACTCACTAATCCCTTTGATTTCACTGCTGCATACTTTGCATTATGGGGAATTTACTGGTGCCATGTGCAATTTTTGCACTTGAGACTCGCCATATATGTGCAATCTTTGTTCTGCCATGTGCAACTGACGGCGCTCATGTGCAATGTTAGGTTTGTGCAATACAATAGAAAAATTGTGCAACGTATTTGCATGTGGAATACGCCGTATGGGAAATGCGTATGGTCTCATCTATCCCTCCGGAGGAGCGATTGCCTATTTATCTATCCAGCCCCCCGCGAGGGCCAAAATCTTGGATACCCCTGGCAAGCGTGCTGGCAAAATAGCGGCCGCTACGTAAGACTTCAGTCACAGTTCTTTATTTATTCATTTTATACACTTTTTACGGACATCAATTTTGGATATAAAGGCACCCTGTAGTTGAGTAATTGGCCTTGTATCCCTTAACGCCTGCCCCGTGTTCTCTATTCGCGATACTACCTTCCCTAATTATGGGGTATATGATAAATACGTGAAAGTAGAACCTAATATTTATATTTATCATTCCAGCTTTTCAAGGGTTTTTCTAGTCCCATTAAGATTTTCTCCATCTGTAACAATTATTTATCGTTGTGTAAAACTTACCTATCCAGACTTATCACGGTGCATCTGAATTGCCAATCTTTTGTCATTCAAAAAGAAACCAGAGTCTTTCAAGGCTGAATTTCAACGATTTTACCGTTAAAATCGGCGTGAAAACCAAAATAAAATAAGTGCTTATGGGTGATTTGGGATGTTGCGTTCCCCAGAGGTTAACGATGGGAAAATAGCGTTTTTCATTGAAATGGTCGACAACTTTACGATTAATGCATCTAAACGCGTTTAAAACATTATTTAGGTACACGGGTTTTCTTCATTTTCCGATGAACATTTTTTTCAACAGAAGTCTTTATTGGGTTCGTGCAAAGCGAATGCTCTGCGGCACGCAAATTATTTCTTACAAGAGAATATTTCATCGTTTTATCAATCTCCCCATGTCGGCACAGATAGAACTTTTCAAAATCAACAAAAGTATGCTTGCATAATCCAGTCCAGCCACTTTTCTTCATGTCACCGATCAAACTATTTATTCCGATTTCAGTTTCCCTTGATTAACATGATAATCTTCTTGAGATACTGGACCCCCATTGACTTTCATAGAACCAGCGGGGGGGGGGGGGTTCCCCGCGCAGTCAATTTGCATTTTGCACATTTGTTGCTGTGAGATATATGGCTGATTTTCCGGGCCAATTTCTCTGATGCTTCCGGTTTTGTTCTTTCATTGAGGCGCGAACAGATTGCGCGCGAGATTGATGACTGATTGTTAATGCGTGGTGCGCATTTTGGCACTTTGTCAAGGTGGGAAAATATGACACCTTTGGCGAGTGCATTTGTAATTCATTCCTGCACTTCATTCGGGTGGGAGGGGGGGGAATGATTTACTCCGGTGGATCTTGAAACCAGCAAATTTTGCAGAATTCTTAAAAGTACCTTTCTCTTAAAAGTACCAAACTTTTTTTCAAAGTAAACGTAAAAGTAAAGTACCTGTATTAAATTTACTCACTGCCCAACTACAGTAACAAATTTTATCTGAACTAAACGTATAGGTAAGTACTTTTCATCTGGGAAAACGTAAAAGGAAATATTTGTCCGCAATTTTACTCGATAAAATGTAAGAGCACTTTATCACAGGAAAATGTAAAACTAGGTAATTTTTCAATTTTTCTACTCATGAATCTTTAGTCGTTTTTATGCTTCAAAATATAAAATTATTGTTTTTTTCTGAACACTTTCAAACGAATACTTTTCAAAAAGTCGAATCGGTGTCGCCCGGCGACCAAATAAATGCCTGTGATGTGATAAAACGGCGCGTGTAATTCAATCATGCGGAATATTGTCGGCGTTACTTGCCCGCCCACTTTGGTATATACTTACCGGTGCGGAGTGATTCACATCTGACAAAAGACGGTCGCAATTTGCAGATATCTGTCTTTTTTCCGCCACCTTGCGATGGGGGAATATGGATGTAAGGTGAAAAGGTCACTGCGAAATCGTGAAATGTGATCCCGCGATGTGTGGAAAATATCATGCCTGATTAGCTGCCAGCCGTTATGATAAACTGTGGTACATGTGTCCAGGAATTACGGCGAGAGCACCTTTTTTAAAATATTCAGAAACTGATTGCCGTGTAGAAAAAAATTGATGAAAATGTTTTTGTACATTTTTTTCTCGATAATACAGCCCCATCAACCTTCATCGACATATTTAGAACTAAATGATGAAAAACGGCACGTGAAAAGCATCAGCGGGGCAAATGTAAAATCGGGCATGTCCCACTACTTTCAGAACAAACCCAATAGCACCGTCTGGTGAGATTTAACTTGCCTATCTTCCCCCAACCTCTGAGCTCATGAAATAAAATCAGACGCTACTAGATTTTGACCCTACATTATTGCCCGTCTCTCAGTTGATAGTCCATGACGCCAGTCCAAACAAACATCCATTGTCCCATCACAACAATAACACGTGGTGATTACACTTGACTTTTTGGCTCGCCAGCCCAGATTTTACCTTGACAATCGTGCAACGTGCAAAGTTACTACTACACGTGACTGGAACTGATGCACCGGTGGACATGTAGTAATGATGATGGGCTAATTATACGGGGCGCGCTCGTCTACGTGGGTGGGGTATATGAATGCATGTCGCGCACCGCGGCAGCGAATCCGCCCTCTAATTAGGGCGGCGTAGAAAACCTAAAAGTCATTCGTTCCCTTCTATCCACCCCCGTCCCATCAAAATCCACGTGCAATAATTAATTACTGCATAGGTAGTTTGCTCGAAGACACGCTTTGCGTGCAAAGCCGACAAACAAGGCAAAATGCCGCACATAAACTACCTGTTAGTTATGTCGCCGGCGCATTGTCGCTCTGCTCTGCATTGTGCAATAAGCAGATAATCAGCGACCCATTAGCCCACCCGCCCCGCCGCATGTTGCATGCATGTGCTCGGCGGCGCTTTTGACTTCTGCATGTGCAATGCGCGGCGCCGCGCCGCCGCGTGCGCTCGTTTGTCTGTCGGCCCGGATCAAAGTGATTTTTGCACTCGGCCGCGGGCGCGTGAAGCTACTTGTGAAGGCACTTGAGCAGATTTCGACCCCCGAACACGCGCGCCATATGCTTCTCGCGTAAATGAGATTGCCTTCAGTTAGCTTACGTTTGTGTTTTGGAATTCCGCTGCGCGTGCGGCTACCGTAGGTCGCCGAATAATATCGCATGTGCATATGTAGTTTAGTACTCAGTTGGTAAGATAGCCAGTGTAATTGTACAAGTATGGACCCTTAGCTTTACAAATGTCTCATTGTGGATTCACCGACGCCCTCGTGTGTGTGCCAGTTGCAGAACAACCGCAATCCCCACTGATCCAGGGCTTATTCCCGCTCATTTCATTCCAAGGCCAGCTATAGACATGCGTGCGGTCGCACACAAAGTAAGTAGGCTCTTAGTAAATGCACTGCGATGCAGATGTCTATAAATGCGTGCATGTCAGTGTCACGTGCACTGCACTGCAACTCAAACAGAGAGTTGGGCTGGACGAATATGGAGAAATGGTTTGAGCATGAAGGTGATAGTTGCGTCGATTCTATTTACATGTATTTGGAAGTGTTGCAACTTCGAGTGTCTTCCTAATTAGATTTAGGTATAATAAATACAGTTTGAACCAAACTGCATCAGAAATGTATTCAGAGTTCGTTGTTTTCTCTACAAAGCGTGGCATTTATCAGATTGCGTGTGCAGGGATGCCTTGCCATGGAATACCTTTGTATTCAGTGAAGGAACCTTCTTTCCGATGGTCCACGCTTAAATGTTTAATAAAATTGGGATGGGCTATCTTAAACGGCCGGAATTTTCCGCTCCATCGAGCAAAGGTGATATACTGTTTCAGATTTGGGGTCGTGACATGCGTTTTGGCGTGTTTCGCCTACAGCAGTTTATTTCCCTCCTCCATTCACCCTAGATGATAAAGAATGCAGAATGAAGAATGCTAAAGTGTTCCCATGCGCAAAGATTGCCAGTCGATCAACCACGCTTGGATGGTTTTAAAGTAAAAGAATGGAATGAGATGGTTTGAAACATGGACGTGTTTTTACAGAATCTCAAACTCATAATCTTTTCTCAGTGTTCACATTTTCTGAAATCCAAATTTCCATCCAAATTTCACGAAACTTTCCTCGGCGAAAACGTTCGCGCGCGGTCAAAACGCGCACAAACTCCGCCCACTTATCGTCAATTGGTCGGCGCGCCGGGCGCACGCACAAACTCGACAATACAATATACGGGCGGGCCACGAGCGACACAGTCGGCGGCGGGGTTCGTGCCGCCCGGCGCAGTCGACTTCCGGTCGCCGTGTCGACCGCTGCACTGTTTCTGCTTAATGCACGCCGCCTTAGTTGTCGCCGTTGCGGCAGTCTCTCAGCGGCCGCGCCGGTTCCAAGCGGCCCGGCCCCCGATGCGCGTGCTCATTTCGCCGTGTGATCCGATTGGCTTTATGCTACAGTGCGCCCGCTCAAAAGGTCGCCCATGGTGGCGGCCGGCCGCCTGGCCAAGTACAGCCTTCCAAGCCGGTGGAGCTTTCAAGCAAGCCTTCTATAGGGTGTCTCACTTGTTCTGCTACTATTTTTGTTTGTCGATTTGAGTCTATTTACATCCTGGTTCCATCTATTTGTATGTTTGTGTGTGTGTTTGCATTGGCCTAAGCATTTGTCAGTGCGCTGCACAAATAGGTCGCACTTGCGCTTGAACACCGCGTGCACGCGCCGCCGCAGCGACTTGAACATTTCAGCTAGCGCAACTTGGAGCGAGCTCCGGCCCGGCCGGCCTTAGTTAGCTTATTCCCAATTTGCTGTAATTCAGCCGCGGTTGCGTCTGGTCGCATGGCGAGCCTGATCCGATCAGCGCACGCACCGTTGACAGTCGGGGCCACTGTGTACGCAAAGAATGGGCCCTGCCCGTTGTAGCGCGCCGCGCGGGGATGTATACCCGTTGCGTACTCTTCGCCTGACCATCGGAGCGCGAATTTAAATCAAGTGTAAGTGATTGTGATTAGGTTTTATTAAAATTATCCTCTCTGGCGTGTTTGTGGGCCGCCGCCGCCGCGCCGCCTAGGAGCCCTCCCAGTTGTTGTCTATGAAATGGACTCGTCGACGGGAGGAAGTAGCCGCGAAGCACCGGCACTCTGCGGATCTGATTTACTCGGATCCCCTCCCCTTTGGATGGGCGGACGTCCGCATTCCACTGTCCAACGTGTTACAGTGCGCGGTGCACTGCGCACTGTTTTCAATGAGAAAAATGTGGCGGCTAGCTAAATTATTTCCTGGAACTCTAATTCTAAGCACTCGGACACGATGGTGGCACGAGATCGCACCTGCGAACTGCACGCCGCTACGATGGTATGGTTTGGTTTAGAGTAAAAACGCTTTTTTTAAATCTCACACCTTTTCGACATCGCATTATATAGCGACGCAATGTTACGTGCGCCGCGAGGGGCGTTTTCTCCTCTCGCTTTGCCGCGCTAAAGGTTCTCGCATGCTTGATCGATTCCAATGCTCATCCATGTGCACCCTGTTGAACGGCGGCCGGATTTGATTTCACGCTTCGCAAGCTACCAGCCCTCATGCATCATAAGTTTGCGCCGCGCCGCCCATGTACGTGTGCATGTATTGGCTGGCCTTTGAGGTTCAGTTTAGAGACAAAGTCCGCTACGAAGAGAGAGTTTTGGTGGATTTTTGTACTTGGAAGTTTCGGTTGGCGCCCGGCGACAGTTTTGCTCGTTTATGGAGCTCTATGCACTGCGCCGTCGCTTCAGCTGTGTCACAGTAACACCTGTGAACGAGCGGCAATTCCGCAGCCGATCCACCGCAAACCCGGTCGCGAGGCATTTTTTGGTGATGGATCTAGTCGCTCCGACTGCCGCCACTCACGAAATGGTACGTCGCATTCACTACATTTCGAGGTTGCGCGCGCGCGCAATTTTCTGCACGTTTTATGCCGCCGGCCACATTTCTTCGCCGCGACGCAAGAATTCGCGCCGCCAAAAAAACATCTGTGTGGCAATCAAAATGCACATGCTTCTCGTTATGGTCATTGAGGGTCGCGCATGCGATGTGGTCGACCAGATCGTACGTGTGCCGCGGTGGGGGATTATCGTAGGTGGAATTCCCACTTTCTGGGAGTTGACCATTCTTTCATTCGGTTTGAATATTGGTCTATTGGTTGATTTCACTGTGAAATTGTTGATAGGATTTGGTATGAGTGATTGGATTCTTTTGAGACCTGTGCCTCCACGTTGGTTCCCTTAAAATGGTGCTTTGGATTCAGCCAGTCAGTGGACTAGCACTTTTACATTTTAAATTGAGGACAATTTGACTTTCTAAAATTTAATTAGTTAGTTTGATGAAACCTAAATCAAAGTAAACATTTTTCATTTGGAGTCATGAAGACACTACAAAGGTTTGAGTTTAAAGCACCTTTTTATTTGATACATGAGAATTATTTGTGTATTTTTCTGAATCGTAGTGTTAAATTTTGCCAACTGAAAATGTAATTGTGTGAAATTAGTATGTATTTTATGTTTTGTTAAGCCGCGATCGTTCAGGGAAACGTCCAGACATCATGCAATCACGTTTACATAAATACATACATTGACGAGATAAAAACTTTACTACTGTTCACTTGCTGCGACAGTCGTATTTACAAGACACTTTTTTCCGCTCAACTTAAAAACGTGTAGTCGATACACCGTCGAAACATGTTTGAAGACATGATGTACCAATTTTCCAAGCGTAATATCAGTTGACGGCACATCCACCGTCAGCTCATTCTTATTTTACCCCTGTATCCTTTCAACCATCGAATATCCCCCCCCCATCCGCAGGACTGTCGCGTCAGCTTTCACAGCACCTGCACATCGCACACGTTCACCAGTGGTATCGCTGAAATACCCTCGAGTACCCACGGATACCCAGCACTCTGCCATAGCGACCGATACCCGATACTTTCGGGATACGGGCCGACACGCTGGCGGCCGACTTGCATCAGAATTTGGTGGCTATGGGCGGCCAGCCGACGCACAAGATCGACATGCCGCACAAAGGTGGGTTTTGGGGTAGATTGTTGTTGTTTTAGTTGTGTAGGAGAGTGGCAGCGTATCGGGTTAGCATGTTCTAATGTGCGGATAGTGTCTAAATATATATTTCACATTTGTCTGCGCTCTATATTTATTCAACTAGTCCACTGTCGCACTTTATGCGAAGGTAAACTTTGTTCGAGTTTCCAATCACTCCGCGTTATGCAATGGAAACATCCGTCAAATTTTCGCGTGGCGTTCTCTGTCCACACAAATCGAATTGCGTTTTTTTCCGCAATACTCACCAGCAAACAAAATGAGTACCATGCAAATTTTTTTGTTAACTTGTTCACTTCGCCGTCGAGAGGCGGGGTGCCGATTAAAAATTTGATTGGCAAATTCAATTAGTCGTCCCGGCCCGCACTCAACTGGAGGGAAACTGTTTCCGTCACTTAAAGGGGCTTTTTCAGTAGTTTGTAAAAAATATACACGTGCGTCTCTTGCATTTATCTCTGGTCTACTTTCATTGTATTGCTTGCATTTGATATGTAGAACGAGTGAGCTAGGTGGGAAGATGTCTAGCGGCACACGCGGATGCGGTGATGTTAAGTTTGCGCTCTGACACTTTAGACTAGCTTGCAAATTAGGCAACTTGCAAACAAGCTTGCTCATTAGAACGGAAAAGCTCTAGGCAACAGTTTGGAGTGGTGCGACTTGGTGCCTGGCGCTGTGCCAATATTGTGCATGGCGATTTTGGCAGTCATGGGCGGCGACTGTACGCAGCTCACAAATTTTTTTAAATATTTTTACATCAAGTTCGCTTCACCCGCGAGAGCTGTTTCACCATGCCTTTAATGTACCAACAAGTCAAATTTCCCTTCTCATCGATAATTTCGCGTATGATGTTTGCCATTTCGCTCAGGCTTGAGTAAGTTTTTGACTGCCGTATAAGATGTTGTAGGCGTGGAATTTTTCAAACTGCCTGACTTGTGTAAAAAAAATTGATTCACAGATTTAGAAGACACCACGATTTCTTCCATGTCACCATTCAACTTTAGTGGTGATTTCCTCAATTTATCACTGCCAAAATAATTCGAAAAATATGAAACTTTTTTCATCAATTCGCCGCAACCAGGCGGTGCCACCTAATAACCGTGTAAGGCGGACGATAATCACGCGATAGTTGATTACTTGTTTTGCACCATCCATCTTCCATTAATGACGGGCACGAAGGCCACAGTCTAATGCACATGGCGATGACCAATTTGTACATGTCTAACTATGATCTCGACCATGATCAGCACGTTGGAAATCGTCGCGAAAATGGAAAAATGACTAATGATATGTTGCGTTTTGGGTTGTTATTGCTGGGGAATTTATTAAACTGGGTCGACTAATTTTTTTGTCAATGGTCGTGACAATTTCCTCGAATGGCGGCAATAAACATTAGCTGAATCGCGCCGCATTTTCAATTGCGGCAGAATGTCCATCATTTTGAAGATGTCATTCAAATCCATGTGCATTTTTATTGCCCCATTCGAGCATCGTCTTGGCCGCCCGTATGATGTTCGCATTTTCGTTCGGAATTCACATGAACGTAATGTCAAGAATTCCATTCTACACGATTGCCTTGGTTAACCAGCAATTCGTGGTTTTTCGGCTAAATTCAGTGAAAATATTCCGTGTTTTCCCGGTGATTTTTTGGTATTTTTAACGCTGGAACAAGTGCTTTGGTTTAATGGTTGGTATAATCTATAGGCGACCGTCGCCAGAAAACTATTAAAACTGTGGTGTAAACTGTCTGGGCCGCGTGACGACGTTCCCGTGAAAAAAAGTTACAGCAGTGCCAAAACGAGACTTCTGAGTTCGAAGCACCAATTGTTCATTCTGCAGTGATGTAGCAGACGCTGTTTTCGTTTCTAAAAACGTTATTTTCCAAGTTCATTCATTTAGGATGAAGTCATTTTGATAAGTTAATGTGTGGCTGCATTTGCGAGACAACTAATTTGTCTTACAAATGAACCACTTCTTTCCCCCCACACATCACTGTCAAGTGTTTGTGTAGCATAGTTTTTTCCAGCACCAGCATTTAAACCGTTATAAAACCAGGACATAACTGTGAACTGCACATTTGATGCTATGGTCTTTAGCCAGGGGTAGGAAAGGGGGTAGTTGGAGGGGGTACCCCACAGATCGCCCAGCTATCTATCTATCCCAGAGGGCTCTCAGCTATCTATCGGTACCGGAGGCAAAATTTTGGGTTACTATCCCTTAAACCCCCCCCCCAAATCGGCCAGCTATCTACCTATCTGGATCAATTTTTCCAAAACTATACCCAAATTTTTGCTCAAAATCACTATCTTTTATACCTTTTTATAAAGTTTCACCTCCAAAATCACTAGTTCATGTTCCTTATTGTCTATTTTCAGCTATTTTTAGTACTATATGTTCTGATATACCCAGGGGTCCCAAATGGGGGGGGGGGTTGGGGGGTAACTGCCCAGCTATCTATCTATCCCAGAGGCTGCTCAGCTATCTATTTATTCCAGAGGCAAAATTTTGGGCTACTCCCCCCTAAACCCCCCCCCCCTAAACCCCCCCTCCTAATCGCCCAGCTATCTACCTATCTGGAGCGATTTTTCAGAAACTATACCCCAATTTTCACTCAAAATTGCTTTTTTCATACCTATATATAGATTTTCACCTCCAAAATCACTAGTTCATGCATCTAACTGCCTATTTTCACCTATTTTAAGTACTATATGCTCTTGTATACCCATTTTGAGCTATTTTAACCCTACTTTTAGCGATTTTTCTCCCTTTTCTTCCTTCTATGCCCCGAAAAAGCCCATATATTGAACCACCACAACCCCCTCCCAAACCCGCCCAGAAAATTTTTCAGCTATCTATCCCTCCAGAGGAGCGATTTGCTATCTATCCGGAGGATCAAAATTCAAGATACAACTGCATATACCTATTTTGAGCCATTTTACGCCTACTTTTAGCGATTTTTCTAATTTTTCTTCCTTCTACACCCTGAAAAGCCTGTACATCGAACCCCAGAAACTTCGCGCCCCTATACCCCCAAAATTTTTTTACAGCTATCTATCTATCTCAAAAGCTGCTCAGCTATGTATCCAACCCCTCAGAGGGCCGAAAACTAGAATACGCCTTTCTTTAGCTGTCTTCAATGATGCCAAGATTGAAATTATTACTTTGCTTGTAAGGCATTGGTCAATTCATGCAAAACAGTCCTGACTTTTCCCGAGGCCAATTTTCAATACTCCATTCAATGTCCAAAATCAGCACAAAAGTGTCCAAGTGCGACTAACTCAATCGGCGTGCTACCGTAATATCTGGCGCACGCGCGTCCACTTGGTGCAGCAATTCAGCAGCACCGCCGTGTGTCCGTTGTAACCCTGGTAACGGTGTATATAATCACTATTGTTCCCCTGTATTTTTGCCTTCCAATGCGCTGCGTGTGCACGTTGGACGGCGTTATTTCACGCATCAGCGGTTGTGATCAAGCTTGCTTTTCACTGAGTGAGTGCCTGGATGTGCGCACGTGGATTATATGATGTGTGTACATACATTTGAATGTGGCGACATGCCAAGTGCCTTAAGCTATCGTCGGGGGTTGGTTAATTCGGTGGTGATTCTGTGCTTCATGACTGTACAAAAAGGTGTTTGAAGCCTTCTATGCATTTTATCGGGAATTCGAAAAATCTGTCTTAAGTTGACACTTGTCCATTTGAACACTTCAAGGTGTTCCGGGTTCGCCCGACGAGCAATGGAATGATAACTTTCCCCTATCTGTTTCGACCGTGTCAAAATGCTGGCACACCAATTAGATCTTGTTGGTTACCAACCAGATCGTTTCTTAGCTCACATTCCCGAACAGCCGAAATCGGTCAACCCAAAAAAATGGGGGGGGGGCGTTCGCAATCTAATTTCGTCACTTTTTCGCCATCTGGACACGAACGGGGGGGGGGGGGGGGGTACGCAGCCATGCATAAGTGTCCAATAGGATCGACTACTCGTTCAGCTTGGGGGGCGGGCTGGGGTAGACGCGCAAAAGTGGTCGTCGAATTATGACACGCTACACTGACTGGTTAAATTGTCGGCGCCGGCAGCGCTGTTGTAGGTAAGTGTATATGGGATTGGGGCGATAGAAAATGTATATCCACTTTGCGATATGTGACATTTGCACGCCATTATTATGACGTGTGCGGAGTGTTTGGTCGATGGTTTTTGGGTGCATAGTGATTGGGTTGTTTTCGAGGTATCGGTATTGGTCTGGGGTGGGGACTTTTGTAGTGGCGCGTGATGTGACGAAATGGTGTTTGGAGATGGCTGTAGCTTTCTCTTGGCTGGGGGATTATGTAGTTTTCATGTCCAAGAATCAGTGAATACTTTCACTTTAAAATATCCTGCCATCGATATCAGCATGTTCTGATCACTAATGACGAGTGTTCTTAATCGTGAAGATTTTATCATTGCTACCGTAATTTCAGTTTGCACGCAGTCCGATGAAAATGTCATATACTTTGACCAGAATGTCATTCTGAGCATATATAGGTCGATATTTGCAGTTGTTTATGAAAGCAAACTAAAATTTCCATGTAAATTGAATAACTTTTCCACATTGACCACGTAACATTCTGTCAGAACATTTTATTTAATACATCAGGTACAGTAAACGGTCGCTAGTGTGCATAATTAAATACATACTTAAACGTGTAATACCCGGATACTGGGCTACAATAGAAAGTGGGCATGTGATTCCATGTGAACCACATTCTCATGCAAATATTCACGGCAGATGTGTACGAATGCGCAATGAGCCATTACAGAAACTGACACTTGTCTCCAACTGGGTGGAATTTGTTGATTTTGGCGTGAAAATGCTAATTAGCAGCACTCATTAAGTCATGCTCGATGGTCGTCTTATGACAAGGAGCCTTCTGCTCTATTTCCTGCGATTGAAAAATGGCTGTTTGTGTAAAAATTCTCGTGCTTTCTATCGAAATTTCACTTTCCAAATGGTCACAATGGCTACATTCAACATCCGCCGCTGTTTATCTCGACAGGGCGACACATATTTCCATGGGCGTCAAGTAGCGTCATTAAGAGTCAATCGTTGCCCAGCATGATGTCCAGATGTTTGCGCGCGCGGCCTGCCCTTTGAACGTGCCGACTAGATTTGGACGCTTTTCGCACGTGATTGTAGGCGGTTAGCTGTGAGTGTTGGGAGCGATTATCCCCCCGCTTCAACTGTAGGTGTTATGATGAATTTTGGGATCCGGAAATCACCATTAGTGGGATCACGCACGCAAAAAATTTCAGCACGAAAGAAAATGATACGTAGGTATAGACGTTTTTAAGCTGTGCGACTGCGAGTGTGCTAATTAGCGCGTTTTAGCTTATAATCTTTGTAAGTGCATACATACGGGCGGTGATCTTTGCTCCATGGTGAGCTTGCATTTACGAGAGACATTTTTAATGAAGTGTATGCGGCATAACCTTTAGATTTTGGATTATCTAGGGAACTGTGTCAGTTTCAAAGCGAATTACTGGGTGTCGTGTGGGAATTAGCTGAGTAATTATGTGCACATTGGCTGCTTAGGCGCTTACATCAGTTGATTTCGGGATGCTTTCTTTAAATGGGCCGCAGGCAATGTGGTTTTATTCCTGCGACGCATAAAAACGGGAATGTAAAATTTGGCGAATGGTTTACGAAGTTTTCCCATTGGAATGAAAATATAAATGTGATTCAAATAAGTAAATATTTATATTTACATGTCGAAGAACACGTGAAGCTTGAAAGACAATGAACAATCGTGTTTTCAACTCAACTTAAATACATCGATTATCTACGAAAAACAATGATTATTTAAAAAATAATAATGTGCGTTAAAAAGTATTCGATATATTTATGCATGGAAAAATGTGAATCTCTGTACACGTTAAAACGCTACAACCACAAACAGCCCATTCAAAACTCAACCATGCCACAAAATTCAACCCCCACCCGTGCCAACCACCCCCGCCACCCCCCTAGGCTTTGTGCTGGACTCTGGCGGCACCCCCGCAGGCCACACGGGCGTCAACCAGCTGGGCGGGCAGTTTGTCAACGGGCGCCCGCTGCCCGACGCCACCAGGGCCAAGATCGTCGAATTGGCGCACCAGGGTGCGAGGCCCTGCGACATATCCAGGATATTGCAAGTGTCCAATGGGTGAGTTGTGGGGGGGGCGGCTTTTGGTTCCTATGCTGACTGAACCTTGCCTCTTGTTGCTGAGGTGCAGCCATAGAATGAATTGGGGTGGCATTTTAGGGAGGGGTTATACCAGCTTTTGGGGCAGCCCCCCAAATCGGCCACCTATCTATCTATCCCGGAGGCTACCCAACTATCTTTCAAGGCTACTATCCCCTGAGCCCTCCCCACAAATCGCTCAGATATCTTGTCTATGTGGAGCAGATTTAGGGAGATTTTACCCCAATTTTCACCCAAAACCTCCTATTTGTCCTATATCACCTTAAAATAGCTATTTTTGGCTTTATATTTAGTAATATTTACAAATTTTAACCTATTTCGGCTTTTAAAACCTATTTTTTAAACCTTTTTGTGTTCAATACCTCGAACAAGCCTATACATATTGAGCCCCGTAAGCCCCCCTCCCTCCCCAAGCCCCCCAGCCCCCTCCCCCAAATTTTTTTCACCTATTTATCCAACCCCCGAAAAGGTCAAAATCCTGGAGACCCCTGTTATGTTGTACTTTGGAAGATTTTGATGCCACTCGAGTATGTTTGGGTTTGGGGTAGAGTCTTTGACTAAAAATTTTACTCCTCGAATACCCCCGCAGTCTCAAGATAAGGGGGTGTATAAAAAGGTACTCATTTTACGTGGTCAATCTGAACTCAATAATACGATGGTAATAATGATAATTTCGATGTTGAACGGTTCAAAGCGGCCCAGAAATGGTCGAGTTATTAAGCTTCAAAATCAATCAGTCCGATCGGTCATGTAGAATGAGTAAATTTTAATAGACTTCCGAGACTGGGGGATTATTCAAAGGAAATTTATGGAGCCCCGAGCCCAAACCCAAACATACATGAACAGCATCAAAATCGACCAACGTACAACAGACTGAGGCGACATGAAAGTCTGGTGGACCACCCTAAAGTTCCACTCACAATTAATTTTATTGGTGAAGCCCTTAACGGTCCAGGTATCAATCTAACCATCTTTTAGCAAAAAGTCCAAGATGTATACACACATTCATATGCTCAAATAATGCTAGAACAATGATGGAGCTTGTTTTGTGTATCTAGGAGCAGTTGAAATTCATCACAGCACATCTGATGGTTTGATTGATCAGCTGCCTTTTAATGTTTTACGTACTGGCACCATTTTGTATGAAGATATTGAATTTTTCCAGGTTTACCATTGATTGTGTTTTTGCTTCTTTTATTTAAAAAGTTGAATGACGACTGCTCAAACATTCTCTATATTATACATATTGTTTTTTCCAACCCTCCATGATTTTACTGCTTTTAACTGATTTTAACAAATGAGCAATAAGTCATGCTCTATCTCGTATCAAATGAACACGTCGTTTCTACGTACAACAGCATTTTGATGAGTATACCCGCAGCAAAAACAGTGCTGGTGATCTGCCGTGATCTACTGTGAAGTGTATTCACACAGACTTCAGCACACTTCATGAATTTCCAATTTTGTTTAAACGTAAACAGTTTAGTAAAAAAATCTGTGAAGTATCGGTGTGGTGAAGTGCATTCCATCGGTGATCCGGCATGATGAGGCTGAAGTGTGATCACAGGTCGTGAAGTGTCTGGTGATCAGGCGTGATCAGGCTCTGAAGTGTGATCACAAGGGGCGCTGCAAACCACTTCAGTGCAGTTCACGAGCACTGTTTTTGCTGTGACCATTACTATAAAAAGTATCGTCACAACTTTTCATCCACTTTCAACACCCCCAAAATCCCCCCTCCAATTTCCAGGTGCGTGTCCAAAATCCTGTGCCGCTACTACGAAACGGGCACAATTCGACCGCGGGCGATCGGAGGTAGCAAACCGAGAGTGGCCACGAATAAAGTCGTCGATCAAATCGCCGCTTATAAGAGGGAATGTCCGAGCATTTTCGCGTGGGAAATTAGGGACCGGCTTTTGCAGGTAGGGGGTTTGGGGTTTTTATGCGAGTGGGTTTCCCCCCGAGTGGGTTTCCACTGAATGGAGCTTGTGAGGTTTCGGTGGGGTACTGTGGTTTTCGGCTATTTCAACCATGTCGCTTTGAGGAACAGACATCTCACAGTTTCACACTGTCACTCAGCGGCTTGATAATATATAATCTTTAACAGAAATGTACACAAACGCTGATTTTCATCGGGAAACTAGCTGAAAAATGTAGGAAGTAAGTGGAATGAGAATGACGATTTCTTGACTTATGGTTCTTTTTGGGTTCTTTGATCAGTGGCCGTTTTTCAATTTTTAAATAGTGTTTGTGTGTGTACGGGTAACCCACTCCATAAATACACTGACACATCTGTTCAAACAAAGCGACATGTTTAAATTTGTAGTTCAGAAACGGCACCATGTTTGTGTTCCACACAGGTGCTGCTCGAGAACATCGACATTTTGTTTTTCCAATACATTTATAGTTGTCACTTTTTCCGGTGTTTTTGGTGAAACACTTGTTGTTTTTGTTGAGCAAATTTCCACTTCCTGAAGCGCAGTTGCTCGGGAGAAACTGGCTCTTCGATCAGCGATTGATCAGCGCTTTTCATTACTTTGAAATATAAGTGAACTGCAAACTGTAAATCTGCCTACATTCTGCCAAAATATGCACAGAACGTAGAATCCATCGACATAAATAAGTGCAATACCCTTAGATGTAGTCGACCAAGAGTGTTTACTCGCAGGAGGGCGTGTGCAGCCAGGACACGATCCCGTCGGTGTCGAGCATCAACCGGGTGCTGCGCACGCTCGCCGCCCACAAGGAGCAGGTCGCCGTGCAGACGGACATGTACGAGAAGCTGCGCACCGCCGCCGCTGCTTATGGTGCGATTTTTGTGCATTTTTGGAAAGAAAGCACTATATAATCACCACCACATTTAGTGATCGGTTGAAGTTACTACAAATGCATCTCTATTTCGAGTGCTGAGTAGTGATGGAACAGCGCCAGAAAAATGGCGCACGGTGAATCGCCGAGAAAATTCATAGAAATGGCTGCGGTATGCATTTCTGTGGCTAAGGATTTATAAATACGATCATAAAATACAACATATTTCCTCGAAATACACCCAGGGGGTTCATTATTTTCCTTAAAATTTTGAGGGGGGTTAATCCGAGGGGGTATTAATACCGTCAGAAAATTTCGTGAAGGATCGTAGTAAAGAAGAATCCAAAACATACCCACAAGTGGCAATGAATGAGACTTAACAGGATATATTTGGAAATATATGGGGATAAATCTACACAAACTAGTATATGTGATAGCAGCTCCAGCTAGTCAATTTGGCAGCAATCAATACATTGCGTACATGATGTACATTATCCGATACGGGGTTATTTCGAGGGGGGGTATTTTTCCTCAGGTCGCTCAGACCTGACGTTATTTTGAGAGGGGTTAATTCGAGGGGGGATAATTCGAGGTAATACGGTAAGTCGAATTTGTTGAAACCAAGTCTTGTAGAGTTGGACCCCTGTGGGGGTTCAGATAGATATTAAATCGCTCCTCCAGAGGGATAGATAGCTGTAAATTTTCTGGGGTGTTGGGGGTGGAGTTGCAGGGGTTTTTCAAGACGTTTGCGAGGGGTTTTCAAGGCTTTAAAGGCAGAATAGTAGGGGGAAAAATTTCAAAAAAGTAGGGGAAAATCTAAAAAGAGGTACAGAGACAAAAATCACATGCTTTGATTATTAACGTGTCAAGTCAAGTCAACCGAGTATAAGCTAATATATTGCCAAAAAAGCTGAAAATAGACGATAAAGGACATGAAATTATGTTCTTGAGGTGAAAATGCCAAATGGTATGAAAGTTAGCGATTTTGTGCGAAAATTGGGACAAAATTTTCTGACAGCTAGATAGCTAGTGGTTTGGGCGGGGGATAACGAGCCATCTCAGGAAATCGGGGATTTGTTCGTGATAGATAGATAGTTGAGCGGCACCTGAAGCCCTAGCTAGAGCGTTTCGGTGGTAACCCCCCCCCCAACCACACCCCTGCTAACCAGAATCACACCTCTAATCGATCACTCAGGCGCTCCTAACGGGTGGTTCACGTACGGCAGTGCCGCCATGAACGCGTTCGCCACCCATCCATTCGCCAACCCCTTCGCCCCCCAGCAGACCTCCGCCCTGGCGCACCTGCAGGTGAGTGACATTGGTTTTTACACTTGCTTTAGTGGGATTTGTTTTTCGGATGGCTTTGCGTTCACTGCCAAAGCTGAGTTTCAACCGTCACAAATCTGATAAATATGCAAAATTTGGATACAAAAAAACAACCAAAATTCTGGGTTCTGAATGTTTGACAATTTTCTGAATGTTGTGGTGTGTTTTCAAACTGTCTCTCCAGTTTTCATGCCCCGGCGAAATCTCCTTTCTTTTTTGAAAAGTAAATACAAACATTTACAAGGTGGGAAAGCTGGCAGCGGTGTCCAATAGGGGATAGAGCACTCTGCACTACCCGCTGACCCCCCCCCCCCCTCCCTAATGCACAGCTATTTATATCTAGGTATCTATGTGGAGCACATTTTTAGCGATTTTGCTTGAATTCACTCAAAATCGCGAAAATTTGTCACAGTTACCCGTTACCCCCTTTTCACCTTCAAAAACACTTCCTCCAAATTACCGTATTTCCTCGAAATACCCCTGCAAATTGAGTGTGAAGAGAACGTAAACGACAAAAGCTGCGGTTTGTGATCCGGGAAATGTAGAACACACGTTAAATACAATGACTGTGTTTTGTTAGAATTTATACCATTTACATACCGTATTTCACTGAAATACCCCCCTCGAAATCCCCCCCCCCTCGAAATCCCCCCCTCAAAATGGACACTATGAATTTATAACCCCCCTCTCGAAATACCCCCCAAATATTGTGTATAGAGAACGTAAATGACAAAAGCTGCGGTTTGTTATCCGGGAAACGTAGAACACACGTTAAAAACAATGACTGTGTTATGATAGAACAGGGTTTATACATGGCATTTATTGTTGCATTTTTCTAAGTCTGCGTATTTACGTCACAAACAACAAATTAGTACTGGTGGTTCAAGAAATTTCTGGCGAAAAAATCCCCCCTTCGAAATACCGCCCTCGTTTACCCCCCCCCCCCCCCCTCGAAATTTTCACTTTGAACAATAAACCCCCTGGGGGTAATTCGAGGAAATACGGTAATCGTTAAATTAACCAAATTAACCTATAGAAATTATTATGACGAAAAAAATAACTACTCCCCTTGAATAACTCCCCAGTCAAACTAGTCTGACGAAGAAATCACTCCTATTCGAACTTATTCGAGGATATGCAGTATATAAGCGCGTATATAGCCAAAAAATAGGCAATAAGGCACATGAACTAGGTAGTGCTTTTTGAGGTGAAAATGGGTAAAAACAAATGGGAAAATGGGTCAACATTGAAATTTCACGCAAAAATGGGGTAAAATTTCTCAAAACTCGCTCCAGATTACTAGAAGATTTGGGAGATGGTGTTCAGGAGATAGATTTGCTTCGGGATGGATAGTTCAATTTGTCTAACACTTTTGGTCAATGGTTTTCGTGGAAAACAGTTGACAAAAGCACTTGACAAATTTCCGTTTTACTTGAACGTAAATACAAATCCAACCGCAGTAACCCTTACTCACCATCCAACAGCACAAAAGTAAGTACTCCCCCTAAAACACCCCCTAAATTTGCAGGCAGCCCAACAGCAAGCGGGCAGCGCGAACGGCGGCTCCGAGCTGTGCTCGTTGGGCATGATGAAAGCCAAGGCGGAGAGTTTGGACTCGGTGCCCACCGGTGCGTTGAATTGGGGTCCTGGTTTAGAATGTTCTTTGGGGTGACATTTTTGCAAGCGTGTCTAGATGCAACCTTTTTTGTGGGTTTTAGTTGCATTTAAATATATCAGTTCTGGGGGTTAGATATAAACAACCGATGGGTTGAACACCAGTTTGCGGAAAGATACGCTTGCAATCGGGAATTTTCTTTTTTGTTTTGATATTTTTGGCATTTTTTTTTCTCAACCATCATTTATTTACCACTTTGAATATGCTAAACATTACGCGAAATTTACGTTCACATTACTATCGTTTCATGTTTGTCATTTCCCCATCATAAATATGTCATGTATTATCATCATGTATTTTTATGTATACCATCAACACCCATTCCCGAAAAATGTGACAATTTTTCTATTGGCACTAAATGTGTCCTTTTACAAGGTCAGCCTTCTATCAAATCATCGGTGTTCCCATTTTATAGTGTTGGTCATGTTGCATCCTTATTCCAAATTTTCAAATTTATTCGGCGCTATTAAGTCGTGGATTGATTTACGATAATTCGATGTTCACTACATATTTTTCACGGTGCTAATCGCATCACTTCTTTTTTTCTGGGAGGAAAAATCGGTACAAATTTTACAATGTATACATATGTAAATACTTGCATTCCTTAGTATTCTGCTGAAATAATTACTTGTGACCAATTTTTTGGTATTGAAAACGGTGAATTCAGCTATAGCTGTTCTTTTGAAACAATTATGCTGACATGATAAAAGCGAATGAATGGGGTAGCAATAAATATTTATATTGTTTAGAGCATGTGTTTTCTCGTCGCCTTGGAATGTTTGGCACTATCTTTCGGGATCGGGATCATGCTTAATGTTTAGGGGTCGGGATAATAACTGGAAAATTGAAATTGCATGAAACCTGGCATCGCATTTTGGAAGTTTTTTGACTGTAAGCCTAAATCAACATGCACATTTTGATTTTACACACGATCGAATCCACGAGGATTCTAACTACATAGTTCTGCCAGTTTGTTAACTGGTAGTTTTTTTTCAAATACCATGACAAAGTATCTACCTGGGAACAATCTGTCATCACATTCACAGTTCCTTCATGTGATATTGACCATCGACCACCCCCTGCTTCGTATATAAACTCAGAGGTTAAGTCTTATCTGACCCTCAAATACTAGGGTAAACGGTGCTGACGATTCTAGATATCACTCGACTTGCAATATGTGTCAACTGTCGTTGGTCGCAGTTCCCCTGTTGCACTCAAGTTGACGATTGATGGAATCGTGAGATCACACCGTCGCGACTGATCGCGGTTGGAGATACAAGGTGAAAAATCTCGAGCTAGCTGCAAAAATTGATAAGCCCGACTAATTTTGCGGGTAGTTGAGTCAAGCTGCCAATCACGCTGAGCGTTCCAAAAATGGGCGTTTGTCAGAAAATATTATATAACATAATATAACAATTTCAGTAAATCTCTCAAATACAAAATATAAATAAATCTCCCTGAAAAAAGCGCGGAGAAAAAAGAAATCAATATAAAGTAGAGATTTCTTCTCATAAAATAAATATAATTAAATCTCTCCAAAGAAACCCCGAGAAAATATGAATAAATCTAAGATTTTAATACATTTTATTTTATATTTAAAAAATATAAAACCCTCGAGATATTTGGAACGCCAATCACGCTCAATTTGAAAAACGCGCAGCGTACAATTTCAAATTCAAGTAATGGCCACCGGAAGATGTGAGTCAATGTTGTAATATTTCATCCCTGTTAAAATGTACTTTTCAAAAATCATGCTTTCAGCTGAACAAATGATTCGAACGTTGCAGCGCATTTCATTCACCTGGAGGTACGCTTAATGGCGCGTAAAGCGAGGACAATAGCCGTTTACAAATGATTTACAAATGCGTATCGGTGATAGGCAGCGATGTGAACCGTTTCCCCGCCCGCTAGCGCCAATAAATCTCCAGCTTTTAATGCCATTTAACCCCGGCCCCCAACCCCTATTTACCAGTTGAATCTGATGCACGCGCTACATACAGCTTTTCAGCATCCCCCCCTTTGTTCGGAAAATCGGCCGAAATATGTGGACGCCACAAAAAGTCTTTTGGCGTCGCAGTTCAACACGGTGCCGCTGTGCACCGACGGCGAGACTCCGGAGCGGTGCCTGTCACACCGATGTGACAGCGCCGTGTGACGGGCGCGAACGCATTCTACCACTCGGTGGCTTGTGAAATGCGACACGCTGCGCGTTTACACCGCGGCTTGTGTTCTGGGCGGGTTGTGAATCGAGTTGGATTGGTTGTTTGTCGTCGCTTTTTCAATTTTTACTCGCTGTGAACGGGTGATATGATCAAAGTTTGGGTGGTATGTCTACAGCTTTGGAATTACTTGGGTGACTCGCAAGTGTCAGAACGACTCACGGGCGTAATTTGGCATTGTTTGAGTCGAACTTTCCCACCCTAATGTCCTTTCCATTAATTGATCAGATAATTTGCCAGCTGACAGGGTCCGCTGCGCACTTTTCCTTTCGAACCCGGGGTGGACATCTGATGCCCACCGGCGAACCGGGCGCAAATGGCCGATTTTCTCCGTTTGTTGAAATAAATTTGCAAGCGAATTTGGCTGTGTTTTTTGGGGATGGGCGGAAAATTTGATTATTTTGAAATTTTTCTGAAGCAACACGACCGTGATAATTCCCACCCATGGTGCGAGCATGCCAGACGGCAGCGAACTGAAACTGTTGACGCGGACAACTTGTGACGGCCCCCCGAACACAGTCGATGAGTATACCACGTACACAATACATAAAAGTTTACGTACATTTATTATCGACGATAGTCGATCGATCGATTTCCACACTCTGGATCTGATTGAAATGATCAACGATGATGGATGTGCTGCGAAGTGGAACGCGTGTACGCTCACTCTCGCCTCTCAGATCTCAGCGAAGATAAGTTCGGCGAGTGTGGTCGCGCGCGCGCGTATACCGTATCTGCGCTGGCATTTTCCCCGCTGCCGCCTGACGCTTCACATCTGATAAGCGGATAGCGTCGATGTTTCATGAAATCGAGTCGACAAAGTCGATCGACCCTTCACGACGGCTCCAATTGAAGAGCGCTATCGGTCTCGACGCTTTTTCAATTTCCATGCTGAGAGAGATCTAGACGAATCGACCGGGTGCGCCGCATCATGGATTTTGGGATGTGATGAGAAATCACGTTTTTCAAGTGAACGTGGCAGGAATGTGAACGCGATCGAACGTGACAGGAGACATCATAATGCAAGCCAGTGAAGCGGGTGAAGTAACATTGATGGAACGCATTGCTGTTCATGTGATCAGCTATGGGGTCTTTGCCAGTTGGCGCCAATTTTGCCGCCACGATTGGCGCCTGGTTCCATTTTATTTATCGCTTTCGACTTTTTTGCGATTTAATTCTTCAGGAGTGAAAAAGCAGCGCGTGCATGCAGTGCACACGCAGAAATAGCTCACCATTGATATATTCACTAGAGCGTTTTTTGTTCTCGCCCAAAAATCGTGCAGCTATACACAGACGTCCACAGTGAGCTGAATCGCTGATTCGGCCATCATGTTGCATCACCATCAGTCTTTGTTTCATGGGCATCCTTCCAATCTGTTAGGCTGGCATTTTATGAACCGTTCGGGGGTGAAATGATTGATGCCGCTTGCGCTCGACACCAGGTGACCCTGAGCTGCTGTATAAAATACCATAATCTCTCGAATTTGTGGCTATAAAAGGTGTATTTTTGGTGGATTCATTTTTGGTAATTTGTCAGTGATAGAAAGCGACCTGTCTTTCCAAGGAGGCAGAATGAACATTGCAAGTAAATTAACTTGCTGACTATCGAAATCAATCGGGGCCGCTCCATGCATCGCAGTGCTGTGATTATGAAGTCGATTTGCCATCGGAGCTGCCACGCGTTGCACCGTGATCTGGTCGCTGTCAGCCTTTCAGCTCGTGACAGGGATCATAAGCGATTGACAGTGTCGCTGGTGACACTGGCCGGACCCGCGCGACCGATGGGGTGGCGCAAAAATGGCCATGGTTAGATGCTTGTAAAAATGGACCCATTTGTAGCCCATCATTTGATCCGCTGTGTGTGCAGTTAAAGTGAGATTGAGAGCTTATGATCCGTTCATATCCCACTCATAGCCGGGAAAGTTGTGCTAGCCACAATTGTGCAAGTTGGATATGTTTTGGATTGAATCGACCTGCAATTGCTGCAAATGAATTCATTGAAGCGCATTTTTATTCTCCCTCCGTCCACTGTGCTGCCACATCATTGCGGGTCAGTGCGTCAATTTTCAGTGTTTCATGCAGTCACGCCTACCGATGCCAACACAATTGACAGGATAGAATTTTACGGAATTTAGTTTTCATGTTTGAATTTTTTCAACTTTTCATCGCAAAATGATTTTTTTTTTAACCGAAAGCTAGGTTTTCGTAAATTAAAGATGAAAATTCGGCAACGCAAAAGCACAATTTTTTAAATATTTATTGTTGTGAAATCTGTAAAATGCATGTAATGTCTTAAGGATTTAAATGGGTTCTAAATACATAAAATGTAGACAGAATACATATATTTACTACAGCTGTAAAGGCTGTAATTATATATCTATAGCAATTAATATTGTGGAAGGAATTTCAAATAATCGTGTGAAGTTGATCTATATATAAATAAAAAAATAAAAAATAATGTATATATTATATACATATACATACATAAGTACATATCTCAATTTTGCCATGGTATTTGGGCTGCCTTCTTAATAATCATGAAACATTAATGTAATTCTAGTTAGGTATATTCTTTCAAAAATTCAGAAATTATCGAGAAAAGAATCAAAACTGTATTTACAAAAGAAACCCAACAAAGAGATTAATTTTTCAAACATAAATACACAAAACCAAAAACCTTTCCCTCCATTTTAACATCTCTAATAACGGCGCCGCCCGCGCCCAGCCGACAGCGTGAGCCCATGCGATGACCACTCGATTTACGAAAATTATCAATCATGCTCCCGGTTGTGGTGTGTACGGCTAACACTCGGAAAAGTGCATATTTTTGTGGCCAGGCCTCGATATGCGTGCGACTGGGTATTTGAGCCCGACCGAACACCTGACAGCGTGTGTTTTTGTTTGCTGCAAAGTTTGGTTTGAGGTTTTTGTGCCTTTGTTTTTGAGACAGGGATATTTAGACTACCTTGTATGGGGTGAAGGTAGTTTTTGAACATTTTGAAAAAGGTTCAGGTAATCGAGTGCGGTCCCATTTACAAGGTTGTATTTTTGCTGGAAAGTCAGTGTTAATGGGTAACAGGTTCCCTTGACACACAACTCTGGGTTAGGCCAGTTGGCTTAACGCTTTGTAGACAATTACTGCTGATAGCTTATGACAGTAAATAAATACACCCGCTTCACTATTGCTGGCTATATGCATTATTTTGCGCATGTTTCTATTGCATTCTGCAGAGTCCAGGATATCTTTTTCTTGCGTCATTAGACGCGAATAATTAGTGGCGTGACGTCATAATGCAATATTGTGATGTTTTCGTTAATTAGTCATGATAAATTAGGTACCTATGCGGAAATGTCTACTCAAATATTCACATGTGTGGGTGTGTCCTTCATTGTGGCACCCTGATTCGATAGATATCTCTTGTGTGAAATAAGTTGCACACAGTTAGCAATATCTCCAATTTTTCTTCCATAATTACTTACCCATTTTATGGTGGAAATAACTATTCTTTCTGCAAAAGTTTAGTTCAATGAAAGAATTCTTCACCATGTAAAATTATAGTATGGGTAAGTATTTTCATAAATTCAATGAACAATTCTCATTTTTTCAGATAAACAAATTTAACTCTGTGTGCGTGATTAAGTGAGCTCATCAAACCTATAAATACACACATTTTTACACTGCTTATCTTCAAATTACCCCTTCGAATTAACCCTCCCTTCAAAATACTCAAGGTCTGAGTGAGCTGGCGAGAAAAATCCCGCCCCTGGGGTTATATCTAGGAAATACGGTATCTACATAGCATCATGACAATGCCTGGAAAAGTTTTATAAATAGTGGTAGAGTGAGTGAAATGTCTGAAATGTTAGCGCCATCCATTTTCGCAGTTAGCACGGTGCCTGATACGATAAGGTGCCATGAATTATGATGTCATCATCGTTTCATTAGAGCGCGTGATCCATTGCGCCCCCCCCCGTCTGCGGCACTTTGCGCGCTAGGTCACGTTTAAGCTAATTGCATACACAAGTTACCAGTTTGTGGCTAGTTTTGATGTGTGAAAACTTGATGAACTGTTAATAATTGGCTGTAGCAGGTGAAACTGTCCTATTTTTCAATTAATGATGTAAATAAGTTCTAAACATTTTCTGAATCACAGACAGAAAATAATTCTCATGGTGCTTGAGATGTAAGGATAAACGAAGTAATCCATGTCTATTCTGCTGTGCTATACTGAGCGCTCACACGCTGCTAAGTTTTTTTATACTGTTTCTATCCCGAAAGTGCGCTGGGCGCGTAAATTTAACAAATGATATGACAGCCCGTTTCTGATATGCTAGCAGGTATGCGGCTTAGCAACCACCTGCATTTATGCCGTACGTGAACTGGGTAAATAAGCCATCGCATTTACGCTTGTGCCCTGTGCCGCTGCGTTCTCGTTCTGTTAGCAAGTTCACAGTTGCAATGCTGCCAGAGTTGCATGAGCAATCCTAAAGTGTGTCACTTGTTTCTACCGATTTTCTCCCATTTGCACGACATTTCTTTCATGTTCATGTATTTTTCCGTGTAAATTGATGTATCTAACAAATGGCATTGTATCTAACAAACACACAGCATTTATCCGGTAGCAGTCTACCAACAAGATTCACCCTTTTGTCACTTTTTGGCGCTACAATGAGTTATCGTTACGTAAATAAAGCCGCACCAAAATCTACCACGGATGTCAGCAACTTTATGGATGGCAGTAAAAATGGCAGCTGTGGGGGCAGCGCAGCCATATGACCCATTGCGATGGTGAGTTTGTGGGTTTAATATCCTTGTCAACTAATCAAGGTTGCTTTTTAATATATTCTAACTTGAGTACTTTTGGCTGGTTGCCAGATTTGTTGGTTGATCTGCGGCCATTTTGAGGCGCCGTTGGTGCAATTCATTGCACGTAGCTGTGGCAGAGAATGCCCCTGATACCTTCCGTGTCTTGCCATTTCGTTTTGACTGCGACATCGTGTCTTATAGAACAATGTCCCTACAGTGAGTGTCAACTGGTTTACCTGTCAATTCAGATTTTAGTTGACTGGTCGCGGGGCGATTTTCAAGTACACATGAGGAATTTCGAAAAGGAATTGATATTGATATGAGCAGTGCAATATCGTTCCTCGACCACTCAACTGAATGTGTGGGTAGGGCCAATGCTCATCTACGAAGGCTTTTCACGTTTACACGTTTGGATACACGTTTTCATGTGTCTGTCCAGAAAGAAAGGTATTGTAAATGCCAAATCCCGATCGTTTTTGTTAACTAGGAATCTAAATTTAGGAAACTTTTGCTGAGGAACTCGTAGGAAAGGAAAATTAAGGAAACCTTAATACATTTTAAATACCTACATTTACTCTACGTTTTATAGGCCTTTTAGCAAATAGTTACCGTGAATGTCAAGTTTGTCGGTTGCGATCACCAATCATACCGTTCCCAGACTGTCAGCGTGGAAGTGATCAAACGGGTGCGAGACACGTTTGTGGCTTGTAATTTAGTCAACGTTGCCGCCATGTTTTTCGCACACCCCCATTAATATTATCACCAGCCACAAATATTGGAAGTATTTATTCTGATCACTAATTAGCGATTGAATCGCGCCTTATGATTGTGCATGATTGTAGGTAAATATGCAGGTCTTGATAGTTTATACACTGATTTTTTGGCGTGGCTCCCTTCGTATACTCCAGCGACATTACACCCTACAACTAAATCTACCATATCCCATCTGAATAAAAGAACAAACATAATTTTTTTAAATCTTTTTCATCAAACTGCTATGATTAATATAATGAAATTTTTTATGTTTGTACCTTTTTTCAGATGGGATATGGTAGATTTCATTGTAAGGTGTAATGTCGACGGAGTATAACTGGTGACTGATGACTTTGACACCAGTACCGTTGCATGCCTCTCTGGCTCAGGTCCCAGAACTACTACTGACATGATAAATTTTGTATCTCAACTTCATTGGCTTAGGCTGGCACGATGCCAAGTTGTAGAAACTTTTAGAAATGGCGCCATTCCATCTGGCGCATTCGCAGCGCAGTATACACTTATTATGTGCATGTATCAGTTATCAGACTGGCATTATCGCACCCGTTCGATCAACGACGGTCGGAACGGAATGCAGTCCGAGTTGGGTTGACCTGTAATTGGAGACTGGAGCACCCATCTTTGATCTTGTGGTCAGTCGGTCGATCGCGTTCACTGTGTACCTGTATACCCTGCGTCATGGGTACCTGCGATGAAACTTTGATCTGAACTTCCCTCCAAATCGCATTTCTAGTTTCCCTGTTGGCTTTTCATATTTCTACTACACTATTTAGCATCTCATATGAGAGTAATGCGTAAGTCGTGAATACCCCCCCCCCCCCCCAGTGCCTACAAGCGACGACTCTGCGAACACGTCTAATCCCCACCGATCTCGATTTATCATTTTATCAGTTGCGGGCGGTAAAAACCAACACAAGACATATTGACTGTGGATTCGGCCGTGCCCGTTGTCGCAGTCGATGTGGAATGTAAAGTTGTACACAGCGCAGAGATGGGCGCTGTAAAAGTTTGCCGCTGTGTTTCTATTTATGTACGGGCAGTCATGGGGTTCAGCTGATTCTGGCTGGTTCAAAAGACATCTGTGCAGTAGACATCAGTGCAGGTTGACGCATGCACAGCGGATGGATACATTCTCGATTAGTAGCGGGCTCTTTACCTTAGTTCTACTTTGTCTGGTTCTCAAGTGTGCACGCTTGTGCGCACGAGCGCAAGACCTCAGCGATGTCTAACGGTCCATCATAGTCTCAGCGCGGATCGAAAGTCAAACTTACTCTGCGCCTGTCGGCGATATGGTCCTGCCGCGCGGCAAAGTACTGGCTGCAGCGGGCCTGCCGCGCGCGTCAACTCGTCAGCCGAGAAGATACACCCGGCTGGATGGAGATAAATGTGCAGTCAACTGTTATCTGCGCGCCGTGCGCCACTCACACGGGCGCATTTAACATCCGGCGCTTTGCTCATGCCGCGTGATCGCTCGATCATTACGCATGTGATGTTGGCTGATCGCGCCTGCCATGTAGCGCACTTCTCCACGCTGCAGACGAGTTGGAAATATTTGCCAAACATGTCGCACAACGACAACGTGTGTGTGTGCAGTGAATTAATTATACGGAACTGGTGCGGCGGCTGGTGGCCCCGCCCACTGTTTTAATGCTGCTGCCGGGCCGCGGCGGCGGCGCGAGCGTCGACGCGGCGGCGGCACGAAACACCGGCGCGGCGGGCGCCCCCCAGTTTCATGCGTGCGAATTCGGTCCCGTTCTCCTTGTGCACGTCGATGTGATAAGCGTTAGCTTGGAACTTGGACAAGCCGCCTCGCTTCATTACTAGCATAAGTATCTATATGCTTTGGCAATTATCCAATTATTATTGCACGCTTGCCGGCGCGTCTTCCAGGGTCGCCTGCGCATGTGCCAGTCAGTCACGCAAGTGTGCGCACATTCCTGCCATTGTCAGTTAGCGAGGTGTCACAATGGTGACAGTCAAACATCTGGACTTGGTGGTCGTATATGCGCTCTCGGGGCGGCGCGTAAAATTAGCACCGCCACTTTATTGCCCGGTGAATTTTGAGCGGGTACAGTGTGCGCCCAGTTTTTCTTCGGGGATTTCTTGTCGCCTCGGCGACGAACTAGTGAAAGATCCATCGCTGAGAAGAGCGCCATGACGTCATCGTGACAACTTTTCAATTGCACGTCCGTTTCTGGCGTCGATCGAGCACCACGGCGGCAGAATATTCGATCGCAATCGACCGCACATTGACCAGTGTGAAAACAAAGCCACACCCGGCAGGCTGGCGCCAGGCATGCGCGCCATACACGTTCCCGGCGCGTGAATACCCGATAGGTACACAAACAGTGAAGCAGGTATACCTGGCCGCGCTAAACGAATAAAATGGGTGCGCGGCGTGCAAATGCGCTGCTTCTCAATGCGCCCGAGAACTGATCAGATGAGACAAGGTCCCCCGCCTTGGTTTCCCCCGCGTGCGCCCTGGGGCCAGTCCCAGCCCTGTAAAATGTCAAATGCCATGCAAAGTGTCAAAAGTCATGAAAAATGTCCTGCAAAATGGCAACGATGTCATGCAAAGTGTCAAAAGACGCGTAAAATGCCCTGCAAAATGGCAACTCGGTTGCCATTTCGCAGGGCATTTTACACGATTTCAGAGACTTTGCATGACACTTGACATTTTACATGGCATTTTACAGGGTCTGAGACTGCCCCCAGAACGCCAGCCCGTCCGCCGACGATCCCGTGTGATTCCTCACTAGCAAAACAGACTCTTCTAGTCGTTTTTTTCTCTCGTCAACTCCCACCACTTCGAATTAGCGGACGGCGCGCGGCCGATCTTGGGGAATGCGATCGCCAATTGGCGCCGCCGTTCTGGCGGAATGTAAATTTTCAGTTCGGAGGTCCCCCGCCCACTTGACTGACTGACTGATTCGCAGGTTGATTTAATTTCGCCGGTGATCAGTTTTAGTGGTAATTTTATTCGTTCATTGTAAGGTGTGTGTTTTTTTTGCTAAGACGCGCTTGATTTGATCAATTGGGTTATTGAATTAATTTTAGGTTTTGTTTGTACAACATTAAGGACTGTACATATTTGCGTATGTGCTATTAAAATAGCTGTAGTTATGAGGGAGATAAACATGGTTCAGTTACATTTGACACCATCTGATTGGGGAGGTATTGACAACATCGAATCCAGCATATTATTTGAAAAGCCCTTTTGCTCGTGTTTCTGTGGGCATCAATAACTAGAATGGTAATTTTCAACCACAAATGCCATAAAATTCAGCGTAATCACTTAACTGATCCACTTAAGACTCTACATGCACCACCTCTATGCTATTTAGAAAAGATACCAACCATTATTAAAAATGATTTATTGATATGTTACTTTGGAAACGAAAAAATTCATTCTCCGCCTTGATGAATAATTAGGTGTCATAAAAGCTTTTCAGTAGTTTCGGGGATTTTTTCTTTAATGTAATAAATACTCGAGATCAGAGCACCAAATTATACTAGTTGTCCAGGCGTGCAAATAAGAAGTATAGTAAATTCAGCGATCAACCAACAAATCACATGTATTCACTACTTTTCCACATTAACGTCGTGCATTAGCAACGGCCCGGCCAAAACCTGCAGACCATAACGCCATCGGGCGGCACGAGTCCCTCTCGCCGCTGGTGTCGTGCCGCGGCAACGCCAGCGCCATCGCCATCGCCAGTGCTGTCGACGTCGGGTGCACGTGAAGCCGACACTGTGGCTGAGTCGCCGCCGCCGCCCCAGTCGGCCAGCCGGCCCGCAGCGAGCGGCTCCACCAGCGGCCAGGCGCCCGGCACGGCCGCCGTCGACCGGCCCCCCGAGCAGCTGGACGTCCGCGCCGCCGGCAGCCACGTCGCCGGCGAACAAGCCGGCCACCTACAGCAGCACGCCCTGCAGCACGCGCACCAACTGCAGGTGCGACACCTGCGACCATTTTACCACCGTCTACTGTACTCGGTCTACTGCATGGGGGTGATCAGGTGACGCTTTACTAGTTTCAAGTGTGCGTGTGCCGTGCGCAGCCGTGCCCCGCGGGTCAGTTCGCGCGCGGCCGCTCGTCGGTGGGCAGCGCGGCCGACTCGCCGCCGGGCGCGTCGCTGCAGCGCATGTCGTCGGCCAGCCCGGCGGGCAGCTCGACCGCCTACTCGGCGGCCGCCGCCGCCGCCATGGTGGCCGCCTACGGGCCGCAGGGCACGCCGCCCCCCTGGCACCAAGCGGCGCTGGGACAGGCCAGGGGCGCCCAGCCGTGGGCATTCTGCGGATACGAGCAGCAGCAGGCCCACTTGCAGCCCTACGCCGGCATGCAGTGTGAGTGCGGTGCTTTCGTTTTCCTGCTTTTTTATGCAACCTATGTTATCGCATGAACATGAAGCTTTCCAACGATACATTCACATTTGCATGCAATCCTATTGATTTCACTTCCAATCAATTAATTTCACTTCCATTGGTTAATTGACAATTATCACATTACAATAACAGTTTATCCACTTACCGCCCATCACATTTGTCGCCCGTCTACCCTGTGCATTGCCTCATTTATCATCGTGCGCTTAGATCAACTTATGCAATCAATCGCTGCATCAGTATCTACCACGAAAGGGGGGATGGCTGCGGATACGTTAGGCCCCGCCCACTTTTGCGCCATTTGATCACATTATCCATCATTTAATAGAACAGGGCGTATCACATGTGCAAACGCCACGTTTGAGATCTTTACATTACGTACATAGACGATTCCACATAAACATACACATGAGTGTGTGTGTGCGTGTGCGTGTGTGCGAGTCGCAAAATTTTGTGCCGCCGGGACGTTTTTTTTCTCGTCGCCGCGACAGCCCATTTCGCGGTGGCAGCGCGCCGACTGCAACAGGGACGCATCGTTCATGCGCGCATTCATCATATTATGGGCAGGTCGATTGATGTTTAGTTTTCGTCCGAGGAGATCTACATTATGTCGACATGCCTGCATCTAGTCAAAATGGCCGTCTATTGTTATCCCCCGTATCCCATGACGCGCCAGCGCCGATGAGCACAGGTGAAATTGGTTAGCGAGCGGCCGCACTCGTTTCCGTTGAAATTCGAGTCTCCACGCTGCCGCGCTCACGCGACAAATTCACCTGAAACAGTTTGCTATCAGTCGCGCCATTACACCGTTCATTTTTTCTTCTCAGTCTCGCAGCTTCACTGAGTTTTTTTTCGTGAAAATTTCGCGACAGCCTTGTCGCCGCCGCGTCGTAACGGCATCCCGGCGCGCCCCCTCCCCAACGACGCGAGCATGCGTTTGATGCACACGCATCGCGGCCCGTCGCAGCGACGAGAAATTTTGTTGCACATGCAAAAGTGTGGACGAGCAGTGCATGTGAACGATTTTCCGGCGCTGCTGCCAGTCATCAAGATAATAAAGGTTTTATTCTACTCTCTTTATACGGCGCGGCGGTATTTTTAAATCCGTTTTGAGAATATGTACTGGATTCTGTGTACTATATTAGGTTGTGTAACTTTTATCAGGAGACTGACATGAATTTATACATGCCTACAGTAATAAGAACCTAACTTTCTACTGCACTCAAATTTTATGGTCGTGAGTTTGCAAATATTTGTCAACATTTTAGACTTTTGCCACATCAGTTGTGTAACTGGCGGTGTGTAAAGTTCCAGACAATCACACAGTCAACGGGCACACCGATGCATGTGTACATAAGTATACATACCATGTACACCTGTCTTCGATAAATGATGGCGTGTCAGCATCTGTAAATAATTATAGTTGCGACCACATGCTTCGCAAACTGTCACGTGTAGTGGGAGGTTCCATAGTTTTCTACCGTTGCCCAAAAATTGTCCACTGGTTGTTTGGATCGAATGCAACTTTATACACTCTCTTTTTTATTTTTTTATCTAAAATTTGTCACTGTCAAAGCATGTTGCCACGAATAGTGTGCCGCTGTAAGAAAGGAATTTGTCGAAGATTTTGCCTACATATTATTGTGGTCATGATGCCGCAGATAAACACCTCAGAAAGTGTATAAAATTTCATCTACTATTTTACTTACCTACACCAGGTAAGTCACCTAGTAATTAGCGCTGCAGACATCATGAATTTCTGCATGCCATTTTCTGAATGCTTGTGCCATTTCAACGTTTCAATGTTCCAACGTCGCCTGTTTCAACGCATGCGAATCGATCAATCTTGATCAAGAGAAACATGGCAATGATCACCTGGCCGTAAATGTGTTGAACGGTTTTTGCCAGCGGTTTTCGAACGGAATATTTACTTATCTGTATGTTATATCTTAATTGTGCCTTTTATGTTCCGTAATGTTTGGGACAGGGCGATTTCTGGGCTCGGGTGTTTAGACCACCGTATATTCTTGAATAAAACCCCACCCCCAATGCTATATTTTTCGTCTGTGTCGTTCGAGTGGTGTACTTATTCAAGAAAATGCTGTAAACGCATTTTTACCGAACCCCACGAGACCTACTTTTCACCTGGTTTGGACTACTTAATAACTACTTAGTTGCAAATCCTTTTGAAATATTGTCACTGTTTTTCCATCTGAAAACCTATCCTGACAACCACCCAAGACCCAGGTTTGTGGATACAGATTTTCGGGACCCTTCAATCCAAAGTCTCAATCAACTATTTTGCATTATCGTCTCGCCAAGCCCGCCAGCCCAGAAAACTCACTGCACCAAAAATTGCGAAACAGATCAAGTGCCTACACTCATAAATATATTTACGTACGTAAATATTTTCATACATATTTTGCACATGGTTGTGTATAGTACATAATACCTTGATGCATATAAATGGCTGTCGATATCGAACAGTTATGAACATGGTGTAAAATAAAATTGGCATGCGTGCCTGTAGACTTTTCACGTGATCTCAATATTTAAGCGCCATCAAAGTTCCGCACCACCATCAATTTTCAGTATAAAAATAGGAAATCTCCAATAAAAAAAGGAATGAACATGACCTACCATTCAAAGTTTCTCCACCCATGATCTGATCCCCGGATCCGCCCGAAACACATAGAAAACCATAATTAGTAACTATCAAAATAGTAAAATGAAAATTTCGGGCCGTCATATGATCGGAACTGAAACGTTGGCGGTGTACATGCCGCCGTAGTATAACAGCAACGGCTTAGTGTAGTAGTGTAATAGGAGCCGCATGGTATATATAGCCTGTAGCCCGGAATGTAGCCAACAGTATCCTTGTTCACCTGTAGATTGTATGTAAGCTTTTCTGTGATAGCATGCGGGCTTTTCGATTCGGCCTGTGCATGTTTCCAAGTGGCAAAGTGGCAAACTTTGTCGAGTGAAAGTCGCGCTGTTTCGTGCGAAGAATCAAAAGTGTCGCGTGGTCGATGCGCGCCGGTCGATTTTTATGCCGCCCTCAAACGCATATCCCTCTGTATTTACATTAGTTAATACGATAATTCGATGAATTCACATATGCACATTTATTCATTTGTGCCCCGCGTAGGAGCCCCTGCGACACGTTGCCCCGGCCCCGCAAGTATAACTCGAATAACGCGCATACCTTAATTCACCTAACATTTATTTATTTTTATTTATTTATTTGTTGATTGATTTCGAAAATTGCACCGCGTCGCTCCGCGCCGCGGCTGCAAATCGGAAATTGCAACAAATTCAAATCAATTTCACTTTCGATCCAATCCATCGCGACGCGTAAAAAAAACAGACCGGCCGGTTTTGATCGTATTACGCGCAGTCGGCGAGTAAATCACGACTAATTAATTGGATACGCTCTTTCAGACGGGACACCGGCTAATTAATCAATGTCCCCAATAATAAATGTGCGTTTGGCGGGGTCGATATAAATCAATTATCAACACGAATCGTGTATGACGGCGTAATGTGCGAGGCGGTGACTAATGGTAGCGGGGTGGCGCGCTCCGCGGCGGAAAATCACATCGACGATGGCAACGTGTACACGTCCATGTCTGGATTGGGCCACCACCAGCAGCACAACGGCGGATCTGGACCCATTTTGATAGATTACCATAAAGATGGACATCACGCTCTCATGGGTGCTTTCAATTTCTATGTATTTACTGATTCACACTTCACGTGTTCCATTCCATTTTTCACCTGTAAACTTATTACTGCAGGGCAATCCCAGACCCTGTAAAATGCCTTGTAAATGTCATGCAAAGTGTCTAAAGTCATGGAAAATGCCCTGCAGAATTGAAAACAGGCAGACAATTACAGGGAATTTTACATGGCCCGGGAATGGCACCTGAATCCCTCACCATTCACACCTTCACACATTAACTCTCAATTACCTCATCCATCCACCCATGTATATCGCCTCACTCCTTCCCACCCAACCCACTCACTCAATCAATCCCCCCCTCCGCAGCCGACCCCGGCGGCGCCGGTGCGGCCGCAGCTGGTGCCGCTGGCGGCGCAGTTGGCGCGCAGCCAGGCGACACCGATGAAGACGTTGCGGCTAGGATGAGATTGAAGAGGAAACTGCAGAGAAATAGAACTAGTTTTAGTCAGGAGCAGATCGAGGCCCTTGAGAGGGGTTAGTTGGGGGGTTTGGGGTGGGGGTGCTTGACAAAGTGGGGGTAACTTGGTGCGACTTTTGCGAGTTTATTATATTTTGTGAGTGAACGCATTGTTATTTTGGTTCGAATTGATAAGTTTGTTGTCTGTACGCGATCATCTTGTGTTTTGCTCTGGAATGTGCTGCGCGACTTCGTGAAGCCACATATTGACTTATTCCCGTAATTTTGTAGGTTATGCTTCTTGATGAACTAAGTTTCCATGCTGCTTTGATTGCTATAATAGATCTTTTGAACTATTCGATTTTGTGTGAATAAATCTTCGATTGATTTTAGAAATTAAGATAAGATCAAAACGAAGATCATAAAAATCAGTTTAAAAATAGTAAGTGCCATCTCTATACGCCGGTGTGCAATTTTTTGTTAGCAGATCAGGCGACATTTTTCCACAATGGCCTCACCGCCTGCGTCAGTACCCTCTTTCAAATTCCCTTCAGACATGTTTTATGCCGTATTTCCACGATATACCCTCTTGAATTAACCCCCCCCCCCCTCGAAATACCCCCAGGTGTTTTTGAGCTGGGAAAAAATACCCCCCTCGAAATACCCCCTGTCTCGAATAATGTACATCATGTATGCAATGTACATGATGTAAATATTGGTCACAGTTTGCATCGCAGCTACACATATGCTAGTTTGTGTAGCGATGGACGTTGATATGTCCAAAGATACCCTACTTGAGCACGTTGATTACCGATTTTGAGTATACAAAAGCGTACTCTTTACCATGAATTTCATGAAAATTTCTGACGAAAAAATAACCCCCTCGAAAAAGCCCCCCCCCCCTCGAAATACCCCCCTCAAAATTTCCACTCTGAAAAAATAATCCCCTGGGGGTATTTCGAGGAAATACGGTAGGTAAAATATCCCGTTGCCGACCCACACATTTCTATACTATCAAGTCAAGTTTGTATCGGAACGCACATTCTCACACATCCCGTATCAGCGACTAAAAATTGACACTCAATCGATCGCCCGGTTTCGCCACCATTTACACACTGGCCGATTTTTTGCTCATGGGACCAGTGAAAATGGGTTTGGCTGCGGCCCTTTCGTCTCTCCCGGGACGAACAACTGTCACTTGCAATCATATCGACACCGTCGAAAAAGTCGCCCAAGTGTTCGCCCGATACGCGAGCGGGGGGGGGGGGGCGACACTCGTTCGTTCGTGTATTCGTCGCATCATTTGCTGCCATTTTAATGAATTGTCATGTGATGATGTGAAGTTGGATTTTCCGTTCATATCCACCGATATTGGTATTGTTGATTGTGGATAAATAAGTGATGTTGCAGAAATATGTTAAGTTATTTTTTTGACTCGACCCGCAAAGTTCCACATTTCCACGGCTTATATCATGAAAAGCAGCCAATCCACCACCGTATACCACCGGAAAACGGCGCCCCCCCACAATTTTGCAAGCCCGCGTAGCCCGCTGTCAACGGAAAGGTGTAATTTTGATTTGAATGCCCCGTCCACGATATCCATTTTCCACCTGCTAGCACATCAATGCGAATAATTTAGTGCCGCGCGGGGAAGGACAAATTCCAAAGTGTACGCTATGCACGGGGGTGGGCGCGTAGGTGTAACCCAACGGTGCGGCCGCGCTCGTGTCGGGTCCAATCAGCGCCGGGGCCCGCTCAAAATGCCCCACTGGGGCGCTAATGCGATGTGACAGAGCGCATCGCCGGGACCGCGGCGACCACAGCAACCAGTGGTGCTCGCGCCGGTCGCACTTGGGCGTGCACGCGGTCGCACCCCTGTGCGTGCTCGCTAGCGATCGGTTGCCCAGTCCCGTGTGGCGCCAGCGCCAGGGAAATGGCGTCATTGTCGCTATTTGGCGCCATTTTTTGGCGTGGTGTTAGTGTTGGCGCTTTTGCTATCACTTGTGCACCGTATCTGTGTTGTGTTTTTTTCTGCGTTATGAGTGGTGTGGGGCTGGGTGATGCGGCGCAGCCACCGTTTTAAATGAGGGATGTGCCGTTTTTGAAGTCGTTGATCCGTGTTTTTCTTTTCATCGAAGTGAGTATTTTGTTTTGAAACACCATTTTCTGAAATTGATTTCGCTGACAACGATATGAAATCATGTGTACACAAATACCTACATAAGTATTCACCTATATACGGCTTCCAGGAAATTGACGTTCAAATTGTGGGGAAAATAGGGAAGCAATTATACATTTCAAATGACGGAAATAAATCAGTCAAATCATCATTTTCACATCAGAAATTTTACATTGACATGTACCCTTTGCAGAATTCGAGCGGACACACTATCCGGACGTTTTCGCCAGGGAGCGATTGGCTGCGAAAATCGGCCTTCCAGAGGCGAGAATCCAGGTGCGTTGCGCTGCGCGGTGCACCGTTGGTGCTCATTTGCGGTGCACTGGTTTTTTGCAAGATGTTTCACTGTGACCACGTGAATACGGTAGTCGGGTGGCTTGGCACAATTTTGAATTGTATCCAACTGAAATGGCACTAAACTTCTCAAAATGGACAACTCATGATCGGGACCATCTTACCTTTGACCCTAAGGTCCCTTTGTTCCTTCGATCAGGCATTTCGTGGGGTTGGGTAAGTAAGCACCACATGTTGTTACTAAGCAACCACTTAAAAAGCACGATCGGTATGGTCGGCGAAATCAGGAAGGCCCGTTCTTTAAATTTCTAATCGCAAATTTGAAGTCTGATCGGGATTCGGAACGGCCGCCGTTTTACGTGCATAATTCGATCACGAACGTTCCGTATTAGGTTTTTTTTGTGTATGAAACATTCCATTCCACTACGGTGGCTGAATTAATTCGAATCGCTCTGAGAAGCTTTGTGAATTTGGATAATTGAATGCGATAATTTAAATTGTAACAATTTTGCCATTGTCATTTTTAAAAGTGGAAATTGAGCTGTGGCTCGCAACTCGTAGACGGGCGTTTGATTTCAATTTCATCAGGGTTCAACTTCCTTGTTTGAGTGAATTGTATACACGCAAAAAGACTCGCAGTTTCCATGCAAACTGCAGCCGTAATGTCAACATTTTGTGCTCGGATGGTGTAAAAATGTTTCTCGAGGTCGCCGCTAGCCCATCCTTACACCTGTAGTTGCATTATTTACAATGGCACCAAACACATAGACCATATGCCATGGATGTCACCATTTTGATAGCAGGGTTGTCTGGGCGATTTGTGCAATTTTTCACAATTTTTGACATGGCCCATATCACTTTATTTTCGGAAACCCCATCAGTTTGTGCAGTGCCGTGCAAGGCACACATTGCGTCAATCGGTTCACACACACTGGTTGACATCGACACCAAATGTCAACTGGTTCCGAGCCCAATTGCAAGTTTGCTGACGAGTCAACGAACGGCGTTCAAAGGCATGCTTGGAATTGGGATCGGAACCAGTTGACATTTGGTGTCGATGTCAACTAGTGTGTGCGGGACCAATACCTTGCTGCACCCATATTCACCAACAGTACATGATGATCATTAAACACTGATTAATCAACGGAAAGCAACGGATCACACAACCAATAAACCCCCTGACGCCAATAAGTCAACAGTAGGCGTCAGGCGCCACAACCCCCCACTAGTGCGTGCCAAACTTGCGGAGATGGCCCGCGTAGGTGGTGCTCCCGTACGTGTCCATCCAACGTGCGTGCGCGTCCGTTTAATTCGCATCAGGGGCGGCGCGCTATAGCGGCCGCGGCGACGCGCACGCGCACCTACCGTAACCGGGACCGGTGCGGCCGCCCCGGTGATGAGCCGGCTATAGTCGCCGTGGCGCTCGTGCAGCGGCGTCACAGTTTTGTGCCGCGCTGAGCGTGGATTAGGGGGTGGTGGGGTGTCACATGCTCGCCGGCTGAGTTATAGCTCGAATTTACACCGAGCAAATTGAGGGGTAATCGATGGCTTGCTCTGAGGAAGCAAAATAGTCGACTGATGATGATGGTTACCAGGAATGATGCGTCGTTCCGTTTATGGTACACTAACGCGACAGTTAGCTCGTTTAGGTCCGGCCATCAATTTTCACACTTGTTGGCCGGCTATCAGCGACACTAAATCGCATCAGCTCACCCATGCATCAACGCATCGTCGCGTCGGGCATCTCGGCGGCTCGGGGGCCCCCAAAAGGCGGCAAATTAATTCGAATAATCGTAAATAAATGTTATGATGTGCGAGAGCAAGGCGGGCGCGCACTCGATGCCCGTGAAGTTTGCGTGTAATGCGTAACGAAATCGGGGGTGCAATAAATATTTGCATAAATATATTCGCATTAGAAATTGGGAATCACTTAGTGATATGGGTGGTGTTGCGCCGGCGGCGCGGCGCGGTGTTTTTGCGACCCTCTAATGCTTATTTATGATCGCCCCGCTTTAATGCAAATGCGATCCGTGGATTAACGAATAATGTGCCGTTGGGGCGACAGTATATAACCTCGGGCCGGCCCAGCCGACTGTCCATTATCGAGGCTTTCGTTGATGGGAACTTTGAGCGGCGGCTGTGTTCTCCTTCTTCAGCTGCGTTCAGTTCGCCATGCTCCCATCCACGATAGCCCCGTGATCGAGTTCGCAAATCACCACAACCTATTTAAAACTATTTACAACTATAACGTCGATTTTTCAGGTGTGGTTTTCAAATCGACGGGCAAAATGGCGCCGCGAGGAGAAACTGCGCAACCAGAGACGGCCCTCGGACCAGACCGGAGCGTCGAGTGCAGGTTTGTTTTCTACATAGGTTCCCAATTTGGATTCACTAGTGGATTCACCCTTTGGATGTAGAGTCACGTCAGTTTTCGACAGACATCTCACATATTCTAATTAGTTATGTGTGAAGTAAATTATGAGCATGAACGAAATGTTCCTGTGCTTCCGGTTTTTATGTATTTACGTGAACCCAAATAAGTCAAAACGAATCCAAATTTCAAACTCGCACTAACTGATATTTCATTTCGTCATTTCGTTTTTGCTGAACAAAAACGCTCAAAACTTCGGCATAATTAGATAAACAAAATGTTTCAACGAGAATCGGTAACAGACAATGTAAGTACCCAACTATGCGTGTGCCATCCTGCGATCATACTCGACCAACTCCAGGCGGTGGTTCCTCAGTTGGCCCCTCGTCGGCCGGCTCGTCGACCTCGATCAGCCAGGCGCACCAGCAGCAGCAACAACAGCAACAACAACAGCAACAGCAAGCAGTCCACGCCATGGCCGCGCAGCAACAACAGCAACACGGCCAGCAGGCCAGTCTGGCGGCCAGCCCGGGCTTGGGCGTGGGCGCCCATCTGCACCACGTGCATGGATTGGAGGTCGGTGCATGCGGGCTATTTTGTTGACCAGGGGCACTCAGGGACCGTGTGAAATGGAAAATGTCATGTACAACGCGTTTGCTATTTTACAAGGCATTTTACATGACTTTTGGCACTTTGCTTGACATTTGACATTTTCAGGGTACTTTACAGGGCCTGGGAGTTACACCAGTATCACTCACCGACTTTCTTGCCTCATGTTTAGTTGAATACCTTTTTGCTTTGCAGGCGGGCGCTGCACAGCTCGGTGCCAGTTTTGCGTCATCATTCCCGCACGCGTCTCTCTACACGTCGCCGTTCCACCAGCACGCGCCAGAGTATCCGTGAGTTTTTTCTGAATATTTTTATCTAGGTAGATATTTATTTTTATAGTAATATAAAAGACACCCAGCCCCAGACACTGATCAAATGTGACATTTGCAAATCTAAAATCCTGGTGCGCAGATTCTCGTCGGCGTTCGCGATGCAGCCGGGCGACGCGGCGGCCGCCTACGGCATGTTTTCCGGCCGCCAGGGCGGCTACGACCCCCTGATGAGCTACAGAATGATGCCGGGCCACCCCGCAGCCGGGTCCAGCCATTTGGTACCCGGTCATAGTGGTTGGTTGCGGGTGGTTTTTTTGCTGTCGCTGGTGTTTGTTTTCGTTCTTTGAACACTTTTAACGTTCAACTATAGAACCCATTGGTTGATTAATGCTGAATTTTGTGGTGGGTGTCCACGAGGCTTTTGTGTTCCTATTCTGTCATATGCGTTGGCTGATTTTGATGGCATTCGGATGTGTTGAGTTTTGAGGAAAAGTATCCTTTTATACCAATTTGTTTGTTTGATAAAAACCTCTCTTATTCCCGAGATGATGGAGGTCTACGAAAATACACAAATTTTTCACGAACAAACATTGGGAGCTCTCTATCTCGGCAATGTCTTGGCCACGCTTACCTCACAATTCAACACCTGAAACTAGGGGTGGAAGGGGTTTTTCAAAGGTCGAAGAAATTCGTCGTTTTTTCAACCCGACCATTGAAACCGTTTTTTGAACTAAGCCAAAAAATTTAGTGCTAAACACTAGGTATTTTGCAATTTTTTGCGTGCTTTATCCTGTCTTTATCCGTAAATTGTCTAATTTCTAAACTACCTAAAACGTTTGTTAACCTATCCGTAATCCATTTTGCCAAAGCAATTGTGAATATCACTCTCCAATAAAAAGTTGGAAAATTCTTATTTCTCACGTAATTAATGAGATCAAAATGACCAAATCTCCAGTGTGATTCCAGAAATGTATTCCAGAATCATAGATGTACATTTACTAATGTTTCTATTCATTTTGAGCTCTGAATGAGTCAAATGTTAAACTTTCTTGTTCCTTTATTCTCTTTCCTCTCCAACCTCAACCCTCATCCAACAGGCCACGCTTTGGCCGGCTACGGTTCCCTGCAGCCGTTGCCGTCGAGCAGCACGCCCGGCTCCATGCCGCAGTCGGCCGAGCAGTCGGCCGTGTCCGCGGCGGACACCAGCGCGGTCGCTGCCGCAGCCGCCGCCGCCGCAGTGGCCGCCGCGCAGGCAGAGGCACATGCGGGAGGTCGGTTGCGAGATGGTTATACTTTGGCGCTGACGCCATTTAATGGCGCTGTGATGGTGTAATTTGAGGGTTACAATGGGAGGGGGTGGGGGGTTCGTAAGTGTTTGGCGTGTTCCCGTTACATTGTGTGTGAGCCGATTTTATGTCTCTTTTTTGTGGTGTAATGATGAAATTTTGTTTTCTCCAATAGTCCCTCAGTGCCGAGCGAGGGATGGCGGCGTCTATAAAAACGCATTTTCTGCATAAACTAATGGAATATTTATGGTCAAGACAACTTTGGAGCTTGATATCTCAGCGATTTCATGGTCGATTTTCACCATTCATTAACGTGACGTTCGTCCAGCACTCTTCGAATCAATTTCACTCATGTTTGAGTGAACCACGAAATTCCTTTCTAAGGCGCTTTCCCACCGACCTGTTTTTATAATTTCTAACAGGACCACCGGGCAAACATAATGATTTATGTTACGGTTTATCGTTTGATGCTCATCTGCGGCATCTACTGTTTGGTTTGCCATATCAAACGTGCAAGTGTAGGCCCAGTTTCATTGCACTTTTAAATTTCACTGCCTATCAAAAATGCGTGCATATCTACCTGCAAAAGTGCAGTTTAATGAGGCGATCAAGTAGCCGACGACTTCAAAGGGCGCGCGCCGCCTTGCATGTGACAGCCGCTTTGGCACCTATAAATTTTGATGTATTGACATACGCTGTCATCGGAACGACCATCGCCTGGCGGACAGTGCGGGAAAATTAACTCGCTCTTTTCAGTAGGTATATATGAACATCGTCGAACCAGTGTCGTTTATGGCATGATGAGCAATTTTCCGCCACCCGCACAGCCGAGCGGCATTTTCAAAGAGGACCGCCGCCGCAGTTCGATCAGTTATTACGCCTGGTTATGTAGTCCATCTCATCGACGCGATGTTGTATCGATATTGATACTAAAATTGTAAAGTTGTAAATGTGCGCGTCTTTTTGCGGACAGGTAAAATGGACGGATGTGCGCGTAGCGCGTGAACGAGGGGCCGCCCCTGGCCCGGGGCCATTTTTTGCTATCCCGACTTGCCTTTGATTCATTCCATGTTGTCCTACTCAAACGTTCCTGATTTGCGAGCATGTCGGGCTAGGTGATGTGCTCTGATGAATGTGATGAGAATTCAGTTTTACAAATGATCACTGAAGCTTCTGATTTGGCACTGAGCCAATATGAAGGTCCTTGGCGCATTAGCGCTGTACACCCCATTACACGCACACTATTTCTGGACTCTCAGCATAGTTGTTAAAACGTATTTACGCTTACTCGATAAATACGTATACTCGCGTACTGCGTAAATTCGTTGACGTTTCCTCCTGAAAAAATACCGGTACTTACACACTCGTGTACTTTTTGAAAGTACGCGAGTACAGAAAACGTATCTTAAGGGGACAAAAATGTCATTTTGCGAGACAGAAAGTGATAAACATAAGACATTTTCCTAAGAAATACTTATCAGGAGAGAAAAAACATCTTTGATGTAAATATTTCAGAGTAAAAATTGAAAAAAACACCAATTTTTACGTTTTTTTTGTCAGAAAAATACTCACTTTTACGTTTTCTGTGAGAAAAATACCCATTTTTACATTTTCCCTGGAAAAATAGTCATTTTTACGTTTTCTCTGGAAAAGTATTTTACTCACCTTTTACACAGTGTAAAAGTAAAAATAAAATACTTTACGTTTTCTGTACTCAGGTGCGAGTAAAAAAATACTTTACGTTTTCGTTTACTTTAAAAAAAGTTCAGTACTTTTAACAACTCTGATTCTCAGATCACGTGTACTCGTGAACCTTGTGGACATTTACCTCCTATGAGACCTTCTCACAAACAAAATGGGACCGGGCACTTTCTTTGCGTGCCCGGTTGTCAGCGACCATGCGCAAACCGAGGTTCCATTGTATTTGGGGATGGTAATTGATGTCGCAAGAGTCCCAGAGGTGCGCGCGCGGTTTCATGATTGATTTTAAATGAAATTGTGTGTCCGTTCAAAAATGAGCACGCTGAATGGTGAGCCACCGCGCAACATTTGGCTATAGGCTACTGACTGTACACTTTACAGTAAAATCCACCGTATTCCATCTGATTAGAAAAAATTATTGCGCTCGCTATTGGTGAATTTTGTGCATCATTTTTCACGTGACTTGATTCATCAAGGTTTATTTGTTCCACTCAACCAACACCCCCTTTAACCAAATATCTGGTAAATAGACAAAAGTCTGTGTTTGGGGCTTGGGACTTGGGGGTGGCAGGTCCACCAGACCGTGTGTGTCCCCATTCTGCTGTACATTTGCTCGCCGATTTTGATGGCAATTTGCCGATTTGTGGCGGGCCCTTTGACCCATTTTTTCCCTCAAATAATTACCCGGCTCCGCGATGAAAGTGACGAAATTCGGTGCTCCAGAAATTTCTACCAGGAATTTGAAAAATAAAAAATCACCTCCCAAGTCCCTGTGACTTGAAATAGAACTGGGCATCCGCACCTACTCCCCACAGCCATGTCTGGGGCAGAGGTTTTCGTTGCGGATAAACGTAGGTGCGCTGGTTTACGGCCCGGGGCTCAGTTCCCGATTTTACGACATCATTTTATGATGTCTGCGGTCGTTTTCCCTTTTCCGGGCGCCCGCGTTTTGTTGTGTAAATATGTTATTTTTGTGAATTTCCACAAATTTTTGGCAATCATTTTACGATCGGGGATATTTTGGGACTGGGGACAGTTTGCCATGCCATAGACACAGTGTGCAATGATGGGGGAAATGAATCAAATGGTTGGGTAAAATTTGCAAAATGAGAATGTTTGAGCAGGTGTTTTACACTGTCTCTCAATTGTAAACTGCTGGCGACCATAAGCAATCTACCGTATATAAATTCCCTCTTAGCAGCTAAAACTATAGCCAAGTCGGTTTATCGGTGCCCGCACTCGTGGCGCTAGCATAACCATTGGTGGGCCGATTTTGTGAAATGATATCTCCATATCTCCTCTCTATTTTGTAAAGTGAAAAAAAGTCTCAATCCAAAAACAAACGATATAAAAAAATCCCCGGCGCAGGCATGACGACTCTGGGCGTGCCGCTTACAACCGCCGATCAACAGCAACAGCAAACCGGAGCCGAGCAGCAACTGCACCAGCAGCACCACGCCTACGGCTGGCCGCCGCCGCCCCCGCCCAGGATGTAGAATGCACTAGGATGTTATGTGAGCTCGTCTGGCTCTGAGCTTAAGCAGATCTGAGAATCGACCCTGTGAGCTTGGAGCGTATTTCATATAGAAGTATGATTTTTGGATCGCGATGCGAATTCTTTTGGCAACGAGCATAATTTATGTATGGTCAGATTCATTTGATTAATTCGATAAGCACCCCGGTTAATTAGATTTGGAAAAGAATTTTCAAGTTGGGCAGAGCGTGTACAAAATTTTGGGTTGCAATCGTTTTTGTATTGTACTTTGAGCCTTTTTATCTAACTGCAATATACCTGGCAACAACCAGTTTATGCCATAAAGAAATGTTTGTCTTAGAGCAACTCTTAACTCTTAACTCGCAACTCTCTAGTAGAGCAACTATATAACTCTCATTGTTAATAAATAAACACCTTCCCGGACAAGTTCACCACCCATTTTTTTATTTCACTTCGAATGCAATATCTCCGTCCATGGGGGTGTTATAAGGCTGAAACTTTGTATATATTAAGTTGTAAGACCCCCTTACTCCCCAACAATGGGGGGGAGGTGCGGCGACTCACTACAGAGTGGGTCGCCCTATATGCAAAAAAATTTTGTGGCGTTTTTGGTGTCCCAAGCAAGTTCACCACCCACTTGATTAGCTACACTTTGAAGGCTATATCTCCAGCTGTGAGGGCGGTAGAAAGCTGAAATTTGGGGGATGTCTTGCCAACAACCCCCCTCACAATACACCAGTGGGGCTGCTGCCGACGACCCACTAAAGCACGGGTCACTGCATATAAATTTGATAATTTTTTTGAGAACAACCCAAGTGTCCCAAACAAGTTCGCAACCAAACTGCATTTCTAAAAATGTTGTGAGAACATACCTGATATAAAATTAAATCAGATATGAACCCTAGTTCTGCTCATTAAAATTTTGTCAGTAGGGCACCCACCCTGTCCCATAAACAGCAGATTGAAAATTTCACTTTAAACCAAATTTTTGTATCACACTTAAAAAGTTGGTTTACAAAGTTCACTAGGGGAGGGTTTAAGGTTCAAAGTTATGTAAACAACATAACCTCTAAAATGCTTCCATAAGGAAATTTATTTGGGGTGAATGAAAAAGTGAAAATTTTGTCAAATTTTCTTCCTGAAATGACATCATTTTGACATCATAGAATTGACCCCAAGTAAATTTCCTTATGGAAGCATTTTAGAGGTTATGTTGTTTACATAACTTTGAACCTTAGACCATCCCCTAGTGAACTTTGTAAACCAACTTTTTAAGTGTGATACAAAAAATTGGGTTAAAGTGAAATTTTCAGTCGGCTGTTTATGGGACAGGGTGGGTGCCCTACTGAAAAAAATTTTTCTTGGCTGAAATAGTGTTCCAACCTGATTCATTTTCATATTAGGTATGTTGTTGCAACATTTTTTTAATGCAGTTGGGTGATGAACTTGTTTTGGGACACTTGGGCTGTTTTTAGAAAATGGTTAACTTTATATGCAGTGACCCATGCTTTAGTGGGTCGTTGGCAGCCGCCCCACTGGTGGATCGTGAAGGGGGTTGTTGGCAAGACATCCCCCAAATTTCAGCTTTATACCGCCATCACAGCTGGAGATATGGCTCTCGTAGTGTAGCCAATCAAGTGGGTGGTGAACTTGTTTGGGACACCAAAAACGCCAAAAAAATTGTTGCATATAGGGCGACCCACCCTGTAGTGAGTCGCCGCACCTCCCCCATTGTTGGGGAGTAGAGGGGTCTTAAAACATTATATATACAAAGTTTCAGCTTTATAACACCCCCATGGACGGAGATATTGCATTCGAAGTGAAATAAAAAAATGGGTGGTGAACTTGTCCGGGAAGGTGTTTATATCTGACTTGGTCTGTTTCGCAATGACTGTGGAAGAGCGTTTTACGAGTGAACGATTGGCCAGATGACAATAAACTTCACAATTTTTTGAAGAATCCCTTCAAATGGATTTTTTTGCCATGGCAAATTTTCGCCGTTCGCGTAGGTAATTGTGTAGCAGTTTGTTCAAAATGGCAACCTTGGCAATAACGCGATGAAAATTGGCCATTGGTATTCAAATTGTTTTTTTTTGTATTCTTGCACCAACCTGTATTTAGTTAACCGATAACAATTTTCAGAAATTCCGGAATAGACCAAGTAAATTGATATGTAATAGAACCATCGTCAGTGATAGTTGTATATAGGTAATCGGCAAAGTAAACATATTGAGACTTGAAAAAGCAGCCCAACTATTTCAGAATACATACCTATTTGCAAATTTTACTGTGGCAATTGTGTTCCGTAATAAGCGACATGATTTGCTAAAAATCGAGCTTTTTGTCAGTGATTTTGTATTCTTTTTCCATTGTCACTTTAAATGTTAATTGTCTAAGTGCGAATCGAGCTGGCAGACAAATTCTTGTCAGATTTCTCTTGGGTCTGAATTCAGATCGCCCGGATTTTTGCTTTCCCTTTTTTTATTCGAGCAACTTCTTGTCCATAAATGTTTTGTGTGCACTTTCATATTGTCTCTATTTGTGTCCAAATTTTCAATTGGATTTCTTGTCGGAATGTCGATTGCCCGTTGCGGCAGCCAGAGGTCCACTTGGATATATTTTTCGCGGATTTTTCCATCCATTATGAGCTACCCAAGTTATCTACCAATATTGTTCCACCATAGATCTGACTTGAAACGGTATTGATTGATCATGATTTTTTTGTGAGAATTTTCATGTTACGTCATTTTTGTGTTGTTCGATTTGAATAGGAACTGTTTAGTTTGAGTTCATCTGCTCCGTTCAACTGTGTGATTTCGTTTTGGGCATCGCATATTGCAAAAAAATTCCACGTGGTGGGTCGGAAAATATGTGTAGTGACAAAAATCATGTGGAATATTTATGTGCACTTTTCCATATGTATTTTTATCTCACGTGGAATTTTTACGAAGCGCGAGTGGTGTCCCAAAAACACTTTCCCCTATCGAGCTTACATACCACTTTATTTAATTTCGTTTTTCGAACAATTTTTAGTGTAAATTTGCTGTTACTGCCTATGATCACGAAAGTGTGAACTCGTTTACAGCAAGTACAATTTACACATCATAGCCTAGGATGATGATATGTAGATACTTTTTTAATTCAAAGGTTATTGTATTTATGTGACTTTCTTATTTTGTAGATTATTCTATTTGCAATGCGATTTAGTACAATTGACTCGGATTTGTTCAATCGGTGTTTTCATGCATGAAACGAGCTTGAATTTACCCCTTTTTTACCAGTTCATTTCTCATTCATTGGTCATATTGCATGGATCATATTGTATTTTGATGCAACACAATACAGCATGTAATAAACCTGTGTCTATCAGTACCAAAGCACACATTGAGACAAAATGGGAAATATCACATCTTTGAAAGAACAGGCCTCTGCCTTCAAATAATTTTTACTCACACCAATCACGATGGCAAACCCTCCAAAAAAAAGTGTTTAAATTTTTAAGTGTTTTTTCCAAAATGAATTTTCGAATTTTCAAATTTTTCCTGAAATTAATTTTCGAATTTCGAATTTAATTTTCGAATTTTCGAATCTTTTTTGGCAATTTTCGAATTTTTTTGGCCATTTTTCAAATTTTTTCAAATAATTTTCGAATTTTTTTGGAAAAATATTGAATCTGAAGCTTTAAACAAAGAATTTGGACTGTTTTGGAAGTGGCTATACTCGGCAGACATGCTAATCTACAAATAGATATGATTTATATCTTTGGCTGGCAGACAGCCAACTGAAAACTTGTGAACTGATTCACCACTGCACTCCATTTCATCCTGACGCCGAACCAGTTCGGTCAGCCGTAAGTTCACTGTGGACTGCGGTTATGACGTCATGGTGGAGTGTTACCACCAGAAAAATGTAGGGTGTAATTTCGCCGGAGTATAGCACACTGGGCATACTCAGTGCATACAGTGCTAACTGCATGAAATATGGGTACTTCTCAAACCAATACTCAAAACCACTCTTATACTCCAGCGACATTACACCTACAATGAAATCCACCATAACCCATCTGAATAAAAGAACAAACAAAAAAATGTTCATCATATTTATCAAAGCAATTTGATTAATATGATGAAAAAATTTTATGTTTGTTCTTTTATTCAGATGGGATATGGTAGGTTACATTATAAAGTGTAATGTCGCTGGAGTATACCTTTGATCAAATCTCTTTTACTTATATTTAAATATGTGCAGTTCCTATGTGCAATCCCAGACACCTGAAAATGCTCTGTGAAATATCAAATGTTATGCAAAGTGTCTAAAGTCATGGAAATGCTGTGGAAAATGGCAAATATGTTTGCCATTTTTCCAGGGCATTTTCATAACTTTTGACACTTTGCATGACATTTCACATTTACAGTGTAGTTTACATTTCAACGTTTTTGGACATTTTTTCTGTTTTGTTTCGCTTTTTCATAAGCACCGCGTATCAATTTTCGTTGTATTTAGTACGTTGAACTTAAGAGTGCCTTGAATTGCCTGAAAAATTCGAAAAGTATTTTCGAATTTTCGAATTTTCGAATTTTTTGAAAAATAAATTGATTTTTAAGTGTTTTTTTCTAGGGGTGAAATAAAAATTCGAAAATTCCGAAAAAATTCGAAAATTCGAAAATGTTTTCGCATTTTCGAATCTTTTTTTGCCATCGTTACACACCAATAATGAGCATTATTATAAAAGCTCCAAATCATAATTAAAAGCGTTCAAAAAAAGATAAAAATCAATAAATCTAAAAAAATTCAAAATCAATCCAAGAATGCCTGTCGCCTGTCAAATGTTCCCGGCTCATGCTGATTTGGCTGCCACCTGGGGGGTGGGGGTTTCGGTGCACCCCTTTTGGTACCCCCACTCTTAATTGTTGGGTACTCCGTATTCTTGTTGTAAGGTAACGTATTCACTTTGTAGGATTCTTTGGCCTTTGCTGGCGGCACTACCCTGGGCCCAATTCCTTGCGTCGCGGCAGGAGCCGCGAATGGAGAGACGGCAGTTTTGCTCTCACCTGTAGGAGGGGGGGAGGTTGTGTATCCGCGTGTGACGTGTATGGTTTACTGAGTGGAGCGTAGACTGCGCAGAATCCTACCATAATTCAATGAATAAAATATTGTGATAAATTTCATAATTAATTATTCAATAGTACAAACGAAATATTATGATGAAAAAACCCATAATTTTTGGTTCATTATTCAGATGTGTTATGGTCGGTTTCCATACCAAGTGTGAGGTCCTCCGAGTAAACGCAGCGCATTTCTGACGTCATTTGTTATAGTAGCCAACCTTTGTGCGGTCTGCTGTGTCTACCACTGGCGCTGCCGTGGCGCCTGCGGCTTTTTTCAGTTTCTTTGGTGCCGGCTTTACCCCCGCCAGTGCTGCTGGGGCGCCTGCTAAAATGTTATCGATTGTGAATGATTGATAGTGGTCAGTAATAATCTATTTTCACAAACTGTGGCTTTTTGTGGGACTGATCCAGCTCTGGCGGCGGTGCGGTGCTCGGCTTTTGTCTGTGTCTGTGCTTGTCCCTGCAGTAACACGCCGCTTAATTACCCATAATGGATCACCGGAGCGGACTATTTACTCACCTGGACCTAGACCTCGACCCTGACTTTGATCTGGACCCCGACTTGGATCTAGACCTGGACTTTGAATGAGATCTCGACTTTCTGGACCTGTGCTGGTGTTTCGCATCATCGTGGCGTGGTTTTTGGTCTGCTTGTCCACCGTCTTCGTGCGCGGGTGACTTCCGTCGGTGGTCCAGTTCTCGGCGACTGGGCAGTGCGATCGCTTCGGCCGCGTGCCCTGTTTGAATTGGAATATTGTAGATTCTTTGCGCCTTTTTTACTCGAAGTCGATACAAAATACAATACTATCGTATTTTCTTAATTTATTCACCCTTAAATGTTTCCAGCGTCTGAGCGAGCTGGCCAAAAATACCCCCTACTATTAATTATTTAAAGACATGTTTTTCATGGCTCAGGACGTTTATTCGACAGATTCATTTAGGGTCTTGATAAAAATATTTATAAAGACAACACTTACTGTCGAACAACCCCCCTCAAATTTGATGGCGTGAAAACACCCCCGTGTATAATGGCCGGACTTGACGCTTTACAAAGAATACTTCCGTATTTTGATGAAAAAGTCACGTGAAAAAAGCACACAAAATTCCGCCAAATAATACAATACGACAAAATACCCCCCTGAATAAACCCCCCGTCGAATACCCTCCCCCGTCCTCAAAATGTCTGACGAAAAAATACCCCCCCCCGCGGGGTAATTATTTGAGTAAATACAGTAATGTGACAAGTCTCTCTTACCAGAGTTTTCATCGCGGGAACGGTCGTTGTATTTGGATACGATCACTCTTCTGTTCGATGGACGCGAGCCGTCTGCGAATGACGTTGCTCTTAGTAATTACTGAACAACTAGTCCCCGTCTTGAAGTGACAAAAAGCACAAAAAAGTGAGATAAAAAGTAAAGAAAAAACGAATGTGAACTCTAATAAAAAAATATCCACAATAGTTTACGAGGGCATGCACTTCTAAAAACAATCGTTCAAACGCACCACGAGGGTCGATATATTGACCTATAGTATAATAAGTCAATGGTGAAGTGACGTACAATTTAAATCGTAAAAACAAAATAAAAAGTTTACCATATCCATGCGCCGATTCAGCTGAAATATGTAAATATGACTCCAAAGTAACATGGGAATGGAAATCGTGACAAAATTGTAGAAAAATATATCTGAAATGGTGCACTCAAAATTACCTTGTTCATCTTGAACAATTGTATTCGATGTGTGCAATCCATCCGAGTCGCTCACTGAAAATCAATGTGGCAAATGTACATCATGTAATTTTCACATAAAATGAAAAATTCGTCATGAAAACAGTTGAAGGCAACCATCAGCTTGTTCAGCAGGGGTTTCCTGCTCATGTTCACTGTTATCATAGTCATATTGATCCACACCATAATTTTCCTCCTGCAATTGAAGAACCACAAATGTTTCTGTGCAACTTAATGACATAAACATGTGCTTAGTGCATTCCGCAAGCAGGAGTACAGTGGTAAAGCCCTTCAACTCTTTAGCTAATTTCTTCAGTAAGCTAAAGTTAAGCTAATATTTTCATGTTTTGATGCCTAGAAGTGTTTGAAATTGGATGAAGATAATATTCATATTTGTGATGTCGCTGCACATGATAGTTTACCGTCATTAGACTAAAAATCTAGTAAACTAGTAAGTCAACTTGGATGGCATTTGAGTTTGCTGAAATGAGATGCTCGTCAAATATGGTTGACAGAGAGTAAAAATAACTCACTCCAGTAAATTTAAATGCGTTCACCGCTGACTTATGAGTTAACCAAATAAAAACTTTCATTGACAAACCAGTGTACGCAGCGATAATAAGTAAATAAGCGTGCAATCTGCAGTGGGGCGCTACTTCTGGAACAGACAAAATCAAGCATAGCAAAAGCAGTAACGGGTAAATAAGTCGCTACCAATCAGCACCTGATCATACTGATATTCCTCATAGTTATACTCTCCAGCGTAACTTTCATCCGGATTAGGTAAATCGCTTAACACCTCATCTCGCGTGTCTATAATCGCCGGCGGCGACGGCGATCGATTCTCAGTTTGCAATCTAATTTGAAATACTTCTTCCCAATCTTTCTGTTCTCCGTCCGGCTGCGATTTTCCAGTGCCCGGCTTGACTGCGTATTCCTTATCGGCGGCTTTTTGTTTGCGTCGCGGCATCGCGAATTAAAATTGATAAATTTTGATCTCGGGGTTCTCTCTGTTGTGATAGGTATATTTATTTGACAGTGTTTTTAACATGATCTGTCAAAATAAAATAGGAATTAGAAATTTTGGCTGACAATGGTGACCGCGGACAAGGCAGAGAATATGCATTCACATCAAGGATGGATAAATTAACAAAAATGTAATTAGTATACAAACAGTAACATTTATATCGTAGACACGCCACCATAAAAAAATTGCAGCAACTGTTTCAAGGTATCTTATCACGGAACCTATACCACGCATGTTTGGTGCACTCACACTAAATACAGGATCAAAACATAACATATGATAACATACTCGGCGATAAAGCACATTGAACTGTCCTACCACCGGTCGATGTTTGTGGCCATGGATACCACCGGATAAATACAAGTGCGCCCTAAATAAATGGCCTTATCAAGCTGATGGTTGCCCCGACCCAAGGTCATGCCGCTTCAAGGCGCTAAGAAATGGCGGTGTATCCATACATTTAAATAAAAGCCTACCTGCGCTGGCGCTGGTGCCTCTAGTTATCATGGGCGGTTTTTCCAAGTCCTCATCTGATACTTCTGCGTAGATGTTGCCATTTGTCTGCGATTCGTGGTCCGTCGAATCCTCCACAAAAACCCTAGAAAGTTGAGGGAATAAGACCATCAAATGCCGTATACTTGCTGTAGCGGAAAAATTGTTGAGATGTTTGTATGTAGTATTTACCATATTTCCTCGAAATACCCCCAGGGGTTCATTTTTTCAGAGTGCAAATTTTTAGGGGGCGGGTGTGTTTCGTGGGGGCTTTTTTGAGGGGGTGTTTATTATTTCCCCGCCAAAAATTTTCGAGACGGGTCCAAATAAAGAACCTGCACGCTGAATTTTATTCCAGACGGGAATATTCCGAGGGGGTATTTCGAGGGGGGATATTTCGAGGGGGGATATTTCGAGGGGGGATATTTTTACCTCAGCTCGAAAAGACCTAGGGGTATTTCAAGGGGGGGGGGGTTAATTCAAGTGGATATTCCGAGGAAACACGTTATGCAAACTCATATAACGAACCCCCTTTTGCTTTTCCAGAGTCCCCACAGCAGCCACAGTAGACAACAACAACAGCACAACAGGAGTAACAGCAACAGCAGAAGTAGCAGCAATAATAGCCACCAGGGAAGACAGAATGGACCGAAATCTATCTCATCGCATTCTTCTTCTGGTGGCACGGTAGACGTGGTTTTGTAGATGTCCGATTCTGCTGTAAGATGCTATGAATGCAGACCTGTACCTAAGGACACTATGCAAAAGTGTAGTGACAGACCAACGCAAAGGGAGCCCTTCCTGCCCCCGTTGGGACTGACATCCACATAGCCGTCCTTGCACATGCACGCGTAGCTGCCGTACGTGTCGACGCAAGTCGCCTTCTGATGACACTCGTGCAGGGCCAGCTTGGCACACTCGTCCACATCTAAACACGGTATTGTTGATTCTATTGCACAATGCACATGTATTTACAGCGGTGCTTTCGTGGAGCAGAAAATGCGGTTGTCTTTATAGAGTATTTTGGAAGCCCAGGTGCCAATCCCAAACCCTGTAAAATGCCCTATAAAATGTTAATAGTCATCCAGAGTGTCAAAAGTCAACGTACGTTTATTATTTTACAGGGCATTTCACATTACTTTTGACAGTTTACATGACATTTGACATTTTACATGGTATGAGACTGCTCCCGGGGCGCTCAACGCCAACGCCAAAACATCATTAGATCGCCATAAATACAACACTCACTTCCAATCTCACTATCCACAATCAACCCGCTGGCGCCCAAATGCCCAGCAGCCCCAGCAATGGCATCACTAAGCGCCTGACCAGCCTGTGTGGCTGTGGATCCAGGAGGCACTTCGATCAACACGTCACTGACTGCAGACCCCTGCACCAGGGGCTTGGGGGGAATGCAGATTTGATCTGTGGATGCGTGTCGAAGGTGGTGGTTGTTGGTTCGTAGTGTGGATAGCTGAGAGGGGTTGTGGATGGGGGTGTGTTTACATTGGAACAACTTGAATCGAAGTCAGGGGCCAGTTCCGCAAGTGGAGAAATGAGAAGTAAAATGGCAAAAGCGAAGAGAAATCACTTATTATTTGTATTTTTTACGTCGCTGTTGCCAATTTAATTGCCAATTCACTTTGGTTTTGCCATTGACTTCTCAGTTCTCCACTTGCGGAACTGACACCATGTTATCAGAAGTTACTTACACCGTAATAGATAATCGAAATTATATCGCGAAACTCTGACGATGAAACATTCTTCCATTGTTCCTCGAATGATATGTTGTAGTTGCAGATTTTATGCACAGTCAGACTGAAGAGAGCCACATTGGCATCTTCGAAATGTTAAAGTGTCCAATCTTGATAGAATATTATCGCTCTTTTACAATTTCACACTGAACTTACATTCACAAACACCATCCTCATTTGGCAGGCGGTCTCCGCCGCACAAACATTTCACTGAGACATTTTTCTGCTCATATGAACCCAAAACAGTTCTGTTGTTTACATAACTCTGTGCCCTGTTCAGCAATTTGCTCATGCAATCACTGTAACTTCCGGCTTGCGGCACTGGATACACAACTGTTGCGAGCATCGTCGTTGAAGTCGATGTACTTGTTGAAGTGCTCGTGGATGTGCTGGTCGAGGTCGATGTACTTGTGGATGTAGGTGTCGACGTACTTGTCGAGGTTGACTGTATTTACGTTGGTGTGCAGTCGACATGGAACCGACGTTCAACCGCGTTTACATTTACAGTACGGCGCATATTGGTTGAGACTTTGTAATGTAGGGTTAACTTAACTGAAAAACAAACATTTTATGCTGTCTTTTTGGGTGTCAGTGTTTTTGCTATCAACAAAAATCCTGTTTTGATGTTATACTTCAACAGCACTCCCCAATAAAATCCAGGGCAAAATGTGACGATTGGAGGTCTGTTCAAATTGCTCTTTTTTGTCTTGTGATAGTATAGACAGTGGCCACAGGAAATCCATAGCCAACTTCCATCATGTTCTACCACCTGGGATAGGTGCACAGCTTTCTGATCTAGCCACCAATGGATGTTTTTGTCATGGGCTCATGGCCCAGTACTAGTGATGTAAAAGCGCCATGGCGCTGGAGCCTGGCGCTACGCCTAAGCAAAAAGCGCCATGGCGCTTTTGGCGCTTGGCGCTGTTTTGCTGTGGCGCCATGCCCATGAAAAGCGCCATGGCGCTTGGCGCTATTTTTGACCGGCGCCAGGAACAAAATGCCTGGCGCTGGAGGTTGGCGCTAGCGCCAAAGCAAAAAGTACCATGGCGCTTCTGGCGCTTGGCGCTAGTGGTCGGAAAAGCGCCATGGCGCTTTTCACATTACTGTACATGCGCTTTTCACATCACAGTACACAATTACTTTTGGTTAGTCATTCACAGAAATAGTGCTCAACACTGTTGTTAAAGTTATTTTTTAGCATTTAAAATGGAAATGATAACAGTAAAAACCTGATAGAAGTTGAGTGGACTTTCTGTGACTGCTATGTGTAACCTTCACTTTTCAGAGCAAATCAAATTCACAATTCACAACCCAATTGTCACACAGAGCAACTGTAAACACCTCTTTAATGTCTACAATTCAATTGAATGATGTACAAACTGTCGGTATGAATTTCGTTGTACTGGTAGAGCTTGAGCCAGAACCAGGTCCAGGTCCAGGTCCAGGTCCAGGTCCAGGTGGGATAAATATGCCACCACCCTCTTTAGTCACAGTTGTGACTGTTGTACTTGTTGAGGGTGTTGTTGTACTTGTACTGGTGGCAGTGTTGGTTGTTGTTGTACTTGTTGAGGGTGTTGTTGTACTTGTACTGGTGCCAGTGTTGGTTGTTGTGGTACTTGTTGAGGGTGTTGTTGTACTGGTACTGGTGCCAGTGTTGGTTGTTGTTGTACTTGTTGAGGGTGTTGTTGTACTTGTACTGGTGCCAGTGTTGGTTGTTGTTGTACTCGTTGACGGTGTTGTTGTAGTTGTGGTTGTAGTGGTTGATGGTGTTGTGGTGCTGCTGCTTGTGCCAGTATTCGTTGTTGTTGTACTGGTTGACCCAGTGAATGGCGTTGTTGACGATGTGCTTGTACTCGGGGCTGCAATGATACAGTGTTTTGAAATTAATTTCATGTGATTGCCACCTTTTTCATAAAAATATGTCATAGCATGAATGCACTTAGATTGAACTCAATAATTTTTACATATACAGTGCAGAGGGGGACAGTTAGTGGGGTTTGGACAGTGGTACTGAGACATTGCCTTTGAACAAACTAACACAAGCCCAAAACTTAAGATAGAGCAGCAAGGTTTTCAGAGAGTAAAACGGAAAGAATCAGTGAAAACGTGCAACCCATTTGCACATCCTCACAGGCCCAGGCATTCCATACTTGAAATGAAAAAGATATAAAATGAACAGCGTGTGGAACAGATTCAAGCATTGATCTACTTACTCTTAGCTCAAATCACATTAACTGAATCATATGGAACATAATCATTGAACCCGAATAATATTTACGTAACATGACAAAAGTGGGATTTTTTCATGGAGTGTTTCATTTATTCATACTCCACATTAGGGTTGGGAACCTAACCCGACTGGTACCGAATGTGATACTCAGACAATTTTTGGATCCCAAACCCAACACTACCACCCAAACCCAGACCCAATACCTGAAACCAATATCAGAAACAGCACTCAATACCCAAAAATACCCACTCAACACATTTCACCAGCAGCCAGCCTGACCTGGTGATGGATACACCATGCTGTATTTTTGTTGTTTAATCCAATACCAGATTATGACAAAAACCCTGGGATACCCAATCTCAATACCCGAACCTTATAAACCTGCAAGATTTTTTAGAACTGATACTAGAACTAATTTTTTTTTGAAATTCCCAACCCTACTCTGCACCATTAGGTAATTGCATAGGCTCAATAATAGGGCTCGAAACTCGATTTTTTCAAACTCGAGTTCGAGTCGCAACCCCAAAATTTTTCCGGTCGAGTGGGCGAGTCAGTGAAAATTCGAGTCGAGTCAGGCAAAAATCTCGAGTCTCGAGTCGAGTCGGATGCAATACTTTTTTGCATGATTCTGGCAGAAATTTCAGATACTGGTTTCTCTACCGATTTTCTCACACACACTTACTGAAGTCTAAATTGTTTTTCAGAGTGGAAATTTTGAGGGGGGTAGTTTGAGAGGGGGTTTCTTATTCCGCCAGAAATTTTAAGAAAATGAAATTTTCTTAAGAAATTGAAAAGAAAAGGAAATGAAAAGAAAATTTAATGTGAAAAATTTCTCAAAAGTGGATTTTTTGTCATCCATCTATTGGGGAGCGGTGTTTTTTAGAGAATAAGTGAATTTTTGAGAAATTTTTCACATTTATCTCACATTATTGAATAGTGTATAGTAGGGGAGTGGTGTTGGTAACACATCCCCAAAATTTTAGATTTATACCCCTCCCACAGCTCAGAAATCAGCGGGTGCCGGACCTGCTGTGGGACACCAAAAAAGCCACAAAAAAATTTGCACTTAGGGCGACCCACCCTGAGAGGGGTCGCCGCGATCCCCCCAATTCATGCGAAGTAGAGGATGGGTCGCGACAATATCTCCCCAAGTTTCAGCCTCGGGGGCGCCCTAGAACTGGGGATGGGATATAAGAAGTAAAATCAAAAATAGCTGCCGGACGTGACCGGGAAGGTGTTTAGTAAAGAATGCGCCTTTAGGTACATACCCAAAACTGGTAAAAAACATGACTCAATAGGCTATATAAGGACATATCAACGTACATTACTACACAAATCAGGCGTGTAGCTGCGGTGCAAATTGGCCTCTATTAATACATCATGTATATTGCATACATGATGTACCTGATGATGATATTCCAGATGGGGTACTTCGAGGGGGGGAGGGGTATTTTTTCCTCAGCTCAAAAACACATGGGGGTATTTCGTAGGGGGTTAATTCAAGGGGGTATTTCAAGGAAATACGGTATCATGCACATGGTGTGGAAATGTGCACTTGTGCGCAAATTTTTTAAAAAATATGTTTAAAAACTCATATCAAAACTGAAATTTTTGGACATTTTTCAATGGAAACCCGGCTCGAATTTTGCCAAAATTTCGAGTCGAGTCAGGCAAAAACCTTGAGTCTCGAGTCAGGGGCATATTTTTCCGGTCGAGTCGGGCGAGTCAAGTCGGTACCCAATTTTACCCTCGAGTCACGAGTCGAGTCGAGTCGAGTCGAGTTCGAGCCCTACTCAATGACCTACTAGTGGTTGTACTCGTAGTGCTGGTGCTGAGCGGACTTGTCGTGGTTGTTGTCGGTGTCGATGTGGATGTGCTTGTACTACTTGACATGCTTGTTGGTGTTGTTGTGCTTGTTGAAGTTGGGGTGGATGTACTGGTTGATGTTGAGGTGCTTGTTGGTGTTGTTGTGCTTGTTGAAGTTGGGGTGGATGTACTGGTTGATGTTGAGGTGCTCGTTGGTGTTGTTGTGCTTGTTGAAGTTGGGGTGGATGTACTGGTTGATGTTGAGGTGCTCGTTGGTGTTGTTGTGCTTGTTGAAGTAGGGGTGGACGTACTTGTTGATGTTGATGTACTGGTGCTTGTTGACGTGCTTGTCGGGGTTGTTGTGCTTGTTGATGTTGGGGTTGTCGTACTTGTTGAAGTTGGTGTGGTTGTACTTGTTGATGTTGATGTGGATGTACTGGTACTTGTCGATGTTGATGTACTTGTACTCGTTGATGTTGATGTTGGTGTTGATGTACTAGTACTCGTTGAGGTTGATGTTGGTGTTGATGTACTAGTACTTGTCGATGTTGAGGTTGGTGTTGATGTACTTGTGCTGGTTGAAGTACTTGTACTTGTTGAGGTCGACGTTGGTGTTGATGTGCTTGTACTTGTCGATGTTGATGTTGGTGTTGATGTACTTGTACTGGTTGAAGTACTAGTACTGGTGGATGTGGATGTTGGTGTTGATGTACTGGTACTTGTTGATGTTGAGGTTGGTGTTGATGTACTTGTACTTGTGCTTGTTGAAGTGCTTGTACTGGTGGATGTAGATGTTGACGTTGATGTGCTGGTTGAAGTTGATGTTGGTGTACTGGTGCTTGTTGAAGTAGATGATGAAGTACCTGAAAGTTTGACAATCTGCATAATTGTATATTAAATGACATAGGTAGTTCCAATGACCAATCATTTGGATCCAAATTCAGTTTCCAGACCATATGATCTATGTAGGTCTCCCAACATTTTGAACATAGATTTGGGGTCAATATTATTCAGTCCTGATATTGTGCCAATTACCACTTACATAGTTTTCACTTAAATTTGTCTTATACCAGGGCAAGGTGCTGACCCCACCGACTGCTCTCAAAAACCTTTTTTCACACTAAGGTCAGACGATTAGTGACACCAATGCATAACCACATAAAAGTAAAATATAGAAAAAATTTGTGTCCACGAGAAACAAAATTCTTATGAACTGCGACAACCTTAGGGCTCTAACGTGGAAGATACAAACTATTTACTTGTAGATGTGGATGTAGGAGTTGATGTGCTTGTGGATGTTGTTGTTGATGTGCTTGGTGTAGTAGTAGAAGTTGACGTTGGTGTACCTGAAATTTGTATTGAGCCCTGAAAAACTTGCCTTGCAAATTGCTCAAATATTTTGACGGTAAGTAAATCATAGGTTTCTGCGGCACAGTTATATAAATGGACAGAAAAAAGGCAATATCCACAATGATTGAAATAAAAAGAGAAGTAATCATGTTACTGGTGCTGGTGCTCGTTGTACTGGTACTAGTCGGTGTAGTAGTTGATGTTGAACTGCTGGTCGATGTAGAGGTGCTGGTTGACGTTGATGTTGAACTACTTGTACTTGAACTGGTACCTGAATGATTAAAACAGAAAATACTACTGATGTCAGCTTAAGGATGATGTATTTAAAAGATAATTAAGTGAAGCACTTGAACTTGGAATCATTTTCAATGTTGATTTTCAATGAACATTCTGAAAACATTGGCTCGTTGAAGTCAAATGCGATATGCCTTGAATGAAACCGGTACATACAGCATTTTTGCACAAAAGCTAATGTCTGTTATGACACCACTGGCACCATAAATAAGTAAAAACGGTTCCATTTCTCTATTTCCAAACGCCTAAAAACAAGGAAATGGTGCCATTTTTCAACAGCTCCAACCTACCAACTCGTAGCTAAGGTACTCAATTAAGCTGCATGCAAACAAAGGTGTAAATACTAAACACACACCCAACCGGACAGGTTCAAAAACAGAACACTTAACAAAGATACCTTAACCGCAAAATGAAATTGCCAAGTTGAACACTCACTTGTGCTTGTGCTGCTGCTCGTTGGTGTTGATGTTGATGTCGAAGTGGGTGTCGACGTACTTGTTGATGTAGTTGTTGAAGTTGATGTAGGTGTTGATGTCGATGTGCTGGTCGATGTAGTTGTTGAAGTTGATGTAGGTGTTGATGTCGACGTACTGGTTGTGGTGCTGGTTGATGTCGATGTACTTGTCGACGTTGAGGTGCTGGTTGATGTCGATGTTGACGTTGATGTGCTCGTTGATGTCGACGTTATGGTACAATTTGCCAGCACGTTGCAGAAGTCACCGCTCAGCAAAGCTGAAATATGCTACGTCCAAATAGGATTTCCGATTGTTGAAGTTTAATAAGTGTTGAAGTTTATAATGTTGATGAATTAAAATCAATGAGTGGTTCAAATAAATGTATTGCAAACACACGTCTTTGGCACAAACTATCCGTAGACCCATAACAGAAGTCAAAATACTGCACTGGTGTTGAATCGTAGAACAGACATCTCTTCCAATTGCTCGCAGTCGATGTCTGAAAAATGGCAATTTTTAGGTGTTACTTTTGGTAAAGTATTTGTATATATTTTTGTAAATAACAGAATAATTACACATCCTGGTTATAATGCCCCGTTGATCGCTGTACGTAATTAGTTTGTAATTAATACATGAAATATCTATCAAAAGTAAAACAGGTGAGAACATGTGAGAAGCATAAGTTAACCGTGCAATGCGTGCAGGTACCTCTGAGTTGCGTGGCACGGCCAGTGGCTTACATTTGAATCGGTAGCAATAATTTGGCGACACATGATGCAAACTACAGTAAACAATAAAACATGTAATTCAATCCCAAGTAGTGATGGAATGGCGCCATGGCGCTGGCGCCGTTTGAGAGCGCCAAAGTGTTCGAGGGCGCCAACGCCCCAAGTAAGTGCAAATTATGGTGCACCAAATTACACGAAACGTGCCGTAAAAATTTGCTTTGAAACTATCAACTACATTTTGCCTGAACGAACGGGAGACACAAGCGACTGATCATACGTCTGGAAGTCGGCAGAACCAGATAGGCACAACCAGGCAACTTCAACTGTTGGCGTGACAGAGTGCACATTAGCTCCAAGCACGATCCGGCTCTGGTAGTTCTGCAAACAAATGAAAGTATGAGTGCGAGCGGTGATGCGATGGAAGCTTCGGCTATAATATATGAGTTGGAAACACGCAATGCGATAGTGCACCAAAAATGGTCAGCTTATGTCAGGGTGTCGTTGGAAAGCGAAAATTATTATTTTTTGGTTGATCCCCTGTTCTCCAAAGTTATGTAAAATGCACCAAGTCGACGCCACCAAGAACCAATGCGCCACCACGCATTTCCTAGTCCTGGGTGCTTAGCACAAGAGCTGCGATTACAGCTTGACGTAAAATGCGAGCGTAAAATACAAGCCAGCAAGAACAGGGACTTTCATGCAAACACCGTGTTGACGTACATTTTGCAGGTAACTCTTCAATGCGTTCTGCACATTGTTGCTGTCAATCCAAGCCAACTTGCCCCCAGTGAGCACGCAGGCGTCCTCTGCGGCGTAGTAATCAGAGAAGCCAAACTGCAACTCGTAGCAAACGTCTTGGTATATGACGCCTTCGCAAACACATTCGGCGCCCGTGGCACCTTGGCCGGCGACCGCTGCGACATTTTGTTAAATAAGATTAGGATACAGTATTTATTGATGGTGTGCAAATCTAGTTAAAATACTACGAGGGTATTTCGAGGGGGGTATTATTTCGACAGCCCATTTTGAGGGGGGGTTTAATTCGAGGGAGGGGTTCAAGGGGGTAATTCGAGGTAATACGGTACACGTGCAAAACGAATAGTGAATTACCTACTTCGATCGTTGAGGATCCCCATGAATGGGGAACAGCGCTTTCGACCAATTGGACACTACTCCCTTACAGTGCTTATACAGGTTTTACAGTTAACACTTGAGTAATATGTACATCAATACACATAATACGAGCAAAAGATTCTTGACCAAATTCAAGCCGTTTAGCACACTTAAATGAATGAATGAATAAGTTCATCGAATTACATGACCAAGTTAAAGTAGAATTTACCATGGAGCTGAATCGCGATTGGAACAAGCAATGTTGCGATGCTTATTCCATGCATTTCACGCTATTTTTCCAGCATTGTCAAGCGACATTCTTCACAAACTGTGAGAACGCCATGAATGACTTTGTCGCCGCAGGATAAACCGCAAATGTATTTAATTCGAATACAGGTCTTCACTCGATATCATGCATATCACGCATGTACGCTGGTGTGAGATGCTTTGTTTTGCCAACCAGCCACGGCTCTATGGCAGCGCACTGCTCACAGCCTATCCTCCATGTGTGATTAGAACCTAGCAACAGTGCTCGCGTGCATGGTATTTACATATTTACCTGCGATAAATGTGCATGATTGAAATGCAAAAGTGTGCTGGAAAATAACATTGGACGTTTGTGAAGAGAGTTTCCTTTTTCTCGGTGCATCGATCCACACAGAATGTACAATATTCACAGGTTGATTGATGCCTGTGTAGTGTGATAATTCGATACGCAGGCGTGGATAACAAGCACCCGATCATTTGTAAATGATCGACGTGCTAAGAAATACCACGAGAAAACTGTGTCACCAAACCAAATAATGTTGAGTTCTATCTGCCTATTATTATAATTTTGAAAGGACTACTGAATGGGGTAAAGCTTTGCACGCTGAAACGACGATTTTAATAGCTGTGTCGCACTCTGCTGAAGAATGTTGCTAGAAAAAGTCAGATGACCAGAGGCCAGTTCCGCAAATTGAGAAGTGAAAAGTAAAATGGCAAGTGCGAAGTGAAATAATAAAAGCGAAGTGAATTGAGAAGTAAAATGGCAAATGCGAAGATAAATTACTTTTTATTTTTACCTTTTAATTTATTTACTTGCCATTTCACTTCACTTTTGTCATTTTACTTTGCTTTTGCAATTTTACTTCTCACTTCTCAATTTGCGGAACTGGCACCAGGAAAGCTATTGTCATTCTGATCTCTCATATTTTTTAAAGCACACATTTGCATTCGAATTTTGATACAAATAACCACTCATTAGATATCGTTTCAATTTCCTGCTGAACATTGCATCTTCATTATCAAGCAATGAGCACTCCAGCAAAGTTGCTGAATTAAAAACAAGGTAACATTATACTTATGCAAAAAAACACACAGACAGGAATCATTATCCTTTGTTTGCTTGTTTTGAAATACCCTGTAAACAGATATGAAAGTAATTTAGGTGCATACATCGTTTGATTCTGAATTAGTGAGACAGCACATTTCTGCACTGAATAGCGGGCCGTCGTGGCTAGGAGTGTGGTAATTTTCACATACTCTCTACTTTGACATAAAGTGAGACTGACATAAAGCGCATTGCACTCTGACATAACGTGAATCTGCCATACCTAAAGGTGAAACTGACATGTGCAGCGTAACTGAAAGGGCCATGTACATGTGGCCACAACCAGCAAAAAATGTACCATGTGAGATAATCGAGTGATAACACTGAGTGATCCATTTGATAACCCTGTTTGTCAAGGTGTGAATGCTATGTGTATGTGTGTGCTGCATGCACAGTTCCACAGTGAGAAAAAATAATTTCCCTTTGTATATTCCCCCCATTGGAAAGAAAAACACTGTGCATGCATATCTTTGAAAACAATCGATGAATTATTTTGTTTTAAAGCATATTTCATGAAATTAACGAATAAAAACATTTTGCTTGAACATTTTGATCGAAAAATAATCCCCGTTGAATAATCAACCCTTGAACAGTCCTCCCCCAAAACATCTGATAAAAAATGATTGCCCAGGGCAATTGTTTGAGTAAATACAGTAGGTCATGCATCAGAAACTTTTAATCATCTGGTTGTTTATGTTGAATTGGTCATGTTTGAAGTCATGGCTGATTTTGGCATTTGGCTGAAGACTTGCCAGAGATTGCCCTGATCATGTATTCAAATGGTTGCAGAATAAAAGCAACATCAAATAGACAATGAGTGCATTTTGCAGTACTGATACGTGATAATCTTGATAATAATGCTGCGTGGCACATGCTCTGTGACAGCATCTACAATGTCAGTTTCATGCTGTGATGTCAGTTTCACTTCTGGGCATGTCAAATTCACGTTATGTCATAGTGACATGCACTGCATGTCAGTTGCACTTTATGTCACAGTAGACTGTATGTTAGAGTGAATTCAGCCTTTTGTCTAGTAATATTCACCCGCTGTCCACGTAATTGGAGGTCTTACCAAACAAATTCGAATGTACGAAACAAATCGGGATTGAAACGTCACAACCACTAATAATACAACAACCTGAGATAAAAGGAAATGCCAAGACTTAACGCGGACATAAATATCAGGTCCCATTATTGTACACGTGAACACAATGGGCGTCCATGTGATGCGACAGGCGGCGAGGGAACATCAGTTTCATGGTCACGTCGCCTTTACCACACTAACGGTTTGGTGTGTATTTATGTTTGACGTAGCAGTTGTAAGAAGACCAGTGGGCAATCCCCACTTGCACACTCAACAAATCAGTGGTTAGGTGTGGAGACGTTTTGTCGCAGCTTCTGCTCACATGTGCTGTCCGGTCTAGTGCACATGCGATGTCTGTGTCCAATTTGAACAAGGTGGCTTGTTATTGTGTTGAAAAACCATTTTTTTGTGGAATGAGTTGACAGAAACATTTATCCTATATAATTATAAGATGAAATAAAAATTCCTCTCCTTGAACAGTCCTCCCCTCAAAAAGTCTACCCTCAAAAAGTTTGAAAAATAATAATTCCACAGGGGAATTATTCGAGCAAATACTGTATGTCCCCATTTACGACTCTCTGGGGTCATAATAAATATAATAAATACAAACACTATAGAAAGCCGATGTGACCTTTCACTGGTTCAACATTGAATTCAACACTCGAGCACCCATCCGTAGTGTGAATACAATATTAAAAAACAACAGAAACCGGACGTGTAATATTATATTTTATTTGAACATTACGAGGCTTTCTCATTTCAATGAGATTTTTTTATATTTAGGTCCCTTAGTTTTTTTGTATCGTTTTGCAATTGTTCTTGAAGGAGAAAAACGTCGTTTTACTGCTTCATCTTTTTCACATACTTTTTGGGTAAAAAGAGATAGTGATGGAATTGTGCTTTGTGTCTGTTCCTTCAGCCGATGTTCTGTCAAAATGGAGAAACACATGGCCGTATGACTATAGACTAATGATCGCTAAATTATTTAGGTATCCATTTCCATTTCTGGACTGAAATCGCCGTTTTTCTGAATTGTCTGATTTTATCACAGTAGCTTATCACGCCGTTTATCACACTTGACGATCGGTGTCTTTTTTCCAGTGACTTTCCTATTTACTAGGTAGATTGGGACTACGACGGCACTCTGCTATACCGTGTTTCTTGTAATAGAAAGGCATACCTCCAATTGAAGGGCACCTCCGATAGAACGGCAGGTAAAAAGTTCACTAAAAAATAGAACGTCGCCGTTATATCAGAAGAAATACTGTGTCAGGTGGGGTGTACCCAGTGATCACTCTTTTTTTCACTTCATTTAGACAGAAAATGACTGTTGTGTGCTTTATTGAGCTAGCGAACCCTTCTCCCCTCCCACGTCTGCGAATGCGAATGCGTTACAAACAGTTCCTGTCGGAAAGTGCAAAAAAGTGTTTATTTTAAGAATGTAGAAGCATGCTAAAATACCTAAACTGAACCACAGATTTCCGTCAAAGCATATCACTCGAGGCGATAATAAATAGGAGCAGTTTTCATTCCGGTAAGAGCGCAATGTATTTCTCTCATTGTTTTATGAAAACCAGACACAAAGGAATACTTTGTTTCACATGATTCTGGTCAGGTTTGTGCCACCTGCACGCGAGTTTCCACGCCAGTCCATCTCACGGCTTTTGTGCATAAATGCTAGATATTTTCGCATTTCCACTTCATTTTGAATAAAAAGCGACCATTTGTAAACGGACCACCCGCACTGGTGTTTTCGAAAAGTAAAACAAACATACCTAACTTTTAAAGATTTTTTCTTTAAAAAACATCTGACAGTGCTCAATATTGAAACTGGTTCCGACTAACTAAAACATAACAATTTTCTCTCTCTCATGATGTTACTTTCTTTGCGAAAAAAAATCGTGCCTCGAGCAAAAAAGACAGTCCCATTCCACACTGTCACAAGAAGGCCCATTCCCCGCAAACTATAATTTTAGCCGACTATGTCCACAGTGATTATGTCGGTGTGTCTCAAGATGGCGAAATTGCTTCCCGAGTCTCTAGAGAGTCGCATGCCGAGTGAAAGTTGGAAACAAAGCATGTGCTCCGGCTTTAACACGATGTTGAAGAGTGCAAAGCAGCGCCCTGCCGAATGATCAGTTAGGTGATACTTTTTGCCCACTGTGCCAATGGGTAAAATATTTTACTCACCGGTGTGCAAATTCTGCGTGGAAATATTCATTATTTGGCTATTCTTTAAGGGTCGATTGTTGCTCAACGTAAAATGCAGTGTCAGGAAAACGGCAAATTTCACTGACAATTTAATGGCTCGACCAATTTTATTACACAGTTCTGAACACCTTAGATGTTCTCACCATCCATTTTCATTACAATATTTCTGATGGATAGCGTCATGCAAGAAAGTCATGCACTTCCTTTTTTTCACATACTCAAAGCCTAGTTGCTGCTTTCATAATAATAATTTGACTAGGTCAAGAGAAGGGCTCATGTGAAAAAGACTGTACAGATTATTAGCTTTCAAACTGAGCATACGTTCTATTCTATCTTCTGCACCTAAATCATGATCTTCCCGACATTGCTAATGATGACTAGCTAATACCACAGGAAAATACAATAGTGGAGTAATATTCATAACTTTGAAAGCCCCACCCACCATTATTCTGAAGATTTGATTATGTTGCATCTTTGAAAATCATCTGGCAGTGTATTTATCTACTCCCTTCACTTTTTCACGATTGTTATGAACAACAAGCAGCTCAACCAATTGTTATTTCATCATATCACTTGCAATTTTGATAACATACAAAGTGTTCTGTATATTTGAGTGATTTAATTTTGTTACTTGATCATGTTTCTTTTGAGGTGGTAAAAATTGTGTAACAAAATGTAACTCCCCCTTGAAACACTTGAATTTGAATAGAGTGCTGCACCTACAGAAAATGTAAAATAAATGACCCAATAAAATTTTTATGAATATTCTTATGGATAAATTCAGTATATTTGGCATTTTACCATCAAGTAAATGTAATATTATACATTACATTGCTGCTGTAAAAATATTTCTGTATCGATTAACATGCTCAAATAGTAACATTCGATTGTTAGCGCCATGTGATAAGCGCCTAGCAAATTCATTTATTTTAATTATGAATTTACTTATTTATCACTTGTGACTTATGTGTAACCAATTATGACACATCATTTTACTAGCCCACTAGCGGAATTGGCCCCAATGCTTTGCATCCCTTGTTATAAAAAGTTATATTTTTCTGTTTGTATTTTCTAAACATTGTTTAGACAGCTGTACAGTCTACCAGGTTATAAAAACGTTTCAAAAACACGGCTACCTATCGCGATGCAGCATAAGCTTGTAGCAGTCGGTAATGCAAGAAGTCGATAGCCACTTGAAGTCTATTTGTGCGAAGTCGATACTTCCCCATCCACACAAAAATTTATTTTCTCCCCAGTGCATTTGTTTGAAACTGACACTGGCAGGGCTGCGGGCAAGCTTCCTAACTCACCACAGCAAAAACGTGGGAAAGTGGACAAACGGCAGCTCTGGCGACAATGCAGAGAGCGCATTTTTAACCAAAATGAGAAATTTTGAAGAACCGCGGAATATTCGTTTAAAACAAACTCAAGACGGTCGCGCCAGAGGGTCAAATTAGAAATATTCAGCAGTTCTTAAGTGTCGTCTCGTCAGTTACTGAGATATACCACTACGATTTTTAAGTACAAAATATAAATTCCGTAATCGCGTAAATTATATCGCCGCACTTGACCACATTTTCATGCGCATTCTAGTCATTCCAGCGATTTTTCACGAAGTGCGGTTACTCAGTTGGGGGAAGTATCGCGAAGACACTTGGATTGGATCGCATGCGCGCTCGCCGTGCGCTGCAACTGCACGTGTACTTGTGCAGTCCAAAGTTGTTATTTATAAAAGTACTAAACTTTTTTGATAGTAAACGTAAACGTAAAGCACTTATTTTTTACTCATTGATTAGTACAGAAAACGTGAAGTAAAAGTTTTCACTTTTAATCATGGGTAAACGTGAGTAAATTACTTCTTTCCCCGGAAAACGTGAAAGTAGGTATTTTTCAGAGTTGTTATAAGTACTGAACTTTTTCAAAAGTACCCATACTGGTAAATAATTTCATTTTTACCCATCCTCAAAAAATACCTGGGTAAAATATTTACATTGTTTTTACCCTGCACTTGAGTAAAATAGCATGAAAGTATTTTTCAAGTATTTTTCAGTATTTTTGAGTAAATCGAGTATTTATGGGAGTGTGAAATGTATTATTTTTGTGGGTACATGGGTGCTTAAGGTAAGTGACACTAACTTTCGTCCATATATGTCTGCATTCTAAAACAGAGTACACATAAAAATAAAAATTAATTATAAATAGGTATAGGCATATAGTTAATATATGGTTATTTTTTGCTTTTTGTGTGCATACTTTAAGTTTCTGAAATACTCCGAAGTACCCAGAACTGATGAAAAAGTATGGGTACAGATGGGTACTGGTAAAATTAAAGTATAGTAACCATGAGTTTTTACCCAGTATGCAGTTTTATGCATATTTCAGAGTAAACGTAAATACCCACTATCAACTCTGGTAATTTTCATAAATTTTGCCCAAATTTTCACTCAAAATCACTAATTTCCTAACTTTTTACCCTCAAATTCCCTGGTAAATGCATTTTTGCCTATTTTTAAGTTATTTAGGGTTCTTCCCTTTTTAGCTTTTTTCTCCCTTTTTCACTTTATGCTTTGAAGAGGCCTAAAAAAACCTATCTGAAATACATTTTCTGTACCCACATACTTTCAAAAAGTACGCGAGTGAGTACCGGTATTTTTTCGGGAGAGAACGTAAACGCGTTTACACAGTACTCGAATATACGTATTTATCGAGTAAACCTAAATATGTTTTAACAACTATGGTGCAGTCGCGTCGGCGTCGGTGCTGAAACATTCGGAACACATTAGATTGATGGTGATATTGAGAGATAGTGATTGGTGCAGAGTTGGCGGCGCTGTCGCCGCGGCAAGGCGAGTGTGACTTCGTGTCTTACTCTGGTCACCGGGAACATGGGCCAATGTCGTTCGGCATTTATAGCATAGGGTTGCTGCAATTATATCGACTTTGATTTACTTTCCGATATTATATTCTGTATACTTGATACGACAAACTGTCCAATACCCGAAATTCAACATTGTCTTGATAATTTTTAGAATTTTCATACATTATATATCTGTATTTGAATAAACACTTATTCGATCGCCTACTACTGCATTAAAAGTTAAAAAGTTTTTAGTCAACGTGAACATAAGAATTCTGCAACAATCCGCGCATCACCAGCTATACATCAATTTTTGAACATGTAAGACGAATAAATCTGTTTTATTTAACACAGATTATGAAAACGACTACGACCTATCATCGATGTTTATATTGTTGAGAATTATTTCTCAATTCAACTATTTATTTCTTTGCGCCGCATCAACCGACCTCAGCCGGTTGCAGTAATTTATGACCTTGAATTCCAAATTGTGCCAGGCGTGGATGATTTTTTTCGCCCATTTTTTATACCACACCCGGTTATTAGACGAAATTTGCCGCATTATATGGGCGTTTCACTTGAGTGAGACGTCGGCTACTTTTATTGCCATCGACTTTTATCGGTTGACTTTATACTGTGCACTTTTACGATACTCGGAAATCAGTGATGCGTCATTGTCAATTTATGCATTGTTTGTTTGTCTGACTGGGCGCAAAATATCCACCTTGTTGGAACACATTTTTACAGTAAACCCCTGCGATCCGCAAATGCATTGCGTTAAGAACCTACTTCGCCTAAAATCGCCAAATTATTATTATTTTTTACTAAATTTGTTTCGTTTCGCACTAGATGAATTTGCTGCACAAAGCCATCAATCATTACGGACCTAAAATATATATTTTTAGATAGTCAAAACCAACAGATTCGTATGATCAGGGAGCCTACCCTTGACGCTTTACTGCTCTTGCTAGAAATTTTTAAAATAGAAATGTATATTTATGAATCTTGACGCAACAGGAACACTTGGCGTCATCGTTTGTGTAAAAGCTTACAAAAAGCGCGTGAATATAATATTTGAACCATTCACAATTATTACAGTAAGTGATAAATCGTGAGAAAACAGAAAAGCAAGCTCGCTTAACACATCCATGTCCTCGGATCAAATTTCTGTGGCCTATCTAGGTACTATTTTATGTACATAAATATGAGTGAGGGTCATTGAGACAAAAGTGCTTTGAGACAACAGTAGCTTTGGTACAACCAAAATGCTCATTGAGACAAAAGCTACTTTGATACAACAGTTTGTGCATTGGTAAAACTACCTGTGCATTGGTACACCATTTGTTGCTTTGATACAACAAAAATAATTGTGTCACTTTGATACAATATACCGTATTACCTCCAATATAAGGTACACCTCAAATATAAGGTACCCTCTAATATAAGGTATAACTTTTGGCTTTTTTGAACCTGACGAAATAAATATAAGGCATACCTCCAATATAAGGTATACCTCTAATATAAGACACAGCTGGCTGCATGCCAAAATGCAAAAAAAATCATAAAAACCATTGCTAAACATAGCGGAAAATGATGAAAATTGTGCCAAAGGGCACCCTGACAACTCTGTATCAAATTGTATTAGGCCTGGTTCACCATTTTGTTACATTCCAGTTTGATCAAATGAATTGCGTTGTTGTTCACTGTTGGTAACATGTTTGCAAAATATGTCAAAAACAATATAAGGTATACCTCTAATACAAGGTACCCTCTTATATAATGTATACCAAAACGCTGAAAAAACTGACGAAATCAATATAAGGTATACCTATACCTTATATTGGAAGTAATACGGTAAATAATGGTGATTACATAGGTATACACAAATATTAATGCAATTACAGTTGAGCAGCGTATGCAAGTTGGATGTAGTTACATATTTGTGTATATACTCGGCGTACATGATACTCTGCCCTCGCACTGATTTATGTCTCGTGTTGGAAGCGTGCCAATGATCATTTAATCATGCGATTTCCGTAAAAAGATGAAAAAAAATCATCTATGTGTATATGTTAATGAATAACACTATAACAACAATCAATTTTGCATCTTTTTATGCAACTCGCACGCGTTCACCATCGTTGGCACACTTCCAGCTGGAACCACGCGTGCAAGGTGTAAAGTAAGCGGAGTATACCTATGTATTCACCATTATTTATGTTGTATCAAAGTGACACAATTATTTCTGTTGTATCAAAGTGACAAATGGTGTACCAATGCACAGGTAGTTGTACCAATGCACAGGTTGTTGTACCAATGCACAGGTAGTTGTACCAATGCACAGGTAGTTGTACCAATGCACAAACTGTTGTACCAAAGTAGCTTTTGTTTCAATGAGCAGTTTGGTTGCACCAAAGCTACTGTTGTCTCAAAGCACTTTTGTCTCAATGGGATACCCCCATAAAGATATGTACACGCAGAATGTGGATTTGCATTGCACTACATTATTTACACCAAAAGTATTATATACCGTATTTGCTTGAATAATACCCCCTTGAATAATCACCCTCTTAGAAAGTAGAAAAAATCCCCCTGAATAATTCCTCCTTTAGGCATTTGAATGGTTTTGTCCAGTTTGAACAAAAATAGCATGTTTTTTTTTTGTGAAATGACTTGATAGAAATATTCTTAAAAATTGTGACGAAAACATAATTCTTCCCCTTGAATGATCCCCATTCTAATAGCCCACCCCCAAAAAAAAGTCTGACGCAATTATAGTCTTCAGGATGATTATTCGAGCAAATACGGCATTAATAATATTTAATGACATTCCATACACACAGGCAACATTCCCTAACGCCCAAACATCGGCTACACAGTCCACACAAAATTATACCGCAACATGACTTCGTGCATTCCGCACCACAGATCCAAGCCAAATGAAGCCAAAATGACAGCGGTGCAATGCGACCCGTCGCTTCCTGATCAACAAGGAGACCAGGTGCCACTCCCAGACCCTGTGAAAGACCCTGTAAAATGTCAAATGTCATGCAAAGTCTCAAAAGTCATGGAAAAAGCCCTGCAAAATGGCGACCGAGTTGCCATTTTGCAGAGCATGTACCATGCCTTTTGCCACTTTGCATGACATTTGACATTTTACACGGGTTTTTTACAGGGTCTGGGAGTGCTCCCAGTGCGGCGGCAGCGAACGCGTAGATTTGCATTCGGCCGAACTTGATGCCGTATACAAACCTGTTGTGTGAGTGAAATGTGGGGTTGGATTTTCTCAGAGGATTTTAGGATGTGATCAATTTGGGCCGACACGTTTTTTGGTGGCTACCAGATTCATTGCACCCCGAAATTATAGGCCGCCTAGATCGTTCTCCGCGATGTGCGTTATAGTTCGAAAAACTTCTCGGACTAGGTAATTGAGTTTCGGCCCAGATTACCTCTTAACAGTTAGAATTTCAAGTTCTGAGCACGCAAAACCGATATTACGCCGCTTTGACTTCCTGTTGCGCTGCTCAGCGACACTATGGAAGCAACGTGAAGCGGCATAGCAATTTGGAAGTGCGCCGCGCGTTGGTGCATCGGCCCGTGTTGATAAGATGATATCTGCGCCGGCAGCGAGCTCATGCAAAAAGTAGGTTCAGGGAAAAAGTAAGCCTAAAGTAGTGGCGAGGCGATGTAGCCCTGGCAAATAGGCATAGGCCATTTGAACAGCAAGTATGCCCAAAGGACACGAAAAGACCGCGCATGCGCTCTCATCTCGACCAACTAGCGCAAACTGTACAGTAACTATACAGTCATATATGACTTTGCATGCTTCGCATGAAATCTGGCCGGGTTCTTGATCATGAAAAATGTGATGGATGAAATATTCCCGCTAGGTTTCCGGCAGTCCAAACTACCTACCTATACAAAATTGGCTATGCGCGCATTGAAACATTTGTTTGTTGCAAAATATTATTTTACACTATCAGTTTGTTCGCAAGTAAATACACCCGCAATTTTTTATTATTTACATGCGTCAATTTGAGTATACTTGCGCTATGAAATTACTGGGAGAGAATGGTTTGCCGGTTAAAAGTAATTAAAAATTCGAATACAAATGTTCAGGCTGTTATTTCTACGCCCATACTACATCTTACTACCATGAGATTTAGACGTTATCCTTAACTGTAAGCAAATGGATAAAAATAATTTTGCTCGGAGCCTCGTTTACCATATTTTCAACGGTTCACCTTTCGTTTCATCATTTGCCTTGCCCCAGCTTTTTTCCATTGTATTTAAGTAAATATGTAGTAGGTAGATTAAAATATCAGGTCAGTTGAAATTTGATTTGCGAGTAGGTACAGTTCTTGCGTTTCAAGCAGTACAAATCGTTCTGTCGTGCCCCGCAAGCAGGTATAATGTAAATTGTCTCAATTTTACGGAACACATCTAGTAGCAGCCAAGCGGAACGGTTCCACTGATTTGTACACATTCCGACAACTTTTTGTTCATTACGAAACATGTTGTTTTTCACCCGCAACGTGCCTAAACTTTTGGTGGCTGATTATTCATTCAGTACAGGCAATTGTCTGCGCGCCGCAAACATTGTTAAATAAATTCTGGTCCGGTCCGAAATTATGTGGCCAGTAGTTTTAGGGGCGATATGCAGACTGTATTACCTCTAACCAACCCCCCCTCGAAATACCCAGGTCTGGGCGAGCTAAAGAAAATATCTGTTTGAATAATCCCCTTGAAATACCCCCATTAAAAGTTGTATCAATCATGTGCATGATAAAATGCAGTATTTCCTCCAATAGAAGGTCGTCTCCAAAAGAAGGGTAAAAAACAGCTGGAATTGTGCTAACTGAATTAAAAAGATGTCAGTGTACTTTGTTATTTAGTTGCTTTGGTCCATTGATTTGGTGCTATTCTAAGATCAAACGTTGAATGAACTCCACGAATTGTCATTCTGTGAATACTCTATGATGTAATAGTTTGAAAAGATGTTGGCATAGCTTGAAAAAAATTGCCTGATAAATGGTGAAAAAATAGAAGGGCGTCTCCAAGGAGGGCGGGTGAAAATCTTAATGAAAAAGTAGAAGTGGGCCTTTCTATTAGAAGTATATGTATAACATAACAGACTGCAAAGTCGGTATGCACACCAAATTGCACACCACCGAAACTTGGGAAACTCATAAATCTGTTTTGAACAAATTTGAGTTTACCAGAATGAGGAGTCTGTCAATTACTATGGTGCGATAACAAATCATTCATTCTGATACACTCAAATGTGTTGAGAACTGCCTTAAATCTATGATTTTGCCCAATCTCCATGATGTACTATGTAGTGTGCGTGGCTACTATAGCTTAACACCAACAAAGTTTAAAAATTGTTAGAAGTTCACAATTAAGTTTAAATTTGAGAAGTTATAGACCACACCTGTCTCGATAATTCCGGATTCAATAATGTATAACAACGCGCGCACTTTTTGCATGCCATTCGTTTCATTGGCACGCGGCGCCAGTCCATTCACATTGCTGTGACAGATTGTTTAGTCATCACATGTGACAAATCACTGAAAACCGCAGGCGCGCAGAAATAGATAGAGATTTTCAGAACAAAAACACAAATGCGCATTTATTTCTCTAGTATTGCAAGGTTGAGGTCAAGTAATGGTGTAGGATTTATGTAAATATTTAAGTATGTAAATAGGAATGAATTTAGTTTTCTAGTTCCTGTTTGCATGGACACATTGAAACATTTGAGTAAAAGCGTATAGAGAAAATGTTGCGTTTTTAGATGCATTATGTCACGACGCAATCAAAGATGCGATGAAAATGATCTAAAATTGCAACGCTTTACATTGTTTTTGGTTCAGTTCCATTCATAATTTCATGCCCATTTCCTCTGTTTCGACATCGTGAATACAAAATACGAGTGCAGCCCACACGTTTTTACAATGGCTATCGTTTTTGTGCATAACACCCATCACATACCGACATTTCTAAACATAGGTAGGTAAAGCAGCATTAAGGTTTAAAAATGTTAAACATTTGTTACTGAAGTTGTACAGTACATTTACCTTTTCATCCGCGGCATGCCGCATCGGTTCCGTACCTATGAACATATTTTATCCCCCACGTGAACATTTAAAAAATGTTTTATATTTTTTTCCAAGCTGTGGCATTTACCGTATTACCTCGAATTATCCCCCCCTTGAATTAACCCCCCCTCCAAATACCCCCCCCCTAATTTCGGCTGAGGAAATAATAAACCCCCCCCCCCCTCGAAATACCCCCCCCCCCCTAAAATTGAGTGTAACGTGAACGTACATGACAAATACCGCAGTTTGTGATCTGTACTATGCAGAACACACGTTAAAACTGATGATTAAGTGACGTTTGGGAAGGGTTTTTGTGTAAATACAGTAATATATGCCTATAAACACATATAAATCTATGTGATTGTTTGATTTTTCTACGTCTGCGTATGGGGAATTTCCGAAAATTTCTGGCTAAATAGTAGACCCCCCTCGAATAACCCCCCCCCTCGAATTATCCCCCCCTCAAATTATGCTGGCGAAATAATAAACCCCCTGGGGGTATTTCGAGGTAATACGGTACCTGTTGAACCCATTTGAAAGTTACTTCATTTCAAACAGCGAAAAATAGCCTGTCGTAAATGATACGTGAACAACATAAATATTTATCATCATATTTCATAAAAAAGTACTGAATAAAAAAAGTAGCTGTTGCGCTATTGCGGCTAAAGTACCGTATTTCTTCTAATAGAAGAGCGCCGTTCTATTTTTTTCGTCAACTTTTTTACCTGCCGTTCTATTAGAGGTGCCGTTCTATTGGAGGCTGCCGTTCTATTTTTTTCACCAAAATTTTTCAGACATTTTTGATTTGAACAGTGTTTTTAATGAAAAATGGACAATAGTTTACTATCAGAGCATCAATTCAAACAAAACTACCGTATTTCCTCGAAATACCCCCCGGGGGGTGATTGTTTCATAGTGGTCCCGAGAGGGGGGGGGGGGTTAAACGAGGGGGGTATTTCGAGGGGGGGGGGGGGTATTATTTCACAAGACATTTTTTTAAATCCCAGTACGAAATTGTCGTCTGAAACGTACGCAGACGTCGAAAAATACAACAAAAACCGCCATTTATGAGGTTATGTAGACTAATATTAGTACGTAGATGGTATAAACACTGTTCTAACGTGATTACGACATTGTTTTAACGTGTGTTCTGCACTACGCAGAACACAAACTGCAGTATTTGTCATGTACGTTCTCTTTACACTCAATCTGGGGAGGGGGGTATTTCGAGGGGGGGGGGGGGTGATTGTTTCATAGTGGTCTCGAGAGGGGGGGTATTTCGAGGAAATACGGTAAATATGAAAATCGCCCTAAATAATAGTTCTGAACACCTTGGATGTTCTCACAACACATTTTTCTAATATTTGTGTGTTCTGGCATTCTTCCAACGTAATTTCTACCTGCCGTTCTATTGGAGGTGCCGTTCTATTGGAGGCTGCCGTTCTATTAATTTCGTGAATGCAAAAAAGTGCCAAACCCTGCCGTTCTATTGGAGGTGCCGTTCTATTGAAGGTATGCCGTTCTATTAGAAGAAATACTGTACTCCATTTTTGTAAGAACTGTGTCAACACTTTAAAAGATCTGAAAAACACTCGCACTCCCACCCACTTAAAACCATTTCTGAAATCGGTCGAGGTGCCATCAAACTTGAGCGGCGTCAACGAAGAAACAATCAAATTCACAATCAGATCAGTCATTCGCGATTGTCCAAAAACGAATGTCACCTCGACATTGATTCGGGAACGGTTGAGGTCATTGCGAAACCGCAATCAAATACAGAGCTGCAGTCACTGGGATCACTGACATTCTACAACAAAAACATTTTCTTTGAATTAGTGGTAGAAAAGGCACTAGGATTTAGAGACTAGTGAACCTTACATCGCTGAGGAGTGAGAACGCCAAACGGCGCCTTGAAATCGTGTTTTTTAGTTTCTGGCAGATCGACTTGGTAGTTCTACTGAGAGCGGTGTATACAAAAATTCCCGATACGAAAATCTGCCGAGCAATTATAAATATTAGGTAATTGTGAAATTGCGAGCAAACGAGTGATAGGCGCTGTTCACTCAAGAAAACCAACTTTCGTGCAGATTTTGGTTTTAAGTACTGAACTTTTTCAAAGTAAATAAACGCAAAATTAAGGTATTTATTTTTTACTCACCCCTGGGTACAGAAAACGTCAAGTTATTTTTTACTTTCACTCATGAGTAAAATACTTTTCACTGGAAAATGTGAAAGTGAGTATTTTTGAGAAATTCTGCCTCAATTTTCACCCAAAATCGTTAATTTTCATACCATTTAGCCCATTTTCACCTTCAAATTCACTAGTTCATCTGCTTTTTTTCTTCCAATTTTCACATATTCTTCACTATATGTTTGTATACCAAATTTTTTCTATTTTTTTCTATTTTTAGATGTTTCTTCCTTTTTTTCCCTAAAAGTCTACACGAAATACGTTTTCTGTATTCGAGTACATTGAAACGTACGTGTTAAGGTAACTGCAGGTACTTTCTGTAAGAGGAAACGTAAACGTATTTACGCAGTACTCGAGTATACGTATTTTTCGAGTAAACGTAAATACCTTTTAAAAAGTATGCTTTAGTGACCCTCCATATAAAGATCTCCATGGCGCATTTTCCTATCTTAAACACCCGGCGTAGTTCAAACACCACTCGAAATAGATTTTGTGACGTTTTCTCGGATGCGGGTATAAATAATCTGAGGAAAGTGGCCGTTGTTCTACTAGTGACCAGTTCTGGATGTTTCACTCCTTTATCCGATAATTACCATTGCTTACGAAAATGCCCCAAGACTCTGAGGGTGGATTATTGATGAAAGTAAAAGCGGCAGCAAAGTTTCAAGAGCGCTTTTACATTCGCACAATTTTGATGAAGTTCAGTCTCAAAATTTTACGTTGCACTCATTGATCCCGTCCAAATATTATAAGTATCCATGTATCATATATACCTATATATATATATATATATATATATATATATATATATATATATATATATATATATCGGTAAACCTAATTTAATAGATGCATGAAAAATTCTTTATTTACGATTTGCTAGAAAATTCCTGCAACATTCCCACGGGACAGGCGGAATTGCGACAAATGATTTGTGACAAATTTCCCACGGCCGTAACAGTTTGCGGCGACAAAATTGACAACGAATCAGCTGGAGCCAAGGCAGCAAAATTAATGTTTTCATCAACTGTGGAATGATCGAGGTTTACTCCGTACAACCACCACGCGACAGGTCGCATTCCCTGCGTATACTCGGCGGAAATCACACTTAGTATGGAAACCTACCATAATCCATCTGAATAATGAACCAAAATTATGCAGTTTTTTTCAAAATCATATTTCATTTTTACTATGGAATAATTAATTGTGAAATTTATCACAAGATTTCATTCATTGAATTATGGTAAAATTCTGCGCATACTTTGCGGTTCGCCAAGTATAAACAGTCACATTAACATGTTGATTTCCTTCAAAATATAGTTGTTGTTTTTATAATATGCACAACCGGCAGTTTCTGCGCTCGGAGAAAATTTATAATTGACCCGTAAATGCCATACTAATCTCCATTTTATTAGTTTTTTTGGTAGTTTCCCCGACTCGTTATATGAACATTTTGTTGTGGCATGTGTTCGAAAAACGGGCTAAAAAGCTTCCATATCTGCATTATGTCTGCATGCCAAACAACGCACTGGGGCGTAAGGAATAATCGAAGCGGTTTTAGGTTTTTGCAAAAATATGAAAATTGAAACAGGTGTCTTACAATGGCGCCAGTTTTAACGACGGCAGCGTAAAAATATGTAGCGTTCCATTCTGAGAACACAATTGGCTAGTTGAAGTGACTATTTCTAAAATGAAATGACTATACCCAGATCGCTATCTTATAGATTTTAGATACCAGCTCGCTACTCTCATAAATTTCTATATGGCTTAGGTTCTGACTTAGAAATTTCTTCCTTCAGGGAAAAACATTCATGACATGCAATTCGAGATAGAAAAAGTTATGAATAACATGAAATGGAAGCTTCACATGAAGCAGTGATTGATACTGAACAAATTTGATTTGTAGGCGCGACTTTCATTTCGCATTGGAAATAGTTTGACCATATTGACGGTTGCCACCCACATAAAAAGGAGGCCAGACCACTTTACATTCTAGCTACTTTACATTCTGTCCAAAAGCTCTAGTTTACATCCCACACTGCTTCACTTTACATTCTATAGTGCATTAGTTTACATTCTGTGGAGAAATCTGACATCCCCTACTTTCTGCACACTTTACATTCCACCTCAGTGCTATACTTCACATCCCACTGTCTACTGCAGATATTGTAACTTAATATGCTATGCTTTACATGGTGTTCTGTGACCTCCACATCTGTTATGCAATTAGTGCATAGTTTGTGAACTTTTGATGTGTAAGTGTGAATGACATGTAGGTGACACTTGAAATGTGCTTTATTTATTCATTTGTTCTACAGATTGTATTTACATAAATATTTGTAATGGCAATTGTATTGTATGTCACAGGTGTGTTGGCAAACCCTCTGGAATAAGTATTTTGATTATAAATGTTTTTTTCTCAAATCACTTCACATATATTTTTTTGAAAATAGATTTAGAATTTTCAAATTAAAATTTTAAAACTTCAAATCTTTCTGATTACTCAAATTGATTATTAAATTTTTAAAATTTCCAGCACTTTTTAAACTTGAATTTAAAATTTAAAAATAAGCTAAATAAAAAATAGAGAAAGTTTTTGAAGTTACAAATTTAGATTTTATTTGATTTTGAGTTTTCAATTTTTTTTATTTTTGTATATTTCTGATTACATTTCTGAAAATTTAAATTTTGAACATTTTAAAACTCTGAAAAAATTCAAAAACTTGTGAACTTTTAAAATTTAAGAATGTTTAGTCATTTTGAAGTTTGTACATTTTTATTTCACAACAAAAAACATCTATCAAAAAAACTCTATCTATTTAAAATGCCTATAAAATGCAAAACACTATTAAAAACATCAAATTCAAATGGAGTATCAGAAGAAAATTCAAAATTCAAAATATTCAAAATTCAGAACTCATTACTGTACTCTATGGACACTCTATTATTTACCTCTAAATATTACATGACCCCTGAATTGTTTTGTAAATGCCCACACAAAAGTGCTGTTTGTATAATATGTCAAATGATTTGATGCACAGCTGTTTCCTGTTGCTATCCTATGGGATGTGTGCACAATAGGGGATTAATGTTGCCCATTGTAATCACTTTTTTGATGGAATGTAAAGTGAAGCTTTTCAGTGGAATGAGAAGTGTGCAAAAAGTACAGGATGTGACATTTCATTGTAGGATGTAAACTGGAGCGGTGAACACAGTACTGTGGAATGTAAACTGTGCAAATACAGAGAATGTAAAGTGACTAGAATGTGAAGTGATGCACCCTCCATAAAAAGGAGTCCGCGGCACTTCTGATACTGGCCAGTTTTCATACCACGAAAACGCGATACTTCTGATACTGCAGGGGCGACAGTTTTCATACCAACGTAAATTTCTCTCATGCTAATTAAACGCGTCAGATTACATGCCGTATTGTAGATATGCCATTATGTGGATAAATGTGCGGCAAGAATAGAGAATCTTTAGATGGATGGGAAGTGCCGCACCTGCTATTAAGTTTGTGGTGATCTTCAGAATAAAGCATAGAAAACTCAAAAGCATCACCGCCAGTGCCACCTCCTTATTATAACTCGATAACAGTATTTATGAACAAATAGAAGATTTTACATTAAAATGATTTAAAACCAATAAGAACAACCACCAATGGTAGTGTGTATGTGAAATTGTGCACTTGCGCACCAAAAAATTGCAAAATACCTAGTGCTTAAGTACTAATTTTTTTAGTTTTTTAACACATTGTTAAAGCTTGCCATTGTTAATTCAATTGAAAAGTTGATTTGTAAAGTAGAAATTAATGTGCAATAATGAGTAGGTATATAAAATGTACATTTACATAAATTACAACCCATTCACGTGAACTGTCACACAATGAAAAGTGTAGCATTTTGCAGCATGACGAAAAAATGGTAGCATGTTGCAAAAAACGGTAGCTTGAAACAATCGCACAACAGCACCAGTGGTACAAAAAGTGTCATGTTTAAGCAGCATGAGGTAAAAAAATGGTGGCATCAGAAGTGTCGCACTTTGGTATCAGAAGTGTCGCACTTTGGTATCAAGTGTCGCGTTAAAGCGGCATGAGAGGAAAAAATGTTGGTATCAAAACTGTCGCACTTTGGTAACAGAAGTGTCGCACTTTGGTATCTAAAGTGTCGTTTTTGGCAGTATATAAAGTGGCCAGTATATAAAGTGTCTTGGCCTCCATAAAAAGTACCATTTTATGTATTAATGTATTGCACATTTTTATTTATTGTTTACAGTTAGATCAGAGGTAAGGTACACACAGACGAATATGTACCACGTAAATATAATATTTGTACAATGACTAAATCATTTAAGCGATTTGCTACTTGATTTTGGTACTTTATAAAATCTTCAATAGTGACACTTCGAAGTATTGTCAAAAGAAGGCGTACCTTTCCTAATTGGGTAAAAATAGAGCTTGCGATCAATACAATCAATACAGTTAACAAGCGCAAACATTTAAAAAACTATTGTTACAATAAGATTTGTATGCACAAAGATTCCTTTAAAGATCTGTATTTACACTATAATTTGACACCAATAATTTGTTTTTGTAAAATGTATTTGCGCCTTCCTTAAATTGGAACTAGGCCCCGGTAGTGGTTCGATCGACTTAGCTTCCACCTTTACTTGCTCAAAATGCCTACTGCCGCTGCCGGTAGCTGGGCAAAGAACAAACACTTTGCCATAGTTATCTTATATTTATTTTTCCTATACATTGCAGCTACAGTGAGCTGAGCAGATTTGCCGCGATCTGTTACGCCGTTTGTTTTTGAATATTTTCATTCTTTCAGTGTAGGTATTTAGAATAATTTTATTTACTAAAGGAGAACGTTTGCATTTGAAAATATTAGTTCAACCATGTTCTATTGAATAGAAAATTATTAAAGACAAATTGAATAGTGGGTGGTTAGGAGTTTAATGGAAATCATACCCATATTGTAAATACAATACTAGTGCCAGTTTCCAACTTCCGCCTTCAGCGGCGTAGCATGTTTAAAAGGTGCGTCTTTATCCGCAAAAACACTCAACTTACAGAGCACTTTTCCCCCAATGCTCATTATTTGCACAACATCCGACAAGTTTTTTTTCCCTCGAAATGGGTATCATTAGTTCACTGCCGCGCACAGAGCTAAGTTCATCGACACAATACGCATCGCTGCCAAGTTCGGCAGGCGTACGCTGTGCGGATTCGCCCACCGCACTCCACACATCCTGGCTGGCACCTTTGTCCGCTTTGTAGGTTCGCAGAAAACTTTTTGCCGCCCGCAGTTTCACTAAATTTTTTTCACGTATCAACAGTCGCAAATCGCTACTGGTTGAAAGCTGCGGCGTCACCGGCCGTGTAATGTGTCACAACTTGAGTGATGCACCACTGCCGCTAGTTCGATCAACTGAACGGACGCCTTTGTGGCTGGCAAAATTCATTCACTTTTGTTAATCCAATGCCTGAAATGCTGTGCAGATACTCCCACCAAACGGGCACGAGCATCCAACTGCGGCGTTAAGATTAGACTCCATAAACAAACCATAGCGCAAGGTGACAAAATTGGCAACAAGCCAAAATTTGACTGCCCCCCGCAGGCACGGCAAGCGCCGCCCGCTATTGTGTATCGGGGACGCCAGGTGCTAGTCCCAGACCCTGTAAAATGTAAAATGTCATGCAAAGTGTCAAAAGTCATGTAAAATGTCCGGTAAAATGGTAAACGTACGTTACATGACTTTTGACACTTCGCATGACATTTGACATTTTACAGAGTCTGGGACTGCCCCCAGAGCGCCCCAAATCGCGCCAGCGGCCACTTCGATAAACCGCAGCCAGCAGCAATGCGGCCAGCCACATTTCGCCGCTGACAGGCAAAGATTATTGGCTTTAGCGGAGCCGAAAAAGGAATCGTGCTCGAATCATTCGCCTAATCGAATTTGCAACAGTCAGTCTTCCGGCGGGAATATGGGATTGTATGCGAGGAATCAAGGTGCTGGTGAGTGAAACATTCAATTTCAACATAATTACAAACCTTGTCCCTGATTCCGGATTATAGATAAAATCTTTCCGCAAATGTGCAAGTAGGGTCGAAAGGTATATAGGTATTTACATATATTTACGTATGCTCATAAGGAATATCGACCCGCACCCTTACATATCGATACAGACTGTTTTTGAAAAAAATCAAATATTGATGTAGAGTCAAATCATTCAAACCTTCGGTGCATGTATGCATAAAAAATATGACACTAAAATACTACACTTTAATGCCAGGCGGCGGCCTACGCCGACACCAGCTGCAGCCTGCCAATCAACAACCAGCGCAACACCAAGCCCACGTCGCCAGTCACAGCCACGATTCGGGCCAGGCGCCCAAAATCAACATATCAACCAATTCAAATCGATCGGCCAGCGCTTACGGCAGCGAGCAAACGTTGCCAGATAAGCTGGCGCAGGTGTTCAAGGGATGGAGTCACTGGAAGTTGAACGGCAGCAATGAGAAGTGCGCGCAGCAGGTAAATATTTACACAAATGTGATAAAGAGTAACAAATCGAAGGCATACAATCAGTCAGGGGTCTCTAATATTTGGATGTCGCGGGGGTTTCATGGTAAAATAGCTCAATAATAACTACATAACGTAGCTGGATAGCAAGCACACTAGGTATAAATACAAATATAAAAAATATGACCAACGTGGTTTAATTGGGAGAAGGGGAGTGGAGTGGAGCGGGGTCAGCCCTACAACCTGCTGACCCTCCACCATTCAGAGCCCACCTGGTTCCACTCCCAAGCCCTGGAAAGTGTACAGTCAAGTGTCAAATATCATGCAAATTTCAGCAATAAAGTCTCTTCTTTTTTTATTTTGACTGACATGTCACACAGGGGTCTCGAATGGGGGGGGGGGTTGGGGGTGGTTACCCCCCCAAACCGCCCAGCTATCTATCTATCCCGGAGGCTGCTCAGCTATCTATCTATCCCGGAGGCAAAATTTTGGGCTACTACCCCCTCAACCCACCCCCCCCCAAATCGCTCAGCTATCTACCTATCTGGAGCGATTTTTGATAAACTATACCCCAATTTTCACTCAAAATCGCTATTTTTCATACCTTTTTATAAGTTTTCACCTCCATAATACTAGTTTTTGTTCCTATTGACTTATTTTCAGTACTATATACCCATTTTGAGCTTTTTTACAACTACTTTTAGCGATTTTTCTCCCTTTTCTTCCTTCTACACCCTGAAATAGCCTATATATCGAACCACCACAACTAGGGTGTCAAAAAAAGTTTTTTTACGGAAAACGGAAAACGGAAAGGTAAAATTTTTTCACTTTACGGAAAACGGAAAACGGAAAGGTAAAAAAAAAATTTCTGCCGGAAAACGGAAAGGTAAAAAAATTTCACTCAGCGGAAAACGGAAAACGGAAAGGTAAAAAAAAATTGTCGGCCAGAAAACGGAAAACGGAAAAATGAAATGCCGGAAAACGGAAAACGGAAAGCAAAATTTTCACGGAAACGGAAAAAAATAAAGTGAAATTAGCACGGTAATAGACAAATTTGCAGAAGGAAAACCTGCATGCAGTTTTGCCTGTTTGGCTTTGATTGTGGTAGCTGTACATTCTGCAACTATGGATCATGCCTGTAACTTCACTTGTAGTTCAAGCTTAACTGAACCAACAAAAAATCATCAAAAAGTAGCCATAGTGGCCATAGGAAAGGAAACACTACAACAATTTCACAGTCTAGAAGCAGTGGGAATCACTGATGACCCCTATGCAATTGATGACAACATTGCAGAGGAGATGATAATAAATAGCATAAAATTCAATGACAACAACAAACGATACTATATTGACTGGCTGTATAAAGAGAGTATCAGTGACCTGCCCACGGGAAAAGCAGAAGCCTTGGTGCAGTTTAAATCACTGATACGAAGAATCAACAAAGATCCATACTGGAAAGTTTTGGACAACCAACTAGAAAAGGGAATAATTGAGATCTGTGATGACAAAACAGACAACAAGGGAATTCATTACCTGCCACACCAGCCAGTAATCACGCTGGGCAAATTGACATCATGCAGAATTGTGTACGATGGGTCGGCAGGTAAGCCCAGTTTCAACAAGTGCATTTTTAGAGGACCAATTACAACACCATTAGCAGTGGGCCTACTCCTGAGGTTCAGGGCAGGCAATCTAGCATTAATTGCCGATATTGAAAAGGCATTTTTGCAAATAGGATTGCATGACCAAGCTAGAGACTACACACGATTTTTCTGGCTGAAAGATGCCTCAAAACCAGTAACTGAAAATAACTTAATAGTACTTCGTTTTAAACGCGTACTGTTTGGACTTGTCTGCAGCCCAGCAATCCTAGGAGCAGTCATAAAATACCATTTAAATGTGACAATAAACAACATGAATGAATATGAAGAAAATGAAGGGGAACAAAACCAGTTGGTGATGATAATAAACAACATTTACGTCAATAACTTCATCATGAGTGTCACGAATGAAGTTAAAACTGTAGAACTATATTACAATATCAAAGCTTTATTTAACCAATGTTCTATGAACATGAGGGAATGGCTGTCAAACTCCAGATCAGTCATGAATGAAATAGCAGAAAACGACAGGAGTTCAAAGGTGAATAAAAATTGTCGCAGTAATGGGCATGAAATAAAATCATCAAAAGGACATGCTGGCAATATCAACACCAAAATTGCAAATTGACAGCATCACAACACCAACCAGATGAAACTTGAATAAATTATTGGTGTCAGCATATGACCCAATTGGGTTCACAGCACCTGTTTCACTGACCCTGAAATCCCAGTTGTCAATGCTGCTCCAAGAGACAAAAACAACACAATGGGATGAGCTAATTGAAGATAAATACAGATTGGAAAAACAATGGAAAAATGACAGAAAACTGAAAATTGAGCCAGAAAATGGAAAAATGGCCTGGTAAAACGGAAACGGAAAGGTAAAAATTTTTCAGCCGGAAAACGGAAAAATGGGCCGGAAAAACGGAAACGGAAAGGTAAAAAATTTTCAGCTGCCGGAAAACGGAAAACGGAAAGGTAAAAAATTGTCAGCTGCCGGAAAACGGAAAACGGAAAGGTAAAAATTTTTCGGCTGCCGGAAAACGGAAAACGGAAAGGTAAAAAACTTTCCTGCAGAAAGGCGGAAACGGAAAACGGAAACGAAAATTTGACACCCTAACCACAACCCCCCCCACAATTTTTCCCAGCTATCTATCGATCCCAAAGGCTGCTCAGCTATCTATCCAACCACTCGCAGGGTCAACATTCAAGATACCCCTGATGTCACATGACATTTGACACTTGACTTTGCACTTTACAGGGCTCGGATCTGCCCCCGATCAACCCAACACACTTCAAAATCTCGCAGAAGCGTGGCGCAGTAGCCACCGACGACGTGGTATTCTACAGGTCGTCTCAGCCGTCAAATGAACACATGCGAAACGATGGTTCACACAAAGCACACCAGCAATGCGCCAGTAGCGGCAATTACCACAGAAACTACGACAATTTCTGTCTGGTCACGCCGCCGGCGCAGCAGAACGGCATGGCAAAGCCCATGACCAGCTTGGAGCAGCTCAAGCAGCTGTACAGCAGCGCGCCCGATGTGGCGTCCATTGCGGATGAACATGAGTGCAACACGTTGGTGATTCGAGTGATTATAATGGCTGGCACAAGAAATACCTAGGCGTACCGTATTTCCTCGAAATACCCCCTGAGGGTGTATTTTTTCAGTGGAAATTTTTTAGCGGGGTTAAAGGAGGGTGTAGTATTTCGAGGGGGGTTATTATTGCGCCAGACATTTTACACTCAATTTTCGGGGGTATTTCGAGGAAATACGGTATACTCTACACACTCCGCTTGGCACCAAAATTTTACCCATTACTTCACTACTCAATTTGGCCTCAATTCAAATGTAAACACCACACTTCCCTATTGGAATAGGTAATTTGAAAATTGCACCAAAAATGCATAAACCGATGTTTCTGCACCACAATGTAGAAATGAGAAAACGGCAACCATAACCATGAGCATTGACAATCCCCCCACAAACAGACCCCCAGCTGGGACGTCCAAACCGGACATCGGCCGGCGGCATTTGGAAGCGGCAACGCAGCGTCATTCGCACAGCGCCAGTCGCAGCGACAGCAGGTCGCCCGCCCGCCCGGCCACCGACAGACAGTCCGCTGTGGTCTTGTCGCCGCCTGAAAGGGGCAGTGATCATAGGTGTGTTGCTCGAAGTTAGGACGTTGATCCAGGCGCGGGTGATGTACCGCCATATCGACATTTGAGGCGTCAACTTCTAAAAGTCGATAACTCCAATACTTCGAAAAATTTAATTAAGCACGGAAACGCATTTATTATTGGACCACAAAATTGCCACATTTTTCACCTTTTTAATCGCCATTTGCCTTGACAGTTTGACACTTTTGGGGCACTCACAAACAATTTTATGACAAACCTCCATTAGGAAGTCAACAACTCCATGCTGTATCAGGCGAAAAGTCGATAACTCCACCCGTTTTGTATAAAAACAGTAAGAAATTTGATAAGTGTATGTGGGATACTGACTTATAATTGTCCACAAATTGTCAGTAAAGCGAATTTATCAGGTGCTGGAAGAAAAAATTTGCCGCTGGCAAGAAGTCGATACCGTGTTTCCTCGAAATAACCCCTTCAAAATGGACACTATGAATTTAAAAAACCCACCTCGAAATACGCCCCTCAAAATGGACACTATGAATTTATAAACCCACCTCGAAATACCCCCACCCCTCAAATTTAGTGTATAGACAACGTAATGTGGTTTCTGCTCCGGGAAACGCAGAACACACGTTAAAACAATGTGTTATGTTAGAACAGGGTTTATACCGTTTACGTACTTATAAACACCTTCCCGGACAAGTTCACCACCCATTTTTTTATTTCACTTCGAATGCAATATCTCCGTCCATGGGGTTGTTATAAAGCTGAAACTTTGTAAATATAAAGTTGTAAGACCCCTCTACTCCCCAACAATGGGGGAGGTGCGGCGACTCACTACAGGGTTGGTCATCCTATATGCAACAATTTTTGTGGCGTTTTTGGTGTCCCAAACAAGTTCACCACTCACTTGATTGACTACACTACGAGAGCCATATATCCAGCTGTGATGGTGGTATAAAGTTGAAATTTGGGGGATGTCTTACCAACAACCCCCCTCACGATACACCAGTGGGGCGGCTGCCAACAACCCACTAAAGCATGGGTCACTGCATATAAAGTTGACCATTTTCTAAAGACAGCCCAAGTGTCCCAAAACAAGTTCATCACCCAACTGCATCAAAAAAATGTTGCAACAACATACCTAATATAAAACTGAATCAGGTTGGAACACTATTTCAGCCAAATAACATTTTTTTCAGTAGGGCACCCACCCTGTCCCATAAATGGTAGAATGAAAATTTCACTTTAAACCATTTTTTTGTTTCACACTTACAAAGTTGGTTTACAAAGTTCACTAGCGAATGGTCTAAGGTTCAAAGTTATGTAAACAACATAACCTCTAAAATGCCTCCATAAGGAAATTTACTTGGGGTGAATTCTATGATGTCAAAATGATGTCATTTCAGGAACAAAATTTGACAAAATTTTCACTTTTTCATTCACCCCAAATAAATTTCCTTATGGAAGCATTTTAGAGGTTATGTTGTTTACATAACTTTGAACCTTAGAACCTCCCCTAGTGAACTTTGTAAACCAACTTTTTAAGTGTGATACAAAAAATTGGTTTAAAGTGAAATTTTCAGTCTGCTGTTTATGGGACAGTGTGGGTGCCCTACTGAAAAAAATTTAATGAGCAGAACTAGGGTTCAAATCTTATTCAATTTTATATCAGGTATGTTCTCACAACATTTTTTTATAATGCAGTTGGGTGGCAAACTTGTTTGGGACACTTGGGCTGTTCTTAAAAAAATTATCAACTTTATATGCAGTGACCCATGCTTTAGTGGGTCTTTGGCAGCCGCCCCACTGGTGTATTGTGAGGGGGTTGTTGGCAAGACATCCCCCAAATTTCAGCTTTCTACCGCCCTCACAGCTGGAGATATAGCATTCTAAGTGTAGCTAATCAAGTGGGTGGTGAACTTGCTTGGGACACCAAAAACGCCACAAAAATTGTTGCATATAGGATGACCAACCCTGTAGTGAGTCGCTGCACCTCCCCCATTGTTGGGGAGTAAGGGGATCTTACAACGTTAAATAAACAAAGTTTCAGCCTTATAACACCCCCATGGACGGAGATATTGCATTCGAAGTGAAATTAAAAAATGGGTGGTGAACTTGTCCGGGAAGGTGTTTATAAGACTATACAGTCTTATAAATGACGTTTTTTTTGCATTCATCGACGTCTGTGTACAAACAAAAATTTAGTACTGGGATTTCAAAACATTTCAGGAGAAATAATAAACCCCGCTCAAAATACCCCCCTCGTTTAACCCCTCAATATTTCCACTCTGAAAAAATACACCCCCGGAGGTAATTCGAGGAAATATGACAAGTACACTTGTTTACTGGACTTTTTCCCTTGCGAAATACATTTTGTGGAAAGCCCACTGCTACCATTTATCATGGGGGTTTATTTTTCTGAGTGGAAATTTGTTTTTGGGGTGGGTTAAACGAGGGGGGTATTACGAGGGGGGTTATTTCGAGGAAATACGGTATGTTGAGAGGAGGGGCAGAAAATTTGACACTTTATAATCAACATTTCGAACTTGACGATAGTCTGCGTGCGCGCCCGTTGGACGCGCATGAACGGCAGATAATTGGGAATGAAAATTAAAATAGCATTTTTGTGAAATCGATTTTTGGGGTCATCGACTTGTAGAAGTAATGGTTTCATTTAAGTTTTGTTTATTCTAGGCGGACTTCTCTGAATGGTGCTCATTAGGCATCGCGTGTTACTTATATTTTGCTACTTACAATCAAATATTATCGAACAACATTTATCAAAGGATGAAATATTTGTTCGCATGCACAACGAAATTTTTGTGCTGACACTCCAGTAAAGTGGATAGTGGGTCGCTTCTCTACAAACATACCTCACCCGTGAATATTTACGTCAACGCGAATACGTGCTGGGTACATTTCAAAATACTCCTGCAAAATTAATACATCGGCGCACTCAACGAATTGAATAGGCGACGCCCGTCAAAAACACACAATGATGACATCAAACTTCACACATTCTTACAAACACACCCATCGATCGACATTCGCAGAGCGTCAGCGGACAGCTCACTAATAATTATCGGCGGTGCCGGGACATCTTGTTTGGCGCGATCCCCAAGCCCTCACGGCATGATGATGCCCCAAGTGGAAGTGCGGCGATCCTGGCAAAATGCCAACGTTTATCACCATCCGTTGGAAGAGGACACTGACCAGGTGCACATCGTTGAGGCGGACGATTTGCACAGTCCGTTGTATGCGAACATCGAGGTTTGTGTGTATTTTTTCTATACAATTAGTGATGACCGTTTTTAACATTGAAAATTTTGAAACTTTAGACATGGCCGTTTTTAATTTTTTTGAAAGTTTAAAAGTTTTAACTGTTTTGTTAAGCGCAAGCATGAAAGATCAAAAGCATTTTTTTATGGCAGCTGATATTGTCAGTACAGATTCACTGGTATATTACATCTTTTTTTTCGCGCGCAATTTCACATGCAAGTTTACAGTGGCGGTTGTTTTCATTTGGTTTGCTGTAAATATTTTTAGTGTCAAACCTTCCCTTTCTATATGCTACCACATAAAAATAGCTGTGATATTAGATATGTTATTGTAGTATCAGCTTCTGAACTGAAGTTTGAAACACCACTCTCAACTCCTCTGCTCAGCACAGTTAAACACAAACACGACCAAACTTTCACTCCAAAATTATCATTTCCAAAACCAATCTCATCCAGGAACTGCGACCACACTTGGAGCGTCACCGCTTGGAGCACAGCGAGCAACCACCATCAAACTCGCTCCACCAGGACAACCAGTCAGACAACAGGAATCCCGCTGGACAACAGTCGCCGCATTCGAAGCAACTGCTCAACGCCAGCACCGAGTTGATCACGTCCTACTCGCCCACGGACAGCGGGTACAGATCGGTCACCAGACATGTGCAGATGGGCACCAATGCGCTCAATGGATGCGCGCTTAGTGCCAGAGCAGAGGTTGGTGGTGGTTATGTGAGAGAGTTGTTTTATGGGGAAATCTCATGGAATTCAAAAATGGATTTTTTGAAATCCAAAAACTTGAAAATCCACGATAAAAATTCTGCACTGGTTGTGTTCAAACTAAAGAAATTCAATATTTATGAGTACTTTCATAAAAAATATCAAATCCAAGAGTGATTTTTCATGTTTTCATTATTTGATATTCAAAAAAACTGATGTGTACAAAAGATTTTATTATTCATTGTAAAAAACTTTAAAAGAAACTTTTAGAAAAGTATAAAAACGTTTTTTTTACCAATTTTGAAAAAAGTTTTTTTTATGTTTCAATTTGTAGTAATTGAGTGAACTTACTACAAGTTGTGAACTTGCTACAAGTTGTGAACTTGCTACAAGTTGTGAACTTGCTACAAGTTGTGAACTTGCTACAAGTTGTGAACTTGCTACAAGTTGTGAACTTGCTACAAGTTGTGAACTTGCTACAAGTTGTGAACTTGCTACAAGTTGTGAACTTGCTACAAGTTGTGAACTTGCTACAAGTTGTGAACTTGCTACAAGTTGTGAACTTGCTACAAGTTGTGAACTTGCTACAAGTTGTGAACTTGCTACAAGTTGTGAACTTACTACAAGTTGAAACAATTTTTACATTTTTATCCAATAATACATACAAATTTATGTTATCCACAATCCACATGAAGTTTTGTAAATTGATTCACAAGCCGAATGTTTGTGCGCAATACAATTTACAAGAACTCCATTTCGAATTGTGAGCCGAGCCAAAGTAAGTTCATCATGGATTTATCTCAATACACAATGGCACGCACGCCCCATGCCTCAGAAACAGCGCTCAATGTTGGTCACGCGGTCGCGGTCATCCTTGACGGTGCCCACGCCCGGCGCCAATCACAACCAGCCTGACCACTCCCCTGGCAACAAAACAGATCATTGCGCCCACAAGAACGGTGCCATCTCGCTGCCAGAACAAAATGGACTAGCTGAAATAGCTGCCGACACGGTTACGGAGGACGATACGGGCAGCTTCAATGCACAATTGAACAAGGCGAGTGTTGTGGAAGCTATTCGCGTCAAACGATTTCGTTTTGGAATTGTAGGGGCATTGCGTTCCAAAGTTGGAATGATATTCCGGCTTCAATCGCATCAAATGCGTACTTGGCCATCAAATCTGAGTTAAAATATTCCAACCATTTCTCAAGCAATTTTCATCGTTTTACACTAAAAATGTCAAAAAAAGCTGCTGTCTAGGATGCCAATCGATTCAAACCAGTGTGTGATAAGCTTCACAACGCAGGTACGCGTGTCGCAGTCGGCACAGCATCTTGTGGCACACTTGCAGCAGCAAAACGTGCCCAGTTCTGCATCCATGGAACGCGCAAACAGCGATCACCGTGTCAAAACGGGCGCTACAGCCGGGCAAGGCTACCCTCGCCTGCCAGACATTCACATGTGCGTCAATTGAAACAAGGTACCGTATGTCCTCGAATGAGTCCTCCGCTCGAAAAACTCCCACCTGCAAGCGGGGTAAGGACAAAATAAATCCCCTTCCTCGAAAACCTCCCCGCCCTGTTGTGGGAAAACGGTTTATGGAACTTATACATAGGCTGATTAATACAATATTTTGTATTTTGTACCTTTTTGTATTTTGGCGACAACATTTTGTACCTTTTCTATATTGATCATGAATTTTACTCAATATTCTGATGAAAAAATAATCCACCCCTCGAATAACCCCCATTGAACACCCCCTCGAAAAACTCCCACCTGAAATACCGACCTGACGAAAAAAAAACATCCCGGGGACGTATTCAAGGATATACGGTAAAGATGTACTGTGAGCAGCGCAGCAATGTGCCATCTGCACACGCAGCGTGCCGTGGTGCGAGAAGGATATCGTGTGCGTGCTGCAGCGCGGCCGCGTCAAGCAGTCGGCCGAGCGCATCGCCGTCGACGCGGTGGCAAAGCTCGCCCGCCTGCTCAGACCGCCCATGCTGCGACTGGGCGCCGAGTTGAGGCGGCTCGCGCTGCCGTACAACTTCCTGTCGACGCACAGCGTAGCCAGCGCGGTCAAGGTGTGGAAGGGCTTTGTCCAGATACCACTTCCGCAAGTGGAGAAGTAAAAATGGCAAAAGCGAAGTGAAATTTCAAGTAAAATGGCAAACGCGAAGTAAAATAATAAGTAATTTCGCTTTTGCCATTTTACTTCTCACAATTCACTTCCCGTTTGCCATTTCACTTCTCACTTCTCCACTTGCGAAGCTGGTCCCAGATGGCGCTTGCCAGTTCTACGGTGTGAAAAATGTCAAGTAAAGTAAAATAATAGCAGAAAGAAAGACAATGAGGAAATCCTTAGACAGCGTTTACACTGTGATGACTGTGACGACAAAAATGCGATTTTTCAGCCATTTTTGTGCGATATACACTAGCGGCCAGAATAGTTGAGACTTTTCACCATAGACAAATGGGAGGCTGGGGGTCCACCACACTTTTGTTGCTTTTCAGTCGCTTGTCCCTGACCCAATTTTGATGCTGTTTGAGTATGTTGGGTCTTCAGGTCGGGACTATGACTACAAAAATTTGTTTGCTTGAATAATCCCCCACTGACTAGATAAGGCGGGTCTATAAAAAGGTGGTCAATAAAAAAAAATCTGGCCAATCTGGGTGATTGACTTTGAAGCTCAATAACTTGGCCATTTCTGGGCCGATTTGGATCATTCAACTCTTACAATGATCGGGACAAGCTGAAGATTCCATTTTTGACGTCAGATTAGTGATGTATAAATATCGTATGCCGATTTGACCCATTTTTTCAACACAAAAAAAACTCTTTTTCTCAACATGCTATCGTATACTCTTGATCAGGGACGTATCCAGGATTTTTGAGCGGGGGGGGGGGGGGGGCTGCTTGTTTACGGAGCCCGGCGAACGGGCTGAAATTTTACCTACGTGGTAGCGGAATGACGTCATGGCACTGGCGCCATTCGTAGGCGCAACACCATGGCGTCATTGGCATTGGCGTTGGCGCCAGAAATCGCTTATGTATGTAAATATACATACGTTTAGAGCAAAAAACACGCCAATTAGTGTATAAAATGGTGAAGTGAGAGTACCGGGACCGATTTGCCAACAATACCTCTGCAGAAAGGGCAAATGCGCACTTGCGCGCAAAATTTTTTACATTACACCTTGTCTCACCCGGGAATGGGGGGGGGGGCTGCAGCCCCCCCCCCCCCCGCCCCCCCTGGATACGTCCTTGCTCTTGATTGAGAGAAACACAATACCGAAAAAAATCAGATCGATATCTCTTACCAATCAAAAGTTATAGCACTTCAAACTTCTGCCTTTCATCCATATCAATAACCGCAGGCCCAAATCGATATACCTATGCACAATTCTACATCACCGATTTGACCTCAAAAATGAACTCTCCAATCAATTGTGATCATTTTAAAAGTTGATTGACAAAAATCGGTCGACAAATTTCTGGGCGACACGACACCCAATTTTTTAAAAGAAAAATCTACTTTTTTTTCAGACCCATCATATCTTGGGCCAGGGGAGCCATAGAAAGATGCCATCGATTTTCACGTTAGCCCCGACATAAAATTACATTATATTTAATTATGAACTATTTTCGATCAGCAGTTGAGGAGTGAACTGCATGCAAACACAGTCGGACCTCACCTGAACAAACTTCCCTTATGAGACAGCGGTGGAGAGTCTCAACTAATCTGGCCGCTAGTGTATATCAAATATTTTTCATGTGTGAAGCCTCAATTGATCATGACTTGATCAGCCCCACTGCCTAAGACAAACATAAAATTTTATACATGGTGTGTTCATGCGCACTAGATCATACTTTTTTGTTGTCGGAGGTTGTTACTGATTTGTTGTCGCCAGCCCCTTTACGAGGCCACCGACAACGCCCCTTTAGGCCCGATTGAGGCTTCACACATGTAAAATATTTCATATGCATCCAACAAAAATGGCTGAAAAATTGCATTTTTTGTCGTCACAGTGTAAAAGGCGCCTTAGGTGTGCAAAATACTTATGCCTCTTACTAAGATTTTGAATGTTAAATTTAAGAAAAAAACAACAACAGTTAAAAACATCCATTCTGTATACAATTGCAGCACGCAATTCAACACAAAATAAATTATATTTATATAAATATATCAAGCTGCAAATCAAAACAAACATCCGCCACACGTCACAGATGCTGCTGCAGCCATCACTGGCTGGGTCGGCGCTGGCAGCGGGCGCGCAGGCACTTAGCATGTTCTGCATGGAGCAGACCACCTCGGCTGACGCGCTTAGACACTCGCGGAGCACGCGCGCACACCTGAACCTTTCCGTGGCTAAGTTTCACAGGTGAGGCCAGCGGTTACAGTTAGGGTCCAAACGGGATCCCGATCCTCAACCCGTGAAAAAATTCCGGGATTTATCGGTACCGATCCCGAAATCTGAAAATCGCAATCCCGATCCCGAAAGGTTGAAAATCCAAATCCCGATCCTGAAAAGTCAATCCTGTTTGAATTCTAGCTACAGTGCAATGTTAGCTACTATCAGCCGCACTGAAGCTCTATTTGAAATTTACATAAATATATTAATTCGTATTTAGTCATGCGTAATTAACTCCCGCTCAGATGGTGCATCGACGCGCAACTAGCTTCGTGCATTTCCGAAGCGGCAGTCGTGCAGCTAACGGCAGTGATGGAGTGCCTCCTGGAGGAAATTTGTCTGCGCACATTGGCACACTTCCAACTGCTGAACACAAGTGCCACCAAAAGCGTGAACGCGATGGGAAACCAACAAAGCGTGGCCAAAAGTGTATCGATGATTGGCGCCGATCAACTTGAGCAGTATGTCCGCCAGGATGCGGAACTGTGGGGGCTGACACAGAGTTGGCAACACCTCATCACCAGCAGGACAGCAGATGGTAAGTAGGTGAATGTGATGGATGGAAAGCTGTATGTGGGGGGGGGGTAAGGCGCTCCACACGGTGGTTGACGCTACTTTTTAGAAGTCGATTGAGTCAACTCAGAGTCAACTGTTTTTTTTAGTTGACCCCAGAACCTATTCAGTTGAAAACGTGCACACTTTTTTGTATCAACTGAAAAATTTGGACAGTTGACAATTTTGAGAAAGTGACAAGTCAATTAAAATGACACGCGTGCGCTAAAAAGTGTACGTTTTTCATTCAGTTGACATTTCTTGATGATTACCTTTGTCAATTGGGTGATTTTATTAGGCAAAAATCAACTTTAGTTGACATTTTTGCTGCACTCAAATAACAGATTTTTATAGTGAAAATGTCAACAAGTGAAAAGTGTGTATATAGTGCATGCAAGTGTATGTTTTTAGTTGACATTTTCATTTTACAGAAATTCAATTGACACAAGTAGTTGCTCTTCATTGTCAACTGCCCAAAATAGTGCAAAAAAGTACGTTTTTTCGCTAGTTGACACAGCACTCACCGACTTTCTAAAAGTACCTTTATTAATTCAATTTTTATTGAAAATGTATGAAATTTAAGACTCTGATAGTGAAAAATTTACTCCATCTTTCATAGAAGAACTTTTTGCATGAAAAATTTAAATAAAGTTTTGAAAAACATTTTTGTCCAAATTTTTTGCTTGAGTTGACATCAGGTTTTTGTACTGATCATACGCGCACGCTCACTTGACAACCATGAATTTTTAACTTTGTCAACTTCAAAAAAAGTTTTATCACAAAACTTACTAAAAATGTAATTTGATGCTGTAGTAGTGAGGGAAAAGGTGAAAAAGTCGATAAAGACTGGTGAATGCAGACTGTCATAAATAAAATGACCAAATTGCTCAATTGACATATAATTGTGATTGTATTTGTCAAATTCATGAATTCATGCTCAACTCAGCAATTTTTCACTCATTTTCAAAAATCATTTTTGAAAGTCAAAAATGTTTCCATTCTTAACAATCAAAAAATATATGTTTGAATATTTTTCCTCTATCAAATCACATATATTACACAATCTAAATTGCAGTAAAAACATAACTTTGAAATATTTATACATAGAATTTTCTAAAAATCATATATTTTGTTTCCTGTATGCATTTCTTTTTGTTCAGTGATCACTATGTTCCAAATTTTTTATTTTTCTGCTGGTACTGTTTGCAATATGATATACATTTGTTGTGTTAAATGAAAAATAAATTTTGGTTTGATACAAAATAATTTTTTCATCTATCATTAAGGCATCATTTAAACATGTTTATATATCAAAAAATTGCCCTATATTAATACTACATGAATCACCAAAACAATTTTCACACAATTACACATGTCACAAATTAAAATTTTTTCAATGTGAAACAAGAAAATAAATTTTAAAATTATCATACTTTACTTTAACATGAATAATTGAGTGTCACAATATCAAATGGATTTTGCTTAACAACATAGGAACATTTAAATCACACAAATAGCATCAAAGTAGGCTGGGTCAACTCATTTCTGAAAATGTATTTTTTGCAGTTGACAATATTGTTTAACAATCAGACCTAACTACCCAAAAAATAACAAAAAACAGGTTAACACATACGCAGTTGCGTAAATGTCTACTAAGAAATAGGTTGTGTCAACTAAATGGAGTTGACTCTGAGTTGACGCTGCAATCTATGTCAACTAGAGTGTGCAGCGCCTAACACCCAAAAGCGCCCATGTATCTATCTATCCCGGAAGTTGCTCCCTATTTATCTATCTATCCCAAAAAAAAGTTTTTTTGGCTTCTATTCCCTGAACCCCCCCCCCCCTAAACCGGCCAGCTATCTGGCTATCTGGAGCGATTTTTGCGAATTTTTTTAAATTCCATCTATCCCTCTATCCCCCACTTTTTTCTCAAAAACAACACACCATCTGAACGAGCAGATCAAACATTTCACAGGTACTCTTCGAGTAACCAAACTGACGACACAATCGTGTACACCATCAAGGGGCACCTCATGCACATCTACGCCCCAGATGCGTCACAACAATGGTGTAGCCAGCAGTAGCACAGCGAGCGGCAATATGGAACAGTGCCTGCTGGCCACCTGTGTCGGAGGGCCCAGGGAACTAGGTTGGCGAAGTGCCAGTGAATAACCTACTCTGTACCACTGGTGGAATGAGAGAAATTTGTTTTTGTTTTAGTTAAGGAAGGTTATAACTAGTTAGAGCCTAATTTAATTGTGATGTAAATAATTTTATAATGTGACTTTTTGGTGATCTGCCTGGCCTCAAAATTTCTTTCCTGATTGGATTGACATAATATTGTCATGTATTTTAACATTTTTAAGTTTACAAAAAAACTTAGCGCCATGACATGCACAGTAAAATTCAGAAGTTCAGCTCCTCTAAATTCATTAATACTTTTGCCATTACACCGCAGGTGATCTAATCCACCGGGTGCACCAGTACATCAGCTCGCTGTGCACCAACACGAGCACCTCCAGCAGTTCAATCTCTTCAATGGCGCAATCCAGCTGCTCGAAAACATGGACCCGCTCAGCCATTCACACGCTCTACCACTACATGCAATGCAACCAGCTCAAGCACCACTACAAGCCGGCGGCTGTCAACGAAAGCAAATCGGACGCAGCTGGCGCCGACAGCCCGGTGCATTTGGCTTGGCTGCTGTCACAAGAGCGGCAATACGAGGTGCTGCCGCCGTTGATCGACTGGATGAGAGTGGCCGAGGCGCACTGTGGTTTCAGGAGGGCCGCAAGGGTGTCTGACGGCGACGTGAGGCAGGCGGCCAGATTACTACTGCCGAATAATCCGTGCGCGCCGTGCACGGACGTGTGGTTGGCTTGCTTTCAGATTTAATGTACCGTATTTCCTCGATATACCTCCCGGGGGTGATTGTTTCAGAGTGAGAATTTTGATGGGAAGTTAAACGAGGGGGGTATTTTGAGGGGGTGTTACTTATTCCAGTCAGCCTCTTGTCTAACGCGCTTTTTTCCCCATGACTATGGCGCCAATGACAATTATATCGCCACCCGGGCACAGGCACGGCGACCCGTCGATCGGCCTGTCCGCCAGCACGGACTCGGGCTCGCTGAGCGTGGCCGCCACCAGACAGGCGGCCTTCGAAGCAGTCTCCGAGTGCCGGCTGGACCTGGTCGAGCAGCTGGGCGCCATGATGGGCAAGCGCAGACTGAACGAACGCAACGAGGCTGGCGTCACGCCACTGATGCTCGCCGTGGCGACCGGCGGCGACGCCATGGCTGACAGGTTGTGCCGCTGCGGTGCCGAGGTGGATGCGGTTGTCACGGTGAGTCTGATTGGAGCACGTGGAGTGTGGTGCACACACGCAGCAACTTAAAACCACCACCACCCGCCCGTCACACAGGAGTCCCGCCACCCACTGCGCTACTGGTCCGCTCTGAACGTGGCCATATCGCAGCGCAACCACTCACTCTGCGACCAACTGCTCAACGAGCACAGCGCCGCCGTGGAAGCGCACACGAGCACGGGCAGCGAGCAGGCCGAGTCACCGCTGCAGCTGGCCGCCATGGCCGGCGACTCGCACCTGTGCCGGCGGCTGATGCAGCTGGGCGCCAACCCGTTAGCTTGCACCACGCACGCGGCACGCAGCGCCGGCTACGCCACCGAGCCGGTGGGCGCGCCGAACGCACTCGCGCTGGCCGCCGCCTATGGTTACGTGCGACTGGTGGCGGCGATGCTGGCTCATGGTGAGCGAATCCGGGGCTAGTTCCAGACCCCGTAAAATGTCAAATGTCATGCAAAGTGTCAAAAGTCATGTAAAATGTCAAAAGTCATGTAAAATGTCCTGGAAAATGGCAAACGTACATGAATGTTGACCCATTGCAAAACATCTGACATTTTACAGGGTCTGGGATTGCCCCCTGGAACAACGTGCCATTCGAAAAAAACACACGACGACTTCTTAACCGCAGTGTCCGGCTGGGACCGGTCGAGCGCGGGCGACAAGAGCGGCGACGCGCTCACGCTCAACGACTTCCTGATGCAGTCGGCCGGCGGCGGGCTGCAGCACGGCTCCGACGGCGACGCCCGACGCTGCACCAGGGCGCACACGCGCGCCCTGCAGACAGCCATGTACTACGCGGCAGAGCACAGATTCGTCGATATCGCAGTGCAGTTGAGAAAAATGGGTGAGAAGAGAAGAGCATGGGGCAGTCCGAGACCCTGTAAAGTGTAAAATACCCTGTAAATGTCATGTGTCATGTAAACGACCCTGTAAAGTGTGATGTGTATCTAAATCTTATTGTATAGTATTCAAAAATTATGCTTTTGTTGTTGTATTTTGTGTTTTTGTATCTTTGGATATACGATTTGGATACAAAGACAGAAGGATTCGGATGCGATACAATAAGATTCGGATACATATGACACTTTACAGGTTTTTTACGACACATGACATTTTATACTTTACAGAGTTTTGGACTGGCGCCAGAGTGTGAATGTGAATACACCGATAAAACTCTATGCACACGGTACGCAGGCGTTCCCTACACTCTGTACATATGGACGCGCTGCATCGACACGTCAGTGAGCACTTGGCACCTAGCCAACATCAGACACTTGCTTTGCGAGGCTTTAGATTCAATGCGCACTGATAGCGCAAATGAAGATCTACATGTGCAGCAGGGACTTATTTTCGGAGAGAGGCCCAGCCACTCGCAGTTTATTGGTCGGTTGATAATGTAAATAGTGTGAACATCAAGGCAGATAAAAATCTCGCCGAAAACTGCAGATGACGGAGTTCCGGTGATATTTGAGGCAATGTCGAGGTGTTCCACCATCATTGTGCACAATGAAGAGGACACATCCATAGATAAAGTATTCGATGTGCTCACGCTGCTCGCTCAGCTTGTCAACAGGTACGGTGCAAATTTATAAGTGTTTACAAGAAAAAAGGGTACGTGGTAAAGAAATGTGAAAAAGTGATGGTATTTTGTACATATTTAATGGCTCCACGTACACTAGATGACAACTGAAATTTCCATAACTAATAGCTGTGTTTGGACCACATTTGAGTTTACCATAATGGCGGCCCACACACTAGTTGACACATGTGTGTCAACTAGGTAGTCTGTGTCAACTCAGATTTCGGCTTCACGTGTCGCAGAGCGATCTTCCAATGCACTAGCCATAATATTTATTTTTCAACATTGCCGCGTGTGCATTTGGAGATCGCTCTGCGACACGTAAAGTCGAAATCTGAGTTGACACAGATGTGTCAACTAGTGTGTGGGGCACCAACGCCATCATTCATCTCCGTCGCAAATTATAGACATAAGCATCTCCCACACAGACTCTACAGCCTGAGCAGCGCAAACCTGATGCCCGACGGCAGCTGCAGCGGGCACTCGCGGAGCAGCATATCAATGGACGGGGCGCACGCCAAGCAGCACTCTAGCGGCTCCATGAGCAGGATAGATCCACGCTTTGTAAACAATCCGCAAATGGCTGACGTTTTATTCGAGGTGTCGGGCAGGCCGTTCTATGCGCATAGGCGGGTTTTTTTTCAAGATGATTGTTTTTTAATGCGAAAATGTCCTACTTTATTTACTGCATGCAGAATCGTTTTGGCCAACGCCAGCCCGCAGCTCAGCGGCGTGCTGTTGGAGGGCGCCGAGCACAACCAGCCGATAGTCATAAACGATGTCACGTACGACGTGTTTGAGGTGAGCGAGTATATTTACTCGGCGGACTTGATACTATGCACTCGCACTAATTTATGTCTCAGTTGGAAGCGTGCCAATGATAATTAAAGCAGTGATTTCTGTTAGGACCACATAAAAACGCGCTTCAAAAAAATATATAATACGTGGGGGTGCGAAATTCAATTTTGAGATATGGGGGGTCGAAAAATACAAATAGCAAAATAAAGGTAATTTAAAAAGTACTGATCTACAAGCTTTTTCAGCTTTTCTATGTTTAAAAGTACCGATCTTACACACTTTTTTCAAAATTGTACTTTTAAAGGTACCGATCTGCACAATATTTTTTTGTGCTTATAATAGCTATATAATAGCTTCTATAGCTAGTAACACAAGTGTCGCCCAAAGACTATACCATGCATAACAATAATCAACAATATACGCCAAGTACCCATATTCAAAATACCCATACCAAATACTCATGTGTGGGAATTGTATACTCCAAACTTTGAATTGCGATTATCTCAAAATCGATTTTTTGCAGATCGGTACTTTTAGAAGCACACCCCTCATATGATAAACGAAACATGCAGGGCCGTATCCAGGGGGGGGGCGGGGGGGGCTGCAGCCCCCCCCCCTCTCGGGGCGAGACCAGAAAGTGACCGGAAAATTCGATTTTTTTAGCGTCAGCGTAAAAAATTTTGCGCGCAAGCGCGCATTCTTCACCAGACATAAGGTATTATCATCCGATTTGCTCCATGTGGCCACAAATCGTTGTATTTTTGTTGTGTTTTTGCTGTTTTGTATGTATATTTGCATACATATACAGCGTTCCATGGCGCTGACGCCAACGCCAATGGCGCCATGGCGTGGCGCCTACTAATGGCGCCAGCGCCATGGCGCCATTCCACCACTATGTAGCTAAAATTTTAGGGGGGGGGGGCTGAGCCCCCCCCCCTCGCCGGCCTCCGTAAACAAGCAGCCCCCCCCGCTCAAAAATCCTGGATACGTCCCTGGAAACATGACACAACGAAAAGGAAAATGACCGCGTGACGCGCACACGCAGCACATGATGCGCTACCTGTACTCGGGCTGCATCCTGCCCAACGACAGCGCGGTCACGCTGGGCGCCGACACGCTGCTGCAGCTGGTCACCGCGGCCAAGCGCTACCACATCGACCACCTGGTGCCAATCCCAGACCCTGTAAAATGTCAAATGTCATGCAAACTGACCTGTCAAAAGTAATGTAAAATGACCTGCAAAATGGCAAACGTACGTCTGTCTATTTGCAGGGTATTTTACATGACTTTTGACAATTTGCCTGACATTTGACATTTTACAGGGTCTGGGACTGCCCCCTGGCCGCCGAGGCGCAGCAAATGCTCATGAAACACTGCCTAAATGAGAGCTGCGTAGCCCACGTGTACACGTTCGCCACGAACAACCGCTGCGACTGGCTGTTATACAAGACGGAGTGCTTTGTGCTGGAGAATTTGGTGCGGCTGGTCAAGCAGGACAGTTTCAGGTGCGGTTGGGATGTTGAAATGACGATTTTATGGAAAGCTGGAATGGTAAGACAAAAAATTCTGCTGCCCGAAAACGCAATCGCTAGTTCGCGAAAACAGAACATAAGCTCGTTTGGCTGATGGAAAACGTAAAACTGAATGCAGGAAAAAAGGAAATGGAAACAGGAAATGTGGCTAGAAACAGAAAATTAGTTAAGGTAAACAGAGTAAAAATTGGCCCGCCAGCAAATTATGCCGAGGCGTACAAATTCTTTAAAAAATTTCCGCGATGTGTGCCCCTCTATTAAAAAAATGACGATCTTCAAAGTACCATTTCCGCACCTGCGGAACCAAAAACTTACATAATGTACCTATGAACGTGTTTAAATCTTGGAAACGCCCTTAGCTACACCCAAATTGGCAAGCAAACGATGCCACACAAAACTGACAAACTGACACAAACCCTCACCAACTCCACCAAAACAAACCAAAGCGACAGCCCAAAACTCAAATCACCCACAGGCACCTGCTGGCGTCGTTCTGGCAGCGCCGGGTGGCCGGGCAGCAGACGCAGTCCGACGTCACGCCCAACTTGACCGCCAGGCTGTGCTCGCTGTTGGAGGAGATGGACGTGCTCACCGCGCAGACCACCGCGCTTTAGATCGGGCGGCTGCGTGTGAATGTTGTAGACGATTTCGTGGGCGGATGGTGGGATATTTAGAGGCCTAAGCAGGGGTCTATAATGGCGGACGGTTGAAGGGACTTTCCTGCTAAATGCTGCGCATTTATTTATGTGTAGGTCAGGCAGTTCACCACACATGGCAAAAAATCTATTCTTTATGGTGGCAGCCCCGCACCGTTTAGTGTCAAATGTCATGCAAAATTGTCAAAAGTTCAGTAAAAAATCTCTTATTTTTTATTTTAATTGGCATTTGCAAGACATTCGACACTTTACTTTACAGGGCGCGGGGCTGCGAAGGGGGTGTAGATAAAATTACCGATAGGTATGTCAAGTTATAGAGATTATACTGGCAAGGTTTTGTGGTCATGTCATTAAATTCCTGTTGAGAATAGTGGCTAATTCAGGAATATGCACTGCAAAGGCAAACGTAAATGGCTGTAAAGACGTAAATGGTCTACAATAGACTCGGTCTACAATAGCCTAGACCAATACAAAGGTCCAAATCTTGTAGATCCCTACTCTACGCCTCAGCACATTTATCAGCATGTACACTTATTCACATACATTTACATATTTTACACATAAATATGTAAACGATATTTACAATTTACCGTTTCAACAGATGTTGTTCTAAATATGTACTGTTATATTGACGTAGCGCCGGGGGGTGATGTTTAGTGCATTTGGCGATTGTCGTGGATTCCATGACACACTTCTTTGCTCTTTCATCGTGTTTGAAGCGGCACATACATTCTTAGGGAGCTTTATTCAGACTGTCCGAGATAATATTCTATAGATAACATTCTACAGTAAAGGTATCAGTGATTTGGGCAGGATGTCTTTTTATTGTCACTTTTTACCACACATATTTACCGATTTAAAAGTTTTAACAGTCGCATCTGCTTGTACACTGCTGTGCACCGAATTCGCTTATCTATATTGATTGCATGAAAACTGTTCTTCAGCAATTTGTGCATAAATAAAGACACCCAACATTTACAGCTTCAGTCAGTAATCAACAAAAGCACATCGGAAATATGTACGGGGAAACAATGCTAATTTAAAAAAGATACAGAATTTAGGCCATTTAGATATTCATTTCAACGCGATGCAATTTTACTACCGTTTTTCCCATTTAAAAAAAATTGTGGCAGCCGGTTCAACACTAGTACGTTTTGAGAAAAACAAAACATGCGCACAATCTCACTGAAAAATACTTTAACACCAATAAAAACCTGAACACCCGCGAAGCAAATAAAATCACACCTTTATTAGCAATCGACCCAAGTTCACACTTCAAGCCAGTCACATTCTGCCCTGCTCGACTGTACCAACTCGAGCACACCCAAATGCACCATGCGCCTGCTCAACTCGGTCCGGACGCTGTGCGACCGTACTTCGGCGCACTCGACGTGGTAGTCGGACACGATGGGCCTGATGCGCAGCCCGTGCTGACCGAGGAGTGTGGACAGCGTCCAGTTGGCGTCGCGCTCCTGTGGCGATTGTGATATGTGCTGAGTTTAGTGTTGTGTCAATTAGGAATATTAGACTATGGCGCCAGATTATTATATTCGTACTGTAGTGGTTGATTACTAGCCGACGATGCCTTGCAACAATAAGACCAGACTCCGTCCGGTACCCAAAGGCACTCCACTAGTGATGGAGAAGCGCCAGAAAAAAAGGCGCCAGGCGCCAATGGCGCCACAGAAAAAGGGCGCCAGGCGACAAGGGCGCCATTCGGAAAGTGAGCGCCAGGCGCCAGGGGCGCCACGGAAAGAGGGCGCCAAGCGCCAAGGGCGCCAGAATAAATAAGTGGGTGCAATGCCCTTCGTATGCTGAAATGTTTCTACAGCACTGTAGTTGACGCATTCATTTCTTTATTCATGTTCTCCATCCAGGATCTAATGAACAAAAACGAAACCAGCAACAATAAAAATTGTCATAAAATCCACATGGTGTTCAATTCAAACACAATGAAAATTGTCACTTGACAAAAACCCATTCACTTCAAATAGATTTTTCCAATGGATGTTTCCTTGAAGTGGACAAAAATGCAACAGCGATGATTTAAATAGGTTGATTAACGAGTTTGCATGTTAGACGGTTCATCATTCTCGACTTCTGATCCATCGGACACGTCTGATGAATAGTTGGACAAAAGATTTCCACCCACTCACACCACTTCGTCCATTTTTCTGGTGAATTTAGATCATCCATGGCACCCTTTTTTCATTTAAACAACACTCACCTTGAACCCTGCGGGCGTATTTGTGGCGCCCTTTTAAAGCAGGGTGCCAGGCGCCAATGGCGCTACGGAAATAGGGCGCCAAGAGCCAATGGCGCCATGGCGCCTTACAGAATGTGGGCGCCAGGCGCCACAGGAAAAGGGCGCCAAGCGCCAATGGCGCCATGGCGCGGCGTCGTCAAATGGCGCCAGCGCCATTCCATCACCACACTCCACACACAGCGATTTCAAAACCAAGTTCGTACGTTCTTTTTGGCAAAGTATTAATCCCGCATTTCTTCTAATAGAAGAGCGCTGTTCTATTTTTTTCGTCAACTTGTTTACCTGCCTTTATATTGGAGGTTCACGAAAAAAAGAACGGCGCTCTTCTATTAGAAGAAATACGGGATTCATACTTTGCCAAAAAACGTTCGAACTGGTTTTAAAAATCGCTGTGTGGAGCGGCATCGGTAATTTTCAATGGAGCAGAAAAAAGACAGAAATGTTCCGCACCCCACGATGGGACCACAAGAAAAAAACTCAGGACTGCTCGACAAACAGAGCAAGAAAATCGAACCTGAAAGGCTAGCACGCAGCGCGCGTCAACGGTGCCAAACCGCCGCAAAATGGTCGCAACCGTGGCGAGAAAAATATCAAACACGCTGTCGTCGTACATGCAGTCCGAAGCGAGCATTAGGCACACTTTTTCATCGCAGAGAACGTTTTGCAATTCGCTCATCTTGTTGTCAGTCCAGTCCAGTTCGCATATTGACACATTCGAATTATCTGCTGTCAATTCATTAGCAGCCAAATTTTCAGCTAATAATTTGTAAACATCAGGCCGGTCTCGTTGTTCAGTGATTATCACTGCGATTGAAACGCGCATGATTTAATTTTAGATGCCGTACTGCAGCAAACAAATGGGCTACCTAAAGTTTATAGCAGGAAAACAAAGCTCCAAAAAATGTACGAATCTGTGAATATTTTCGTGAACAATAAATCAGCTTAAGGGATATTTTATACAAATTCGCTAAAACTAGTTTGATTTATTTTGACAAATTCGCTGAGAACTTGCTCATGTAATGAGATGTGGTGAACGTACGGCTGGACAACCTTTCTAACTAGGCACAAATACGAAACTGTTACGCTTTCCCACACCAGGCTACCAAAACTAGGTGTTATGAAAACAACAGAATCGACTACTAGTCCGCCAAGGCCCAACAAAACAAACCTTTCCTACCAGCGCCACAAATCTTAGCCACGACCACACTGGGCAGTGCAGTGCCGCCGGCACCCAGCTCCAACACGACGCCAGGCGGCAACTTGGCGCCAATGCTGTCGCGCTGACGCCAAAGCCACGACGCCAGATGAATGGCGCACGGCCACAGGTGAAGCGCGTGCGTGAATGAGGCAGAGAGCGTGGCCGGATCGGCTTCCGACATTTTAGTGCGAAAAACTGGATTCATACACTTAACTTTTATGTCTGGCGTTTTATCGTGAAGCAAATAAATATACAGTATTTCTTCTAATAGAAAAGCGCCATTCCATTTTTCGTCAACTTTTTACCTGCCGTTCTATTGGATGGAGGTGCGTTCTATTGGAGGCATCCATTTATTGAAGATATGCCGTTCTATTAGAAGAAATATGGTAATAGTTTCGACTTGGTCTGTACCGAATCTCTACATGTCGTGCATGCAAACAAAAGAATGATGAAATCAATTTTGCGGAATATGTTTTTATTTTAAATGCACCATTAGACAAAATTATTTATCTTTCAATCTGACTGTCTCATCACTCGAATCTTCGAAAATAGACTCATTTTTGTCATAGAACCCCTCCTTGAACTTTTGCTCCACTTGCTCCCTGTGAATTCGATCAAACAGAAATTTCGGATCAACTTTCGGAGGTGGCCAATCTTCACCAATACTTTCGCGCACATCCGCCTGCGGTTTGTAAACAGAAAAGGTATGTAACGGTAAACTTTTGAATGCGAAAATGTATTTTTTCGGGAAAAATATAATAGATTACCCGATCGGGTTCGGATCTGATCGTTTTCATTCTTTGCTCAATCTCGTAATCCGTTCTGTATGAGACGTATGGCTTGAGCTGAAATAGGAATTCTAAAGTGATACTGGTAGTGTTAACATCTTGTGATTTATGCAATGAAAAGTATGTCGACTCAGACTTGTCATCCCTTGAAGAACATTTTTGGTATTGCATATGGCCATGGGCAAATACCTGTTCACTGTTGGAACAGCACCAGAAAACGAAGTTACCAAGGACTATCGACGGAAATAAATTGATTTTTGAGCTGCTTTATTTTTATATTTTTATTTAAAAAAAATTATAATAAAAAACAAGTTTTTGTTGAATGGTTCAAAAGTGGAGTAACCAGATAAGCCAAATTTATGTCCTATTTCTTCAAAAACAACCCCATGAAAAAACGATGAAATTAAAAACTATTAATATGGGCAGCTATGAGTAGGCAATTATGTACTATTTGTAGGTACTTTTCGCCTAGTTATAGCAATTTTCTCCATTTTAGCCTTTGACACCTCGAAAAACATATTGAACCTCTCCCGAAATAACGTTTTTCAGCAATCAATCCCCACGGAGCCGAATTTCTATAAACTGCGAGAATGAAAATCACGTTGACAACTTCTCACCTTGAAATTAGTCAAATCCGGTACAACCAGCTCAGGTATCATTTCCGGCACCTCAACCTTCTCACCCGTCTCGGCATCAATGTAAAAAGTTGGCTGCTCGCCAAGCCACCCTGCAAAAAATACGAGCGACCTTTTACAAACACAACCTTTTTCAAATTGCAAGTGAGGCGTCTAATTCTAAAAGTCGACAAGTCCACAAAATGCGATTTTGAGTAAATCGCATTTTAAGTTTCAGACCCAATTCCAGGCTCGTGGTGCGTGTCCAATTTGGCTCTCTCATGCTTTCCATTAAGTTTCGTATGTTGACAATAAAGTGTCAAAGTTTCAGCCCCTGCTCTCAACGAATATGTGAAAAATGGGGTGTCCATAAAATTCCATGCGGTCAGAGCAAAACTGTTTTGGGGAGGGAAATGGACTTGTCGCCTTCTTGCATGCGAGAACATTTTTGTTCCGAGCGATGACGACGCTGCCTTATGGGAAATTTATGGACTTGTCGACGTTTAGAAATCGGTTTACACAGCGGACTTATCACATTTCTTGCGTTTTCTTCCCATAAAAAAGGATGCGGAGGATGGACTTGTCGACTTTTAGTCCAAAACTAAGTGGATTTGTCGACTTCCTGCCCAATTTCTTTGCATTTTTTCCCAAAAATGTCAAATTTGGCACTTTGCCATATGGGCATGTGAGTAGGGTTCAAACGGGATCCCGATCCCGATCCCGGATCCCGTGAAATTCCGGGATTTACCAGTCCCGATCCCGATCCTGATCCCGAAACCCCAATCCCGATCCCGATCCCGATCCCGAAATCTCAAAAATACCAATCCCGATCCCGATCCCGAAACTTTTCAAATCCCGATCCCGATCCCGAGAAACTCCCAAGTCCGGGATCCCGATCCCGGAAAAATTAGTGGAAATTATAAAAAGTGAAATAATGACGTTTTTGCATGCAAAAAAGTGGATGCAAACCCCCAGCGTCAATTTTATGCCACTTTTCTGGCATCCAACAGTGTTTTGAGACCTTTATGAACAACTGTGAATGCCAGACAAATGGCCAAAATCTCTATCCCTAGAACCCAATCCCGATCCCGGAAAAATGCCTATCCCAATCCCGATCCCGATCCCGTGACCCCAATCCCGGCCAATCCCGATCCCGATCCCGATCCCGAAATCTCAAAAAACCAATCCCGATCCCGATCCCGATCCCGAAACCGCAATCCCGATCCCGATCCCGGTCCCGAAATCTCAAAAAGTGAATCCCGATCCCGATCCCGAAAAGTCAATCCCGTTTGAACCCTACATGTGAGGTCAACAAATTTATGGAAAATAATAAAAAATGTGCGGAAGTAGCCCCAGATGACGTTTACGGGCCTTACTCGAAATTTTCATATTTTGGACGTGTCGACTTTCAAAATTGGACGCCTCAAGTGATTCCCACCATCAAATCCGGGGTGATTGTTGTTTTGGAACAAGGGCGACAACTCGGCGTACGCGTTTTCCCCGCCAACGCCGGTCGGCCAACGGCTGAGCTCGTCGTGCGCAGGACCCACCTGAGAAAACATTGCACTCGAAGATACGTTGGTGCTAGTAGGGGCTCTAATGGGGTGGGGGTTGGGGATTAACCCCGCCAAACCGCCCAGCTATCTATCAATCCCGGAGGCCTGCTATCTATCTATCCCAAAGGCACAATTTTTGGCTACTACAGCCTGAACCCAGGGCCGTATCCAGGGGGGGGGGCGGGGGGGGCTGCAGCCCCCCCCCCTCTCGGGGCGAGACCAGAAAGTGACCGGAAAATTCGATTTTTTTAGCGTCAGCGTAAAAAATTTTGCGCGCAAGCGCGCATTCTTCACCAGACATAAGGTATTATCATCCGATTTGCTCCATGTGGCCACAAATCGTTGTATTTTTGTTGTGTTTTTGCTGTTTTGTATGTATATTTGCATACATATACAGCGTTCCATGGCGCTGACGCCAACGCCAATGGCGCCATGGCGTGGCGCCTACTAATGGCGCCAGCGCCATGGCGCCATTCCACCACTATGTAGCTAAAATTTTAGGGGGGGGGGGCTGAGCCCCCCCCCCTCGCCGGCCTCCGTAAACAAGCAGCCCCCCCCGCTCAAAAATCCTGGATACGTCCCTGCCTGAACCCATTCCCCCAAATCGGCCAGCTATCGGCGTTGTGGAGTTATGCTCCTATGTCAGCTTGGCTTTTGCGATTTTTGCGAAATTATACCCCATTTTTGTTCAAAATCGTTGTTTTCCACAACCAAAATCGCTAGTTGACGTTCCTTATTGGAATGTAACCTTCAATAAGTCTAGCTAAACATCCAGAATTTTCAAGAAATGCAACGACGCACTTTCATCAGGCCTCCGTGGCGGCGGCGTTTGAACGGCCACGGGGGTCTAAATTGAAAGGCGCCCATGCCGCGCAATTCCCGCACGCAAACAATCGACGCTGCGCAGCCAGTTGGGCTAGCCGATTTGAGCCACCATGTCAGGCTGCCCCGACGCGCTAGCTGACACGCTCGTAGAGTCATCAGTTGGGGAGAGGAAGGATAAGTTTTGTGGCAGAGTGCCAAGTGATCGTTTTTCGTTTTTAAAATTGTTACCGTAATCGTTCGAATATATCACCGTTCCATATTTTCTTGTTGGCTTTTCTAGACGACGAGAAGTTGAATTATTGGAGTAGCGAGTTGTTGTAGTATTTGTGTGCATTATAAAATTGTCATTCTAAGTGTACCTTTTCATTGTATGCATTTTTTTGTAAAAAATGTTTGACAGTTAAAATCCCACATATTTGTACGAATGATGTCTACAAGTTATTTTGGCTTGGTGCCAAGCTTTCAACATTCCGATATGCGGAAGTTCCTCTCGTTCGTCGCACTTTCCGTCGGGTCTTCGTTTCGTTACTACACTCTTTAAGACAGTGAAACGTGGAAGAAAAACTGGGCATCTAATGGCGACCGCGTTTGAACAGACGGTAAATCTAATTCGTCGACGGTTACCGGCCGTTCAAATGTGAGTTCGCAATCCGTTAGCAATTTTGTTCATTGTCTGCTACATGATTTATTCCCCGACACTTGACAATATACAGGCCCCAAATACGTCAATCATTGACAAGAATCCGAGTAGACAACAATGGCACACTTTCCAGCTTCAGCGTGGACCAGCTGGCGGATTCGGCCATTGATTGGCTGCGTGCCAATAACGTTGATTGTGGAGATCTGCGTGCAGCTTCCGTTCGGATGGATTCCGTGCATAGTGGAGTGGTTCGTCTGTGGGAAGCCTGTAAGGAAAACATATTTGGCACCCATATGAACACCAAATTTCGTTTAAAAAAATGTGTGTGGTGCTGGTTGAGATTTACTTACCTATTTATTACTAAAAAATTCTTCCCAGATACCAGTAGGGTATATTTTGCTCGGCATTTTACCATATTTGTTTGAGGACAGCATCCCACCACCGAATTGCTATATGCATTCAACACGTACAAACTGTCCAAAACAGCCTAATTCACCAGACTGACGCGCCGCCTGGTTTCGATCTGCAGCGCCAGCGTTCAGATTCGCAAGCCTTGGAGACGTGCCAAATCTGCCTCGACCCGCTTAACCAGGACGGTCTTGAATTGGTCACATCTAAGTGCGGACACACATTTCACGCACAGGTATGTAAGGGGCGGAGTTTTTGAGTTGTTGTTGTTGTTTTTTGGGGGAGGGGGGTTTGCTTTCTGCCTATGCGGTTTACTCGCTGCGTCAAACTATCCGCTAAGCAACGCTCGTGCTCTGTTTACTTATCGCAATCAACAGGTTTTAGGTTTTACGTAAATAGATGGCCAACCATGCTCGCGGCTTTTGCGACTACAATATGCCATTTGAAATATGCCTTGCTATACCAAAAGTAAAATATACAATATCAACCATTTTTCACATCAAATATCGATTTCGAGGGTCTATACTGGTATCAATATCCTCGATATCGAGGTTCAGAAAAAAGTATTGATATCAAAAAGTCATATCAACGCTACACGCAGCAGTGGTTTTTAAGTAATTAGTTTAGGTTTAGTAATTAGGTTTTTAAGTCTTATTATCCCTGGCAAGTGTTGCTAGACGGATATAAGTTTGAATGCATGGTGACTGCCTTAATTTATGTTGGTTTACCTTTTTACGGTTTACATAAGTCACATATATACTTAACTAGTATAACTTGCCAATTCGGGCAAAAATACGTAAAAAATAAGCGGGGTTTACAAAAAGTGGATGTTATTAATGGTTATTTGAAAACGTCCATTCATAATATGCTTTTTGGTATGGTTAAGAACTGTTACACAATCATAAAATCAGTATTTGAGTTAGAAAAATTGGTTTGGGGAGTAAAGATGTATGACTGTTTCAAATTGTGTCTAATATCTAAACTTCTTACGCAGTCAGAGGCGAAGTACTCGGCAAATGCGCACTTGACGAGTCTGGCGGTGAATCTGAACAGACTGTACTCGGCGCACAATGGAACTACATGGGATCCAAAGTTTCATGAATTTCAGAAGGAAGCGAGTCGCGTGTGGCTGTCCATGTATGGTTTCGTAAAAGCCCAAGACCAAGACACTGCTTCGCTATGGTTCGCAATTGGTACAGGGAGGGATTCCCCTTCGGGGAATCTGTATAACTCTGTGGGCGAGGCAATGCAGACCAGGGCATATACGCAATTAAAGAAAATTGTAGCCAATGCCGCGGAAAACAACCCGGCCTTGAGGTATATTATTGTGGAAATTCTGCTGAAATTTGAACATGTAATTAGTGGTCAATTGAAGTTTCTTTCAAACGGTGTACTTCAAACGGTGTACTTCAAACAAAGTTTCTTACGTAGTAATTTGTCATACAGACAACTTCTGTGGTGCTCTGACCACATATTGACTGACGGCGAATGGGTCGAGACACCTCGCGTAATTCGGTGCGCGGGGGACACACCTGCGAGCGGATGGCGCGGTGGCCTTGTATGCGGGGCACAGAAAGGGAAATATGAGGTATATATGCCTTTCTACTCTTTTTTAGAAAAAATTTCACGTTTTTTAAAATTAAGTCAAAATTTGCAATTAAGTCAAAATTTATGTCTAGAATTAAAAAATTTGATAATTAAAAAAAATTTTGTCGATATATATCAGATTCACAGTACCTTACGATTTATCTTTAAACCATTAAAATGGTGGCACAATTTGCAGTGTACACTGCCGACCGAGATGGGCGACCGCTACTGCCGCCCATTTATGAATTTATACGGTATCGCGCTGATGGAAATACGCGAGACGGTTTCAGCTGAGACAGCGTTTACCCGTAGATTAGCCGGCGGCCTGAGCGAAGATATTGAAAATTTCGGGCAATTTGAAGAACTGGACAAAAAGGGACACTTCGATCCGTTAGATACAAAGTTGGCATACGCTCGGGTGCTGGAAATGCTTGTTCCGCCCCAGAGCTATGTTGAAGAGGTACCCAAACCATGTCTTGTGTTTTACGTTTACTTAGTTTTGTTATTGGGAAGTTTAATAAAACACTTTATAAAAAACTATTTAAAACGCATTTACGTTTTTAAAAATGAGACAATGTTGAATATAGCCCTTCATAATAATCATATAAGACATTTTCTGTTTTTAAAATCTTTTTTAAAAACTTTTTTAAAAAAAAGTTTTATTTTAAAAACTTTTTTAAAAAATTCTTTTGAGGAATACAGGTCTATAAAGCATATGTTTTACTTAAAAATGACTGTGAATAGCAGTACATTTTCTCATATCATACATAAGTTCCGTGTACATTTTCAGCAAGATCGGATTGCGGCCCTGCGTAAAGGGAAAGCTGATCAACAAAAGACAACTGACTCGAGTCGCGGATCGTTTCGTGCCAGGGGGCAGTCCCAACGTGGCGGGACAAATGCGAACCTGAACTTTCAGCGCGGTCGCGGCGCATTTCAACAAAGGGGTGGCAATTTCCAACGTGGTGGCATGTCCCGAGGATTTCGAGGCTATAGAGGTCTGTTGTATGGCCTCCCGAACATAACGAGGTATATAATCACTCTTCTAATAACGCTCACTATTTTAGGACGCGTGAGTGGCCAAATTCGGGGTGGCGGCTATGCCAGTAATCAACGGGTGCAACAGTCTCAGCGCGAACCACTCACTGAAACAGTGGATACGACGGAAAATCGGCAGGGTGAGCTTCTCAATATGAATGGGTTGATAAAGTGTATATACTTGGAACGTTGCCAGATGTGTTTAAATATCGTAATAAACTAGCAGGATTCTCTCCGACCTTCGGTCGGGTTTTGTGGTTCTCTACAATTAATACCATTGGAGAAAATATGATACTTTAGTTAAGTTTGCCCACATGCTAGGCATGTGTTTTGAAATGTGGTATGTAATCTACCAACAATAACAAGACCAATACCAAAGATGCAATGTTTTGGAATGGATTTTTGTAAACTTCTGTAAAATGGTTGGGCATGAAACTCGGTAGTAAAATGTAGACAGTTTGCGATTTGGTATGATGGTGTGCAGTGTGCAATCTGTGTGGTATAGGTTTTGTGATATGATAGTGTGGTTTTTGCAAGGTGTCAAACTTTGTTGTAATCTTCAATTGGTTACATTTGTGCTTTGCTGTTCTTTTTATGTTTGTAAATCCTTGTGGTATAAATTGTAGAGAACCACAAAACCCAACTGAAGGTTGGAGAGAATCCTGCTATAGGTACCCACTACTCAGAGGCTTGCAAAAACTGACACCCCAATGGGGACCCCCCTCCAAATGGCACCCCCTGGGGAACCTCCCAAAAGTGGCACCCCCTGGGAACCGCCCAAAAATGGGACCCCCTAGGGCCCCACAAATATGGCACCCCCTGAGGACCACCAGAAAATGGCACCCCTTAGGGCCCCCCCAAAAATGGCACCCCCTTGGGACCCCATAAAAATAGCACCCCCTGGGGACCCCCCAAACATGGCACCCCCTAGGAACCCCCACAAAAATGGCACCCACTGGGGACCCACCCAAAGTTGGCTCCCCCTGGGGACTCTCCAAAAATGGCACCCCCCTGGGGACCCTGTGCATTCTGTGTGGTATAGGTTTTGTGATATGATAGTGTGGTTTTTGCAAGGTGTCAAACTTTGTTGTAATCTTCAATTGGTTACATTTGTGCTTTGCTGTTCTTTTTGTGTTTGTAAATCCTTGTGGTATAAATTGTAGAGAACCACAAAACCCAACTGAAGGTTGGAGAGAATCCTGCTATAGGTACCCACTACTCAGAGGCTTGCAAAAACTGACACCCCAATGGGGACCCCCCTCCAAATGGCACCCCCTGGGGAACCTCCCAAAAGTGGCACCCCCTGGGAACCGCCCAAAAATGGGACCCCCTAGGGCCCCACAAATATGGCACCCCCTGAGGACCAGCAAAAAATGGCACCCCTTAGGGACCCCCCAAAAATGGCACCCCTTAGGGACCCCCCAAAAATAGCACCCCTGGGGACCCCCCAAACATGGCACCCCCTAGGAACCCCCACAAAAATGGCACCCCCTGGGGACCCACCCAAAGTTGGCTCCCCCTGGTGACTCTACAAAACCCAACTGAAGGTTGGAGAGAATCCTGCTTTAGGTACCCACTTCTCAGGCTTGCAAAAACTGACACCCCAATGGGGACCCCCCTCCAAATGGCACCCCCTGGGGAACCCCCCAAAAGTGGCACCCCCTGGGAACCGCCCAAAAATGGGACCCCCTAGGGCCCCACAAATATGGCACCCCCTGAGGACCACCAGAAAATGGCACCCCTTAGGGACCCCCTAAAAATGGAACCCCCTTGGGACCCCCCAAAAATAGCACCCCCTGGGGACCCCCCAAACATGGCACCCCCTAGGAACCCCCACAAAAATGGCACCCCCTGGGGACCCACCCAAAGTTGGCTCCCCCTGGGGACTCTCCAAAAATGGCACCCCCCTGGGGACCCCCCCCTCAAAATGGCACCCCATATGGACCCCCCCCCGCAAAAAAAAATATAGCACCCCCCTGAGGACCACCAAAAAATGGCACCCCTGGGGACCACCCAAAAAATGGCATCCCATGTGGACCCCCTTGAAATGGCACCCCCATATGTACCTCCAGAAAATGGCACCCCCTGGAGACCCCCCAAAAATGGCACCCCATGGGGACCCCCTCTAAATCCTGTAAACACAGCCCCTAGTTTGGAAACTCCTGTAAACTCAGCCCCTAATTTGGAAAATGGTATGAATATTTCAAAAAATCACTATCATCAATCCACAAATGCATCAATTCACAATTTTCAATTTTTTAGCCCCAGGGGTTAGACTTAAAAAGTTATGGTAATGTAGAGTAGAAATGGAGTGCACATCTCAAATCAGTGCAATAAAAAACCCACAAATGCATCATTTCACAAATTGAAAGTTTTTGTGCCCAGGGGTTCATTATCAGGGTTTTAGTAATGTGGTGTCAAAATGGAGTGCATATTTGAAATCGCTACAATCAGAAACCCACAAACACATCATTTTATGATTTGAAAATTTTTGGCCCTGGGGGTTCATTTTCAGGGTTATGGTAATGTAGTGTCAAAATGAAGTGCATATTTCAAATCAAGGCAATCAAAAAGCCACAAATGCATCATTTCACAATTTCTAATTTATTAGCCCCATGGGTTCAATTAAAGGCTTACAGTAATGTAGAGTTGAAATTGAGTCATTTCAAATCAGTGCAATTAGAAACCTGCAAAATGCATCATTTCACAATAAGAAATTTTTGGGTCTAGGGGTTCAATTTCAGGGTTTTAGTAATGTAGTGTCAAAATGGAGTGCATATTTGAAATCACTACAATCAGAAACCCACAAATGCATCATTTTATGATTTGAAAGTTTTTGGCTTAGGGGGTTCATTTTTATGGTTATGGTAATGTAGTGTGAAAATGAAGTGCATATTTCAAATGAGTGAAATCAGAAACCTGAAAATTTATGATTTCACAAATTGAAAGTTTTTGGCTCCAGAGGTTCATTTTCAGGGTTATGGTTATGTAGTTTTCAGGGTTTTGTAGTGTCAAAATGGATTGCATATTTCAAATCAGTGCAATTAGAAACCCACATCAAATCATTTCACAATTTCTAATTTTTTAAGCCCTGGGCATATTTGAAATTGCTACACTCAGAAACCCACAAATCCATCATTTTATGGTTTGAAAGTTTTTGGCCCAGGGGGTTCATTTTTAGGGTTATGGTAATGTAGTGTCAAAATGAAGTGCATATTTCAAATGAGTGCTTTCAGAAACCCGAAAATGCATCATTTCTCAAATTGAAAGTATTTGGCCCCATGGGTTCATTTTTAGGGTTATGGTAATGTAGTGTCAAAATGGAGTGCATATATCAAATTGGTGCAATCAGAGACCCAAATTTGAAATCAGTGCAATCAGAAACCCAAAAATGAATGATTTCACAAATTGAAAGTTTTTGGCTCCAGAGGTTCATTTTCAGGGTTATGGTTATGTAGTTTTCAGGGTTATGTAGTGTCAAAACAGAGTGCATATTTCAAATCAGTGCAATTAGAAACCCACATTGAATCATTTCACAATTTCTAATTTTTTAAGCCCTGGGCATATTTGAAATCGCTACACTCAGAAACCCACAAATCCATCATTTTATGGTTTGAAAGTTTTTGGCCCAGGGGGTTCATTTTAGGGTTATGGTAATGTAGTGTCAAAATGAAGTGCATATTTCAAATGAGTGCTATCAGAAACCCAAAAATGCATCATTTCTCAAATTGAAAGTATTTGGCCCCATGGGTTCATTTTTAGGGTTATGGTAATGTAGTGTCAAAATGGAGTGCATATATCAAATTGGTGCAATCAGAGACCCAAATTTGAAATCAGTGCAATCAGAAACCCAAAAATGAATGATTTCACAAATTGAAAGTTTTTGGCTCCAGAGGTTCATTTTCAGGGTTATGGTTATGTAGTTTTCAGGGTTATGTAGTGTCAAAACAGAGTGCATATTTCAAATCAGTGCAATTAGAAACCCACATTGAATCATTTCACAATTTCTAATTTTTTAAGCCCTGGGCATATTTGAAATCGCTACACTCAGAAACCCACAAATCCATCATTTTATGGTTTGAAAGTTTTTGGCCCAGGGGGTTCATTTTTAGGGTTATGGTAATGTAGTGTCAAAATGAAGTGCATATTTCAAATGAGTGCTTTCAGAAACCCGAAAATGCATCATTTCTCAAATTGAAAGTATTTGGCCCCATGGGTTCATTTTTAGGGTTATGGTAATGTAGTGTCAAAATGGAGTGCATATATCAAATTGGTGCAATCAGAGACCCAAATTTGAAATCAGTGCAATCAGAAACCCAAAAATGAATGATTTCACAAATTGAAAGTTTTTGGCTCCAGAGGTTCATTTTCAGGGTTATGGTTATGTAGTTTTCAGGGTTATGTAGTGTCAAAACAGAGTGCATATTTCAAATCAGTGCAATTAGAAACCCACATTGAATCATTTCACAATTTCTAATTTTTTAAGCCCTGGGCATATTTGAAATCGCTACACTCAGAAACCCACAAATCCATCATTTTATGGTTTGAAAGTTTTTGGCCCAGGGGGTTCATTTTAGGGTTATGGTAATGTAGTGTCAAAATGAAGTGCATATTTCAAATGAGTGCTATCAGAAACCCAAAAATGCATCATTTCTCAAATTGAAAGTATTTGGCCCCATGGGTTCATTTTTAGGGTTATGGTAATGTAGTGTCAAAATGGAGTGCATATATCAAATTGGTGCAATCAGAGACCCAAATTTGAAATCAGTGCAATCAGAAACCCAAAAATGAATGATTTCACAAATTGAAAGTTTTTGGCTCCAGAGGTTCATTTTCAGGGTTATGGTTATGTAGTTTTCAGGGTTATGTAGTGTCAAAACAGAGTGCATATTTCAAATCAGTGCAATTAGAAACCCACATTGAATCATTTCACAATTTCTAATTTTTTAAGCCCTGGGCATATTTGAAATCGCTACACTCAGAAACCCACAAATCCATCATTTTATGGTTTGAAAGTTTTTGGCCCAGGGGGTTCATTTTAGGGTTATGGTTATGTAGTGTCAAAATGAAGTGCATATTTCAAATGAGTGCAATCAGAAACCCGAAAGTGCATCATTTCTCAAATTGAAAGTATTTAACCCCATGGGTCCATTTTGAGGGTTATGGTAATGTAGTGTCAAAATGGAGTGCATGTATCAAATCAGTGCAATCAGAAACCCAAATTTGAAATCAGTGCAATCAGAAACCCAAAAATGCATCATTTCACAAATTGAAAGTTTTTGGCCCCAGTGGTTCATTTTCAGGGTTATGGTAATGTAGTGTCAAAATGAAGTGCATATTTCAAAAGAGTGCAATCAGAAACCCAAAAATGCATCATTTCTCAAATTGAAAGTATTTGGCCCCATGGGTTCATTAACGGGTTATGGTAATGTAGTGTCAATGGAGTGCATATATCAAATCAGTGCAATCAGAAACCTAAATTTGAAATCAGTGCAATCAGAAACCCAAAAATGCATCATTTCTCAAATTGAAAGTATTTGGCCCCATGGGTTCATTAACGGGTTATGGTAATGTAGTGTCAATGGAGTGCATATATCAAATCAGTGCAATCAGAAACCTAAATTTGAAATCAGTGCAATCAGAAACCCAAAATTGCATCATTTCACAAATTGAAAGTTTTTGGCCCCAGTGGTTCATTTTCAGGGTTATGGTAATGTAGTGTCAAAATGGAGTGCATTATATATCAAATCAGTGCAATTAGAAACCCACAATGCATCATTTCACAATTTGAAAGTTTTGGCCCCATTTTGGGTTCAATTTCAGGGTTATTGTAATGTACTGTCAGAATGGAGTGCATATTTCAAATCATTGTAATCAGTAACCCACAAATGCATTATATCACAATTTATATTTTTTAGCCCCGGGGGCCTCATTTAAGGATTATGGTAATGTTATTGTTAACTCCCATAAACTCAGCCCCTAATTTGGCAAACACCCATCAACTCAACTCCCATAAACTCGGCCTCTAATTTGTGAACTTGTGTCAACAGCCCCTTATTTTTAAACTTCTGTCAACTCAACCCTAATTTATAAACACCCATCAACTCAACCCTGAATTGTAAACTCAGCCCCTAAAAACTCAAGTCAACCCCCTATACATGTGCAATTGCATTCTTGGGAAGCAACTTTGCCATCTACTAACCCTGTTTGTCAAGATTGTGGATCGTGTTTGTAAAGGGCATTTGTACTAATAAATAGTGACTGCATTGTGTGCAAAAACACACACGAATTGGGCACAATGAGGCCTGTGATTGTGCGTCCTATCTTTTACATTAGGCATACCTAGCACGCAATTCTTTCACAATTGTATATGTTTTGATTACGCAGAGGTTCCGGCGGTCACACCTGCGGCTAACCGTCAACCGGCGCCGCGAACTGCACTAGGGGACGAAGAATTAATCGCAGCTAATTCTAGTTGGTGTTTTAGACGTTACTGTCACACATACAGCCTAAAATATAGGGTATGCATGTCAAAATTTGTAGATACGTCAACCATGACAGACAAAATTACTCATACTTACGGTGACGTAAATAAAAAGGTTCACGGTACAATGTGCCACAACTTTGAGCAAGTTTTTGCAATATTGAATGAAAAATGGGCGATGTGGGGCATGTTATTTAAATTTAATATCACTCGCTACTTATTTTACGTCAACCCTTTTTATCAGCTGTCGGATATTTATCAATTATCGGACATTTCAGGTGCTGCGGGGGGCGCCGTGCGAGTGCGTCCGCAAGATGGCTCTTATGCCGGTGTGGCTCAGGCAAGCACGGTTAATTTACTCAGACTGGCAAACCAAAATGGCAACATGGCACCGAGAAATAGATTGCGCCAACATTACTTGAAGCCAAAAGCTTTCACTTTGCAATCATTAGATGGCACGGTTATGGACAGGTGTAAAAACTTTTTTAGATCGCTTTTTGAGTCACCCCCGTGCACAACTGTTTCTGATGAGGGTAAATCTGTGTTTTTGAACGGACGAATTTATAATATTTCGGACATTTTGCGTAATGTAAATTTAGGCTTCGATTTCGGCTCTCAATGTCCGTATAGGGATAGTGACATTGTGCCTGTCTGTGCGTCGAAGGACATTTCTTTTGGAGAGCCTTTTATTGACCCAAGCGCTTACTTTTTCACAGTAGGTGTAATCGGTGATTCGACGGTTACAAATTTCTCGGGTATGCTAGGCGCTGACTGTAGAGATGTCAATGTGCCCGTAATTGTGCATAGCTCTAAATCGTTACTTTCTGGTCGGCGTTTGAACAATTTCGCGGGTATTTTGAAGGATGTTCCGCTTAAGGCGTGCTATGATGTCATAATTGTACGTGGCGTTCTGGACTTGACAGATTTGATGGTGGGTACCGACTGTGTGTTTACCGATAAGCGGGTTTTTGACGTTTTTGTCGCAAAGGTAAAGGAGTGCAGTACTATGTTGGCTGGTTTGAGTAACGTAAATTTGCAACCGCAGGGGGTATTTGCTTTATCATTGATTGGTCCAACAATGCCATGCCCCTTAAGGGATGGCTGGAGCAATGAATTGATTTCTAAAGTTTTTGACTTCTGTTTGATGACTGAATTTGCTCTGATGTCTGAAATTGAAGTGCACAACAGGAAATGTGTTATTTTACCTGTAATGTCCTTGCTATCTGACGAGTTTACATCACTCGGTTGCGAAACGCACTTGGATGCGTTTCTGTGCTGTATGCTGAGGGATGGTATCCACACCTCACCAGTTGGCAACAAGGTTTTGGCAGTGCTAGTGCGGCGCCTATTTGTTGCCATGTTGGTTGAACATAGCAACCATTTTGTGGTGTTCACGGGTTGCTATGCATCTCATTCTGATCCACTTACAGGCGACAGCAGGCGGAGCTGTGAAAAGGGGTGGAAACGCGCTGGCGAAATGCGGAATTGCGACGCTTCCATTGACGATGCACTTTTCTCGCATTCCGAAGTAATTGTGAATTATCGGTGCACATATTTAAAGGGTTGTTTTTTTTATACAAACTGTACGGTTTCGATTTTACGTTTTATCCGTCTTTACACACCACCATGTGAATGGTCCTGCTATAAATTGAAGTATTTCGTGATAAAACACATGCAGGACCTTTTACTTGGGGGTTATTGGTGCATATTTAAGATTTTAGAGATTTATACGATTTTCACATTGCGTTTAGCAGTGAACGAGCGGGGTGCACGCTCATTTGACATTTATTTGATGATGGCGTTGTTTTTTTATTTTATGAAATCGGTGTACGCAATAAATGCAAACGTTGATATTGACACTTCTTTTTGCAATCTAAGTCACTTGGTTATACTATACCAAAATACAAGATACTTGAGGCATAAAAGTTATGAGGTATTGCATGCTATTCGAAATACTTGTGCAGATGTACTCTGCTTCGTAGAAACACACTTTACTTGTATGACAGATGCTTTTTTAATACCTGGCTATATTTCTGTACACTCATTTAAACAGGGCGTTGAAGCTGGTGGAATTTCACTTTATATAAAAAAAGGTCTAAAATATGCAAACATTGAATATACCCAATCAGGAAATATTCTTGGTATAACATTGACCAGTAAGGATGAGAAATACAACATTTCCACGTGCTATCTAGAGAATAACACAAAATGTAAAAAGTCAAAATCAATACTAGCAAAAAATTTGGGAATTTTGGAAGAATTGGGGGATGTTTTAGAAAAACAGCGCTCACGCTATGAGAAGTCGCTAATAATTGGTGACTTTAATGGCCATATAGGCAATGACGAACTGGGTGTTATAGGGAATGATTCAATTGTAAATATGAATGGCAAAGTAGTAAGGGATTGGATGGCCCAATATGGTCCTGATCTGGCAAATAGATATTTTGAAGATCTATGGACATATGAACGCACAAATGCGAAATCCATTATTGATTTATGCTTCACCTCAAATTTGGAGGGCATGGTAAGGGGTGAGATAGATAACACGGGGGAGAAATGTCCCATCCTTTCTGATCATCACGCTATCTTGCTCACAGTGGCAGTGAATTCTGCACTTCTAGGTGTCACTCAACATAATAAGTTACGTGTTCCTAGAAAAGAAGAATGGGATATTTATGGCAAATGCTTAACTACAATGGAACCTGATTCATATGAAACTATAATTGAGAGTATACATACAGCCCAGATAAAGGCAACTGAGAATAGATGTGCAAAACCACCAGCTTGCAACGTTCCTACACATATAAAAAAAATACATAGAAATATAGCCAAAATACGGCGCAAATTGCGAAATTTTAACTGTCCCGAGCTAAAAAAAGATTTAAATCGTTTAAAAGGGTCCCTACGAAGAGCAAAATCACTAGAAAATAGGAAAAATAGGGACATTTATATAGAAAAGATGTTTCAAAGACCGGGAATGGAATTGCAGGATGTATATAGGCATGTTAACCGAAATTGGCAAAAACCTCGAGAACTGCATACATTGTGTGATTCCGAAAATAATGTAATTACCAGTATGGGGGTAATGAATAAGGAAATGTGCACTTTTTGGGGGGGTATCATGAAAGAAAATCCAGGTAGCCCCACAAGTTACACAGTTCCCAAGGTGACTATGCTTGAGGGGTTTATTGACGACCTTACTGTAGATTTTACAATAGACGAGCTAAATACAGCTCTGAAACGACTTAAAAATAATAAATCTAGTGGGACAACAGATATCTGCCATGAGGCATTAAAGCATCTAGTTCCTTCTTATAAATTGATACTTATTGAACTATATAACAAATGGCTGCGGGGGTCAGAAATACCACTGGAGGCCAAAGTCTGTAAGTTAGTGCTACTTCATAAAAAGGGGTCAAAGAGTGATTTGAAAAATTACAGGACACTGGGAATTTCTTGCAATGTAAAGAAAGTTTACATGATTCTTCTGAATAATAGGTTGATATCTTATGCGGAAAGTCATAATGTGTTTACAGAGCTACAAGGTGGTTTCCGTCCTAATAGGCGGACATGTGACAATGTGCAAATTTTGAAAAGTTGTCATGAATATGCTTTAGCTAATGGGTGTAAATATTACACATGCTTTGTAGATGCAGTTAAAGCATTCGACAGAGTTAATCGTGACAAATTATGGTATAAATTGGAATATATGGGTGTCCCATCACTACTAGTCAAGGCTATAAGCAATGCGTATGAGAACATATCAGTTAGCATGACGTATGGTGACTACATTTCTGATAGTATGGAATACCCAATTGGGGTGGCTCAAGGGTGCGCTTTAAGTCCAACATTATATGCCCTATATATGCACGACTTGGCTGAAACATTGCTTAATACAGAAATGGGTGCGAAATTAGGCTTCAAGGCACAAAAACTGCCAGCATTGTTTTTTGCTGATGATATAGTATTGATGTCAAATACCGAATATGAGTTACAATCTTTAATGAAAGTTTTTACAGATTGGTCATGGAAATGGAACATTTCCATAAATACTCAAAAAACTCATGTATTGAGATGGGGGGTTAAATCGATGCCAATGAAATGGAACTTAGGATATAATGAGTCAAAACTACTTGGCACTGTGACTGAATGTGATGAGATAAAATATCTTGGAATAACAATCACTTCTGACAAGCTTCCTTTTCACAAACACATGATGTCCAGTTACACCAAATTCTTACGTCACAGTTCCATGGCAATCATTTCATCTAAAAATACTACAAAACCATTGCTTTTTGGGAAAACTACTTGGAAAAGCTACATTGAACCAGCGTCAATGTATGGTTTAGAAGTTACAGGGTGTACAGATGAACTACTGAAAAAATTTGATAAATTATATTTACAAACAATGAAAAAATGTGTATATTTACCAACAAAAACAAGTGGCTCCAGTTTGCTGTTAGATTTAGGAGGAGACACACCATCAGACAGGTATCGTCAGATGGTGGTAAATTATGGAAATTATGCAAGGCAACTATCAGATGATAGGTTGCTGAAAAGGGCGTATAATGTTGACATTGACCTACATGAAAATAAGAGGGTCACTATGTTTCAGCCATCTTATGGGTTATATAAAAAGTGCGCCTTAGATATGAAGCTCTCAATAGTACAGGCAAAATGCTTGACAAAGCCTAATGTGAACAGAGCCTGTAGAAATACAAGACATTTAGAAAATTTGCACATTGTCCAAAAACAAAAGGTTGCAAATATTAGAAAAGACATAGGAATTCAAATGCATCCTAGAAACGTACATTACAATAATTTAAGCTGGTTTGCGGCGCGTCATAATTCTGTCAGATGTTTCTCATCGAAAGGTAGGAAAATTTGTGGTCCATGTTCCGGTAAATACATAAAAGTGATCGGAAATGTGACACATTTACTATACACATGTCCAAAACTTGATACATGGAGGTCGGATATTTTGAAAAGGCAATGCATCACACAATGCTTGAATGCAGGCGACTGGTTAAACTATCGTATTTGCGGAATCCACAGAAAAGCGATAAACGACATGTTAGCGGCTGGACTTAAAAATCTATGCGATTGATGGACTAAATATAGAGCAGGTGAGGTCACATTTTTCTCCACGGGTATAGGGTTCATTACTTTGTGAACAGCTATGTACCTGTAAAGGCTGGAATGTTACCCAGCTATAGTATATAGTGCTGTTTGCATACTAGGGACTTTATACGGGGTAAAAATGTACCTCAGTAAAGCGATTGAATAGTTAAATCTGCATTATGACTACCTCTACTTTGATACCGGGGCCAGTTTCGTTGCGATATGCTGTTAAGGCGATGCGTGTTGTCTCAAGGGTCGTGACTTTGAACACGGCTGGCTCGTTTAGCATGCAGGTCGGTAAGGTCGGCATACTGGTAGATATGTCAGGGATCACCGCCTCGTGATTGATCTTTATATGGGAAAGATTTACTTATAGGTTGAATTTAATAGCACTTAATGGCCTACTTTTCCTTCAGATGGTAGCGGTGGGTTGATACGGTCGACAAAGACGTGGAGGTCGATGTCAACATCAGCGCCGAATCGATGTATTCGGATGGTGCTGTGGTGACGATATGACACTATTTGCGATTTTGGCATACAGGTACGCAAGGTGGAACCAACCCTTTTTCTGCGGGTACAGTACGGTTCACAGTAAAATTATCCTGTATAGAACTAGTGAATGGCGTTGAATTGATAACACATGATGAAATATCGAGAGCGGGATAATTCCTCCAAGGTTCAGCATATACCGCGGAGGAATTGCTGGATATCTGTATGGATATTTGGTACATTTCGGTATAAAGTGGGAAAATCTTTTTCTGGAGAAAAACTGGACAGAAACGGTCATTGATATTTATGAGCCAGAATATGGATCATAAACTTCAAAATTCCCCTAACAAAATAGCCACTTTTTAGGCGTTTGAGTGGTGAAACGAGTAGGAATATTAACATTGTAATGTATTTACCATGCACACAGATGCTGTGGTTATACGGCGTGTGTGAACTGAGCGGCAAACCTTTACTAGGGAGCCGCATGCGTGATATTGATGATATATCGATTTTGTGATCGCGCGTACTCAGTACTACCTTATATGTATGTATGTATGTAAGTAGTGAAGGTTATCAGCCGCTATCGTTGTATTCGTTGTCAAAAGCACGGTCGTACTGTAAGCGCCCTGGTGTCAAAAAAGCCCTGTAAGACCCTGTAAAGTGTTAAAGTGTCCAATGCCATGTAAAATGTCATGCAAAGTGTCAATGGTCATGACAAATGTAAAGTAAAATGTCAATTGCAATGCAATGTTTGGTAATAATTTTTTTCTTTTTGTTTGTTTTGATCGACATATTACATGACATTTGACACTTGACTTTGCATTTTACAATGTGAATTTGCCCTCAGCAGTGTGTTTCTGCCCCGCCTAGTACACCCCGCGTAGCAGGGGTATCTTGAATTTTGACCCTCCGAGTGGTTGGATAGATAACTGAGCGGCCTTCGGGATAGATAGATAGCTGGAAAAAATTTTTTTTTTTTGGGGGGGGGTTGTGGTGGTTCGATATATAGGCTATTTCAGGGTGTAGAAGGAAGAAAAGGGAGAAAAATCGCTAAAAGTAGGTGTAAAATAGCTCAAAATGCGTATACACGAGCATATAGTACTAAAAATAGGTAAATAGGAACAAAAACTAGTATTTTGGAGGTGAAAATCTATAAAAAGGTATGAAAAATAGAGATTTTGAGCGAAAATTGGGGTACAGTTTCTTAAAAATCGCTCTAGATAGGTAAATAGATAGCTGAGCGATGTGGGGGGGGGGTTTATGGGGTAGTAGCCCAAAATTTTGCCTCCGGGATAGATAGATAGCTGAGCGGCCTCCTGGATAGGGTTCAAACGGGATTGACTTTTCGGGATCGGGATCGGGATTCACTTTTTGAGATTTCGGGATCGGGATTGGGGTTTCGGGATCGGGATTGGTATTTTGAGATTTCGGGATCGGGATCGGGATTGGGGTCACGGGATCGGGATTGGCTTTTTTTCGGGATCGGGATTGGGGTCTAGTGATAAGGTTTTTCGTCACTGTTCTGGCATTCACAGTTGTTCATAAAGGTCTCAAAACACTGTTGGATGCCAGAAAAGTGACATAAAATGGACGCTGGGGGTTAGCGTTTACATTTTTGCACGCAAAAATGTCATTTTTTCACTTTTTATAATTTCCACTATTTTTTTCCGGGATCGGGATCGGGATTTGAAAGTTTTCGGGATTGGGATCGGGATTGGTATTTTTGGATTTCGGGATCGGGATCGGGATTTGGGTTTCGGGATCGGGATCGGGACTGCTAAATCCCGGAATTTCACGGAATCCGGGATCGGGATCCCGTTTGAACCCTACACCTGGATAGATAGATAGCTGGACGGTTTGGGGGGGGGTAACCCCCCCCCCCCCAACCCCCCCCATTCGAGACCTCTGCCGCGTAGGTACTTCACCCAGTTAACTTTCACGCCCATGTGCCCCACACATTGCAGTGCCTGCGCCGCTGGCTGCAGGAAAAGTCTACTTGCCCGCTGTGTGTGAGTTACACGCTTTTGCTCGATGATTACCCTGAATTGTGAGATGTCGCGTTTACTGGACGTTGAGAGTTTGATCTTTTGGTTTAGAGATTCATTGCTTTATTGCGGTAGATTGAGCAAATTCGGTGCCTGCAGTGAAATCATGGTAGTTTCGACAAAGTATGAAAGAAATTGACAAATATAGACTGATACTAAAAAATTTTAACGGTAACAATATCATAACAGGTATTTTGAAAACATGCAAGGTACGTTTTCATGAATAGATATTCACGATTATTCCGAATAAATTTTGATAAATTTGTACTGTATTACCTCAGTCTTAGAAGTAGAAATATCATGGATAATATAAAAAATATCTGCGAAATGACCGGCCGTTGTGATGCACTCAGCTGGATCAACTTTTCGCATGGCTGAAAATTTTGACAATTGTTACGAAAACGAAAACTAAAAAATTCAGGTGATAAGATATGCACCCTGTCGATGGGTGGGTTCAAACTTTATATTCAAATTAACAATTTTTGTACCATTATCGAAGATTGATATGGTTTGGACTATTATTTTTTGGACGCTGCCATTCTATTCTTTTCATGAGTGAAAACGTGTCAAAATTCGGAAAACGTGTGAAACTGGTCATACCTAAGTTTACGGCATACATATAGTTAAAAAATTTCAAAAACCTGTCCCACCTGGGCGCAATGGTAGTCCAATCTGTTGTGCAAGCAGATGCACTTGGTGATGTGCGCGTGGAAGCAGTATCTGTAGTGGATGGCGTCGAGCGAGCGCAGCGTCTGGTCGATGAGCGCGCACTCGGTGTGCCGGTCGACCGCCTGCTTCGACCCGTGCTCCAGCATGCTCACCGATGTGGCCAGGCGCACTCTGCGAGGTCGCACTTTTACTGTCACTTTGAAGCTTCGCAATTACCTATTGTTCTTTAGTTTGAAAACAGTTGCCGCGAACCTAAGTTTGGTAGGTATTTACTGAGGCTTAACTCTGGCGCACCCAACTCTCAGCGCTCCCAATCCCGTAGCCCCAATCGGGATCCCGAAATCTGAAAATACCGGTCCCGATCCTAAAAAAATCTTTAAATCACCGTGACCTCAATCCCGATGCTAGGGAAAATTAGTCTAGATGATAAAAAGTGAAAAAAATACGTTTTGCACTGAAGAATGTGTACCGAAACGTTCGGCACGTAAACCACTTCTCTGGCATTCAAGTGTGTTTTTCAATCTTTTTGTGAAAGATGATAGAATAACCCTGAATACCAGACTTCGTTCAAAATTCTGATCGTTATCCCAAGACCCTAATCTCGATTGCGATCTTGACAATTAAAAAACAACAACAATCCCGACAAGTAGATCCTGTCCAAACCCCAATCCGTAGCACTTACTTTTCTTTTCTCAAATGTCCAAAAGCGCCCACCTCAACAACTGATGTCTATCGAAATCGGACGGTATGGTGCTGCTTCTGAGTCTGATGTCCTGCTCGCACTGCTCGACGATCTCGGGGTCGCACTGCGTGCCGACGCACCTGTGCCGCAGGTAGCCGATCGTGGCCGTGAATGCTTCCGGGGGCATTTGGCGCACCGTTGAGCGCAGACACCACCTGTGTGGGTGTTGATGTGGTTGATGCTGCGGCAGTAATGAGAGTCGTAAATATACTCGGCGGACCGCAATGTATTTTTTATTTTGATTTTGAGGTATTTCTGATTGATGTGATGTGCTTATGGTACTTTAGTTGATGAGTAAATAAATACTTAACTTTTACTCATCAACTAAAGTAGAATAAGCACATCACATCAATCACAAATACCTCAAAATCAAAATAAGTCCAAAATTACACGTGTCATAGTCGATAACGCGACAGCAGGATACTTCGCGTGCACTTTCACAAGAAAAATTCAAAAATAAAAAAAGCCGGGCGGCGTACAAGCGACGCCTGCTTTTTTCCCATCAACGTTTTTTGAAACACTTTTGACTTTATTAGAAATAACGTCATGATGGAGTGTTTCCTTCGGAAAAATACATAGCGTGCGGTCCGCCGAGTCAGGGGTCTCCAAGATTTTGGCCCGCGGGGGCTGGATAGATAGCAAATCGCTCCTCCGGATATATGGATAGCTGAAAAATTTTCTGGGGGGGCTGGCGGGGGCACAATATATAGGCTTTTTCAAGGTTAAGAAGGCAGAAAAGGGGAGAAATCGCTAATAATCAGTTAAAAGTAGCCAAAAGTAGGTTTAAAATGGCTAAAAATAGGTAAATATATAACCATGCATATAGCCGGAAAGCACGATTTTGAAGGTGAAAAACTATAAAAAGGTGCGAAAATTAGTGATTTTGAGTGAAAATTGGGGCAAAATTTCTCAAAAACCACTCCAGATAGATAGACAGCTGAGCAATTTGGGGGGGGGGGTCTTTGGGGGTAGTAGCCAAAAATTTTGCCTCGGGATAGATAGATGGCTGAGCGGCCTCCGGGATAGATAGATAGCTGGCCGATTTGGGGCGGGCAGCCCCCACCCAGCCACCCCCCCTAGGAGACCCCCTGCGCCGAGTATACCCAGGCCCCCTTAGGAGGACACCCCTATCCGGGCCAGATGTCAAACCCTGACAGTGGCAATCAATCATTAAAGGACCAACGCTGTCATCTTGTGCCCGCGGCTCACCTGGGCTGGTCGTGCTCAGCCGCCTTGAAAGCCTCCTGCGCCAGGTGGCCGATGCGGCCGTCGCTGCAAGTGCGGCCGGCGATTTCCGCCCTGGCGCACTGCTCCACGAATCTGCGTAGCCCGCTCGCTAGTCGCATTATACGATAGTTAAAAGAGTCCGCTTGTATAATATCATCCATCACCGTGTGTCATCACTAGGGTTGGAAAAAAAACGTTTTTTTTTAACTCGATGTTTTTTTTTAAAAAAAAACGTTTTTTTAAATAAAAAAAACGTTTTTTTTTAATAAAAAACGTTTTTTTTTAAAAGCTCCCAGATATGACCTTGTGTCAACATATATAGGTATATCAGACAGTTGCAATACTCTGTGATGTTATATATGACCATATAATGGCTGTTGAGCCATGGGATAGCATTATAAGTGGTGATTTGTGTCAAAAATATCCATTTTTCGTCGACATATCGTTTGTATATCGCCTTATAGTCGAATGTTCGTGACTTCAGGTAAAGTTTCGCATGGAATAGTGATGAAACAAGGTTAAAAAAGGAGGTTGTTACTTTGGGAGTGATGTTACACACTGTGGAGGTACATGGAAGCACATTACCTCAATATTATATAAATACAGCAACATATGACGGCTTATTAACCCATGGTAGCACATAGAAATGGATACTTTGATACTAAAAATGCCACAAAACCAATGAAAACAACCACCAATGTCAATTTGTGTGTGAAATTGCGCGCTTGCGCGCAAAAATTTTGCAAAATACCTAGTGCTTAGTACTAAAAATTTTGGTCGATGTTTTTTTTTAAAAAAAAACATTTCGGACGTCATGTTTTTTTTTTAAAAAAAACGTTTTTTTTTTAATAAAAAACGTTTAAAAAAAAACATCGGCCAACCCTAGTCATCACACATAAAAACGGTGTGAAACGTCGCTTTGCAGCTTGAATACTTAGTTCCATGTGAAATTGTGAATGGATGTGAAATTGTCGCACATCAGTGGTCGGGTTAACGATTGCTCGGTCGGTTACCCCCCCCCCCCCCCAACTTTTCAACACCCCATTGAAGACCCCTGCTGACGAGTCACCTGTAATCCCTACATTTGAGCTGCGGCTGCACGGGGCAGGGGTGTGAGCCTCGACCATTCGGCCTGTCATTCTGCAGCACCGGCCCGTGGTCGCCGGCCGTGCCGCTGCCGGTGCCGCCCACCCCAGGTTTATATGGCAGTGAATTTTCTTTGCGCGGTGCGGCACCCCTTGGTTCGCGTTTGGCCGCAGCGTGGGATTGGGATATGTTGTGCACTGTTTGCGAGTGCGCTGGGAGAACTTGCTTTGTTAGGACTGGCGGGTGCGGCGGCGTTGAACGCCTGCGGGTTGGTGGCGGTGATGGTTTTGTGGATTATTTATTAATTTATGTTCTTTTTTTTGCGTCAAAAGTTTGCTAGACCCGGTTCGCAGCTACCCTCCTTTCACTAATGTTCCGGAACATAAAAACCTTATACCTTTCAGTAAAGTAGTAGCAGAATGCAGGGGTCTCCAGGATTTTGTCCCTCGCTGGGCCGATAGCAAATCGCTCCTTCGGAGGGATATATAGCTGAAAATTTTTCTGGGGGGGGCTGGCAGGGGCACAATATATAGGCTTTTTCAAGGTTAAAAAGGCAGAAAGGGGAAAAAATCGCTAATAATCAGTTAAAAGTAGCCAAAAGTAGGTATAAAATGTCTAAAAATAGGTATATATAACCATGTATATAGCCGGAAAGCACGATTTTGTGGGTGAAAAATTATAAAAAGGTGCGAAAATGAGTGATTTTGAGCGTAAATTGGGGCAAAATTTCTCAAAAACGACTCCAGATAGATAGATAGCTAAGCGATTTGGGGGGGTCTTTGGGGGTAGTAGCCAAAAATTTTGCCTCGGGATAGATAGATAGCTGAGCGGCCTCCGGTATAGATAAATAGTTGGCCGATTTGGGGGGGCCCCCAGCCCCCCCCCCCCCCTAGGAGACCCCTGGCAGAATGACGGCCATCCAAAAATGCCTTTGCCGCTTTGGCACCATAGTTGTTAAAACGTATTTACTTTTACACGATAAATACGTATACTCGAGTACAGAGTAAATACGTGTACGTTTCCTCCGAAAAAAGTTCTGGTACTCGATTTTACGTATACTTTATGAAAGTACTCGAGTACAGAAAACGTATTTTAGATCGTCTTTTATATAGGTTTTTAAAGGCATAGAACGGAAAAAGGGAGAAATGTGCTAAAAATACGGGAAACTAGTCAAAAATGGGTATAGAACCAAATATATAGTCAAAAATTGCGTAAAATAGGCAAAAAGTTATGAAAATGAGTGATTTTGAGCGACATTTCTCGAAAATTTTCGCGACATTTATCAAAAGTACTCACGTTTACGTTTTCTGCGGGGCAAAGTATGTTTACTCACGTTTACTCATGAGTAAAAGTAAAAAAAATTGCTTTACGTTTTCTGTACTCAAGGGTTGAGTAAAAAATAAATACTTTACGTTTACGTATACTTTGAAAAAAGTTCGGTACTTTTAACAACTCTGTTTGGCACTACCGAATATTTACTCGTCACCAAAGTTGAAATGTCAGGGTGATTAATCAAAAAATTTCACTGGTTGTCATTAGAAAAATATCAAATCGACACTTTTTAGCGTTTTACTAATTGCCAAACTTCATCACAACTCGCTTAAGTAACTGCTGACCGACTCTAACAAATGTTTTCTCAATGTCATGCACCTGAACCTGCCGCCGCCGCTGTATTTGAACATTTGTTCGAAGCAGGACTTCACAAGCATTTCATCGCAGTGGAACAATGTCGACGTGACGCCTTGCCTGCAAATGATGCAGTGCAGATAGTGACTGGCGTAGTAAATTATTGGAGTTGGTACATCATTGCATGTCTGTACTCAGTGATGGCACTTAGTTTTTACTGATTTTTTAAATCTGATTTTTTTTGCAAAAACACTGGGGGCGATCATATTTAGAAAAAATCAAGGTAGTGCACAGGTGTGCGATTTCATACACAAATTCGCAGTGGGATTCTATTCATAGGTTTGTGTGTGTGTGTTTTAGTGGCAAACCTCCATCGCTGCATATTACTATGTAAAACTAAGGTGTAATATGTCGGTGAAGTATATGAGATCCAGCTAATGAGCTTCAACATAAATACTTCTGAAGTATGAAGAAACACTCTCAACGGAAAACCTTCTCTATTTAACCACTATTCCATGTCTAACTTTACTTGCTCAAGTCACAAATGTGAGATGAAGGGCAATATACGAAAAACAAGTCAACCTAATATTGAACTTCTGGCCGAAAGCACAACTTATAATGCTCTCCCTCCCATCTCTTCATCTCTCTCCACATCTCTTAAGTAAATCTCCACAATAGACATAACAATACCTTATGCCTCACTTCATGTAAAGGTATTGTTCCTCTACTTAAAAAATCTGATTTGTTTTTTTAATTCAAGCAGCTAAATAAATTGATTTTCCAACCCTACCTGCGCTACTTTACCACATAGTCAGTAATTTTGTATGGGAAAACTCTCTGTTTACAGCATCCAACAAATGGAGGAAGCCCTAAACTTGTAACTACACAATGAAGTAATGGGGCCATTGCTAGGCGCTGTGCCATCTCCCTTTTGGTATTGGTGTTGGTGCAAAGAAGCACAGTGTGCGATATTTTTGCAGATTACCTTCTGCGCTTCTGGTATGGCACAAATCACCTCAATTCCAGGGGGTTTCTCAGCCTCACCCCAGAAGAGAAGGCTGTAGTCGCCACTACCCCCCCCCCACCCTGGGTAGGCCTTTGTTTACCACAAGAGTAAACTGGACATTTAAATGCCGACTTTTTGGAAGTAATGTGCCCCATCAAAGTCGACTATACGATAAAATATTTCGTCTGAAATTTTGTTCACATACTTTGTAAAAGCAAGATATGACAACGGGTTTTTAGAATACACAACAGTCTACGCGAAGCGAAGCCAAGCGAGTGAGCAAATGACTTGTTTATTCTGTTTGCAATGGCCTCCGTCGTGGTCCAGGTGCGCTCGCTGTCCGACTTTGGCGGCAGGATGATCGTGGGCCACATGCCGTCCATCGGACCTGCCGCTCAGACGCTATGGGGCCTCTTTTAATTGTGAATTTTCAATGGTCTTGTTCATTGTTTGCAAGCGAGGTGCAACAACGGAGTGTCAAACAATTTGAAATGTTTGAGATTTGAAAAATTGAAATGTGTGTGGTCCATGTGCTAAGCGTACAGGATGATTTCACAGTAAATATTTCCTGTGACATCATTCGAAGCATCCACATACCTAATCATCTATTTACACGTCAATGCTACCAGACATAAATAACCGCGAAAATCAGGTGTGGTGTACAATACGCAGCATTGGGCACCCTTAGCCTCTCAGCGACAGGGGGTCACCGTGTACAAACTGTGGATGGTGACTGGTGGATTCTCCGCCGCTATTTGGGGACTGTGTTGGATTCTGCTCGTCTCCGCCCGTGGCGATTAGCGACGCGAACATGCTTAGCACACGCTGGCTGAATATCATTGTGTGGGATTTTGGCCTGTATGTGTAGGTGCAGGTCGCATCTGTAAAGCTGTGCCTTTTGATGATAAAAATGTCTATTGTAAATCTTTGCTTTTATTGTTGAAATGACTAAAAAATTACCTAGTTGTGTATGATAAAAACAACAATTTGGTATTTATGTATAAAAATTTCTGTATATAAATACCTAAGAACTATTTGCACACCTAAGTAAATGGTACCGGTGCAAATATTTAGAACGTGCGCATCAGATCTCTAAATCCGGTAGAAACCTCATACTTAGTAATTTTGATAGTTAAAAAAAGACCTACCTGATCAAGCTGGTACATTCTCAAATAAAAGAAACGTGGCAAACAAATTAAACATAAAAATTCAAAAAAGTTCACAAATTTTGCCACCACTACGACTGCCTTCGTGATATTATTTACTCTGTTTAATAATAAAAGCAAAGTAATGTGCGTTTTGCGGTACATACTGGTCAACTCTAGCACAAGCAAAAGTCAGCTAGGAATTAAATAGGATACGGCTTTTCCGCGACGAAACTTTGAATAGGCATGTGACACGTGCGCCGCAAAAAGGCCTTCAGTGCTGCTGTTTGGCGCGCGGACACAATGCTTCCCTAATCAGTTTGCCGTGTCCGGCCCTGTGCATGCGCTGGGAACGCGCCTCGCTTCTCGCGAGAACGGTGAAAATTGACTCGCTGTTTTGGTCGACACCTTGTCTTGGATCAACTTGCATGAGTGAGGACTGTATTTTGAAATCCATCCTGTTTTGTACAGTAACTGAAGGCCCGTTGTCGTATTTTGCTTTTAAGCGGGAGAATATACCTAAATACATTTTTGGATAAGTAAAATGGCACGCCATTTTACACCCGGCAGTGGATCTACCACACCGACGACGCCATTGCGCTGTCGCCTTTCCCAGCTCCAAAGTTGGGCAGCGAGTGGCACTCACACAAAGAGGTTCGCGCCGGAGGCGGCCACCACGACGGCGCCGAGCAGCGCCGACGAAACGGCCAAGGGCGCCATTAGTGACCGGCTCTGCCCCATGTCGGGCGGCCACCGGTCTCGCTGCGAACGACACACATCTTGGGTCATTTTCTCATTTTTGTGCATTTTCCGGCCGTGCGGTTGAGAATTTCAGGCATCCATGCTCCATGCATGCTTGATGCCAGCATTATAATTGGATAAGCACATGCGCGTGGCGCGCGCCGCATTACCTGGTGCCGCATGGTAGCATCGTCGACGCCCGGCCGCTAGCCGCACATAAATTGACCGCTGGCGAAGTTCGGCGCGCCGCTCGGTAGATGCCGCGGTTGTTGACTGACGGATTTATGGTAGTCAATTGGGTATGGCTGGTTGGTTGACACCTCGGGGGGTGATCGCTTCGCTTTGTGCCACTCGGCGCTAAGGCTTCTTGAAAATTAGACTGGATGCGATTGGCAGTTGAAATAGAATGCGGAGTAGAATATCCCTGCTTGTCCGTGTCGATGCTGCGAATATGACAAATACCTGCATGTTGAAAATATTCAGGATTCTCAAATAGGGGATGGGGTTACCACACGCCAAATCGCTTAACTATCTACCTTTCTATCCCGGAGGCCTCTCAGCTATCTATCTATCCTGGAGACAGAATTGTTGGCTAATATACCCTGCACCCCCCCAAATCTGCCGGCTTTTTGTATGGGTGCTATCCCTACGCATGCTGTTTATCAGCCCAGCGCGACTCAATATTCAATATAATATGTTTTTTGTCATCTCAGAAATTGCAACGGTACACATTTGATACGCAATTTCATGCAACTCACAGTGCTCAACGGGGGTGAATCCACTATAACATGTTGTGTACTTAAACATGTTGTGCAAACTAACACGCCGCCATGGGAACCTGACATGTTGTGGAAACTGACATGCCAAAAGGTGAATGTAACATGTCAAGTGTGAATGTAACATGCCAAGCCCAAAGGTTAATCTAACATGTGAAGCGTGAAACTGACATGCCGTGCACATGCAGTGCACATGCAGTCACAATGCATGTGTTGCACAGCACTATTGTTGATAGAGCGACTATTGTGGTCTTGCAGTATCGCAAGTTAGTAGCATTGTGTATTTTAGTGCACATTGTTTTGGCATTATTCCATAAGAATTGGCAATCAATTTTATTTAATTTATTGATGATGCTGTTTAATTTTAAGGCTTGGGATAGGTTAAAAATTATTCATCAATAAAGAATTTATTTTACTAGAAGCACAGCATTCTCAAATTTTTTCCACTAAATTATTGCATTTTCAAATTTTTCTAGAATGGGTTTTGTAGGGGTGAAACCAAAATTTGAACAAAAGGTCCTGAAAAATTTGAATATTCAAATTTTTGAATTCACACCTTGACAAACATGGTGATAACGATTGATCATTGATAATTATTTCATGTATGCGAGACACGCCTTGCGAGTGCATCACTCTTCGCATGTTAGATTCACCTTTAGGCCTGGCATGTTACATTCACGGTTGAAATGATACATTCACCTTTTGGCATCCACAACATCCACATTCACATCCACAACATGTCAGATTCCCATGGTGGTATGTTTATTTCCACAACATGTTAAAGTACACAACATGTCAGAATGACGACACTCCTCAACGGGCACTGTAATGAAAAATAGGTACTCCAGATAAAAAAACTCAACACGCATTATTTACGTTCGCATTGGACTGCACTGCTGTGCTCTGCATTGCAAGCGAGTTGTGTTTTTATTGAAATGAAGATGGAATCGTTAAATGTACCTAATTACCGTCACACGATTTTTGATACGTCACCAGCAGCGCGCCGAGTGAATTTGACACTTACATGCTATTTTTAGTCTAAACCTGTCGCTGAAACTACCGCCTATTGATTCTTACATTACTTAAATAGTGACTTTGCAAAGCAAACATAGATATTTCCAAGGGTCTCCTAGGGGGGGGGGCTGGGTGGGCTGCCCCCCCCCCAAAATCCGCCAGCTATCTATCTATCCCGGAGGCCGCTCAGCTATCTATCTATCCCGAGGCAATTTTTTGGCTACTACCCCCAAAGACCCCCCAAATCGCTCAGCTATCTATTTATCTGGAGTGGTTTTTGAGAAATTTTGCCCCAATTTTCGCTCAAAATCACTAATTTTCGCACCTTTTTATAGTTTTTCACCTTCAAAATCGTGCACTCCGGCTATATGCATGGTTATATGCCTGTTTATAGCCATTTTTAAACCTACTTTTGGCCACTTGTAACTGATTATTAGCGATTTTTTCCCCTTTCGGGCTTCTATGCACTTGAAAAAAAAACTATATATTTTGCCCCCGCGAGCCCCCCCCCCCCAAGCCCCCCCCCAGCCCCCCCCCCATAAAATTTTTTCAGCTATCTATCCCTCCGGAGGTGCGATTTGCTATCTATCCAGCCCCCGCGAGGGCCAAAATCTTGGAGACCCCTGGGTATTTCTATGTATTGATCATATTCTCTAAATACTTGTTGAATGTCACTTGAAGTGATAACAAGAATTACGTACAATATGTTCTTTCAAAAAGGCAACGGTTCTTATAGTAAAGCCGAGCTGGAATCAAGCCATTAGCTTTACAATTATATTTATCATATCCCATCTGGATAAATATCAGAGGTTATATTTAAACTTATCACATTAAATACATTGCTCCCATTATTGGGTGAATTTTGTGCATTTTATGTTTCACGTAATTTAATTCTCAAAATACGGTAGCACTCGTGACATAGCTTAACGTCGATCAGTATAAATGCTGCACAACACAGCTCTCCAAATTCTAAGTCACAAGCGTTCGTCTCGCAGCGCGCTGAGACCACAGACACACAATTCCCAGCCAGTTTGCGCTGTTTGAGTGTTGAGTAATCACCCAGCCATGATACTTCACTCGATCCATGATATAGGCAGTCCAAGTCAGCGCGGCCGCGCAGCTAACAAGCTGCACTATTCTGATAAGGCACGAGTACCTTGTGTGGCAGTTAGCATTGAAAAAATCGACAATTTTTAAAAAATATAATTAAATATAATCTCAGAAAATCTCTCAAGAGCAAAATATAATTGAATCTCTCTCAAAAACCTGGAAAAATATAAATAAATATAAATATCAGAATTTGAGTGATTTTCTGATATTTTTTAAAATCTCAGAAAATCTCTCAAAAAGAAAATATAATTAAATCTCTCTAGAAAATCGTGAAAAAAATGTAAATCTCAGTAAATCTCTCAAAAAGAGAATATAATTAAATCTCTCTAGAAAATCGCGAAAAAAATATAAATCTCGGAAAATCTTATATTTTCTGAGATTTTCCGAAATTTTTTAAATATAAATCTCCCAGAGATTTTTTCGATGCTAGTTGCAGTGCAGCGGCGCTAACGAGCTGGAAAACATGCGCGCGCGCGCGTGGAATCGTGTGCGCCCCACTGCGCAGTCACTTTTCGTCTAGGCGAGCTTTTGACATGTGATTCGGCCGCTGTGCCCGGCTCGACCCTTCACTATAATGAGATCGTTCTAGTCTGTAAGCAGGGTTGTTGTGATTGTGGCAATGCGCGCTGCATTTCGTCCCTAAACTGGTCAATGCGTTACAGCTGCAAGGTCGGTTTCGAGTTTGATATAAATACCAGCTGCTATTGCCGTCACACTAGGGGTAGGTTAGATTTTGACCCTCCGTGGGGGTTGGATAGATAGCAAATCGCCCCTACGGAGGGATAGATAGCTGAAATTTTTTTTTTTTTTTTGGGGGGGGGTTGTGGGGGTGCAATATATAGGCTTTTCCAATGTGTAGAAGGATGAAAAGGGAGAAAAATCGCTAAAAGTTGGTGAAATATAGCTTAAATGTGTATATAAGCATATATAGTACAAAAAAGCTGAAAATAGGTCTGGTGATTTGATAGTCTAGTGATTTTGAACCTAATCTAGTGATTTTGAAATTGAAAATCTATCAAAAGGAGAGAAAATTAGCGATTTTGAGTGAAAATTAGGGTAAACGTTCTCAAAAATCACTCCTGATAGGTAGATAGCTGGGCGATTTTGGGGGGGGGGGGGTGGCGAGATCTCGGCCGTAAAGTGAATCCGGCCGTAATGCATAGTTGTACAAACGTATTTACGTTTACTCGATAAATACGTATACTCGAGTGCTGCGTCCGAAAAAATACCGGTACTCAGTTACTCGCATACTTTTTGAAAGTACGCGAGTACAGAAAATTAGTATTTACAGATATTTATGTTTACTCACCTTTTACACAGCGTAAAAGTAGAAAATTTTTACTTTACGTTTTCTGTATTCAGGTGTGACTGAAAATAAAATACTTTACGTTTACGTTTTCTTTGAAAAAAGTTCAGTACTTTAAACAACTCTGCCGTAATGATGCCCGGCCTAAAGTAGCACCCTCTACTTTACGGCCGGACCATCCCCGGGGGGGTTCAGGGGGTAGTAGCAGAAAAATTTGCCTGCGCCTAAACGGTCTCAGGGATAGCTGGGTGGTTTGGGGTAGGGTTCAAACGATATATCGTATCGAATATCGAATATCGGATATCGACCATTTTTTAATATCGAAAATCAAATATCGATATCGAAAATTTTGAAAAATTATCGAATATCAAATATCGATATCGAAAATTTTGAAAAAATATCGAATATCGATATCTAATATCGACCATTTTTTCGATATATCGAACCTGTATTGTGTCCCCAAATTTACTTTTCATTTTCATTTTGAGATGTTTATGGTTGATCTGATGTGCTTATAGTATTGTCTTTGATGAGTAAAAGTACAGTATTTATAATGTCATTGTTGTTGGAGGGCTAAATTTGAAGCCAGAAAACGCTGATATACTTTTTTTTGCAACATGCCCTTAAGCAATTAGGTTAGGATGAACTGTAATATCTACCAATTGTTATTTGTCTGATACACTTTGATTCATCATGTTTTTCTTCTATTTTCTACCATTGAGTGATGTAAAGCTTGTTAAATCCACTTGTACCATTCAAATTTCAGTAAAGAGATGATAAAACATGTGTGCAACCACATGAAAATACAATATGCCACTTGAAATATGCCTTGCTATACCAAAAGCATATCGCAATATCGAATATCGAAAATATCGAAATATCGAATATCGAATATCGACCATTTTTCAATATCGAATATCGAATATCGATATCGAGGTTCCATATCGTATCGATATCGAATATCGAGTTTCAGAAAAAAATATCGAATATCGAATATCGATATCGAAAATTTTGAAAAAATATCGAATATCGAATATCGATATCGAAAAGTCATATCGTTTGAACCCTAGTTTGGGGTGGGTACCCCCCCCCCCCCCAAAACCCCCCGTTTCCTACCCCTGTATCACACACATGCACACACTACAATTAAGGCCAACAGTCTGAGTTGTGCGATCGGTAAATATATTGAAGATGCATGCTTATACTGATCGGATTGAACGCTACACGAAGAACATTACTCAGGGGTTGCCAGCGGGGGCTGGCAGCAAATGAGCCATTCAAGTTATTTCTCATGTTGCAATTTTTTTCTAAACCATGAAAAAGCATATATTGAGCCCCCAGCCTCCACAACCCCCCTCCACGCCCCTAGCCCATTGGCTGGATATTATATTCTACACTGACATATCACAGCTTATTATTCTATACCGTATGTCTCCGAGTATAATCCCCCCCGATCATAGTGCCCAGGGCACCATACATTGCAAAAAGTTCCATGCATAGTGCCCGGGCAGTAGTACAATAAAAACGTATTTAATAACTAAGTCATGTATCATTAGGTGAATTGCATAGTGCCCGGGCACTATGCACAGCACTTGGAAAGTGTTGGAAAAATGCCCCCAAATTTGTATAGTGCCCGGGAATTATACTCGGAGAAATACGGTACATAATAGCAAGCAGGAATTGAAGCCATGACACCAAAAATGCCACAAAACCAATGAAAACAACCACCAATGCTAATTTGCACGTGAGATTGCGTGCTTTCACGCAAAAAAGTAAAATACCTAGTGCATAAGTACTAATAAAACCAATTTTTTCCAACGGTAAAAAGCGATGGCCACCCCTAGTCTGACATAATGCTCTGGGTTCGGTCCAGGGGTCTCCTAGGGGGGGGAGGGGCTGGGGGGGGCTGCCCCCCCCCAAATCGGCCATCTATCTATCCCAGAGGCCGCTCAGCTATCTATCTATCCCGAGGCAGAATTTTCGGCTACTACCCCAAAAGACCCCCCCAAATCGCTCAGCTATCTATCTATCTGGAGTGGTTTTTGAGAAATTTTGCCCCAATTTTCGCTCAAAATCACTAATTTTCGCACCTTTTTATAGTTTTTCTCCTTCAAAATCATGCTTTCTGGCTATATACGTGGTTATATACCGATTTTAGCCATTTTATACATACTTTTGGCTACTTTTAACTGATTATTAGCGATTTTTTCCCCTTTCTGCCTTCTTAATCTTGAAAAAGCCTATATATTGTGCCCCCGCCAGCCCCCCCAAGCCCCCTCCACCCCCCCCAGAAAATTTTCCAGCTATCTATCCCTCCGGAGGAGCGATTTGCTATCTATCCAGCCCCCGCGAGGGCCAAAATCCTGGAGACAGACCCCTGGTTCGGTCTAATATGAACCGCAGTGTACAAGTCTGACGAATTTGGCAAATTTTTGTATTGTGCAGCAACGAAAATAAAATGCTACTAAAAAGTCTCGACATTCAGTCATCTCCTACGTTGATATCTCTCAAGATTCCAGCGGAAAAACGGTATCTGTCGACGGTGTGAGGCGCCATGCGAAACTGACGGTGACTCGATGGCTTACTCGCCGCGCTGGCTGCATTTGGCACATTGCCGTGCAGTGCGCGCGCGCGTGTGATTGCTGTGAAAGGTGATCTCTCGTGTTGAAAGCGCGTCTCTGTGCTCTCGCGTGGTCCTCGCCCAATGGTGGGCGATGTTTGAAGGGATTTTAAAAGCATTGAAAGATGGATACCTAGGTATGTGTGTATTGAGAAATGAATTTACGTGAGGATTAAAGCGCATTATGCAGTGCCAAATTTAATTGTGCAACAGTTCAATTCAGGCTTCCCGGCAAGTATACTCCAGGAAAAAAGTCTTTGTTCCTGATCAGGAACAAAAATTCGTTGTCCCCCCTGTTAACGTGCAATCCCTCTTGGGGTATACATGGGATGATGTCTTGTAGATTACGGTGCTAATTCTGATGGTTAGGTGAGGTGATTAAGTCTATGTTTTTTTGTGATAATCTTAAAACAATGCAAAAAAGATGGTGAAACAATTTGTTAAGATAAGACCTGACTGCTCAAATATCACGTCTACAAAACCTTGAATACAAAACCGTAGTCAGTTTTAGTAGTGAGTGGGCTCCCCTGAAATGAAATTCACTGTGATTATGTGTCAGGTCTATAACAGTTGGCAGACAAATAAATATTGACCAGGCAGTGCCTAGCAGGCATGGCGCTTGTTTTTGAATTGAAGAATGATACGAACTGTTGGCAGCATGCCAGCTCTGGTTGTGCAGATTTAGGGAAATGTAAAAAAGAAACAAAAAGGTGAAAGGTACTGCATATCCTCCGTAGGCGTAATATTGACAAGCTACCGTATTTCCTCGAAATACCCCCAGGGGGTTTATTTTTTGGAAGGTGCTTTTTTGAGGGGGGAAATGGAGTGGAAATTTTGAGGCGGGTATTTCGAGGGGGGGTTATTATTTCGTCAGAAATTTTCAGGAGATTCATAGTGAACAGTACGCTTTTTCATACCCAAAACCGGTAATAAACGTGGGTAAATAGGATATATTGGGGCATATCGGGTATTTAGACGTACATCTGTACACATATTAACGTATGTGTATCTGCGATGCAAATTGGCATCAATAAATACATCATACATTGCATACATGATGTATATCATTCCAGACGGGGGGTATTTCGAGGGGGGGTTTATTTTTTCCTCAGCTCGAAAACACCTGGGGGTATTTCGAGGGGGGGTTAATTCAAGGGGGGGGGGTAATTCGAGGAAATACGGTCTGGAGGGGGTCACATTTCTACTGTGGGGGGGGGTCGACATTATGGATCCACCCTATGTATGATTCAACCCCCAGCAACCTAAATTTAATGCTTGGTTCACCACAAGGACGTACCGAGGGGGGGGGGCGGTGGGGGCGGCCGCCCCCCTCCCCCCTTCCCGGGTCGAAGAACAAAATATGCCAGAAATGGCAGTTCCGTAAAGCGATTTTCTCGCCAGTTTGAAAAATTTTGCGCGCAAACGCGCATTTTCATTCACGCAACAGCTATATTCCGCTGACCGTTCTCGGCAGTCTAAAATCCTGTGAAAGTGCACTGAAGTCCTGCCCACGTCGTTGTATATGTCTGTACAGACATATACAGCGGTCATTGGCGCCAATGCCAACGCCAGTGGCGCCATGGCGTGGCGCCTACGAATGGTGACGGCGCCATGGTGCCATTTCCTTACTACAGGGGTTAAATTGGGGGTGGGGCGCCGTATACAATCCGCCCCCGCTCAAAAATTCTCCCTGGTTCACCATTGAACCGAAAGATCGAAAACAGATACTTTTGTCCTGGGGTGTATGAATATCTGCACGTTACGATCCGCTGTGATAATTTTGACCTTAACTATGGAGAATCTACACCCGCAATGACCGCTATCAGCGCAGCGGGGCAGACAGGGGACTGGGGTTCAGATTTATGGCGCATAATTATGTCCTGTTGTTAGGACACTGTGTTGACTTCTTGTATTAGCACACACACACATACCGTATATCCTCGAATAAGACCCCAGGGGAATTATTCAAGGGGAAGGAGTTGTTCAATCGGGGGTTATTTTTCCTCAGAATTACATTTTGTAATTGTCGCTACTGTTCTAATGTTATCTTGTAATTTCAATGTTTGTAAATTGGCCCAACATCTTTCCACCTTTCACAGAGGGGGGCGTTATTCAAGTGGGGGAGTTATTTTTCCTGACTTGGCCAACAGGGGGAGTTTTTCAAGGGAGGGAGTTCTTTAAAGGGGGACTTATTCAAGGATATACGGTACTATTTATACTTACAGTGCGTACATGTACGACTCCGGATTCTGCAAGCAGATATGCACACGTGTAGATATTATACGTCAAGTTTTTACTAGTGATGTAAAGGCACCGGGGCACCGGTGCCCCGGTGCTGGGCACCGAAGGGCACCAGCACCGGTGCTGGTGCGGTGCCATTGCAATCTTCACGGGTGCCATGCCGGTGCCGGTGCCACTTTTTTCAGAATAGCACCGGTGCCGGTGCGGTGCGGTGCCATTTTTTTGCCGGTGCCAAAGGTGCTAGCACCAGGGCAAAGTAAAAGGCACCGGGAAAGGCACCGGCCAAGGCGTCATGTGCTGTGCAATTTTGTCCATAGTATGTGCTTATTCATATTTCAAAACCCAGCGATATATTTACCCAACCATTTTTGCCTATTTTGTAAACCTCCCATCAAATAAATATAAATCAAACCTACTGTGAAATTCATTATACCCGATACGTGATCTGATGAGCGAATCTAAAATTTTGTTGAATTTTAAATCATTTTTATATTTTATATTTATCTTACTTTTTTGTTCAAAATTTGTTGTCAGTTTATGACAGAGATAGTTCCATTCTCTGTACAGCAACGACTCGGATCAGTAGACAATAGTGGCTATGGACATTGTAGTGAATTAAATATTTTATCTTTCATTTGTAATCATTGTAATTGCTTTATAAAAGTGATTGCCACATCATTCTGATCATTTAAAGTGCTCGACCATCAAAATCGGTTGAAAATTCATGGAAATATGCACTTCCAAAGGTGAGACCACTGAGAAACTGCCCGATATTTACTTCAGAAATTCCAGCCCGGTGCGGTGCCTTTCGGTGCTAGCACCGGCAACCCGCCGGTGCCCTTCGGTGCCGGTGCCATTTTTTCCAAAAGGCACCGGTGCCGGTGCGGTGCGGTGCCATTTTCTGGCCGGTGCCCCAGGGTGCCAGGTGCCCTTTTTATGCGTTGGCAAAGGTGCCGGTGCGGTGCGGTGCCATTTTTCCCGGTGCCTTTAACATCACTAGTTTTTACAATATTTACCACGTGATTGATAGAAAACGGAAGGCCTTATTCTGTCTAAGCGCATTTAAAAATCAGATGTAGCTGACACTTGTATTTTCGATATTTAAATGGCCATTTAAAATCTTGGTTGTCGTCAGTTTGTGCCGCTCGTTTACTCCAGTTTACTGCACACACACCAGTTTACTGCTCAAATTCCTGACACTGATTAAACATATTTCAATTCAACAGAATGAATTAATTTGATATCCGTCAACAGTATTTACCTAGTTGACAGACTCCCCATTCCGCTAAACTCAAACGGGTTCAAATTTGATTTGTGACTTTCGAAAAATATTGGCCATTACCGCCCCAACTAATGTGGAATTTGAGTGATAAAAATATTCATATCTTAAGTCGAACGCGAACAGATCTAGATCGAAAACGAAGAAAAAATTGTGTTAAAGTCAATTTCGCGGTATTGAACACACAGAAAATACAGGCAATGGCGCAACTCCGTTGTGAATAGCGCCCTAGAATATTCGCAATAAATAAAAAGCGCGGGGATCGACTTTGCACACAATGCAGCCTCGGTGACACACGCCAAATCATCATGTCCACAGTGTGAACGGGGCGGAAAATGCGGTGCGCGCGTTTTAACGTTTGTTAAATTGTGTTCATGAATATCTAGTTTAGTATCGCTTGAATACTTGGACAATTTTTTGGTGATTTTCCCATCGCTGCTATCGAAAACTACTGGTGCCAAGAAGGTCTTACATGTTACATACGCGAGCTTGACACATACATGCATAAGCACAGTACTCCAAATGGCCATAACTCTCACAGAGGATGTGCTGGCCCTGGATGTGTTGACCAACGGTATGGTGAATATTCAATTTTTCAGTAAATGGTGTTGTATGGTGTAATTATGAACATTGTGTCAGACAGAAAAGTATGGTATAGTAGGTAAATTGTCCAATTTTGCAGTAATGGTACAGGGGAATTTTGTCTCCCTAGCACTGGTGCCACCACTCCTAGAACCTGTAGGTAAAGTGTGGAATGTCATGCAAAGTGTCAAAAGTCATCCAAAATTTCTGTGAAATGTTTTTTATGTGATAAGAGCAGTGGCGTATATAATAAGCACGCGTATGTAATAAATAGAACAATGAGCCACTGGAACCTAGGCGTATCCCGTAGTTGGCTTCCATATCCGATAAGCGGGGCTTTACATGCATTTCCAATGACTGCGCACTGCACTGCAGCTGTGAAGTGCACCAGTGACGCGAATTCACAATTGTTTGGGGTTATTCTGTATGGGAAAGGTGGCTGCAGCACACACTGAGCCATTCTAAAATTAGAATTGATTTTTTCATCATCCTACTACGGCCATTATTTTGTATAGCAGTGACCGTCAATGTGCACAAGGCGTGGTGTTGCCGTGCCCCTCCTCACCAAGTCACCACAAAGGTGTTCCAATGTAATGTAGAAATAATTGACTAATTATTAGAATAAATGTTGAAATAATTGACATAAAAATGACTGAAATCATTGAAAAAACGATATCTCCAGAAACGATAACAGTTTACGCTTAGTTTGGGACTTTAGGTTATAAAGGTATTGGTCACTCCATGGGAAATTGAACATTTCAGCAGAGTTGTACAAATACTGGTATTTTTGGAAAATGTAAACGTAAACGTAAATACCTTTTCCAAATCAAAAGTATAAATACTAAAACGTAAGGTATTTTTTAAATACCAGGGAAAACGTGAATTAAAACGTAAACGTAAAAATTATATTAAGTGCTTCCGCTATCAGAGAAAACAAAAAAAAACAATGTTTTTTACAACATTGTGGATGTTCATATGATCTCCATCGACATTTTCTTCTTACCTGTATTTTATAAATATTTAGAATTATGGGATCGGGATATTGAATTGGGATTGGAGTTGACATTTTGCGTCGTTGTCAACTAGTGGGTCTGGGGCCATAAGGTGCCAATTCCGTAACAGGAGAACAAAAAAAATTATGAGTGAGAAGTAATGGCAAGTTGAATGGCAAGCAGAAATTGAAAGAAAAGTAAATTTGTAAGTGAAATGGCAAGTTAAAAGACAAATGGCCAGTCATGAGAAAACACTAAAAATGTCTTTGACTTTTTATTTGCATTTCAGTTCTCCCTCACAAAAATACTTTCCTTCAACTTTTTACTTTTCACTTACAAATTGGTGTTTGAGTTCTCCAATTGCGGAATTAGGACTCCTCAACATTAGAACATGTTGAACTCATCATAATACACTATATTTGTTAAAAAATACGGTTCCGTGTAGCCAATTTTTACGTTTTCTCTGGTACCCGGGTAATTGTGCCAGGAAAATGTAACAAAGCGTAACGGTATTTTTGGAAAGCGTAAACGTAAATGTAAGTATAAATACCCGAATAACCGGGTATTTCGGGTAAACGTAAATACGTTTTCGCAACTCTGCATCTCAGCTCAATCCGCAATTAGGAGGTTGTTTTGGCAATGGCGAAGCAAACGATAATGACAAACGCCCTGTCAAGTAATTAATGGGGAATTTTTACGCAATGTTTTTTTTCATCCCTAATCTAGGTATACATAATTACTTCGAAGCTTTTTTTCACGGTATTGTCAAAAATACGGGTAAGAAATCAGTACCACGGGTTCATCTTTTGAAGTTTTTTCAGTTGACGGCGAAGTTGGCAGGGTGCGTGCGGATTAATAATATTGTAGCAGTAAATATGAACGTGTACATCCATCGGTATAAATATTGAAATAAAAATAACAACAAAATCACTTGTGTGGCTTTCAATAAATAGCCCGCTGAAAGGTCACGAAACTAAGAAGTATATCGGCTGACCTGGCAGATAGACTAGGTAGGTGTATTTAAATTTCGGGTCGTCAGGCTTAAAATATACCCTGGCGTAAAATTTCTAATGGAATTTTAAACCACTCGCCGTGTGGGTATGCGGGTTATTTCTATAGTTACCAGAGTACCTGAAGCGTGTTCTGAACGTGCAATTATGTCAAATGATGTGTCTGGGGTGGAGCTGTGCCCTCACGGCTCCTGTTTTATGTTTACTACTGGCCTTGTTTTCTCGGCGGCATACCGTATTTCCTTGAATTTGTAGCCATAGAATAACTCTGGTATTACCCTTGATCTCAGCGGAACATTTTCCCAGAAATATAATGGTTACGGTACAGATGGGGTGCGCTTGATTTTTCAACTGGCAAAGAACTTTATTGATTCATGAGGTATTTTGCATTTTTTTGCACAAATCATGCAATCTCACATACGTATTGATATTTTAGAGTAACTTTTGGGCTATTCTGACGAAATCAGCTGTCCATCCATTTTGGTCTCTCCATCTCTTTTCCATTCTAGTTATCGAAATCTGCTAGATTTTTATTCAATGGCTTACCATATCATAGCTTCACGATCCGCAAAGCTTTTTTCTTCGTGTTGGATGTAAACATTTATTTTCTAGCCGGTATTTAGAAAGTCAAATTACTGGTACTGGCAAAGTAAAAGTTCTAAAGGTTTATAAAATTATAAGGTTTTACCCGGATGTCTTTTTTCTGTGTGATCTTCAGAAAATTCAAGGTTCAGATAATTCAACGCAAAGTTCTAGCTTTGTGGAAGACAATATCAAATGCATTCATAACAAATGTAAATATATATTTTATTAAGATTAATCCAAGAATATAAGCTTAATATCTAAATGTAATATACCCGCATATCACAGAGTAAAGGTACCATCAAACTATGCCAAAACAGTGTTTGTTCTATTACGTTTCAGTGCTCTGTATTGAAATAATGAATGACAATGCATTTGAAAATGCACAGATGCAACACTGACTACACTCAGAACATCGAAAATAATAATAGGTAAAAGTTATAAATAAATGGTATGCATTATAGACATATAGATTTGCTGCAGGGACATGTATAAAATATGTTACAATGGTAGAGGGTGGATGCCCTGGCAACCCAGATGTACAAAACCCTATCATTCCATAAATAACAACCCCCCCCCACAAATTGGTGGAGGAAGTCACTCAAACTCCATATCAACTTCACAACACATTTCCCTATTTCATGGGATATGCAGTCTGTTACTATGTCTGCACTGTTTAAAGTTCATAATCATACCATATTATTTTATGAAATGCAACAGTAAGTTACCTATAAACAAAAATGATCACATGTATTTTGAAACCGGACTAAGTAAATCAATCATTAAAAAACATTTATGACAATATGACATTTATGACATTTATGAATACTCCTTCAAACAGCAGAAATGATCAAATAAATTCTGTGTAAATCAATTTGACCAGGGATAAATTTTATTTTACAGATGTAGAGGAGCCAGAGCTGTAAGATAAAAGTTGTCACTTTTTAACAGGTTTATCTAATATACAAATAAACATACCTAATTAATCATTGCTGAGTCAAAGTTGGACTGAATGCCACTGAAGGGTGTCAACATTCTGTTTTCCGCAGGCAAAATTTTTCTGTTTCCATTCCATTTTCTGGCTAGTGCAAAAAAAACCTGTTTCCGTTTTCTGGCAAGTTCAAAAAAATTCCATTTCTGTCAATTGCAAAAAATTTCCATTTCCGTTTTCCATAAACAAATTTTGTTGACACCCTACCAGTGAGTACACTTGCACACTACCAATGTTTGGGAATCTCATAAATCTGTTTTGAACACATTTGAAAATCGTTCAGAAATCAGTTCTGGTACATTCAACTGTGTTCAAAACAGATTTACGAGTCCCAAAATTTTCATAGTGTACTAGTGTGGGTGTGTGGATAGCAACAATATGATTTTTCCATGTGTCAAGGCAGGGGGTTGCTTGAAATTATGTTGGTTTGTTGTCCATATTGTTCCTGTGTGTCACGTCACCCCAATGCCTGCCACCATTCACCAGCTGCATCAAAGATCACAATCATCTAAAGAAACATACTTACACGTGGCAAATGGATTCTGATGCACCCATGACCTGTCAGTATGATTGCACAGGATGCTTGGTACTGGGCAGCAATGCCTGGTGCTAGATGCCCAGCAGTCATGCCAACCAGCCAGCCAGGAAAATCATGTTTTTGTATGGAACAATGGTTATTTAGATATAAAAAATAAGGTAGATTCTTTAAATTTAGCTTTTTTGATGCAGTGGATGAGTGGTGTCAAGTAAATAGAATGATGAGACTGACAGAGGTCCAATATGGATGACACACTTAAAGATACTTTATCTAAACCCAAGTCTGCTGGCTATGACAACTTTGAAAGTTATGTTATATCCAATTCAATTTGAGTGGCGATTCTTGTTTTATGGAGTTTTTAGATATAAACATTTCAATGTTGTGCTGAATTCCATTTATGAGAAAGGGTATCATAGTGTAAAACCTTACAAACAAATGTGATTATTTACAATCATAAGTATGTAAATATGCTCCTCATATCCACAATAAAATTTCTCCCTGATCATAATACTTTTATACTTCTCTATCAATTTTTCAAGCAATGTACATATTTACATCATGGATATTGATTATAATTGTCACTTTAAAGTTGTAAAATTAATGCCTCTCAGAGGCTGTGTTACCCCAGATGTGTTATGGATCACAGATGCTTCACAGTTAACTGTGGTGGTGGCTGTTGAGCCAACATGTTGTGTTTGTATGCGGTGGACACTGGTGTGCTTAGCGCCGTGCAGCCAGCGTTGTGCCTGCATTCAATCAAAATTGTGGTAGCATACTGTGAATATTCTAATGTAACAGGTTGATTTGGGGGGCTGTCATCGTAGCTACATAGCTATCTGGTATCTATCTTATCTCACAAATTTTATATTTTGCTATCTACCCCCAGCCCCAAGATGCATTTTCCCCAAAAATCCTATTTCCTAATAAAAAATATACTGTAAACATTCGAAAAAGTCCCTAGGTTTTTTTTATTTTGTGACACATTTTTGACTGTAGAGTTTTTCTATGGGATCCATTATTTTTTCATCGGAATTTTCGGTAAAATTCACAATCTATTTATTGTATGATTGGTGTTACATTTATCTTTGTGGAGTTATTTAAAGTTTTTTAATGGTATCTCTGTACCTCGGGGGGGGGGGGGTTATACACAATTTATTTATCTATTTATTTTCAATCCCTGATTTCAACCCTGGTCCATCCAAGTGCACATTTCTAACCTGTCAGCAAGGGCTGTCTGTTGGAAAGCCCTGGCTTGTTGCTGGGGCACAAGCCAGCCACAGGCGCAGTTCGGTTCTGCGCAGGTGGTCACAGGTGAATACGGCTGCTTGTGGTTGTTATGTGAGCCCGTGTTTGCTGAGTGCTGGGTGCTCGCCAACCGACTGCTCCTCTGTGTGGGGGATATTTTTGAAGAGTAGAATAGGACAGGTGGGTCTGAATGAAAACTATTTTAAATGAAAGACAGATTTTGGAAAGATGAAAGTGCATGCTTGCGGGAAGATTTGTGCAAAAATTTTCTATGGTTTGTTGCTGTAAATATTTGGCCCAATTTTTTATTTCTAAAAGCCTTCTAGTGTTTGATAGGAGTGCGAGCCGCCCCTTTAGAAAAGCGTACTACATTCTGCAAGTTCCTCTGAGATTAGGGTTGGGACGATATGACTTTTCGATATCGATATTCGATATTCGATATTTTTTCCTGAAACTCGATATTCGATATCGATACGATATGGACCCTCGATATCGATATTCGATACTAAAAAATGCTCGATATTTGATATCGAAATCTCGATATTTTTGATATTTCGATATTTTGCTTTTGGTATAGCAGGGCATATCTCATTTGGCATATTGCATTTCCATTTGATCACAAACCCAACTGATCATCTCTACTGAAAAGTAGATGATACAAATTTAAATGGCACACAATGATCAAAATGAGAAAATAATTTAAAAATGTGACAGATGTGGTAAGGAAAAGGTGCCAGCCCCATTTATAGGTGCCATGCCATGGTGCCATTGATGTTTCCATGGTGAAAGTAGTTATTTAACATACATATACTCTTGATGTGAACATCTGAGAGAGCATTTGCACAAGATTTGATGCTGCCGCAAGTGCTGAAACAAAAATACCTGTCATGTGAGAACAAAGTGCGCGCTTGCGCGCAAAATTTGTTAAAATTGCTTATGAAATCGCCTTCTAATAGTGCCATTCCTGGCTTATTTGAAGTCAGGCCCAGGGAGTATAGAATATCGAAAATATCGAAAAAAATGGTCGATATTCGATATTTTTTCAAAATTTTCGATATCGATATTCGATATGAAAAAATAGTCGATATCCGATATTCGATATTCGATACGATATATCGTCCCAACCCTATCTGAGATTGTACCAGCAAAATCCGCAGTTCTTTGATCACAAGCGATATAAATGACAAAGTTTCTGACATAAAATTACTTCCTGATTACATAACTACCGTAAACTTCGCAGTACGATATCGATAGTTATCACGTAGCATAAACTGAAATTTTACCTATATAAGTGATTTTTGTGATCTCAGAATTACTGGGGCTCAACTTACTGGGCTTCTACAGGACGCTGTATTCCTGTGATGACCAATCTGCCCACTGCCTGTTGCCATCAATCCACCATCGACCACAGTGGCCAGCTGGCAGTCGGCGCTGGACACGGTGGTGGGCACCATGGGCGCTAGCAGCGAGTGGTTCACCGAGTTGGTCGGCTGCAGCTGTATGCTCGCGCTGGTGCACACTGGCGCCTGTGGGGTGAAGTCTATTGATCAACTTAGTGCCGTATAAATTGCCATTTATGTAAGAACATATTATTTTCCCGGTTCTCACCTTGACATAACCGCTGGCACCATTGTTTGGCCTGGGGCACACTGCCCGCCAACAGATTAGGCAGGTGACACACACCATGACACTGCCCAGCACCAGAGCCACGCAGAAACCGGCTAAAGCCACTCCGTGCAGCGAGCCCAGCATTGATGGTGATGCCACTGCGTGTTGTGGTGACTGTTAAGGCATGTAATTGAATAGTTATGCCAGCCAATGTCACACCATATTTTGAAATTGCTGAATTTCCCGCCAAGCATAGTTGTTAAAACATATTTACCTTTACTCAATAAATACGTATACCATATTTCTTCCAAATACATGGTGTTCATTATTCGGGACAGGGGTATTTCGAGGGGGGGTTAGTTCGAGGAGTGGGATAATTCGAGGAAATAGGGTACTCCAGTACAGGGTATATACGTTTTCATTTCCTCCAAAAAAGTTCCTGTACTCACTTTTTGAAAGTACAGAAAATGTATTTTAGATTAAAGTTATAAAAGAAAGAAAAAAGCTTAAAATGGGGAAAACATTGCCCACAAATGGGTATAATAACACATATAGGCAAAAATGCCTTAAAATAGGCAAAAAAGCATATCAACTAATGAAATTGAAGGTAAACATGTGCAAAAATCTCTGAAAGTTGGTGATTCGAATGAAAATTGGGGAATAATTTATTTAAAAAATACTCCGTTTTACATTATCTGTAAAATTACGTTTACTCAAGTTTACTCATGAGTAAAAGTAAAAAAATTTACTTCACGTTTTCTGTTCTCAGCGGGTGGGTAAAAAATACTTTACGTTTACTTATACTTCGGAAAAAAGTTCGGTACTTTCAACAAATGCCGCCAAGAGCAAGCTGAATCACATGCGTGCAATCATATCAATCAACACCTTCGCACTCACCAGTACACCCCATCCGCCTCTGCCTACTCAAGTCCAAGTCGGACTGGTCGGCGCAGTGCGGCAGCGCGTCGCAGGCGAGCGCGGCCGCGATGCACTCGCCACTGTTGCACGCGAACTCTGCCCTGCGAGTGCACTGCCCGTTGAGTGTGCCTGTGCCGCCCTCGTAATCGTGCAGGTTGAGATTGTTGCCCGGCGTGGCTTCGGGCCGTCGGAAGGCTGTCCATAGGAGGCGGAAGCCGGTCGAGCTCACTTTGTGTGTGCCTTGTTGCGTCTGTAAAAATAATATTTGATTTGACTTGCACATGCTTCAATGCATCAAAGTTGTTAAAATTGCTGAACTTTTTCAAAGTATACGTATATGTAAAATACTTGTTTGGTCACCCATGAGTACAGAAAATGTAAAATACTTGTTTTAGTCACCCATGAGTACAGAAAATCTAAAATACTTGTTTTACAGATACTCATAAATGTGAGAAAAATACTTATTTTGCAGGAAAATGTCAAAGTTGTACTTTTCTTCATAGATTTGTAAAAGTCGGTACTTTTTCATCCAAAAAGTAACAGCGACTATGTTTCACACGTGAAAGCGGTTTTGCAATTGGAAGACATAACAGATTCCATTTTTTAATGATTATTCTGAAAATTTCTGACATATATTTTCTGTACAGTTGTATTTACATTTCTAAAGTACGCGTATAGGTGAGTACAGGTACTTTTTAAAAGTAATGTAAACGTATTTACCCAGTATTCAAGTATACGTATTTTTCGAGTAAAAGTAAATACGTTTTAACTGCAATGCACACGGAAAATCATTGTCTACCAACCTCAACACCCTCCAGCCGGCCGTCGGGATGCCACCAAATCGTGAGCGCGTTGTGCGTCGACTCAGCCAGCACGCTGCCGTTGGGCAGCCGACCGCAGTAGGTGCCCAGCATGGGGCCGGGGCCCGCGTCGATGCCGCCGCCGCCGCCGCTGGTCAACGAACTGGCCACCAGTCCTGAGGAGTGAGCCGCGCTGGGATCGCCGCCCGCTGGAGCCAGTGGCGCGTCTTGCTGTGTAGTGGGAGTGGCGTGTTGCATTTTTACGGTGCCCCCTTTTTCATCATGGGAAATCATGCATGTGAATTTGCATGAGCTGAATTCTGGAGATCACTCTGTCTGGACTGACCACCCTCTAAACCATCATTATTGGAACATTTATTGGTGTCTATCCCTTCATCTAATTAACTCACGGAGGCATGGCTAAACTTCTAACACTAGGGCTTAAATATTGCATCGCAATATATAGCAGTCTCCCAGATATTTACATAATTACATAGATAAAATTACCCATAACCCCAGAAATGCAATTGCACAAACAAAAACCCCAAAACAACGAACTCACATCAAACACACTCAACGAGTCCCTCCTACACTGCGGAGTCTCATTAATATTGAACTCCAATGCAGCAAGCCTCAGCCTGTACCCCTTGGGCGCCAGGAGCGTCACGATGCAGTTGCGCTCGCCGGGCGCGTAGGGCCTGCCGTTGTAGCGCCTGTGGCTGTAGATGAGGCCCGAGTGGGCGCCGTCGGCGAGCGCGGTCACGCGCGTGGTGCCCGCCCGCCGGCAGTGGTTCTCCGCGTCTAGGTAGTCTGGTGGGGGTAGTGGAGGGTTGTGCAATGGAGGTTGGGTAGGGGGTGGTTGTAAGTAGGTAGGTTGTAGACACGCTAGGTCACTGCTAGAATTTTTAAAGCTTATAATTCGCTTTGAACTCATTTTAGTTGACTGGAATGAGGTTCCCGTCAAATACAGTTGATGGAGATTGAAAATGGTTTATTCCAGTAAACTCGAATGCGTTCTGGGCTCAAAAACGAGATTAAATTTTTTTGAAATTTTGGTTTTTGAAATTCGCAATTCATAAGTAATACGAGATTTACCCGTTCTGATTTCTTAACATTTTGCCCTCCCAGAATTTATAGATTCAACAAAAATTTTATTGAAAATGTTTGTCATCAGAGTTGAAGAATTCTTTTTATTTTTTTCAAAAATAAATCCTTTTCGTCACTAAACGCTGTGAATGAGTTTTGTGTTCAGGGAAGTAAATATTTTAGTAGCTTCCGCCTCCGAAAATTGATACGGCCTGATCTCTGGTGGAGATTGTATGTATTTTAAAAATGATTGTCTTAGTTGGGAGAAATTTGGCAGTCCCAGTAATTGGAGTAATTTGGCAGTTGGCACTCACAGTGTGGAATCTTGTACGCATCCAATGCCGCCGCCAGTCTCGGCTGCACTAGAATGAACAAACATACAGGCAATACTAATGTCAATAACTTCTTTTCCATTTTAGCAATAAATCTCTCCGCCGTATATCGTTAAAATCGTAATCTGCATAATAAAGTAATTTATCGCACCATTTCGCGGCCAATTTCAGTGTGGAATAATGAATAAAAAACGGCAGTCACGGCGGCCAGTAATGAATTGCGCGCAAAAACTTCACACTTTATTTTACTGACGCTGCCTATGTACGCCCTTTGATTGCCTACGCGGTGGTTGAAAATTAGGTTGAAATTGTTGGGCTTTTTTCATTTGGCAAGGAAAAGCAAAATTTCAATCATAAAAGATCAGTGCAAATGACGCAAATTTCTAGCGATTTTCGGAATGTAAACAATTGAAACGTTCTTATCATCAAACCAAGCCCCACTGTTCGTTTAAAAATTTGCTTGTTCTGACACGTTATTTCGACCGCCCTGCACTTGTGAAAATTATCACAACGCAGGTACTAATCGGATGCATCTCCGCCATATAATTCTGCACGCGATGTGTGTGGCCTTCTGTTAGGCGATCGGTCGCGACTATAAACCGTTTTTCTAAAAATCGAATTTTGAAAAAAAATTGTGAAAAATGGATTTTCAACAGCCTAGTGAAAAATAAATGAAAACTTATTGCTATGCGGGCGTGTGAGTACTTACTTTTCATGCGTATTCTTATTGAAATTCCAAACAGCTCTAAATATTGAACACACATCACTTCCTACGCTCCTATCTCTCTCTGGCCGCTATATTTGCATTTGGGATGAAAACTAGTCGGGTGAATATCGGTGCTAATGTCAACAGGCTTAGCGCCATTCCCACCATTTGTGTTGTCTTGTGCCGTTTGCATTGATAAGAATGGTTAGCACTTGCAGCTAATAATAATCAAAGAGTTTACCTAGGTATTTATGTGGCAAAAGTAGTCTAGATGCGTGACTGTATAGAAGAATAATAGAATATAAATACCGTATTACCTCGAATTATCCCCCCCCCTTGAATAAACCCCCCCTCGAATTAACCCCCCCTCAAAATCGGCTGGGGAAATAATAAACCCCCCCTCGAAATACCCCCCCCCCTTCGGAATGATGTACGTCATGTACATAATAAATACGTCATGTATGCAATGTACATGATGTATATTACTGTTTATCTGTATTGCAGCTACACATGGACATGTTTGTGTAGCTAATCTACGTTTTTATGTCCAAATATATCTTGTTTGGACACATTTTTTACCTGTTTTGGGCATGCAAATGCCTACTATTTACTACGATCCTTACGAAAATATTTGACGAAATAATAAGACCCCCCCTCGAATAAACCCCCCCTCGAATTAACCCCCCCCCTCAAATTTTGCTGGCGAAATAATAAACCCCCATGGGGGTATTTCGAGGTAATACGGTAGGTAGGTGTTCTTTTCGATGAAGACGATAACTCTATTGAAATTAATCCATCATGTTTTAAATTTTATTCTAGACATTAGGAAACATTGATCACTCGTAATAGTTTATGCATTTTCGAGAAACACTACTCAAAAGGCACGGCCCTTTTTGAGTAGTATTTTTAGAGAATGCAAAAGTTTTTTGTTTAAGTGTTGTCCCAACGTCTCTAGCCTCCAGTATGTAAACCTATGCAGGTAAATAATTTTGGAAAAAAATCGCTGGCAACATCCCGGTCGACCAAACTTCCACCTAACAGATGTCAGTCCACGAAATTTCATTTGCTTGTGATCTAACCCGGCAGCGACTACAATAGGCGGTGATCAGTGTGAATTTTCAAATCCGCTAGCAGACCAAATTTCGCCCCTACAATCCCTACATCTACATATCTAATTTGGTCACACGCGTCACAATTGGGTGGCATGCAAAATGTTGTTCCAGTCAAATAATCTCATTTTACAGTCGGATGAAGCGGCGATTTAGCTGTCTAGAATTGCCGTAGATTTGGCGCTGAAAATTCAATGATGATAGTGGGGGCGTGGGGCAGTTGCCAGGGGTAGTAAAGTAGGGGGCTGGGTGGGTAACCCCCCTCCCCCCAAACCGCTCAGCTATCTATCTATCCCGGAGGTAAATTTTTTGGCTACTATGCCCTGAACCCCCCCCCCCAATCGCCCAGCTATCTAGCTATCTGGAGCGCTTTTGAGAAATTTGACCCCAATGTTCACTCAAAATCGCTAATTTCCATTCCTTTTTCTAGATTTTCATTTTCAAAATCGCTAGTTCATGTTTTTTATTGTCTATTTTAAGCTATGTTTGTACTATGTGTGCTTTTATACCTATTTTTAGCTATTTGTCACCTATTTTTAGCGATTTGTAACCCTTTTCTTCCGTCTACATCCTGAAAAAAGCCTATATATTCAACCCCCGCAACCCCCCCCAAACCCTGAAGATTCAACACCCCCGCCCCGAACCCCCAAAGAATTTTTTGAACTTTCTAACCCCCCGGCAGCAGTGATTTGCTATCTATCCAACCCCTGGGGGGTCACAATCTAGAATACCCTGGCTCGTGGCGCGCCGTTGACTATCCGCAAGCAAAGTATCTATCGCTCGCATGCAACAACGCCGCTTCATCAGACACCATTCAGCCGACTTGGATACGCGGCCGCAGCGATGGCATTTGTATATATGCAGCTGTAATCGAAAATAGGGACAGAGGTAAATGTCGGCTGTTATCAGTGAGCGTTTCGCCGTTCGCCCTAACCGCGCCGGGATTGCGTGCATTTATTCCCCAAAGGTGTTCTAGGTAGCGGTGGAAGATGCGCCTGTATTCTCTCATTTTGACGCCGCAGCTTTTTTTTCATTTTCAGCACCGAACAGATTACCGTATTACCTCGAAATACCCCAGGGGGGTTTGTTATTTCGCCAGCAAAATTTGAGGGGGTATTATTTCGTCAGAAATTTTTGTAAGGATCGTAATAAATAGTAGGCATTTGCGTACCCAAAACAGGTAAAAAATTTGTCTAAACAGGATATACCATATATCCTCGAATAAGTCCCCCGGGGAGTTATTTTTTCGTCAGGTTTTTTGAGGGGGGAGTTATTCAAAGGTGGGGAGTTATTCAAGGGAGGGAGTTATTTTTCCTCATAACTTTCAGGAAAACTTGCAGGTAGGTAGGTGTGTATACACTGCATAAAATACACACTATGTATGTGCTTTCGCTGCTGTAGGCTAACATTCTTTTGTATTTTTGTCTCACACAGTGCACTGCATTTGCATTACGTTTTTTCACTTGTTGCACCATCTTCCACACTCATCACAGAGGAAGGAGTTTTTCAAGGGTGGGGAGTTATTCAAGCGGGGGAGTTATTTTTTCGTCAGCGTTTTTGAGGGGGGAGTTATTCAAGGGTGGGGAGTTATTCAAGGGGGGTCTTATTCGAGGATATACGGTATTTGGACATAAAAACGTAAATAGCTACACAAACTAATCTATGTGTAGCTGCAATGCAAATTAGCAGTAATAAATACATTGCATACATGATGTATTTACATTATTCCAGAGGGGGTATTTCGAGGGGGGTTCTCTATTTCCTTGGCCTATTTTGAGGGGGGGGGGTAATTCACGGGGAATAATTCGAGATAATACGGTATCTAGCGTCAGGCGCAGATGGCTGGCGCCAGTCCAGTGCCGACAAAATGTTTTGTGTCACTGTCAGTGCATGCGGAATGCGAACAACGTGGAGAAGACCAGAAAGAGCATAGCGGTGACGTTCTCACGTCGCTAGTGGAGCAGAATAAATACTTAGCATTTCACATATTTGGACGCATGTATATTCGGAATACATAGGTATTTACATGTCTATTGCATAAACTCGCTTATTACTGTTCTAAAAACGAAAATGAAATTTGCTATCGCAATTTCTCCTCAAGCACTATTAACAGTCCATGAATTCAATCCAAAAAGTAGTAAATACGCAGGAAATGGCAGCTAATATCTGACAGGTCGGGTGTGGCGAACCAATCCGATTCCAGCCGTTCGATAACACACCAACATGTTGGTAGATTGCATTCGGGCGCGCGGGCGGCCGCTGCGGCGCGGCACGGCGCCCGCGTGGAATGCCGCGTCGCCGATCATAGATAGCTGCGCGGCTGTATTAGCTGTAAACAGCGCCGCGCGGCCGCACTCGCCCCCCGTGCGTTCGGATTCTCGGCTGCGTGCTTCGAACCCGTGTGTAGGCGCCGATGTGGTATTGTAGTGCGAGAGTGCTGTGTGCAACCATTGGTGTAACTGTACTGTTCGTAGGGGGTCTGTCCCCAGGCTTGCTCAATTGCTGTGGGTAGTAATGACCTGGTAATAGGCGCGACACAGCTAATATCGATTGGTGACTTTTTTTATGGAAAGGTCCCTGAATGAAGTCTGGCGACAAACGCGGCTACAACGTTATCTACTGCGTTAAAAATGACCAATTCACCCAAAAAAATCGGTATTTCTGAATCTTATTGATGAGTAACATCAGCTCAGAATTGCAGTACAAAAGTAATTTTTTTGGTGTAAACCATGGCAGCATTTGAGTATTCTCTGCATCAGGAGTAATTTATTACACTTTTAGCAAAGTGATAGCACTTTTCATTTATGGTTTTTGTACCATTGGGCCTACACACACTAGTTTTCCGCGTGACTTTCATGGGAAAACTCAATTTAGTTTTCCCATTGTGCAGGCAACAGTCGCAAGAGGCCGCCATTTGCAATTTTTTTATGATGATCCCTTTGTGACACCCATTTGGGAAAACTGTGAAAAAATGGTGAAAGTTAAATGAGTTTTGCACCATAAAAAAATTGATTTCCGGAACATTATTTATGTTGCATGTGATACACTATGTGAAACTGTATATATATGTACATTTTTGTGCTTCTAGTTACTTTTGTTCTTTTTTAAATAATTTTTGAAAATCATGAATATAATAATTTTTATAAAATCATTGGTTACTTTGTAATACTTGTAAATTTAGAGCCACATACAGTTTTTTTCTCTCTTTTATTTGATACTAATCACACACTGTCATTACCACAGATTGAAAAATGAATGAATTTAACATGTATGACATAAAAAAATCAATAAAATTTTAATCACTTGGCAATCAGCTGCAAGTTTTTCACACGAGGCACAGCATGTATTCAGTATATCGTCAAAAAAAGGTGATATATCTACACCATAAAAAAACGAAATAAATTTTTTTTCAATTTCTATTACTAAAACATGTCCTAAAAATTGAATTTTTTACCCTGAGCACTCATTAGACTTTTATAGAAAGACAAAAATATGCAGCAACAGATGAAATTCAAATGAAGCATTCATCATGAACTAAACTAATTTTATAGTTGAAAAGCTAAAAAATGAAGTTTTCCCATGCTGCACGCAGAAGCTGAAAACTGATTTTGACTTGTACTGAAATTTTCATTCAGCTTTTCAATTATTACCAAATCATGTGACACACACATGAAGAACCAAAAGCAAGCAAATCGATCATCCAAAACCCTTCATCAAAAATCATAAAAATATATGAAAATTCAACAATTTTGCCAATTTATTCAGGGCACAATGGCCTCTGCAGTCTTCATCCACTCAACAAGTTTCTCTCTCAATGCTGTGTGGTCACGCAATTCACTCTCACGGCGTTGATCAGCACGTTGCATGTCATCCAGCCCCTCACAAGCATCCCTCCAGTCCAACTGCAGTATTTAGTATACATTAATTCAAATAGAAACATGCCAAAACAGTGATAAATTTCCACAAAGAAACAAATGGTGTGGTTGCAAAGCTTTTGTTCATCTGGCGCACGCAGCGGTGGTTTCTCATTCCCATCTGGTGGCAGTCACAAACTGTAAAATCACTGTGTAAAATGGCAAGTGTCATGGAAGGTGTCAAAACTAGGGTGTCAACTTACCATTTTCCATTTCCGCAGGCAAATATTTTTTCCGTTTCTGCTTCCATTTTCCGGCTCACTTGTCTGCTTTTCAAAAAAAATTAATTTTCCAGCTCAAAAATGGTAAACATGCATGCAAGTTCTCAATTTTGTAATTTTTTTGTATTTCTAGCAAGATTTCTGCAAATTTTTTTATTTCTGGGTAAATTTCTGCAAATTTTTGCAGTTTCCAGCATAATTTCAGCAAATTTTTCCATTTTTGTTTTCTCTTTTCCGCCAAAAAGTTTTTGTTGACACCCTAAGTATCACTGAATAAAATCCTTTGAAGCTGTAGTAACAGGTGCCACTTTCTCAAATGTACGATTTTACAAAAAAAAACCCAAAAATATAATGTCAAAGTTCAGTTGAGTTTTCCTAACATGACGTTATTTGTTTCAAACTACTATTTCTTTACTGTCGCCATGGTTGTCACCATGAAAACCCTGTGAAAACTCAAAAATTTGAAAAAATTATTACTCATTAAATACACTTCGTTAAGTGCCCATCTCTCTACACAAAGTAGAGGCAAAAATTCTGCATAAGACCTCCAAATTTCACATATCTGGTCCATTCATGTCTCGTTTAAAGATACTTTTTCAAAGTGGCCACCTGTGTGAAAACTCACTGATATGGCGACAAAAATGGCAACATTTTGACACCATTTTTGTCGCCATGGCGACAGTTTTCCTCAGTGGCTTGCATATTGTGAAAACTGCCGACACGTGTGGCGACATTTCTTGTCGCCACGTGTCGCCACATGTCGCCAGTTTTCACAAGGTGTATGCATACTGTTCACATAATGACAGACAAATGGGAAAACTGCTTGGTGCATTGTAAAAACTGCTATTTAGCCTAGTAATATTATCAAGGTGCATGCACATTGTGAAAACTGAAAATATTATTTTTCAAGTGTACAAATTGTATTATTTTTTATACAATGATGAATAGCAGTTTTCACTTTGTTTTCATTTTCAATACAGTCATTTATTAAATCTCATGCAATTTTTTGAACTTTGTGCAATGCAATTGAGGCGTCCAATTCTAAAAGTCGACAAGTCCAAAATATGAAAATTTCGCGTTAGGCCCTGAAACGTCATCTGGGGCTACTTCCGCAGATTTTTCATCATTTTCCATAAATTTTTTGACCTCACGTGCCCATATGGCATAGTGCCAAATTTGACATTTTTGGGGAAAAATGCAAAAAATTTGGGCAAGAAGTTGACAAGTCCACTTAGTTTTTGGCTAAAAGGCAACAAGTCCATCCTCTTCATCCTTTTTTATGGGAAAAAATGCAAGAAATGTGATAAGTCCACTATGGGCACCGATTTCTAAAAGTCGACAAGTGCATAACTTTCCCATAAGGGAGGAGCAATGTGGGCAGGAACAAAAATGTTCTCGCATGCAAAAAGGTGACAAGTCCATTTCCCTCCCAAAAACAGTTTTGCTCTGACCGAATGGAATTTTTTGGACACCCCATTTTTCACATCTACATTGAGATTAGGGGCTGAAAATTTGACACTTTATTGTCAACATATGGAACTTAATGGACAGCATGAGAAAGCCAAATTGGACACGCACCAAGGGCCTCGAATTGGGTTTGAAACTTAAAATGCGATTTACTCAAAATCACATTTTGTGGACTTGTTGACTTTTAGAATTAGACGCCTCAATTATGGTTATGAAAAGCTCAAGAAATATGGTCAAAATACTATAGTCGTGTTTTTGTTTCTCATGTTTTTGTTGCCTTTTTTGTATTTCTGATGCACATGCATTCTTCCATTTAATTCACTGCATATTCTAAAAAAACATTCCTGTGAGGGAACTGTATTGTGTGTAATATTTATTTTTCTCATGTGTAAAAAGTAAAATGAAAAACAAAAGTTGTGTACATGATATTTTTCTTAAAAATGTACAATGAAAAACAATAACAAATATCAAGCAAAGAAATGAAGTGAAAGAAATGTGTCACATGTAAAAAGAGGCAAAAAAGAAATATCAAGCATGAAAAATAAAGTAAATGAAAAAGAAATGTATCACATGTAAAGAGGCAAAAAATACTAAATATGTATATGATAAAGCATGATTTCAGTAGTTTCACCGCTTAACCTGTGTTCATACGATATCACAGTTGTTCACATGGTCCTCCTCCTCCTCCTCCACTGTCTGCATGTAAAAATTGGCTGTGTGTTTTATCGCTAGTTCCACAGTTGCCTACACAGCAAAGTTTTGTAGTTTTCACTTATTGCAGTCACATGTGGAAAAGTGAATAATATTTATCCATGGCAACAATGGCGACAATGGCGACATGTCGCCATGTGGTATGGCGACATTCAATGAGTGTTGCCATACCATATGGCGACATTTGCCATTCAGTTTTCCACTATAGCATTCATGTTGAGAACACTAGTGACTTTCCGAAACCAACACAAATATTTTTACACCTCTAAATTTTACTTCATGCAAGATGGGAAAACTGAATGGCGACATGTCGCCATTTGAGTTTTCCCAAGCGTCACGCGGAAAACTAGTGTGTGTGGGCACATTAGGACAAAAACTCGATGGTGCAGCTGTAGCTCTCAGTCAGTAGCACTCATTAAAAAAAGCTGTTTCCATGTCAAAAACACATGTCTGGACATCCTCCAAAGATCAAAAGTCTTTCCATGTTTCCTATTTGTTATGGCAATTATATACAGTTTTCACAATTTGAATTGCAGTGTGCCAGCTAGTGATGTAAAGGCCAGCGTGTGCCAGCTGGCCAGCGTGTGCCAGCAGCGTGTGGGCAGTGTGCCAGCTAGTGCTGGGCACCGAAGGGCACCAGCACCGGTGCTGGTGCGGTGCCATTGCAATCTTCAGGGGTGCCATGCCGGTGCCGGTGCCATTTTTTTCAGAATAGCACCGGTGCCGGTGCGGTGTGGTGCCATTTTTTTGCCGGTGCCAAAGGTGCTAGCACCAGGGCAAAGTAAAAGGCACCGGGAAAGGCACCGGCCAAGGCTTCATGTGCTGTGCAATTTTGTCCATAGTATGTGCTTATTCATATTTCAAAAAACAGCGATATATTTACCCAACCGTTTTTGCCTATTTTGTAAACCTCCCATCAAATAAATATACCTACTGTGAAATCCATTATACCCGATACGTGATCTGATGAGCGAATTTAAAATTTTGTTGAATTTTTATCATTTTTATATTTTATATTTATCTTACTTTTTTGTTCAAAATTTGTTGTCAGTTTATGACAGAGATAGTTCCATTCTCTGTACAGCAACGACTCCGATCAGTAGACAATAGTGGCTATGGACATTGTAGTAAATAAAATATTTTATCTTTCATTTGTAATCATTGTAATTGCTTCATAAAAGTGATTGCCACATCATTCTGATCATTTTAAGTGCTCAACCATCAAAATCGGTTGAAAATTCATGGAAATATGCACTTCCAAAGGTGAAACCACTGAGAAACTGCCCGATATTTACTTCAGAAATTCCAGCCCGGTGCGGTGCCTTTCGGTGCTAGCACCGGCAACCCGCCGGTGCCCTTCGGTGCCAGTGCCATTTTTTCCAAAAGGCACCGGTGCCGGTGCGGTGCCGTGCCATTTTCTGACCGGTGCCCCAGGGTGCCAGGTGCCCTTTTCATGCGTTGACAAAGGTGCCGGTGCGGTGCGGTGCCATTTTTCCCGGTGCCTTTAACATCACTAGTGCCAGCATCATTGGAGCAGAAGAGCCAGTTCAAATAAATTCCCTAGTCGCCTACATGAAAATACACACACACAGCACATACATTGCAAAAATTGTACCTTTTTCTGCTGATCTGAAGATGCCAAAAACAAATTTTATGCAAAAAAGATGTCAGTTTTTGCTGAAAAAAACAGTAATATAAAACAGTGTTACTCAGGGTTTTTGTGATGAACTCATTACCCAGGTATCCATTTTTCTAGCTCATTTCACTCCCCAGTTTACACTCACTTAAGGATGTGGCTTGAGCTTATCTGTACTCAATAACTTGGTGCAATGCATGTGAAATTAGTAAATGTCTTACATTGGCAACATGCCAATGATAACTCGCACGTGCAACTTTTGTGAAGCAATGAAAAAATTTATTTTTGTGATTTCAAAAATGTAAAATCACTTTTATGTCTCCCATTTTTCTGATGTCTTACAATAGACCTATGCATTTGTAATCAGTGGCAATATGCCAATGTCAACTAGGTATACATCCATGGTGTCAAAAGCATGCATGGTGTCAAAAGCATGCATGGTGGAGCATAACAAGTTGATGACATGTCGTGTGGGTGCATACATGCTGTAAATACATATCTCCAGTTCTGATCTTTTGTGACTCCATAAGCATGTTCTAATTAAAAACCACAAATAGAATACCACCATAAAAAAATTTATAAGTTTTTTCTATCACTAGGGGGGGGGGTAAGATGGTAGTGTAATGTTTGTTGTGCGGGGATTTGCAAACAATTTGGGTATGGAATTACCAAATTGTCGATTTTCAGTGCGCAAAACTTCACAGCGGAGCATGAGCTTTGTTTTTTAAAACCACTACGCAGACAAAAAAAATGTTACATCTGTGTATTTTTCATCATTCAGCCAGAGTCAAGTCCACAGTTAAAGTTTATGAAGATAACCCGAGAACCATGTCGCAAGACATTTCTCGGTGAATGTACCTGTAACGGCGCTAGCTTTACACAGTTTTTGTTTTTGTCAGCAGCTTAATGCGACCCGCGTCACGCAGCAAAGCATGTTCATCCAACCGCCCAACATCATTCATTTCATAGTTCATACACAAATATCATAAACTCAGATTTTGTGTAGGAGATGAAATGGTGTTTGGAAGTGAAAAATTCACATGGGGCTTACATTTCACAAATGTGGAAATCAACAGACTAAATATGTATCCGGCATGTCTAAAATCGAAATGATTTTGCAATATGTGCCAGTAAATATATCTATTTAGGTGTGTGATATCAAATGGTAAGAAGTGAATGCAAAACATTTCTTAGTCTCAAGGATTTACAAATGCATGAAAAGACAAATGGATATCCTTATCTGCAGCATCATCTCAGCGAACAAAACCAAAAAAATTGATGGCAAAAAGTTTCTACGAGTGAACTCCGTGCCCACCAAGCTTTCCATACTGCAGCTATCAACTGTGGAGCTTGCATCGCAATGTTTACACCTCCGGTTTCATGCGCGCGCGCGCGTGCGGCCGGATCTTCCCATAAATTTCTCGGGGGTCGAGCACTAAATTTGCGTCATTTCGCCAGTTGCACCACGACGACACCGAAAGTGGCACCGTATATTTCACGGTGGCAACTTTGCAAGTCGTTCCAGTGCGCCCGCACGCCCGCCGAAGTGAAATATGGGCCCCGGGTCGGGCGGCGGCGGGTAATCTCGGCCGCACACTCGAGAGAGGTCGGAATGGCCCTGCGCACACTAGTTTTCGCAAGAAATTTCGAAAACTAATAAATGAGCTTTGAACGTGTTTGAGTTTTCCACAATGAGTCATTTTTAGTCAGTCAACTGTAATTGACGGCTACCTCATTGTAGAAAACTCAAATGCGTTCTGAGCTGATTTGTGAGCTGATTTCGTGTGAAAACTAGTGTGCGCACTCACAATGCGGCCAGCGCAAAGTTTCTCTATGGCGCGGTGATTTCCGCCAATGCTGGGCCATCTCCTCGCCCGGTTCAGTTTAGTTCGACCCGCGGTGGTGGCGCAGTTGCAAAATGCATCGCCGACCGCCCACTAAATCTACCCCCAAGCCGGTGATTGATGATCTCTCCAAACCGATGCGTTTCGCACTGCAAAGTCTACATAAATGCACGCGCCGCGGCGAACATGCGCGCCGTCTACATAGACCAAGATTTGACTGAAGTGAATATTTGTGCTAAGTTTTTAGGTCGGACACTACAATGTACTTTTTTGCAGTTATCAGATATTTTTCCGTGACACGGGTGAAATTGACAAGCATGTGGTCCCTGGTGATTAAAAATAATCTCATGCCAGCACCGAGTGGCTTTCGTGATTGGACCTCTGGTGGGATGAAAGTGGTTGGGTGGAAAAAGTTTTATCAGAAGGACAATAATAGCTACGGAACGGACCAAATACCATAGTTGTTAAAACGTATTTACCTTTACTCGATAAATACGTATACCCAAGTAAATAAATTTACGTTTCTTCGAAAAACAAGTTCCTGTACTCGCTTTTACGTATTTATACCTTTTGAAAGTACTTTAGTACAGAAAACGTATTTCAGATCAAGGCATAAAAGCTTTTTCAAGGCACAAAAGCAAGAAAAAATCTAAAATAGGGGGGAAATATCCAAAAATAGATATATTAACTCATATATAGACAAAAATACCTTAAAAAATAGGCAAACAAAACAGATGAATTTGAAGGTGGAAAATGTGCAACCAAGTATGAAAGTTACCTAGTGATTTGAGTGAAAATTGGGGAAAATGTTATCACAAAATACTCACATTTACGTTTTCTGGGGAAAGGAATGTTTACACATGAGTAAAAGTAAAAATATTTACTTAACGTTTTCTGTACTCAGGGGGTGAGTAAAAATGATTACTTTACTTTTACTTTGGTTTGGTTTGGTTTGGTACTTTCAACAACTGTGCAAAATACCTAGATGAAAACATGCTATCAAATGTATAGAATAAAACGATTGAGGATTTCGAATATCGATGGCACGTTCGTCAAATTCAAATTGATTTTAATTAATTGCCGTAACTCCTTAATGCGATCTGCCGTTTTGAGGTGTTCGATTCAAAGTGATTATAAATTCACAAAAGTCAACTTAATTTCATACTACATTGATAAACCCAGCGTCAGCATATAGACAGAAACTATCACACCGGGAGACAATTTATCTAGAAAAACATGGCCCACTAATCGCGTTAATCGCACATCGTAACTTTTGCAACGGCCTCGCCATAAATTAACGCATCGCAAAACGATTGGGCATAAATAATGCGATGACGGTGTTTTACACGCACTTATTACCCATTTTCCTACACCGCGAATAAATAATAACGAATGGGCACTAAATAAATGCCGGGAATAAATGCGCGCACTTATGCAGTGATGGGGTACAAGGTGTCCAGTAAAACGTGTAATCATCTTTCATTGCAAATTGCACACTGGGGCAGGTTTGGTAGTGATTAGTGATGAAAAAAGCGCCAGGACTTTGGCGCCAAGCGTTATGGCGCTTTTCTGAACCCCAGCACCTAGCGCCAATGGTGCCAGAACAAAATGGTGCCAAGCGCCAGAAGCACCATGGTGCTGTTTGCTTTGGTGCTAGCGCCAAGCGCCAGTGCCATGTGTTTTGTTTCTGGGCCAGACAAGAAAAGTACCACGTGCCAAAAGTGCCATGGCGCTTTTCATGGCTGTGGCGCCAAGTGGCAAGGGTGCCACAGCAATATAGCGCCAATCACCAAAAGCGCCATGGCACTTTTTGCTTTGGCTCCAGAGCCATGGCACTTTTCCATCACTAGAAGTGGTAGATGAATGGCAATAATAAAATTTCTATGTTTTTTTCCTGTTGAATCTCTCAGGTATTCTTTTAACTGCAGCTAGTTATAAAAATTTTCACACAAATAATTAAATATCGGGACTGGCATTCTTGAAAACCTCATGATTGTGACTGTAACATGAGATTGGACACCTCAGAGCAAGGAATGTGACCACAGGTCTGGACCAGGAGAACCAGGCTTGTGCACAGTGGCAACCACAACTATTGGTATTCAGGACTAGGACTATTTGAACCCTACATGTTATTCATTGATGTATTACAATTTTTTCCTGTAATTTGTGTGTGCTATAAAATAATTTATGATGAGCATATGTTGTTTTTACAAGTAATTCAGATTTTCTCAATTCTGAAAATATGATGGTGCTAGGCCTGGTGCCGGTTCCGCAAGTGGACAAGTTAAGAGTTAAAAGTTAAGAGTTGAGAAAATGACAAATGGCAAGTTAAGAGTAAAGTTAAATGATGAGTTAAGAGACAAGAGTAAAGTTAAATGACAAATGATTAGTTAAGAGATAAGAGTAAAGTTAAGAGTCAAGCCAGTGTATCCAAATCTTATTTTTCGTATCCAAATCTTATTTTTTGTATCCAAATCTTAACTTTACTTTTATCTCTTAACTAATCATTTGTCATTTAACTTTACTCTTAAATTTACTCTTGTTTCTTAACTCATCATTTATCATTTACCTTTACTCTTAACTTGCCATTTGTCATTTTACTCAACTCTTAACTTTTAACTTTTAACTTTTCCACTTGCAGAACTGGCCCCTGGTCATGCTGCTAGATTCTTGATGTTCACATCAGCATTTTACAGTACTCCAAACATGGAACTGGGGGCAATCCCAGACCCTGTAAAAGGTCCTGTAAAATTTCAAATATCATGCAAAGTGTCAAAAGTTTGTAAAATGTCATTAAGAATATCTTACATCCAGTAATGAAGAGTAAAGAACGATATTTTACAGGGTATTTTTCATGACATTTGACATTTTATAGAGCATTTTACAGGTTCTGGGAGTGGCCTCTATGAGAGGCTTGTAAATACAATATCTCGACCACCCTATACAATTGGCGGACATTTCACACTGGTTTGGAGCTCATAGATTGCGAACAAAGTGAATGTCTGTCAGCACGCGAGAAATATGTTGGACTGTGGCAGGAATCGCGCAGTTGTTCCGTACGGTGTTTCGTGGAAATATGCGGCATAGAAAATTTGGACAACTTTTCGATTCAGCGTATTCTTGAAGTCTCATAATTGTCGTGAGGATTTCGGTGCGGTAACGTGATAGAAGTATTTATCTTAGCTTCCGTTACAACGATGTATGTAAATATTTATGTACTTAGATTTATGTTGATGGCAATATGCCTGCAGTTTGTCATACCCGATGTTGCCTAAACGTGCCATCACATTTCACAATATTGGTAGCAATAATTCCGTCCTGTCATTGCCGGGAAAATTAATCGGAAAAAATGGGAAAAAGTTCAATCGGTAGAAACAAAAACTTAATACTACTGAAAGGTGATAAGGTGATCTCAACCTTCCCCATTACAATGAGACCATCAGCGCAATGGCCCTAAATCTGTAGCGCCCGCACAACTCCATCGTGGCCCACTTCCCCGCCGCCATTGCAAAGCAAATGCCGCGACGCACGGGGCAGATCTGCGCGCGCCGATATCAAATCAATCTTCGTCAACGACGCACCGATGCAGCCGTACCGGCACCGGGTTTCGTGCCATTTTCAGACTGGGGCAAAATTGCGACGGTGGACGAATTTGTCATGCATGGATGTAGATCTGACGTTCTCTAGTTACGGTCGCTGTCAAGGAAGACAGTTCTGATTTGTGGTACGTAAGATCATCAATAGGGTCCACACACGCTAGTTGACATCGACACCAAATGTCAACTGGCGCCGATCCCAATTCAAAGCTTGCTGACGAACCGACGAATGAAGTTCAAATACAAGCTTTGAATTGGGAATGGAACCAGTTGACATATGGTGTCGATGTCAACTAGCGTGTGGGGGCCATAGCTGCAGCCGAAAATGCTTTTTACTAGTATTCCCAATATATTCTATCGATGCAGCAAGAAAATGTGAAAATCAACGCAAATCTCATTCCACCAGCCATTTTGTGTCAATTTTGTCCGCTTGAACGTCGGGTACACGCATACACAACGCGTATCGTCCCGCCAGCAACAGCATATGCGCTTCAGCGGCGGCGGTGTGCCGGGCTGCGGCGCTGCGCAGCCGGGCGGCCGACAGGCGGATCACCGAAACGCGCGCAGTCGCGCCGTCGCGGCTGATGGATGGGCTCCTGTCGGGCGGCGGCCGCGCGTGTGGCATCGCCCAGTGCGCCGATGCGTTGCGCTCGCGCGCGCTCGTTTGCTGCGCCTTTCACGCCGCCCGCCCATTTCGTGCCGCATGTGACCGCGCTTGAGGTGTGCACTGTGCACTTCCGATTTGCGAAATGAACGAGGTACCTGTTTAATTAGCACGGTCGAAATTGATCTCAGGGTGATGTGAATTGTCCATAAAACGAAAAAATACCTCGAACTTTTCTTTCTACTCCCCCCCCCGACCCCCAGTGAAAAACTTAGCTGACATTTACACGTAACAAGCAGTCGCTGCTTAATCAATTCACGTGTTTATTCACCGTAATTTCATGAATAATTCCCACTGAAGGGGTTATTTTTCGTCAGCCGCTTTGACGTGGGGGGTGTATTCGAGGACGCATTTCTTTCACCAGAACTTTTGCATAAAGAACTCTTGCCTCAATATATAGGCTTTTTAAATGTGTAAAATGCAAAGGGTGTAACAAATCGCCAAATTTAGGTACATAGCTAAAAATAGGTATAGAATGACGTAAAACGACATTAAAATTGTCGAAAATAGTCAATTCGCTACAAAAATAAATGATTTTGAAGATGAAAAATAGGGAAAAGGAACAAAAATTGGTGAAAAAATCGTCAAAAATTGTCAAAATTTTGAATATTTACTCTGGACAACAAAATGGTGCTTTCCTTCTACAAAGAACTATTCTTTATGAAAAAGGAGGAAGTTTATTCATGGTTAGCGTTCCAAAAATTGGGTACAATATAATGGAAAATAGGTACACTTTCCGTAATAGGAAAAAATTTCTCCATTGGACTAGGACTGGTTAGAGTACTCTCAAAAAGTAAGCGTAATGCGAGTACAAGTAATTTTTCAGAGTATGCGTATGCGTATTTACACGGTAAAGTAAATACGCATTGACAACTGTGTACTAATCAAAGAACGACTGTGAGACGAAAAAAGCGCGCAAACAGTTTCCAACAGCTGGCGTCGCAGCGGCGCGACCGCGTTGACGCGCGGCCGCGTGCTGCGCGCGTCACTCATCAGCCAGACCGATGATCGCCCGCCGACCGATGTGCACGGTGTCGGTGCGGAGGCGCAATTTTCGGTCGCTTTGCGGCCGGGCCGCCCAGTTTGATCCATCACTTTCACTCCACCCGGGCTAAGGGGCGAAATGAAGACTGTTTTGTGGAATGTCGGCGCAAATTTTGGGAGCGTGATTGCGGAATGAGTAAGATGAATAACCGCTGTGTGGTGTGCTCGCTGGTTGTTTAGTGGTTGATTCTGTTTTCGTCTGTTTTTAGCTGGAGAGCTATGGCAGATGGGCTTTTTCGAATGAAAATGTGCTCAGGGAGTGGGGACGACGCGCTAAATAAAACAGAATGTATTGTAAAGTTGACGGGCGATAAAGAATTCGGGTGAAGCTTTTAAGTTATAAATATGTAGTTAGCTATAATATTACAAGTTATAAAGTTGCAAATAAAATTCCAACGACTACAACATGAAACAAGAATGGACCAAATGCCATATCAGCATCATATCCGCAATCACTTATCAACTATGGCGCCGGTGTTTTTGCTCAATTCCGTGCAATGCGTTGCTTTATGGCCGGCTATATATTTCCCTACCTGTCTGTGACGTGCTTTAGACGAAGCTGCGCGGCCGCACCGAGACGCATGCATTTTGCGCTGCTTTACAATATGGCCAACCGTCATGCGAGCGCCATCAATTATTATAAGCTCCATCCCCGGGGCTACTGGGTCTGCGGCCGCGCTGGGAAAGTTGAGGCGACTCATTGATAATGATGTAAATAGGTAAAAGCCGCGGAGGTTTTGGCGCTTGGCGCTTTTTTGCTCTGGTACCATTGGTGTTGGTGTGCAGAAAAGTGTCATGGCGTATTTGGCGCTTGGAGTCAGAGCTGTCGCGCTTTTTACATAAATGCATAAGTACTCAGGCACTCTTCATTGTTTTGGATATTGGCATATTGTCAAGTGCACACAAAAATCTGTTAGCTTTGAATTTGAATGCCCGTAATGTGATATCGGCACCCTGACCACATAAATCCAAGGTCTTAAACCGTGCATGGTTGAATGGCATTGCATGGTCTATCTCGTGCATGGTTGAATTTCATGAATTTCATTTCATTGAATCCAGTAAACATGTAACTTTTTTAATTGTATTTTTTTGCAATAAACTACTACACAACCCTCACCTACATTATCTGAAACACGAAATATTCATGCAAATTTTCCCGCAACGCCGCAATGCCGTCCGAAAATCAACCGAACCGATTAACAAGCCATTTTTCAAAATGCACTTTGAGATTGATTGCGGCTCTATTGCGAGAATGAATGGTGCCTAGGTAAAGCGGATAAAGTCCCATTTTTGACATGTATTTATTGGCGTTTCGGGCGGTTCGGTGCTGTTTGGCATGGAATAACTGGACTGAAATCGGGGTTTCTGTGCATTGCTTACCGCCGAGCGTCTAGATATCTCGGCTAGAGGCTATCATATCAGGTAGCTGTTGGATAGCCCAAAATTGGGGACTCCACGAGGGGCTAACTGACGCACACTTCCAGCTAAATGTGTACTCAGCTGTTTAGCCACTCAACATTTACCAATGTCGATTTCCGAGATCAACCAAGTTGAAAAAAGCAAAAAGAAAACATATTCTCTCTGGGTATCAGCACGTGCTCATACCGCATTTCCTCGAAATACCCCCCGGGGGGTGATTGTTTCAGAGTGAGAATGTTGAGGGGGGGTTTAAACGAGGGGGTGGGGGTATTCCGGGGGCGGGGGGTTACCCCCCCCCCAATCCGACTGTATTTATATCTATCCTGGAGCTCAGCTATCTATCTATCCCGATGCAAAAGGTTTGGCTACTATCCCCAATCCCCCCATATCGCCCAGCTATGTAGCTATCTGGTGCGATTTTTGAGAGATTTTACCATAATTTTTCACTCAAAATCGCTAATTTTCATACCTTTTCATTTTCAATTTTCATTGATTGATTTTCACCTTTAAAATCACTCGTTCATGTGCGTTATTGCCTATTTTAAACTATTTTTGTACTTTATGTGCTTATATAGGTAATATTTTTAGCTTTTTCACCTACTACTTCTAGTGATATTACTCCCTTTTCTTCCTTCTACACAGTGAAAAAGCGATATTGATATTGAACAGTGATATTCAACCACCGCAATTCTGAAAAAAAAACTCCTTCCCTCAAATAAATCACCCCTTGAATAACCACCTTGAATAGCGTAAAGGCCGGAATATATGGGGGCGGCAACCCCCCCCCCCCGCAAGGAGCCCCTTGTTGCAACTGGAATGGTCTATTACCTTATAAAAATGTACCAAATAAGTTTGATCCGGCTTTGATCACTGCGTCAATAGGAATTTTTGCTGTGACAGGACGGACACAAATGCCTGTCCGTTTATTCCAAGTTTGTGACAATATTTACCAGTGTACTCCAGTCACTTTACACCCTGCACGCGTTAGTTCCTGCTGGAAGCGTGCCAATGATTTTTTTGTAGAAAATCTTTTATACAATAAACTGTCTTTTATACAAAAATCGCATTCTTAATCATCATTGGCACGCTTCCAACGTGAGACATAAATGAGTGCGAGGGCTGAGTATCATGTCGCCGAGTATACAATTGATACGTTTCGTGAAGCATTTTTACCTAATATTTAGACGGAAGGATTTTTCGACATCGGAAGTTCCGATAGCCCTCCGCTCGATAGAGTAACTTGTTACCCCGACTCATTCGGTAACTAAACATGAAACACAATAAAAGTTGACATTTCGCAAACAATTTACCGCTGCAGCGCAGTGCACTGTAAATACTGCCGGTGGGCGCTGCGCAGAGACGCGCGCGCGACCACATTCAGCTATTTCATGCTCACTTCGATGCTCTTCTAGTTACTTACTACAAGAAATGGAAGCCACATTATGCATGTGACACGCATTTCGCATAGTATTCTACTTGTATTCTTAAGCATGAGGGCATTTTGCTTTGAGGCAATAAGCTGAATGTGCGTTCTCTGGCTTCTGGTGCCGTCGCAAGCCGGTCTGTTGCACGGTCGGGGTTCATGACTTCATGTTTTGAATGATTTTGAATGAACGCAATTTGTCACTGGCGGAGTGGGTCATTTTTGGTTCTAGGGAAAGGAACAGTTTATCGATATAAATGGGTAATTCGATAGCATATCCATTCAAACGGTACCTTATTTAACTGTGTGTAATAAATGGTTGATGAAATAAGTTTTGCAATTGGTATCTCTGGGGAACCTTTGCAAAATGCATAGGTATAATAAAATTTACCAAAATGTGACGTGTTCAATTCCAAATTGGGCATTTCCTGGTCACCCAATGAACGTATTTACCAATGCGTTAACTCAAACCTCTTTCCGCCGATCGCAGGTGAAGTCAACCTTTTAGTCGGCATCACCAACGTGCCGCCGCATCCACACATGGAAATGGAATCGAATTTCCCCTTGATGTAGCCATTTCTACTCATGGCCGTGGGCGCGGCGGCGCGACGCAACGTGGAGCGTCTTTGCTCACCGCCGCGCGGCACATGCACATGCATCGGCTGCATGTAGCCGCGCGTGTGTCTGCGATGCATCATGTCCAATGTAGCCATATTAGCTGGGCGACCCAGCAGTACGGCTGAACGGCGCTGTAGTGTGGCAGAGCCCTTGTTCACTTGTGGATCGAGTTTTCGTTTGGATAGAGTTTTTAATTTGTCGATTGAATTCATGGAGTTACTTTAATTCCTTGATTTTTTTGACGTGGACAGTTTGAGTGGTAGTGGAACTTTATGGACATCGTTTATTTCATTTGATTAAAAATGAATTTAATTTTGAACCAAATCAAACATTCATTTGTTGACTGAGTCACAAAGGCCTACGGGAGGGAATGAAATTAACTCATTGTACCCGAATTGTTTAAGCCATGCTTTTACCATTAGAGTTTAAAAATTGGTGTATTTCAGAAAACATGAGTATTTACCAATATGTAATCTGAGAAAATCTCTCAAAAAATAAATGATAATACCTAATTATTATATTTTCCGGAAAAAATGCAGAGAAAAAATAAATAAATATAAATGATATTTAGATTTTTTCTATTTTCTGCTCGTAAAATAAATCTCCCGAGATTCTTTTGGAACGCTATTACACGTTCATATTTCTGACAACTTTATGTACCGTGCAACTGCGCTACGTCATGCTTTATGCATGCAACCAAAACTTTTAATCCAGATAAGTTCCCTCTATTGGTTTGAACGTGATCCACGGAGGTAATGTTTTTGCGCACCGTCACAGGAGTAAAGTCACAGCAACTTTCCTCTGTGACATTACATTTTGCATGCGTGGTTCGCGCTGGAAGCCTGCCAACGATTACCTATTGACGCAAGCACTTTTCAAAAAAAGTGTACGGATCCATTTCAGTTATAACGTTTTACGTTAACTTATCCACAACAATGCATGTTTTCACCCTTTTGAAAAAGGCATGATTTAATCAAAAATACTGTAAATCCATTTTATGCAAGTGTTTTGTGGGGACTTTTGGGGTGCTACAAATTGACGTTAATAAATACCGCAAATACCGAATAAGACCCCCCCCTCGAATAACTTCCCCTGCTGGCGAGGTGAGGAAAAAATAACTCCCCCTCGAATAACTTCCCCTGCTGGCGAGGTGAGGAAAAAATAACTCCCCCTCGAATAACTCCCCCCTCTCGAATAACGCCCCCTCTGCATGAAAAGGATAGCATACAAAAATACACATCTTCTTGTTATTATCGGAACATTAAATACCTGAATTACATGAGACTGTATTCATCCAATGAATTAAGTCCAAGTTTTCTGAGGTAAAAATAACTCCCCCCTCGAATAACGCTCCCTGCTGGCGAGGTGAGGAAAAAATAACCTGAACTCGAATAACTCCCCCCTCAAAAACTTGTGACGAAAAAATAACTCCCCTTGGGTCTTATTCGAGGATTTAGGGTAACTACCTTTAACATTGAAAATAATGAACTTGCATGCTTTTCCAAGGAATTATATAACTTCAAAAGGCATAACAGTACACTGGCTATCATTGTATATAGCGTTTAACTTTATTTTATATCCCCTCAGAAGGTTTTCCCCTAAATTATACCCCCCTTCAGTCCTTTTTGTCTATTTTAACCAACCAATCACTATGTGCTAAAATCAAAATCACTATCTTTTGCCTTTTTTCATCTACTTTTGGCAATTTAAAATGTGAGCTTGTAATAGGTAGGGATGCATTGCATTGCATTACAAATGTCAACGAACGATTAAGCGGCCTCACTTGTATTTTGTTACTTGACAAACTGCGAAATTGGAATGAGGCCCGTGGCGGGCTCGCAGCCGTCCATGTGCTCAGCGCCAGCGGGTGCCGAAGCCGTGGGCCAACTTGTTTCAGAACCGCTCAACTCCCAAAAGAGGCCGCGGGCGCGGCGGCGCGCCTGGCGCAAGTGTTGGGGTGGAATGAGCTAGCTCATGCGCCCGATTCACCTCAGTGCACTCTGTTAACCGGCGAGAAATAGGTACCCGTGCGCGGCGGGGAATCTGTCCCATTTCTGTGCAAGCTGGGATGCATATGTACGCGTAAACAGGTACTTTTGGCGCCAATGACCCACTTTCGTTCGTGTTTATTTCAATGGCCGTGGATGCATTGCTCTGTCAGTCGACACAGACCGGCCTTATTTGGGTAGAATATTCTCATCTGCCAAGACCGGTGGTTAGCCATTTGCCATTGACATGCTTGTAGACCGCTGGGAATTATTGTGTCTTTGCCATTAGGTAGGTGTTCTTTTAAGTTTACTCACTAAAAAGTATTGGTGAGGTAATTGAATTAATGAAATAATGTTCGCTTAATTTTTCAGCTTGATATATATTTAGGTATTTTTGGCAGAAATAACGCGATGACAGTCCTACACATCGTCTGACGTAGAATTTTCTATGTTAATCCATCAACTAATCATGGCTGGATGTAATTGAAAAGTTTTTGGACCCGTTGATTGACGGAATGGATTATCATTAATGCAACTTGGAACCACTGTTCTAACTCGACAGAATAGCAATTACAGAGCGAGAATGACATCTTTGCCGCTTCAAACATTCATTGTCACCTTGTGTTCAACGTAGAGAGCTCGAAATGAACTTTTCATCATAGTGGAAATGGATATACGGGCGGTTCTTTTATGGACCATTTTGTCAAAATCATTTTTTGACAACTCTGCAGCTGAATATGTCCAGAGGCGAAGAATCATTCCATTAGGTAAATATGTGAAGTCTGCACTGGTATCGTGATGCGTTGCGCTGCAACCAAATTCCATCCCTGGGGCAGTCCCAGACCCTGTAAAGTGTTAAGTTTAGTGAAAAAATGTGATGGGAAATGTCAAAAAAAGAAAAATAGGGAAAAAATTATTACTGAACTTTTCATGACAATTGACACTTAACTTTACATTTGTCATAACAATTGACACTTTGCATGACATTTTACATGACATTTTACACTTTACAGGTTCTGGGATTGGTAAATAATAGGCTTCTAATGGGCTCCATATTCTCGACCTCACCCCTCATCTGCCAGGTGCCTTCTTACAAACATCCGAGTACCGGCTGGGCGTGCGCGAGGCCCTTCGCTTCGCCAAGGCCCAACACAATGCAGTTTCCTCCAGAAGTTACACACTGCAGATTGCCGAAGAGATCCTGCAGGCTCCAGTCAACAACAGCTACACTGTTTGGAGTGCTGGTGTGTGTGTTAAACCTATGACCATATGAGTTCGGACAGTTGAAAAAAATTTATTCAGAGTGTCGGGACGGGCAAACGCTAGAACTTTTGGGTGGAATCAAAAGAAAGCCCAAACATTTATCTGACAGATTAAACCCTATATAATAAATGTGTCCGAACTCAAGAGCAACGGAGTGAAAAATATGTGGGCCATTTACGCGGCCCACAAGGGGGTTTTGCCGTGAGTGGCCCAGTGAGTTTGTAGAGAAATGAACTTTTTGAACTTTCTTCTGATAACGCCAAAAACTTCCAGGGTTCACCCGTTCCAGCGGAATTAATTTTTGAATGAAAATTTTTCACGCGTCCGAACATATATGGACACAGGTTTATTAGGCTATCGCTATATGTATTGTGCTTCTGACGCCTTCTATCGCGAATGGACGTTCTCAGTGTGCGAGCGGCTCAAAGACGGCTTCCTGATGATGCTGTCCAACGGCGACACGGACTCGGTGTCCGCCTACGACAGCTTGGCCGAGACGATGCACATCCCCTACATCAACTGGAACTTGCCCGCCGGCGCGCTCGCCAGACCCGGCGGGTTGAGTCCTTTCAGGTCTGTGGGCAGTTTGGGTATGTCAACATTATATTATTCAACATTATGTCAACATTATGGGTATTCGATATGTCAACTCGAGTCGATTTAGCTGCCAATTAGGTAAGCACATGATAAATTGTGCATGTGATAAGTTGACCCGGTTGATCGATGAATATTGTGATACTCCGGTTACTTTACACCCTGCATGCGTGGTTCCCGCTGGAAGTGTGCCAACGATGGTTAACGCGTCCGAGTTTCATAAAAAGATGAAAAAATTGATTGTTAAATTGTTATTCATTAACATATTCACATCGATGAATTTTTTTCATATTTTTACGGAAATCGCATGATTTAATAATCATTGGCATGCTTCCAACACGAGACATAAATCAGTGCGAGGGCAGAGTATCACGTACGCCGAGTATAGGCTGATGACACCTTTTTTCTGTTCGTTTTAATAACAGGGTGAGAAAATTTAAACAATACTTCAGTGTGAGCGTCCGGCCGCCCACTGATGAAATCTTGGCTGACATAATTATCGACAAAGAGTGGACTAACATCACGTACATTCACGACGGTCTGGATGGTACGTGGATTAATCACATGTTTCATTGAATGGTGAATTTTTTTGTAATTTGCCCACTACGTTTATGTACAGCATCGCTCAATCTGCAAAGAATCTATTCTTGGATCCACAACAAAACATTTAATCAGAGGCCAATTTTCATGGTCCATGCTGAGATGATACAATTGCCCAGCTCAACTGCAGATTTCAGCGATTTTGTTTACAAATTCCACAGGGATCGCTACAATGTATCTGCAGAGTGAGTTTAACCCCCTTTCATCCAACGAAAGTAAAACTACAGATCAAACATCGTTAAAACGTCAATTTTCCCATTTTTCCAGCATTTCATTTCATGCCGTGGTTGATATAGTTTCCGTTGAAAGGCAGCTATTTTTCCTGAAAGCATTGCAACAGGTTTCACTGAAAACGCCAGAAAAATTCCACTATGTGATGTCTGGCTTTGTGAGTAATTTTTGCAGCATTCTTTAAAAAATTTATCAGATTACTGGTCTTTGACAAAAATCTGTTTCCACAGGAATTGACACCAAGCGACGTGGCAAAATTCGACAAGGGCTTTCTCAATTTCACAGTGCTACAAATTGTGCGACCGAATGAAGACCACATTTGGCGGTTTCAAGATGCCTACAATAACTATCTGCAGTCGTTAAGAATGCCCGGCTTCCCTGAAACTGACATGCCTGTAAGTTGGCTGAACTAAGCCAATTGCATTGATAAATGCTGTATATTTGTGAATACCTATGTTCATGATCGAACAGCTCGCCTCCGTTTAACTTCCTCATGTAGTACCTGATTGAAAAACAAGGGCCCTCGGGAAAAGTTGTTTTTTTTATTTATTTTAACAGAAGATATTTTAACACTGTACGGTATACGTGAGTAGTAAATAGTTTAGTGGGGACAGCCATTTTTTATATTCATTGGAGTAACTTTGAAAAATTTTTTTGAAATATTTCAAAACGCAGGTGAGCATCGCATTTGTTTACGACGCGATTTTGGTGGCTTTAAAAACGCTCGACATCATACACATTGAAAACCCGACGGTTTTCAACAGCACCTTTAGTAGAGGTCGCATTTACAATGGCGATTATCCGGGAATCTATTGTAATCCAGCGGAGGACCTTGTGAACAGGCAGCGCCCATTTTTGCCATTTGAATATGGCAAACAATTGGCATGGACTATGCGCAATAAGGTATTTATTTATTTTAGTTGAAAATTGTCTTTTCCAACTATATAAGGTACATAGATAAAATAGGTATGTGACGCCTTTTGATGAATACCGTCTCACAAATACGGTCGTCCTCTTGTGTTCATTCATATGCCATTTGAACTGTGTGGAAGTGAAGTGTGCTTCATTAATAACCCCGCGGAGCGCACGCTATACACGTTTTTCTGAATGAAACAATCAACCATGACGTCATCGTTAATAATATCGAGTTTGTTCCAAAAAGATGACGTTTCTGGCATGAAACATGCGTTGCTTGAACGCGACTCCGCCTTTTTCTTCTTCTTTTTTTGTTCAAGTGCGTGGATGAGTATCGTGTTGGCACGTATTTAATACATATGTACCGTATTTGCTTGAAAAATTCCCCACTCGAATATTTCCCCACTCGAATAATTCCCCCTGTTAACGAGTGACGAAAAAATAATTCCCCCTTGAAAAATTCCCCCCTTAAGGCATATGATCAACAAGTTTTTGTCCAAATTGAACAAAAATGGCATGTTATTTTGTTAATAAAGCATATTTAGTAAAATGACTTGATAGAAATATTATTTAAAAATTTGACAAAATAATAAATTGTTTCCTTGAATCACACTCCTCGAAAAGACCAACTCAAAATGTTTGACGAAATAATAATTGCCCAGGGGATTATTCATGCAAACACGGTATGTGCGGATGTAAACTGTGCTGACCACGGAGTATATTTGTTCTGGTTTATCCTATGTTGTTTGGTCTTTTTTTTTTATCGCACCATTCGTTGACGATCGCAGGTCCACATCCCTCAAAGCGAAGCATTGACAAGCGAAATCCGTTTCAATGAAAAGGGCATTCGTGTTGGATACTCAGTTGAAGTGGTTGAATTGACATACTCTACAAGGAGCGCATTTTCTACCAAGACTAGAAGTCTTTGGGTCCAGGGTTATGGCTTCGCAACCAATCAAAGCAAAGATACACACGAGCGATATTATGGCATGAATAACACCACTAACAGGGTCAGAGTAGTGACAACTGTTTTGGTGAGATTTAATTAGAATTTAATGCTACCCGATTTTTGTGGTTCAATCGTGTTCAATCGTATCAAGTTCTTGAATTTTATGCTTGCTTCGGTTGAAATTAATAGGTACACGCAGAGTGAGTAGTTGCGAAGGTAACAACATTTGCTAGACCCTCACCCTGTAAAGTGTCAAGTAAAGCATCGACTGTCATGTCATACAAATTTGTCATGCAAATTGGTATGCGAAATGTCGGAAGTTCTATAAAAAAATCTTTTGAATCATTGACATTTGATAATTTACTTCACACATTAATGCCCCCCATGATGACCCCCATGATGTGACCTGTAATAATCAGGAAATTAGTAAACACTAATGCTTATGGAAACACTTATGGATTGTGAAACACCACTGTACTTTCTACTTCTCAAGTTACATCCTTACATGTGCGATGTCCGATGTGCAGACCAAGCCGTTCATGATGCTCAAGAAGGACAAGCACGGCAACGTGATCGGCACGGGCAACGACCGCTTCGAGGGCTACTGCGTCGACTTGCTCACGCAGCTCACCGAGGTCATGGGCATGGAGTTCAACATCAGGCTCGTGGCCGACGGGAAGTATGGCGCGCCCAACCCGGATGGCACCTGGAATGGCATGATCGGGGAACTGTTGGATGGGGTTAGTTCGCATCGCAGGTGTCCTTTGTCTGCCGGCACTCTAGTTTTTCACAGAAAATTTTGACCTCGGCAAAAGATGTAAATGCATTTCAAACTGTTTTAACAAATATGCAAACGGTTTCAACATGATTCAGGTATAATATAATATAGAGGTTGTTCAGAGTTAAAACATTCGCAGGCACTGAATTTGCATGCGATGTAGTGCCCTAAGAATATAAGATAAGTGGAGTGCCGAAGCACATCTGACACATGGACTGGATGACACAGCACATGGAAATCTGTGCGCACTCTGTGCCCTTTTTTGCAGGTAGCTGATGGTGCATTGGCCCCTTTAACTATAACAAAAACTAGAGAGAGGGTTGTCGACTTCAGTAAACCATTCATGACTACTGGCCTATCAATAATGATCAAAAAACCAGATCAGCAGGAATTTTCTGTATTTTCATTCATGCAGCCTCTCAGCACTGAGATTTGGATGTACATTTTGTTTGCACTTGTCGGGGTCAGTTGCATCACAATGATAACACTGTATTTATATCTCTAGTTTGTGGAAAAAAGTAGAATATTTTCATAAAACTGGCACAGGTCTCTGTGGTCATTTTCTTGGTATCCAGATTCAGTCCATATGAATGGCGGGTGGAAGAGATGGCCAATGGAAGCTTTGTCATTTCTAATGATTTTTCAGTTTACAATTGCCTGTGGTTCACTGTGGCCGCTCTGATGCAGCAAGGTACTGACATTCTGCCAAGGTTGGTCACATATGAATAGATATGCACTCGCAGCTCCTTGATTTCAGTTTAAAAGTTTTTTAGAGTGCTCACAACACTCAGTACTGGGGGCATTCGAAAAACATATTTTCACTTACTAGAGTAGAGAGTTGCAAAAACATAAACTTATACTTAAAAATGCACTAAAACAATCTCCAATCAGATATTCTTGGGTTTATCTTTGTTCGGTGTTAATCATAAAATTTACTCATCGTCGCCCTGACACTGATGGGTAAGTTTTGAACTGTGGCAATTTTTAACAGCATTTATATCCTATCTTAGCAGTTGGGCTTGTACCACCTCTGGCAAAACACGAATCTATACAACTACCTATTATTGTGAAATTGACAAATCGTAAAACGGATAGCATGACTACAGACACTTTCAACGACAATTTACTCACAGATCCGTTTCGGGCCGCATAGCTTCCTCAGCGTGGTGGTTCTTCACAATGATCATTATATCATCATACACTGCCAACCTGGCTGCCTTTCTGACCAGTGAGAAGCTGCAGGCTAGCATCGAGTCCGTGGAAGACCTTGCCAAGCAGACAAAGATCAAGTATGGAATCCAATATGGCGGGTCGACTGCTGCCTTTTTCCAAGTAATTCCAATAACTTGTGCAATATTTTACATTCGCACATACTAAACTGCATTTGCAAAATGTTACACTGCGGTAGCGATATGAAGCAATAAGGGTTGGCCGATATTTTTTTCAAATGTTTTTTTAAAAGTTTTTTTTTTTAAATACGATGTCCGAAACGTTTTTTTTAAAACATCGGCCAAAATTGTTAGTACTAAGCACTAGGTATTTTGCAAAATTTGTGAGCGCAAGCGCGCAATTTGACGCACAAATTGACATTGGTGGTTGTTTTCATTGGTTTTGTGGCTTTTTTAGTATCAAAGAATCCATTTCTATGTGCTACCATGGGTTAATAAGTCATCATATGTTGCTGTAGAATATTATACATTCAGGTAATGTGCTTCCATGTACCTCCACAGTGTGTAACATCACTCCCAAAGTAACAACCTTGTTTGATCACTATTCCGTGCCAAACTTCATTTGAAGTCACAAACATTCGACATTGACGCGATATATGAACATGTCAACAAAAAATGGACATTTTTGACACAAATCACCACTTATAATGCTATCCCATGGCTCCACAGCCATTATATGGTCATATATAACATCACAGAGTATTGCCACTTGTCTGATATACCTATATATGTTGACACAAGGCCATATCTTGGAGCTTTGAAAAAAACGTTGTTTTTTAAAAACGTTTAAAATTATTAAAAAAACGTTGTTCTTTTTAAAAACATGGAATTGAAGAAAAAAACGTTTTTTCCAACCCTAGTAGCAATCATATTTTCATGCACAATGAGCACCGCCCACTCGCAGCAATCAACAGTGCAAACGTATCAGCGCATGTGGCAGTACATGAAGAGCCAGAAGCCGCCCGTCATGGTCGACTCGTACGACACTGGCATACAGCGCGTCAGAGAATCCAAAGTGGGTGCCATTTCAGATGAAATACCATCAAAACATTTCAAACCGTGTCGCTCGCGCAGGGCCGCTACGCGTTCATACTCGAGGCCACTGCCAATGAATACGCCAACACGAGGGAGCCCTGCAACACCATGAAAGTCGGCGACCCACTCAATACAGTTGGATATGGAATCGCCACGCCATTCGGGTCTGATTTGAAGAATGAAATCAATTTGGCTATATTGGACCTGCAAGAGAAGGGCGAACTCAAGAAATTGGAAAATAAATGGTGGTATGGTAGAGGCCAGTGCGAGAAGGACAGTTCTGTAAGTTGATTACTTTTGATAATTGAACTAATTAAAACGTGACAACGTTACTCCCGGTGAAAAAAAAGATTGTGCGTTGGTTCAAGGGTAGAGTATCGTGTGAAAAGATAAAAAAATTCAATGCATTTCCTGCATAAGTAACGAGTGACACAACAATCAAATTGTAAAGATAACGTTGGAGAGTATAAAACCCACTATTTGGTACGGAACGTGACAGTCTGTGCGAAATGTTGTTAAAAGTTAAATATTTTATGCACGGTGTACACTAAGTTGACTATTGATCAGTGGTCAACTGAAAAATCCATAAAACTCAAATTTCCGTTGATCGCTATCAACTGCTAGTTGTAACGTATACGATTTACGTAGGACGGGCAGTCGGCGAGCCTGGACCTGGCCAAGGTGGCCGGCATCTTCTACATCCTGATCGGCGGCATGATCCTGGCCATGCTCGCCGCCATGGCCGAACTGCTCTACCGCAGTCGCATAGAAGCCCGGAAGGGCAAGGTGCGCACCTCGGCGTTTGGCACTGTGCCAACTGGCAGCGCGTCAATTGCCACTGAGCGCACAGACTTGGGCGAGATGAGTGTGCGAAATGCTGCAGCCACTGGAATCAGTGCAAGGGTTGGTGGAACTGTGAGCTAAGCTATCCTCAATGATGATCAATACAATAGCTACAAAAGCTTCTATATAAATAGCTATTGAGCTATATCGGGGATCGAGTGAACCGACATAAGCAATCTATTGATGGGCATGGCCCTGTACTGGTTGAATCACTTCACTACTAATTTGGGGTTGTAGTTGGATTGGAATGTCTGCATGAATGAATATAACTTTTTGGGGTAGTCAAATCGATTCGCGTTTATAGATTGTTCTTCTTGGAAAGTTCACGATGCATCTGAAAAAGTTTTTCATTTCATTTTCATTGGATATTTATATTGAGCATGAGATTTATTTATTTTTATTATGCATGCTAAGAATAGAATACGCTAGCTCCACTTTAGCTCACAGTTATGCCTCCTATAAAAAGCATTTTTCATAATCTCGAGCCAAAGTTAGACTGAATCTTTCACATTTTCGGCGTTTTGGTGCAGTTTTGTGCTGTGATAAAAGTGTCATATTTATGTAACCGAGCAGTGCTGTGAAATTAACTGTCCTTTACCCATACCTGCCCAACAAATTGTTTGTGAAATTATAACAACATTTTCCACGAAAATCGAGCCTACCACTGCTTACTGTATCTGCAACTATCGTAATGCAACCCCTTCCCCATTACCCTATGGAGGTTTGGAATGCAGCATCAATTCCGGCCTAAATTGCTTCAGAAATATTTCAAACAAATTCCCGAAATTTACGTTTTCTGCGAGCTTGCAATACGCACACTTATCCATGTACCGTATATCCTCGAATAAATCGCCAGGGGAGTTATTTTTTATCAGAATTTATTGAGGAGGGTTATTATGCGTCATAATTTAGCACAAAATATGTCCTTAATTTACTGCGTAAATCGGGTTAAATTACCTAGTATAGTATTTGATTGAATTACCGTATTACCTCGAATTATCCCCCCCCCTTGAATTAACCCCCCCCCTCGAATTAACCCCCCCTCAAAATGGGCTGGGGAAATAATAACCCCCCCCCCCCTCGAAATACCCCCCCCCCTTCGGAATGATGTACGTCATGTACATAATAAATACGTCATGTACGCAATGTACATGATGTATATTACTGTTAATTTGCATTGCAGCTACATATAGAGTAGTTTGTGTAGCTATCTACGTTTTTATGTCCAAATATATCCTGTTTGGACACATTTATTACCTATTTTGGGTACGCAAATGCCTACTATTTACTACGATCCTTACGAAAATTTCTGACGAAATAATAAACCCCCCTCGAATTAACCCCCCCTCAAATTTTGCTGGCGAAATAATAAACCCCCATGGGGGTATTTCGAGGTAATACGGACTACAATATAATTTGTAGTAATTCAATCAAATACTACACTAGTCTAATAAATCATAACTTGTATTACGACATCTATAATTGAAGCAATAAAATCAATACTAGGGATCACAAAGTGCAGAATATTTACTTAAATTTTACAGAATACACACATAAAACATATTTCATACATGTGATCTCTTTTCTACTCATCAAAGTGGGGCAGTTTTTCGAGGGGGGAGTTTTTTCCTCACTTGGCTATCAGGGGGGGGGTTCGAGGGGGGGCTTATTCGAGGATATACGGTAGGTACTCTAAAAATAAGCCCACAATATATCTCGTTATCATATGAAAAGTGCGATGGCGGCCGCGAATAGTAAGGTCCTTTCAGACAGGCCACTATTCCATCGTAGCAAACACTGGGACACTCGATGCGAGCGCAGTTGAGCCTGTCCATGAAGGGCACAGAGGGCGACTACGCCAATAAGGCCGTGCACGACGTCATCGCCGACGGCGCGCGCGGGCTCGGCGACGCCGGCCGCCTGGCGCACGTCGACCACAAGGGTAGGCAGGTCCTCAACGGTGCTAAACTGCCGGCTCACTTTCATCCCGCTCAGGTTTGTATGTGCCATGTTCATTGTTGGTCCGTTTACCTACCTAAACGTAGATATGGAGCTACAGTTTTTTCCAAAAGTAATTTACTTGATATTTTGGCGTTTGTTTGAATGGTCCCTTCCCTTGCGCCCAGCAGTTTAAGGCGGAAATTCCGAAACTGATAGATCGGCTTTGAACGCTGGTTGAGTTTACTGAAATTGGAGTCCGTAAACTACCTACTCTAAAGCAGCTGCAAGTGCAGCCGGAAAAAATGCTCCATTCTAGAAAGCTCAATGTGTTTACGAATGATTTATCATTTTCCGAAATTTTGGAAATAAACTAGTGTTAATACAACAATTGGTTAGGAATCTTTGCAGTATTACAAAATAGCATGAAAGGTATAACTATTAGCTACCTACCTATCTTATGTTTGTAAAAACAATTAGTTATTAGGGTTGAAGCCGGACCTACTTACCTAACAGGACTTTTAATGCTGGGATTAGCACCGTCAGTTTGAATGTGAATTTTAAGTCCTCGGTGAATGTTTCGGTGAATTGACGTGGGCTGTTTGACATGCTGTTTCTAGGTATTTATGTGTTGCTAGACATCGTGATAGATGCCTGAAACTTAGTTTTTCTGGATAGAAAATGGGTGGAAATTTACGGCATGATAAAAAAGCCACGGAAATGCTGGCAGCACCCCTCCCCTGCCCCCCGTACGCTGAATCCTCATTTGCATTTTTTAATGTAAATACAAATGTAAAAGGTGCTTAACTTACTGTATTTTCTTGCAGACTCCCCATCAAACCAATAATTACATATGAAAATAAATGATTTTTGGTGCCAATGTATCCAGACGCGCGAACTGAAAAGATCAAAGGCACCATACACATTTTCCAATGTCTGCTGTGAATATGCATAACTAGCCAGTGTATATTTACTTCTTGAGCATTGTGGTTGTGCATAGTGAACTTGAACTCTGGGAGCTTAGATTATCAAAGAGAATACATAAGTGCTGGAGACTTACATACTGATGTCACGTTATATTTATTGTTTTCTTTGTCTACTTGGTGAATGTTGGAATGCAACCCTCAAATACCTTTTGCTATTTCACCCAATGTATATGTGTAGCATCTATGCATTTATATGCAACACCTGTCCTAAAAATATTGCTAATTTGCCCGTTTGCCATCATGAATTTGTGAACCAAAGTGGACATTTTCATTACTCACTTGAACCCATTTTTTCCCAGGAAACCGATGAAAATGGGGAGGACAATGACACCCTGATGAAGCCACCAACAAGAGAAAACACGAGCGAATTAAAATCTCCCTACAACACGCCAGTGTAATTTGTAATTATTTCTTTTCTGGACAAAATTGAAATTCTCACATTCTTAACCGGTATCTGTTGTATTTACAATCCTGTCAAGAATTTTTCTCTCGATTTTATCAATTTAGAAGTGTGTTAAATATTACCTACCATATTTCCTCGAAACCCCCCCCCCCTCAAAATACCCCCCTCGTTTACCACCCCCACCCCCCAAAATGCTCACTATGAAAAAATAACCCCCCTGGGGGTATTTCGAGGAAAGTACAAATACGGTAGTTACATATTCTGCGGATATTGGAGATTGAAATTGTAAGAAAATGGATGTTTAAAGTCACGAAATTGGAAAATATATACCTTAAGGGTGAATGTTTCTAGTGAGAAAATGATGTACTGGGCCGTAGTAAATAAAAATTGGTCTATTTTGTATTCAATCCAATACATATTTAGCGAGTGGTTGTGTATGTGTGATATCCAGTTAATTTTTTATTGACCCCTGTTACTATTCGAAGAGTGTTATCATATTTATGTGGATGTTCCAGATTCCACTAATGTAAAATGTTGCATGAATAAAGGTTCACCGTTTTTAGTTGTTTCCTTGTTTGATATGATGATATAACTACTGTACTGACAGATACAAAAACGAAGGCTGCGTCAATGTAATCAAAACTTTCAGCACACTTTTGGCCAAATCTTCCTATCCAAACAACAAAGTTAACAATGATACCGAGAATGTCATTAAATTTATTCTCTCGTTATCGCGCAGCAGTGACATTTTGAATTCGTAATTACATGCATGATTTATTAATGTCTGCTTCAATTGAAAGTTCTGTAAACCACCAATAGCGGTTCGCCATTACTAAATACCAAAATGTATCAACAGAAAATAATCAGTCGATGCATTTCACGCACAAAACAATTGTGCACACACAAATATGGACAAAAAAGTTTTTAGGAACATCAACTTGACATAGCCCCGCAGCCGCACTCTATGCAGCGCCAAACGAATATTGATCTGTCGCGAAATTTTTTGCCGTTTCCGGAAAATCTTCCATTGGATCTTCCTGGACGATCCGAGCTATATAAGCTGGAATTGCAGTTCGACGTAAAATAATTTACCACGAAATTGGTTACGTAAAAGTGAAAAGTACGATACAGGTTACCAACTTGTCATATTTAGAAGAAGTAATCTCTCAATCGTGTCCATCTCGCGTGTTCATCTCTTAATCTAGCTAACTGAATAACCCCACTGAAACCCCACTAAGATCGCCCAGAGGCCAGTTCCGCAAAATGAGAAGTGAAATGGCAAAGGTGAAGTAAAAGCGCAAAGGCGAAGTGAAACGGCAAGTGAATTGGCATAAGCGAAGTAAAAAAAACAGCAACATAAAAAGTAATTTCTCTTAGCTTTTGCCATTTCACTTGCCAATTCACTTGCCGTTTCACTTCGCCTTTGCGCTTTCACTTCTCACTTCTCATATTGCGGAACTGGCCCCAGGTAGTGATGGAATGGCGCCATGGCGCTGGCGCCATTTGAGGGCGCCAAAGGGCGCCGCGCCATGGCGCCATTGGCGCTTGGCGCCCTTTTTCTGTGGCGCCCTTGGCGCCTGGCGCCCACATTCTGAAAGGCGCCATGGCGCCCTTGGCGCTTGGCGCCCTTTTTCCGTGGCGCCCTGCTTTAGAAGGGCGCCAAAAAGGCGCCAGCAAGGTTTCATGGTGAGTGCTGTGTAAACGAAAAAAAAAGAAAGCCGCATCCGTGGATGATCTAAATTTGCCAGAAAAATGGGCGGAGTGGTGTGAGTGGGTGGAAATCTTTCGTCCAACGGTTCATCAGATCTGTCTGACGGATCAGAAGACAAGAATGATGGACCGTCTAACTTGCAAAATAATAAATAAATGGATTTAAATCGTTGCAATTAGGAAACATTGTTTGGAAAGGTCTATTTGTAATGAATGGATTGTTGTCAAATGACAATTTCCATTACGTTTGAATTCGTCATGTGGATTTTATTCAAAAAATTTTTGTTCCTAGCCTTGTTTTTTGTCATTACATCCTGGAGAACGCGAATTAAGATCTGAATGCGCGTATAATGGTGCTGGATAAACATTTTTAGCACACGCATGGTGTTGTAGGCACTTTTTTATCCCGGCGCCCTATTTTCGAAATGGCGCCATGGCGCCCTTGGCGCTTGGCGCCCTTTTTCCGTGGCGCCCCTGGCGCCTGGCGCCCACTTTCTCAATGGCGCCATGGCGCCCTTGGCGCCTGGCGCCCTTTTTCTGTGGCGCCCCTGGCGCTTGGCGCCCACTTTCCGAATGGCGCCATGGCGCCCTTGGCGCCTGGCGCCATTTTTTCTGGCGCTTTTCCATCACTAGCCCCAGGACGACACGATGGGACCATATCCGGAAACGGCAAAAACTTTCCCGATAAACCAATAAATGCAATCAAATAGCAACTTCATTGCGATATAGTAGGTTTGGTTGTGTAGCATCATCGGGTATGTCGCAACCACCATGCTCAGTAACCATTATCGTGGGTCTCGTGCTGTCAAAGTTGACATGGGAGAAATTGGGCATGGTGCTGCTGACGACTGCCCGGTTTGTGTGGTAGTTTATTGTCTTGCTCCTTTTCTTGATACTGTACCTGCTGTGCGCCTGTACCAATTCTGCCGAGTTCCTGTGCGTTTCACATGATTTTTATCACTCTTAATATTATACAAAAATTATACAGTGTTTTCGTCATAATATTTAGTTTTTACTGTCGAAAAACCAATTGTGATATTTATCTCAAAATTTTATAAATCGAATTATGGTAGAATTCTGCGCATAGGTGTGCGTTCAACTCGGTATAATCTGGATAACATACCAGCGACTTTCAACTGGTTGCTCAGTTTCGAAAACGAGCTTGTGCAACTTGCTGCGCACCACGCATCGACTTGACTTCAGCCCGTCATCTGTGAATTGGGCCACTGGTAAATGCGATGCGATGGTTAGGGTTTATAGTAGTGATGTAAAAAGCGCCGAGCGCCAAAAGCCCCATGGCGCTTTTTGCTTTGGCGCTAGCGCCAAGCGCCAACGCCAGGCATTTTGTTTTTGGCACCATGAAAAAGTGTACCAAGCGCCAAAAGCGCCATGGCGCTTTTTACTTTGGCGCTTTTACATAATCAATTTGTCGTAGGTAAGTCGCTCGAAAAGACGCAGTAGGTATGTTAAAAACGAAATCAAGTTCTCCACAAAGACTGGATCAATTTTACGCACCATCGTGCCTCACGGCCGGACCCCCATCTGGAGGCCAATAAAGTTCATTTCGCGTCGCATCTTGATTTTCCTTCCTGACCCTGTTGATTTTGGCCACGAAAGTTCTACATTGCACGTTGATGTGCACTAACCAGGCTACGCCCAGACTGGTCACACAGCCGGTCGCTATGAGAACGTGTGCTGCGGCCGGGATGATAGCCCTGACGTGTGTCGAGGGGGAATTTTTTTTATTTTTTGTTTTCCTCACTCGTCTAACAGGGGGGGAATTAGAGTTCCCCACTCGTCTAACAGGGGGGAATTATTTTTCCCCACTCGTCTAACAGGGGGAATTATTTTCCCCACTCGTCTAACAGGGGTAATTATTTTTCCCCACTCGTCTAAGGGGGGAATTATTTTTCCCCACTCGTCTAACAGGGGGTATTATTTTCCCCACTCGTCTAACAGGGGGAATTATTTTTCCCCACTCGTCTAACAGGGGGAATCATTTTTCCCCACTCGTCTAACAGGGGGAATTATTTTTCCCCACTCGTCTCACAGGGGGAATTATTCAAGGGGGGATTATCCAAGAGGTGGAACTTTTTGAGTAAATATTTAAGTAATTGCCAAAAACTGCAGTTTGTGGAAAGTGTGCAACTTATGTAATCAATGTTCGAACACAATGAACACGCAGGTTTGAGATTTTGTGTTGTCAGAGGTTGAAATGCATTGTTTGCGCTGGACTTCTACCTATATACCGTATTTCCACGAAATACACCCCTCAAAATGACCACTATGGATTTATAAGCCCCCCCCAAATTGAGTGTAAAGAGAACGTAAATAAATGACAAAACCTTCGGTTTGTGATCCGGGCAATGCAGAACACACGTTAAAACAATGTTGTGTTATGTTAGCTCAGGGTGTATACATCTACATACTTATATTTATAAGTACATCGGTATGTAGAAATACCCCCTCGTTTAACGCCCGCCTCCAAATTTGCACTCTGGAACAATCACCGCCCGGGGGGTATTTCGAGTAAATACGGTATGCGAAAATTTCTGAATGTACCTAAATTGTAATACGCGATCACTCCTAGCTTCCCCCAAACGAAATCGGAAACGTAAAAGTAAATAAAAACGCACATACCCAACAAAATTCAAGTAGATAACGTGCGCACAGTGTGCCACTGCCCCGAGCACATAGCAAATCTGCCAGATGATGTGCGGCAGTAGAAGGCCGGGCTTGTAGTTGTACACGCCGAACAGCAGACACAGAGCGCTGCACACGCAGCTACCGTTCACTGAGAAGGTATTATTCGGGGTGGGCGGAATCGGTGAAGATTGGTAAAAAGTAGCAGCAGTAGTCACCATAATTTTTTCTGTGATACCACCACGGGCCAGTGCCGCAAGTGGCAAATTAAAACAAAAAAAACTTTTACTCTTCACTTTACTCGTTACTTTACTGTTTACTTTTAACTTTACACTCCACTTTGCCACTTGCGGAACCAGCACCAGCGGCCAGTCCCAACGTGTTAATTGTGTATCCGAATCTTATGTTTTTGTATCCAGATCTTATGTTTTGTATCAAAACTCACTTGCAGAACTGGCCTCAGGCACCAAATTTTATGCAACACGCTTTTTCGACATGGCTTAAACAGAGTCATTCGCAACGAGTGAGGCGGCCCACAAAAAAAACCCAACGATTTTCGCCCATCGACTATCAACCCCTCGCAACTCACCAAAAACAGCCGTCAAAAACAGCTTCACGCCCATACTCTCATAGGCCCTGGTATAAAACACTCTTCCATCACTAATCAAGTAATCCGGGGCGGTAGTCAACGCGAGCAGGGCGAAGAACAGCTCGAATATGGCGCCGGCGACGCAGCCCGACCTGACCGACAGGATGCCGCAGCAGCACGCGTACGAGTAGCTGGGCGTGGACGAGTGGCCTTGGGGGCTCGTGCGAGGGTCGAGCAGCACTTGCAAGCGGTGGCTCTGCGCGCGCGCACGCGCGAAATGTGATGTGACACTGGCTAGGGCGATCGACTTGTGGCTTTGGTTTTGGCACACTGATATTTAGTGCTGGCACCATTTGAGGGCGCCAGGGGGCGGTCCCAGACCCTGTTAAATGTCAAATGTCATGCGAAGTGTCGAAAGTCATGTAAAATGCCCTGCGAGATGGCAACTCGGTTGCCATTTTGCAGAGCATTTTACATGACTTTTGACACTTTGCATGACATCTGACATTTTACAGGGTCTGACCGGCACCAGCACTAAGGCGCAACTCCATCAATCACTATCTGCACAACAAACTCTTGTTATTTTACGTAAGAAACATCGCGGCAAACGTTTTGTCGTGCGCAAATCGCGTCGTGGGCCATGGCACAACACCCTTTGGCGCTCTCAAATGGCGCCAGCGTCGTGACGCCATTCCATCACTACCTGCGCCACAAACTTTTGTTGCGCAAAAAACATCACCATAAAAGTTTGTTGTCCGCCAGGTTTTGTTACTTCCGTTTTTAGTGACACATTGATACAAGATGAGTCTATTACGGTACGAACCGGCGATGTGGTCTGCCAGCTGGACTTGAAACGATCGCAAAGTGTCGTCAGGATTTGAAATTTTGCCATAACTGCTGCCGGCAATGGCATTTTGAAGGAAAGATTCAAGGAATTTTATGCGTTTTTGCAGTGTTTCCTTGGGTGGAATGGCGCGATTAGCATTGAAAAAATCTCTGGGAGATTTATATTTAAAAAATCTCAGAAAATATAAGATTTTCTGAGATTTATATTTTTTCCATGATTTTCCAGAGAGATTTTGTTATATTTCCTTCTGATTGGGAAAATCTCTCAAAAAAATCTCTCTATATTTGCCCATTATCACCTTTAAATTTACTAGTTCATGTGGTTTTTGCCAATTTTCATCTATTTTTAAGTATATATGTGCTCATATACCCATTTAGGCTATTTTTCCTCTATTTTTAGTTATTTTTCTCCCCTTTTACTGTTCTATGGAATAAAAGAGCCAATAAAAAATCTACATTTCAGTGCAGAGTTCAGACAATCACTGCACATTTACGTACATATTTAGCTTTTCCAGTATTTCTTAGATAACACTAGGGAATGGTGCGGAAAAAATCCTGAATGTTTCATCGTTTGATGCTCGTCAAAACAATAGTTTTCTCGTTGAGCGAGTGATTGTATGAAAACATGGTAGAAAAATATGGGAAAATGCCTGCTATAAATTGATTTCAATTTGTTTTTGTAAAACATTCTAGGTAGTTTGTATTTGGTGAATTTTTTGGGGGGATCTGAACTACCCAGGCCATCACCACAAAGAACGAAAACGTAAATTTTTGACGGATGTGTGTGTGACGGGAAAAAGCCAAACGTAAATTCAAGAGAGTATTCAGAAAGATAGACGACGCTTTCGTACCAAAATTTTGTCATAAAAGCCGAATTCCATTTTAAGTAGCATTACAAGAAATGCCTCAACTAAAGTTCACTTGTTTACTTACGTGCATAGGGACACTGGGGACTAGTGATGGTGTAAACCCACCTTTATGCTCATAATGGAAGTTTTCGGGGCTTTTTGGGTCACTGGGGAAATACAACTGCTCGGACAGAAAAAACTTTCGCTCACCGTTTTTGCAAATGAGCACGCTTGAGAAGGCATTCAATAGGTATTAACGATGGCAAAAAAAGATTCGAAAATTCGAAAAAAATTTCGAATTTTTATTCCACCCCTGAAAAAAACACTAAAAAATCGATTTTTTTTGGAAAAAATTCGAAAATTCATAAATTCGAAAATAATTTTCGAATTTTTCAGGAATTTCAGGTCACAAAACGCATTCTTACGGCAATTGTGAGCAGTTCAATCAACAATTGATCTGAAGTGTGTCTGAAAAACAGTAATGTAACGAAGAAAAACGTCAAAAAAGTGGTCTTGTGTTGTTGTTGCAAGTTGTTGAACAGAGCACTGTCCAACAAGTCCATCAATTCCACTTCCAGTTCCAGACCCTGTAAAATGTCCTATAGAGTGTCAAATGTCATGCTAAGTGTCAAAGTCATGGAACATGCTCTGGAAAATGGCAAACTTATTTGCAAAATTTATTAAACTACCGTAATTGCTTGAATAGTTCCCCCTTGAATAATTCCCCCTCGAATAATCCCCCCTGTTAGATGCGTGAGGCAAAAATAATTCCCCCCTTGAATAATCCCCCCTGTTTGATTCATCAAATGGAAAGCAATACATCCAGTTTGCAGCAATGCAATGGAATGTGCTACCATCAGAGACGGAACATAAATATTATACATGTGTCTGTTTGTATGTATACATTGTACACAATAAATGTACGCTGACACTGATCCTGTTGCATATGAATTTTAGGCATTTGATAAATTTGTTGTGTGCACTTTATACAAAAATAGAATGTTATCTTGCTACTAAAGCATATTTTGTAAAATGAATTGACAGAAAAATGCTCGAAAACTTTGACAAAATAATAATTCCCCCCCCCCCTCAAAAAAGTATGATGAAATAATAATCCCCCAGGGGGATTATTCTAGCAAAAATGGTATACCAAATCACAGTAAAAATATGGTATTTCCTCAAAATACCCACTCAGAGGGTTTATTTTTTTAGAGTGGGTGCCTGACCTGGCGGTATTTTGTGGGGAAGGGGCTAATTCAAGGAGTGTGGGGGATATTTTGGAGAAATATGGTAATTTTAAAAAGTGATCCAACCATTCAAATATATGAATACGGCATTCAAAGCTTCAAATTCAACATTTCTCTGAAAAAATTTGAAAATTATTTCAAAAAATTCGAAAACTACCCAAAAAAATTCGAAAATTGCCCAAAAAGATTTGAAAATTCAAAAATCTGAAAATTAAATTCGAAATTCGAAAATTAAATTGCGGAAAAATTCGAAAATTCGAAAATTCATTTTAGAAAAAACACTTAAAAATTTAAATACTTTTTTTCAAAGGGTTTGCCATCGTTAATACGTAAGCATTGCACGTTTCGCCATGCGATGGAATGGCGCCACAGGCGCTTGGCGCTCTTATTTTGTGGCGCCATTTTTCCTGGCGTTGAGCTCACCACATTCGTCATAATGTTCAGTGAATTGAAGTGGTTGATGTCATTATAGTTGGTTCGGTGCCGTTTCTACGGTTCACAATCGAAATACACATGCATCAAGCTTTCTGTTAGTTGGTTACTCTCTATAATGGTCTCTGCACAAAATTTAATATAGAAGTAGAGTAGTTATTTGTGATTATATTGATTGAAGAATTTAACTGCTCAACTGCTGCACTTGAATCTCTTTACCCCATTTTATACCGTTGCCCGGATAAAAACAAGGCTGGCACAGCAAATGGCACAGCCTATTCGAACGGTAAACACATCCCCATTTGCTAGCCACTGTGGTCCGACGACGCAGCGTAGGAAGGTGTAGTTGCCCTGTGCCTGTAGACCAGGGTTGGCAAAATCTCAGAAATAAATAAAAATAAAATTAAAATAAAATAGAAAATTTAAGAATAAAATAAAAATAAAATGTAAAATTGAAGAATAAAATAAAAATAAAATACAATTTTAATAAAAATAAAATACAATTTTAGTAAAAAGAATTTTACTTAAATCAATCCTGGTCACAATCTCAAATAAAAAATAAAAATAAAATGAAAAATTGAAGAATAAAAAAATAATAAAATGGAAAATTGAAGAATAAAATAAAAATAAAATACAATTTTAATAAAAATAAAATACAATTTTAGTAAAAAGAATTTTACTAAAACCAACCCTGCTGTAGACATGTAAACCCAATCGACATGTATGTATGAATATAGCGAAAAAAAGGTATATAACAATGTATATAGCGATTTTAAGGTGAAAATTGACAGAATGGAGTGAAAAAATTAACAATTTTGAGTGAAAATTTGGGATTTATTATTTGGCAAAATTTACTCCACATAAATAAATAGATAGATAGTTGAGCGATTTGGGGAGGGGCTCAGGCGAAAGTAGCCAAAAGAATTTCATCTGGATTGGCTGTGCAGGCCTCGTGGGTAGATACCTAGATAGCTCGCCGATTTGGGGGAGGTGGCAGTCCTCCCACATTTGAGACCTCTGCAACACATCTAGCGGGCGGGTTTACATGTCGAGCGGGTATACATGTCTAGGGAGTCTACGCCGCTGTAGTAACCCTGTCAAATAGATATCACGCTGATCCCGAATGAATAATCAAATTATAATAATATCGCACCACCCGCGCCCATCCTTCGAAAGCAATTAGCCACCACGCTTGCAAGTGCGGGACGGGTGCGCGAAACTCAAAGGAAAACTTGAAACTAGAAAAGCAGAGTTGTTAAGAGTTTTTTTAAGAACTTTAAGTAAAAGGACTTTTTCAAAGTAAAAAATGTAAAGTATTATATTTTTACTCACGCCTGAGTACAGAAAACGAAGTATTTTTTCTTTTACACTGCGTAGAAGGTGAGTAAACGTAACAGCCTGTAATTTTACTCGGGGAAAGTGTAAAAGCGAGTATTTTCAAAAATTTGGTGCCCAAGAAAGCATGAAAGTGAGTAAAAGTAAAACTAAGAGTTAGCACTTTCCCTACTACCTAAATACATTGGTAGGCGAAATTTCCACCGCCATTTTCGCTATCCGGCTTACAACCAGTCCTAAACAGAAAGGTAAAATATTTAATATGATAAGTAAAATATTCGGGAATTTTTTTGTTTGCCATAGTTCACTAGGGTGACACATAGTCCACTAAACGTAATAACGAAAGACTTGAAGTTTCGTATGAAGCGCTAGCGCGGAATGCTGCGTTTTGATAACGGGGCGACAGCGCTGAGTGTGAAAATGCAAGCTTTTTACCACGGAACGGAACGTACTGGCTGCTTGCGATCCGCCAGCTGATAACCAACTTTGACAACGCCCAACGGGTCGAGCTACTGATGGAACTACCGTATTACCTCAAATTATCCCCCTCGAATAAACCCCCTCAATTTTTGCTGACGAAAAAATAAACCCCCATGGGGGTATTTCGAGGTAATACGGTATGTGACTGAACAATTAAAGTTGCCTAAAACGATTTAAATTTGTGACAGTCACTTACTAAAGTTCCGTCTGGCGGTTCTCCCGCGGTCGCACCGGCATTGGCGGGTTCAGAATGATGGCAAAGAAGTCAGCGGATGTCAGCGGCTCATTGGTATGCTTCTGCGGTTGTTTTTCTTGTTTGCGGTGATTATTTTTCGATCCATTTTTCGAGGGCGGGGGGGGGGGGCAATTTGCGAAAAACAGATGCAAAGGAAAAGCATAAATAGATTATACGGCTGGGACTTCTTTACCACCTACAGTACCTCTTCCTCACAGGAAAAAGATCAAATTTATCCCACGTGTAATCATTTTAACAGTCCGTTAAGTATTTCCTTCGGTGTATCGTAAAAATATACATAGGTAAATAACAAATTGAGTGCCATTCCGATTCACAGCATTCAACAATACCATCCAATCAGCATCAGCTTAAAATCGCACCTTCCTTCTAAACAGGCCATGCAGCCCTCCACCCGCCCCATCGGCGGACCAAGGCAGCGGCACGGTGGCGCTCAGGGGGCAGTCCCAGATCCTGTCAAATGTCAAATGTCATGCAAAGTGTCAAAAGTCATGTAAAATGCAGGGTAAAATGGCAAACGTACCGGTAAAATGGCAAACGTATGTTTGCCATTTTACTGGGCATTTTACATGACTTTTGACACTTTGCATGACATTTGACATTTTACAGGGCATTTTACAAGGTCTGGGACTGGCACCAGTTGAGAAAGTCTCCTGGCCCGTTGGCGCAGCGTGGTCACCATCGAATTCATGTGCGAGTGCGCCGCGGAGGAGAAGTTGATGGGCACTTCCAAGTTGGACAAATTCGACGCGCGGCGGGGAATCGTTGCCATTGTTGCGTTTGTAAATATTTAGGTAGTTTGGTAGAAGGGAAGTGTCTGGAGTAGTGATGGAAAAAGCGCCAGGCTTTTAGCGCCAAGCGCCAAAAGCGCCATGGCGCTTTTCCGATCCACGGCGCCAAGCGCCAATGGCGCCAGAGCGTTTTAGCGCCAAGCGCCAAAAGCGCCATGGCGCTTTTCTGGACCACGGCGCCAAGCGCCAATGGCGCCAGGAAGCTATAGCGCCAAGCGCCAATGGCGCCAGCGCCAAAGTGAAAACGCTTTTTATTAGGCCGCACGATGTCCCAAACAGCCTCCCCCAGAAAATTTTTTTCCAGCTATCTACCCAACCTCCGCGAGAGTCAAAATCAAGGGGGTTGGATTGGGTAGATACACTGATTTTCGGTGGGTGCATCTCAAGGGGAGAGTATTATTTCTATAGCTCACTCAGACCTGGGTGAATTTCAAGGGATAAATACGAGGTGGTAAAATTCGAGTGGGTAGATTGAAAAAAACCCACCTTGAATAACACCCACGCGAATAACACCCCGTTGAGTAACTTCCCCTCCAAAAATTACTGACGAAATTATAACTCACTGGGGTCCTATTCGAGGATATACGGTAGCCGGAATTGTGAGTAAATGAGGAGCAATTTTGGACAACCTAAATACCTATGCAACATTTAAATGTTTTTAGGGTACTCACAGTGATCAAATGCAAATTTAACAGGGCTTGGGAACAAAAATTTTGTCAGGTGCAAGCAGAGTTGCGAAAGCGTATTTACGCTTACCCGAAATACCCGGGTAAATGGGTATTTATACTTACGCTTACGCTTACGCTTTCATAAAATACCTGTACGCTTTTTTACGCTTTCCCGGTGAAAATACCCGGGTACTAAAAGCGTAAAAAAGCTTTTGAAAAAGCGTCAAACCATAAAAAAAGAGTGAACGGGACTGCGTACCAAAAAAATTACTGCGTGTGTGCAGTAATGCACTGGAAATGGTGGCACATGTACATGGTCGGGCTGAAAAGTCCCCGGGCAGTGCTCGCCATTCGCGCTAGGGGTGAGCTAAGGCCATAAAATTTTGACAGGTTAAGATAACAGGTGTTTTCAGTTTTCACCCAAAATTTCACCCCTGTAGCTCCACCCACTGCGGAACTGTGGGGGTTACAATTTCAGTCATTTTGTACTGATGTACAAATGGTGCTCTAGCTCAAAGCTGCTTTAAGTTGTGATCATGAAACTTTGGCTAGTGTAAGCCACCAGTGTTGGCAATGTGCTGATAGTATTCAACACTTTCATACACATTATTGCTTAAGGTAAAATAAATATGCAGATCAGGGTGATGTGCAAGAAACGTGGGAACTGTCACGGATGTTTTTGGTGATCATCTGAGATCATGCTGTATTGCAGTGATTTTAATGTTGTTTTGTAATGTGCAGTAAATGAATTATGTGGATAAAATTTCCCTATGTTTCATTACTCATGTCTAGTGGACACATTACCTGTGTTCAACAGCAGTGAGTAGACTCCAAGGGGGGCTATTTTGAGAAGGAGAGGCAGAATGATGAATTTGGTAGTGAGAGTAGTGACAGTAATGACAATATGGACTAGGCTTATGTCGGTGGTGTTGGCTAGCTAATGTTGGTTAGTGCTGGCACATTGCCAACACTGGTGGCTCACACTAGCCAAAGTTTCACGATCACAACTTAGAGCAGCATTGAGTTAGAGCACCATTTGTACATCAGTACAAAATGACCAAAATTGTCACACCCACAGTTCCGCAGTGGGTGGAGCTAGAGGGTTGAAATTTTCGGTGACAACTTAAAACACCTGTTATCTTAACCTGTCAAATGTTTATGACTGCAGCTTACCCCTAGCGCGAATGGCGAGCACTGCCCTGGGACTTTTCAGCCGGACCATGTACAAATTGCGTCGCAATATGAATGTCTTGTTAATATTTACTGTGTCATCGAGCAAAATCGTGGCTTCAGATTAGAAATTTTGTTGCTGAAAATGGATCCCGGCGACGATTTTATCGCCGTTGACAGCACTAACTCCACGTTAGAAGATGACTTAAGTGTTGCTGCCGATGAATAACCAATCAAAATATGAGGGCAGACTATACTAAGTGGACATCTGAAAAATGTCACCGAGAGCTTGATTTGGAAAGAATTCACTGAGCAAAAAGCCTCTAAAAAAATTTTACGCTTACGCTTTTATTTACGCTTTCCTAGGTATTTCAAAAATACCTTACGCTTTCAGTATCCATACTCAAAATTTGTAAAGTGTATTTACGCTTACACTTACGCTTTCCAAAAATACCGGTATTTTAACAACTCTGGGTGCAAGAAGTCGTTAAGTCCACTTGTTTACTAGACTTCTTCCTGGATTTTTTGTAATAATGGTTGGCGCTTTTTTGGCGCCATTTAAAATGCTGGCGCCAGGCGCCAATAGCGCCGCCAGAAAATGGCGTCAAGCGCCAAAAGCGCCATGGCGCTTTCTCATATCCCGGCGCCAAGCGCCGATGGCGCCAGAGCATTTTAGCGCCAAGCGCCAAAAGCGCCATGGCGCTTTTTGCTTTGGCGCTAGCGCCAGGCGCCAGCGCCATGGCGCTTTTCCATCACTAGTCTGGAGAGTCACTGTTGGAAGGTTCACTCTTTTTTATTGGATGGGCGTTGATGTGAACATTTTTGTTTGCGCTAAAGCTGTTGGGATTTTAGGGAGTGGAAAGGGAGCGATTATATTTCTGTACGTTCCGGCAGCGATTGGCTTTATGTTCCATCAAGAATATAAAAATATAGCACTTGAAATGAAGGCATTGAGCTGCGAAACAGTTGAAAAAAATTTGCACCTGCACAATGAAAGCAACTTACACTGACAGAAAAGCAATTAGGTATATTTTTGATTGTTGCAGTACCCATAGTAAAAATTAGCACCAGGAAAGCAGAAAAAAGAAAATAGTCATCGCATCATAAGCACGGCGTCTAATAATGTGTTGCTGTTGCTCATTTTCAGCTATTTACCTAGGAGAATATTTATATTTGGATATACTCGGCGGACCGCAAAGTATGCGCCCAAAATTATTTATGTCTTAGTTGATAACGCGCGAGCTGGATACTTATGTTTGCACTTTCACAAAAGAAAAATATTTTAAAAAAAGGAAAAGGCGGAGTCGCGTACAACCGAGGAATGTTTTTCCCGTCATGTTTTTTCTTTTTTTGCTGGAAATATCTTTATTTTATTAACGATGACGTCATGATGGAGTGTTTCCTTCATAAAAATTAATAGCGTGCGGTCCGCCGAGTATACCTTTTTAACCTGGTAAAGCTAAGCAGGGTACTCTTCTGCAATTATCAAAGCAGCCAAGATAATTTTGTCATCAAGTCTGTCAACTTCACTAAAATGTAAAATATTTTTAAAATACCACTGACAGCATAAAAATGTGTAAATGTAAAAATTTGAATTAGAACAACCACTATTAGATCATCTGAAAACCATAACGTTTTCACAAATTCATGAATTCTTGAGGGGGAATTGAAGATGATGAAACAAATTTTCATAAGCATTTTCTGGGGGAACTGCAAGGATAGAAATAATGCAAAGCACTATGTCCACCATCACCAATATGTACAATGCAGAGTACGCATTGTATTGTATTTTTTATTTAGAATATCACTTATGAATATTCCATTTTAAGTCAATTACCACTTGAAGATACTTTTTGACCTTCCTAAGTCCTTCCTTTGCATTATATCCACCTAGTGATGTGAAAATAGCCAGAACTTTGGCGCCAAGCGCCAAAAGCACCATTGCGCTTTTCGACCCATAGCGCCAAGCGCCAATGGCGCCAGAGAGAAATGGCGCCAAGCGCCAGAAGCGCCAGCGCGCTTTTTGCTTTCGCGCTAGCGCCAAGCGCCAGCGCCAGGCATTTTGTTCCTGGCGTCAGTCAAAAATAGCGCCAAGCGCCAAAAGCGGCATGGCGCTTTTTGCTTTGGCGCTAGCGCCATGGCACTTTTACACCACTGTATCCACCTTTGCATTTCTATCAAGAATCATAATTCATTCTTTCATCTATCATCATTATGATATCTTGATATGTGAAATGTACCATTTACCGTATTACCTCTAATATAAGGTATACCTTATATTAATTTCGTCAGTTTTTTTCGGCGTTTTGGTATACCTTATATTAGAGGGTACCTTATATTAGAGGTATACCTCAGTTTTTTCAAACATATTACCAAAAGTGAAAAACTACACAATTCATTTTATCGAACTGGAATGTAATGAAATGGTGAACCTGGTGCCAGTTCCGCAAAATGAGAAGTGAGAAGTGAAATGGCAAAGGCGAAGAAAAAGGGCAAAGGCGAAGTGAAATGGCAAGTGAATTGGCAAAAGCGAAATAAAAAAAGTAATTTCCATTCGCTTTTGCCAATTTCCTTCTCAATTCACTTGCCATTCCACTTCGCCTTTGCGCTTTTACTTCGCCTTTGCCATTTCACTTCTCACTTCTCATTTTGCGGAACTGGCCCCAGGCCTAATACAAATTGACACAGAGTTGTTTGAGTGACCTTCGGTACCATTTTCATCGTTTTCCGCCATGTTTGGCAACGGCTTTTACGATTTTATACTTTTGGCACGCAGCCAGATGTGCCTTATATTAGAGGTATGCCTTATATTTATTTCGTCACATTCTAAAAGGCCAAAAGGTATACCTTATATTAGAGGGTACCTTATGTTGTGGCCACACAAGCTAGTTTTCATTGTTCCAATTTGAAAACCTGTTCAAAAACTGAATGGCAATGTGAATGCTGATTGAACCTTCCACCATCCCATAACTGACCACTTAGAATTAGCACACTAGAATTAGGATGCAATTATTAGTTCACAGAAATTATCAGTCCATGAACTACCATGTGTAAGGAGATCGACAAGGTTTCAGTTGAGTTTTCAAATTTGAACTGTGAAAACTAGCTTGTGTGGCGCCATTAGAGGTATACCTTATATTGGAGGTAATACGGTATTTGTATTTCGTGATGAATCAACGCAATTCATGTGCATCTGCATCGATGTGCGCTTATAACGTAAAAAGCACCATAATTTGTGCGCTTTTTGCTTTGCCGCCGTGGAAAATGATACTATGCCAAAAATTTGAAATCATCATAGTATTTTAGTTAGGTATGTTTCTTTGAAATTATGTCCTCTCAGAAAAAGTTCACGGAAAATGCATTTCCGCGCTCTATGATTGTCCCTAACAGTCACTGGTAGAAATTCCAAAGCAGACAGTGAGAAATAAACGTAGTATTTTAAGACAGTGAGAAATAAACATTGATGATTGGCCGCTGAGTGCTCAACACTTGAAATACTTTTATCGTTCGAGAAAATGTGAGCCCACATTCATCTGAGGGGTGCGTTTGGTTAGTAAATGGATTCCTCATCGAGCATGCGCGCGCATTGAATCCCTGCCGATGTGAATACCGTATTTCCTCGATATACACCCCCCCTCGAAATACCCCCCTCAAAATGGACAATATGAGTTTATAAATCCCCCCCTCTAAATACCCCCCCCCCAAATATAGTGTATAGAGAACGTAAATGACAAAAGCTACAGTTTGTGATATCGGAAAACGTAGAACACACATTAAAAACAATGACTGTGTTATGTTAGAACGGGGTTTATACCGTCTACGTCTACGTACATAAAATATATAAGTAGGTATGTAGCGTAGGTATGTAGATACATGGCGGTTTTTGTTGCATTTTTCGACGTCTGTGAACGTTACACACAACAATCTAGTACTGGGATTTCAAAAAATTCTGGTGAAATAATAACCTCTCGTTTAACCTCCCTCAAAAATCTCACTCTGAAAAAATAAACCCCCTGGGGGTATTTCGAGGAAATACGGTAGGTGTATTTTACCTAATATTAATGTGTAGACATCGCGCCCCATCCATTTGCTCTTTCAATGGGGGAAATGTCGCACGAACCTACGTAAATATTCTATCTGCTACATTCTGTTCATTGTACGGGCTTTTCTCCATGCTGCGAAGCAACCATCTTCGAGAAATGAGCAGATCATGGAGTGATCATGATTCATGAATAAACCATGACTTGCGCACTTTTCAGAAGTGTTTCTAATTTAGGTACCCTTACTTTTTTTGCGTAATACGTAATTGATTTGGATTAATCAAAGCCATTTGCATGAAGCAATATGTATGGTGGTAAAATTCTGTCCATGTCCAACAAATTGCCGTCCCTAGACCAAGGCAAATTACTGGTCAAACGAAGGCAACCACGGAATATTATTTCCGCAATAACGCACAGAGCCAGCGGACAAGTAAGAACTGATGTGGAAATTAAAACCTTAGCAATATCTTACCGTAATAAGATAAACTCTGTTTTTGACCATAATATTTTGAAGTGGATATGCAAATTTCCGTTACGGAGGGTTTGGTATACTCCGGTTACTTTACACCTTGCCGGCGTGGTTCCCGCTGGATGTGTGCCAACGATGGTTAACGCGTACGAGTTTCATAAAAAGATGACAAAATTGATTGCAGTTATTATGTTATTCATTAGCATATTCACATCGATGAATTTTTTCATCTTTTTACGGAAATCGCATGGTTTAATAATCATTGGCATGCTTCCAACACGAGACATAAATCAGTGCGAAGGCAGAGTATCATGTCCGCCGAGTATAATTTGTTATGTCGCCATGGGATGGAATAGTATTTGAAAAAATTACAAATTTTTTAGAAAATAATTTTCAATATTCACCCAGAATTTGTAAAAATCCCTATATAAATCTAACTAGCTTTGCAGAAAATATACATGAATTACTGAACAACATCGCTCAAAAATAAAAAATCCCAAAAGATCACTCATTATTTTGATTTAAAGCGATATTTTGCGCTTTATTTACTAGTTGCAAGTAACAATATATAGGTATACTTCCCACATTCCTTTTTGTACCTATTTCATAAGCAGTATGAAACAATATTTGACAAGTTAAAAATCCAAACAATTACACAAAAAATTCGACCTATAACCTCGATGACAACTTACCTAAATATATTTATCTTTTATGTGATCTTCAAAAATATAAAATCGCGGACGATTTTACAATGCTAAACATAGTTATAAAATGGCGCGATCCGTCGACAGCCTATTTTGTTGCTACTACTGAACATTTTGTTATACTCTAAATCAAAGACAAATTTGTGAAAGCTGTCACGTGTACGTGAAGGATTCCAAAAACTAGTAAAAACCCAACAAGCTATAAAATGCTCTCACTGCTAAGATGGCAACACATAATTACATCTGCAATTACACTGGTCTCGATACCAATAACTGTTGGAACTGGGCTCCTACTATACATTTTGTGTCTAATAATTCTGTTAAAACAAAGAAAGCATAAATTTAGCGGTCCATTTTACACTTTGAGCAGAAGCATGGCAATTAGTGATATCCTGATGGCAATTAACACGATTACCGATGCGATTTGGACCTGGGGTTTGCCACCACTTACACACGAAAGACAAATAATGCTTGTGTATCAAGCATTTCTGGTTAAAACGTTCTACTTGATCACAATGTGGCACCAACTGTTCATAGGTGTGAACAGATTTCTGGCTATATGTATGCCGATTCGTGTGAAAACTGTTCGTTTGAGTGCGGTTTAATAAAATACCATTACACATCACCATTTTAAACGATTGGAAAATATTTTTCAGATTTTCACACGTCGAGCTACACTCATGTGCTGTGGCTTGAGCTTTGCAATGGGCCCTTTGATGAGACTGCCCCTGCTGTTCGATTGCTGCAAATATAAATACTTTTTCGAGGGCACCCCCTATGAATACAGATATATAAATGCTTCTGACCCAATAGGCTTGGCGTGGATCTATGTAAGCATTTGAAAAACATTTGTTTCTATGTAAATGCATGCCAACACTAGTTGAAAGTAAACTTGTCGTTGCACAGATATCTGATCTGGGATACCAAACCATACTTACGCTCGCCACCGCATCGTTGTATTTCTTGGCACTGGTCCAGGTAAGTATAACAAACCTTAACGACATGTGTTATGTCCTTACTACGTTCTACCATTACAGTATTATCAGCGTAAAAAGAATAACAATGCGAATAATCAACAGACTCAGAATATTGAAGTGCGTCTTCTACTGATGGCACTATTTGCAATTGTACCGCAAATTTGTGCCCAAGTGCTCTACCAATTCACATGGTTGGTTTGTGCCAACTTTCAGGTTATCTCACGCATTTAGCATGTCAAATGATGGAAATTAATACGGACTAGTGATGGAAAAAAGCTCCAGTACTTTGGCGCCAGGCGACATGGCGCATTTTCGAACCCCAGCGCCCCAGCTATTACAATTACTAATAAGGACTGTGAATACGAATAGCGTGAATCAGTTATCAATTGCACAATTGCGCTACATTCTTACAGGATTACGGGAGATTCAGTACCGTTTTTCATCAATTCAATTTTGACGAATATTTCTATCTATTGTTTACATCTTGTGTCGGTTATCAACCCATTTATATATCTATATTTCAATCAGGAGTTGCGAATGGAGTTTATTAGGGAATTTCTACTCCCAAAAAGTTATCAAAGTGGAGCAATTTCAACAAATGTGAGTCGGCTAGAGTCATGTTAGGATAAATTTGAAGTTTAAACTTGTATTTTACTGTTTTGCATTAAAAACACTTGAAACGATTGGGACGAATACCAGAATATTTACTGTCATGTAAATTTTAAAGGAAAACAAGAAGCAAATCATGGATAGGAAAACATAATTCTCCTCATTCCATGTTTGGTGCGAATTGTAATCTTTTCAAATGGCATTTCTAGGTTCGATCACGCAAAGGAGCAGCAGCGAGTGGCTTCAACAAGATTATCAATGCAAAGGCTGAGTCAAAGTTCTGACAATAACAAGCAGTTAAAAACTCATTCATATTCACATTTTCTGGCAAATACCGTATATTCCAGAGTTGTTATAGGTAATTACTGATTTTTTTTAAGTATGTAAATCTGAGTATTTTTTACTCACCACAAAGTATAGAACATGTAAAATACTTTTTTTACTCATACTAATGCGTATATGTGAGTAAAATACTTTTTTCTCGTGAAAATGTAAAAGCGAGTACTTTTCCGCTACTAACGTAAGAGCTACTAGGGTGTCAAAAAAATTTTTTTACGGAAAACGGAAACGGAAAAAAAATTTCAGCGGCCGGAAAACGGAACGGAAAACGGAAAAAAATTTGCACTTGGCGGAAAACGGAAACGGAAACGGAAAAAAAATTTCAGTGGCCGGAAAACGGAAAAAGCGGCCGGAAAAACGGAAACGGAAAAATGGAATTTGCATGGAAATGGACAAATTTGCTAAAATTTTGCCTAAAAAAACGATAAAATTCGCTGAAATTTTGCTGGAAACAGAATTTGTTTTACATAATTGACAATCTGCATGACTGTTTACCAGTTTGGCTGGAACAGAAACAGAAAGTTGAGCCAGAAAAGGGTAAAATGAGGCGGAAAGCATAAAATTGAGGCGGAAAACGGAAAAAAGGCGGAAAAACTGGAAATTGAGCCGGAAAACGGAAAAAAGGCGGAAAAACTGAAAATTTAACCGGAAAACGGAAAATGAGCCGGAAAAACGGAAACGGAAAAAAAGGTGGCCGGAAAACGGAACGGAAAACGGAAAAAAAAATTCAGCGGCCGGAAAACGGAACGGAAAACGGAAAAAATTTGCCTGCGGAAAACGGAAACGGAAAACGGAAAACGGAAATTTGACACCCTAAGAGCTACTGATTTTTACATGTTATGCTGCGATTACAGCTCGGGCGTAAAATTGACCGGGCATAAAATTGATTTTGGGTGTAATATTAATTACAGATGAATGGATAACGATACGACATTGTTATTTCAGTCAAAGAAACCTTAGATGCAGACGTTTCTTGTGTCCAAAGCTCATGAGTTTATTTTAATCGTACTGGGAGTTATGAATTTTAGCACAATTTTTTCAAGTATGCGCTGTAAGTTGCGTAAAATTAGGGTGTAAAATTAAACAAATATGTGCAAAAATTCATAACTTCTAGTACAATTAAAATAAACTGATGAGCTTTGGACATAAGCAACATCTGCATTTGCGCTTTCTTTGACTGAAATTACAACGCCATATCTTTATCCATTCACCTGTAATTAATTTTACAGCCAAAAAGTTTTACACCCAAAATTTTAATTTTACACCCAAATTTTACACCCAGTTTTACACCCAGTCAATTTTACACCCGAGCTGTAATCGCCGCATGAGAGTGAGCATTACACTGGAAGACACAATAGATGTCGGTTTTAGTGATTAGGTATTTAGTATTTTTTAGAGAAATAATATGATATCTTCAAAATACTCTTACTTTACATATAGATACCTATATATTTTAACAACTGTGGTATATTCTCGATCGCTTCCCATAGTTAACATCTTTTATCGGCGGGAACTTCCCCCATCCCGCAGCAATATAATCGAGCATATACTCGGCGGACATACCATAATCCATCTGAATATTGAACCAATTTTTTTACACTTTTTCATCATACTGTTTCGTTTTACTATGGAATAACTAATTACGAAATTTATAACAAGAGTTTATTCATTAAATTATGGAGGGATTTCGCGCATACATTGCGGCTCGCCGACCTTTTTTACATACCGTATTTCCTCGAAATACCCCCCGGGGGTGATTGTTTCAGTGTGAGAATTTTGATGGGGTTAAACGAGGGGGTGTTTCGAGGGGGGGGGCTTATTATTTCGCCAGAAACTTTCTGAAATTCCAGTACTAAATCGTCGTCTGTAACGTATGCAGGACGTAGAAAAATGCAACAATAACCGCTATATGTAAGAGTCTATGGACTTATATAAATAGGTAAGTATGTAGATGGCATAAACACTGTTATAACGTAGCAATTCATTGTTTTAACGATTGTTTTGCATCGCCCGAATCACAAACCGCAGTTTTGTCATGTAAGTTCGTTTTACACTCAAATGGTGGGGAGGGGGGGTATTTCGAGGGGAGGCCTGATAAATTCATAGTGGCCATTTTGAGGGGGTATTTCGAGACGGGGGTATTTCGAGGAAATTCGGTAATTGAAATCGAGTATTGATAGGTACCTATCCACAAAACGTCTCTGATTTATATCGTGGCCACAGATTCTTCTGATGTGAGAAAAATGAAGCTTTAGATGTTGTATACATCGAAACTTATAAATACCTATATAAATATATTTACATAATATTTATTACATTTTACATTTTATTCAACAACACCGGCACTTGAACAACTGCGTTCTACACGCATATAAATAATTAAATCAACGATATGGGAAGAGAAAGCATCAAAGTGTGAGGGAGGACGGCACATCGCGAATAGATGACGTGCAATAAATCATTATTCTTAGTCTAGGCATGTGAATGCAATGAGAAAATTGTGTAAGAGAGAGCCAAGTTGGCACGTGAACAGACACACACACGTGATCAGTGATGGAATAGCGCCATAACGATTGCACCCTTGCAGGCAAAATAACGATCCTGTGCCTTCGCGTTTTTGGCCCTACACACATTACCTAGTTGACATTGCATCGGGTGTCAACTGGGCCGACAAGTTTCGATTCACATTCTAGTTGATGGATGAGTCACGAAACGTTGTCCAAATAAGGCACACACATCAACACCTATACAATTGCGAGAGAACTGCACGCTAAGGATGCTTCAATGCAAAAGATAGGAGGCACAATCACAGGCCTCATTGTGCCCGATTCGTGTGTGTTTTTGCACACAATGCAGTCACTATTTATTAGTACAAATGCCCTTTACAAACACGATCCACAATCTTGACAAACAGGGTTAGTAGATGGCAAAGTTGCTTCCCAAGAATGCAATTGCACATGTATAGGGGGTTGACCTGAGTTTTTAGGGGCTGAGTTTACAATTCAGGGTTGAGTTGATGGGTGTTAATAAATTAGGGTTGAGTTGACAGAAGTTTAAAGATAAGGGGCTGTTCACACAAGTTTACAAATTAGAGGCTGAGTTTATGGGAGTTGAGTTGATGGGTGTTAATAAATTAGGGTTGAGTTGACAGAAGTTTAAAGATAAGGGGCTGTTCACACAAGTTTACAAATTAGAGGCTGAGTTTATGGGAGTTGAGTTGATGGGTGTTAATAAATTAGGGTTGAGTTGACAGAAGTTTAAAGATAAGGGGCTGTTCACACAAGTTTACAAATTAGAGGCTGAGTTTATGGGAGTTGAGTTGATGGGTGTTTGCCAAATTAGGGGCTGAGTTTATGGGAGTTAACAATAACATTACCATAATCCTTAAGTGAGGCCCCCGGGGCTAAACAATATAAATTGTGATATAATGCATTTGTGGGTTACTGATTACAATGATTAGAAATATGCACTCCATTCTGACAGTACATTACGATAACCCTGAAATTGAACCCAAAATGGGGCCAAAACTTTCAAATTGTGAAATGATGCATTGTGGGTTTCTAATTGCACTGATTTGATATATGCACTCCATTGACACTACATTATCATAACCCGAAAAATGAACCCATGGGGCCAAATACTTTCAATTTGAGAAATGATGCATTTTCGGGTTTCTGATTGCACTCATTTGAAATATGCACTTCATTTTGACACTACATTACCATAACCCTGAAAATGAACCACTGGGGCCAAAAACTTTCAATTGGTGAAATGATGCATTTTTGGGTTTCTGATTGCACTGATTTCAAATTTGGGTTTCTGATTGCACTGATTTGATATATGCACTCCATTTTGACACTACATTACCATAACCCTCAAAATGGACCCATGGGGTTAAATACTTTCAATTTGAAAAATGATGCATTTTCGGGTTTCTGATTGCACTGATTTGAAATATGCACTTCATTTTGACACTACATTACCATAACCCTAAAATGAACCCCCTGGGCCAAAAACTTTCAAATCATAAAATGATGGATTTGTGGGTTTCTGAGTGTAGTGATTTCAAATATGCCCAGGGCTTAAAAAATCAGAAATTGTGAAATGATTCAATGTGGGTTTCTAATTGCACTGATTTGATATATGCACTCCATTGACACTACATTATCATAACCCGAAAAATGAACCCATGGGGCCAAATACTTTCAATTTGAGAAATGATGCATTTTCGGGTTTCTGATTGCACTCATTTGAAATATGCACTTCATTTTGACACTACATTACCATAACCCTGAAAATGAACCACTGGGGCCAAAAACTTTCAATTGGTGAAATGATGCATTTTTGGGTTTCTGATTGCACTGATTTCTAATTTGGGTTTCTGATTGCACTGATTTGATATATGCACTCCATTTTGACACTACATTACCATAACCCTCAAAATGGACCCATGGGGTTAAATACTTTCAATTTGAAAAATGATGCATTTTCGGGTTTCTGATTGCACTGATTTGAAATATGCACTTCATTTTGACACTACATTACCATAACCCTAAAATGAACCCCCTGGGCCAAAAACTTTCAAATCATAAAATGATGGATTTGTGGGTTTCTGAGTGTAGTGATTTCAAATATGCCCAGGGCTTAAAAAATCAGAAATTGTGAAATGATTCAATGTGGGTTTCTAATTGCACTGATTTGAAATATGCACTCCGTTTTGACACTACATAACCCTGCAAACTACATAACCATAACCCTGAAAATGAACCTCTGGAGCCCAAAACTTTCAATTTGTGAAATCATTCATTTTTGGGTTTCTGATTGCACTGATTTCAAATTTGGGTCTATGATTGCACCAATTTGATATATGCACTCCATTTTGACACTACATTACCATAACCCTAAAAATGAACCCATGGGGCCAAATACTTTCAATTTGAGAAATGATGCATTTTCGGGTTTCTGATAGCACTCATTTGAAATATGCACTTCATTTTGACACTACATAACCATAACCCTGAAAATGAACCTCTGGAGCCAAAAACTTTCAATTTGTGAAATCATTCATTTTCAGTTTTCTGATTGCACTCATTTGAAATATGCACTTCATTTTGACACTACATTACCATAACCCTAAAAATGAACCCCCTGGGCCAAAAACTTTCAAACCATAAAATGATGGATTTGTGGGTTTCTGAGTGTAGCAATTTCAAATATGCCCAGGGCTTAAAAAATTAGAAATTGTGAAATGATTCGATGTGGGTTTCTAATTGCACTGATTTGAAATATGCAATCCTTTTTGACACTACATAACCCTGAAAACTACATAACCATAACCCTGAAAATGAACCTCTGGAGCCAAAAACTTTCAATTTGTGAAATCATTCATTTTCAGGTTTCTGATTGCACTCATTTGAAATATGCACTTCATTTTGACACTACATTACCATAACCCTAAAAATGAACCCCCTGGGCCAAAAACTTTCAAACGATAAAATGATGGATTTGTGGGTTTCTGAGTGTAGCCATTTCAAATATGCCCAGGGCTTAAAAAATTAGAAATTGTGAAATGATTCGATGTGGGTTTCTAATTGCACTGATTTGAAATATGCAATCCATTTTGACACTACATAACCCTGAAAACTACATAACCATAACCCTGAAAATGAACCTCTGGAGCCAAAAACTTTCAATTTGTGAAATCATTCATTTTCAGTTTTCTGATTGCACTCATTTGAAATATGCACTTCATTTTGACACTACATTACCATAACCATAAAAATGAACCCCCTAAGCCAAAAACTTTCAAATCATAAAATGATGCATTTGTGGGTTTCTGATTGTAGCGATTTCAAATATGCACTCCATTTTGACACTACATTACTAAAACCCTGAAATTGAACCCCTAGACCCAAAAATTTCTAATTGTGAAATGATGCATTTTGCAGGTTTCTAATTGCACTGATTTGAAATGACTCAATTTCAACTCTACATTACTGTAAGCCTTAAATTGAACCCATGGGGCTAATAAATAAGAAATTGTGAAATGATGCATTTGTGGCTTTTTGATTGCCTTGATTTGAAATATGCACTTCATTTTGACACTACATTACCATAACCCTGAAAATGAACCCCCAGGACCAAAAATTTTCAAATCATAAAATGATGTGTTTGTGGGTTTCTGATTGTAGCAATTTCAAATATGCACTCCATCTTGACACCACGTTATTAAAACCCTGATAATGAACCCCTGGGCACAAAAACTTTCAATTTGTGAAATGATGCGTTTGTGGGTTTTTTATTGCAGTGATTTGAGATGTGCACTCCATTTGTACTGTACATTACCATAACCTTTTAAGTCTAACCCCTGGGGCTAAAAAATTGAAAATTGTGAATTGATGCATTTGTGGATTGATGATAGTGATTTTTTGAAATATTCATACCATGTTCACACTACATTACCATAAACCTGAAAATGAGTTTACTGGAGTTTCCAAATTAGGGACTGAGTTTATGGGAGTTTCCAAATTAGGGGCTGAGTTAATGGGAGTTTCCAAATTAGGGGCTGATTTTAAGGGAGTTTCCAAATTAGGGGCTGAGTTTATGGGAGTTTCTAAATTAGGGGCTGAGTTTATTTGAGTATCCAAATTAGGGCTGAGTTTACAGCAGTTTCCAAATTATGGGTTGAGTTTACAGGAGTTTCCAAAATTGGGGGCTGAGTTTATGGGAGTTTTCAAATTAGAGGCTGAGTTTATGGGAGCTTACAAATAAGGGGCTGAGTTTATGGGAGTTTGCAAGTTAGGGGCTGAGTTTACGAGAGTTTGCAAGTTAGGGGCTGAGTTTATAGGAGTTTCCAAATTAGGGGCTGAGTTTACAGGAGTTTCCAAACTAGGGGCTGTGTTTACAGGATTTAGAGGGGGTCCCCATGGGGTGCCATTTTTGGGGGGTCTCAAGGGGGTGCCATTTTCTGGAGGTACATATGGGGGTGCCATTTCAAGGGGGTCCACATGGTATGCCATTTTTTGGGTGGTCCCCAGGGGTGCAATTTTTTGGTGGTCCTCAGAGGGGTGCTATATTTTTTTTTGTGGGGGAGGTCCATAGGGGGTGCCATTTTGGGGGGGGGTCCCCAGGGGGGTGCCATTTTTGGAGTCCCCAGGGGGAGCCAACTTTGGGTGGGTCCCCAGGGGGTGCCATTTTTGTGGGGGTTCCTAGGGGGTGCCATGTTTGGGGGTCCCCAGGGGGTGCTATTTTTGGGGGGTCCCAATGGGTGCTATTTTTGGGGGGTCCCTAAGGGGTGCAATTTTTTGGTGGTCCTCAGGGGGTGCCATATTTGTGGGGCCCTAGGGGGTCCCATTTTTGGGCAGTTTCCAGGGGGTGCCACTTTTGGGGGGTCCCCAGGTGGGTGCCATTTGGAGGGGGGTCCCCATTGGGGTGTCAGTTTTTGCAAGCCTCTGAGTAGTGGGTAACTATAGCAGGATTCTCTCCAACCTTCAGTTGGGTTTTGTGGTTCTCTACAATTAATACCACAAGGATTTACAAACACAAAAAGATCAGCAAAGCACAAATGTAACCAATTGAAGATTACAACAAAGTTTGACACCTTGCAAAAACCACACTATCATATCACAAAACCTATACCACACAGAATGCACCGTACACCATCATACCAAATCGCAAACTGTCCACATTTTACTACCAAGTTTCATGCCCAACCATTTTACAGAAGTTTACAAAAATCCATTCCAAAACATTGCATCTTTGGTATTGGTCTTGTTATTGTTGGTACATTACATACCACATTTCAAAACACATGCCTAGCATGTGGGCAAACTTAACTAAAGTATCATATTTTCTCCAATGGTATTAATTGTAGAGAACCACAAAACCCGACCGTAGGTCGGAGAGAATCCTGCTAGTAAAATACAATATTGATACTTTTTAAACATTCCGCGCCTGTGCACTTGAACATTGCCCTGCCACCAGTCAACTAAAATCTGAATTGACATGGCACCAGTTATCACCCAGTGTGTGTGGCGCCGTTATGATGTCTGACTACATACCTATTTTTGAATACACCAAGTGGACGCCTTTTCGTTGACGCTTCTTCATCAAAGTTGTTAAAAGTACCAAACTTTTTTCAGTTTAGTATACATAAACGAAAAGTATATTAATTTTTCTCATTCACTGAGTACAGAAAACGTAATATTTATTTTTTCACTTTTACTCGTGAGTAGTGATGGAAAAGCGCCATGGCGCTTGGCGCCATTTTTCTGTGGCGCCATTGGCGCTATTTTTGCCTGGAACAAAGTGCCTGGCGCTGGCGCTTGGCGCTAGCGCCAAAGCAAAAGGCGCCATGACGCTTCTGGCTTGGCGCCATTCTGCTCTGGCGCCATTGGCGCTTGGCGCTGGGGTTCGGAAAAGCGCCATGGCGCTTTTTCCATCTCCCCTCATGAGTATACATAGGTAGTTCATGTGTTATTTGTTTATTTTAAGCTTTTTAGGCCATTTATGTGCTCATATGGTAATTTATGGCTATTCTCCACAATTCCTACTTTTCTTTTATCCCTTCTATGCATTGAAAAAGCCGATATAAAAGTCATCTGAAATTTTCTGCGCTCGATTACTTTCGAAAAGTATATGTAAAAGTGAGTACAGACTACAGATACTTTTTCAGAGCAACGTAAACACATTTGCCCGGTAAATACTAGAATATACGTATTTTTCGAGTCAACGGAAATACGTTTTAACGATTTTTATCCATCACTACACATGATCTGTTTATCTGTCAAAGGCATGCGCTTGGCATGAAATTAGAATTAACCCAATTACGGCTCAAAAACACGCCGGGGTCTCTAGACGGTCCACCATCAATGTACAGTAATCTACTTATTGAGGCACGCTGATACGTAAGGTGTTAAAATTATCTTCACTCTGCCTTAAACAAGAAATTAGTTCATCTGGCAATACCTTGAAGAGTTTAAGTTTGCACTGTGAAGTGCTGATCGGGAGTCCGTTTGGGTCTCACACGGCACCGTACCTAATTTAATTTTCTAATGAAAATCTAAATTTGATTTTACAAATGTGGGAATTTTTCTACTTACCGTATTTCCTCGAATTACCCCCGACGTTTGCGTACGTTTCAAACAACAATTGAGTACTGAGATTTCAAAAAAAATTCTGGCGAAATGATAACCCCCCTCGAAATACCCTTCTCCCCTCGTTTAACCCCCCCTCAAAATTCTCACTCTGAAAAATAAACCCCCTGGGGGTATTTCGAGGAAATAAGATAAATAGTTTTTAAAACGATTTTCGCTAATATTGAACAACTGCTCATATCTCCCGCTGCAGGGGGAGTAGAAAGTGTACCTTTGATACCTGAGTACCTGTATTCACCTGTACGCGTACTTGTACGTGAAAAGTACACGTGTACAGTAGATACATTCTTTGTTGCTAAAACAGTTACATTTAACATTGAAACATAGAAGAAATCATATCATTTTCCTAAAAAAATAGTAAGTAATTATAAAAAATGACTACCGTATTTCCTCGAATTACCCCCCGGGGGTTTATTTTTTCAGAGTGAAAATTTTGAGAGAAAAACGTGAAAAATGCAACAATAACCACCATTTATAAGTTTTTACAGCCTTATATAAGGATGATGATGGTATAAATTATGTTCTAACGTAACACAGTAAGTGTTTTGAACGTCTGTTATGCATTTCCTTGACCACAAATTCATAGTGCCCATTTTGAGGGGGGTATTTCGAGGGGGGGAGGGGTATTTCGAGGGGGGGGGGGGTATTTCGAGGGGGGGGGGGGGTATTTCGAGAAAATACGGTAGATTTGTTATGTCTTCCAATGTAAAAATCGCTCTCATGTAAGAAGTAGTAGCTTTTACATTTTCTAAATGTGAAGAACAGTACTCGCTTTTACATTTTCCGGGGAAGAAGTACTCCATTTAACATTTTCATGAAAACGTATTTTACTCACATGTACTCATGAGTACAGGTAAAAAGTATTTTACATTTTCTGTACTCAGGGTGAGTAAAAAAAGTATTCTACATTAGGGATGGCCAAGGGTTTTTTCAAAGGTTTTTTTAAAAAAAACGTTTCATTTTTAAAAAAAACCGACCGACGAAACCGTTTTTTTTTAAACTTGGCCAAAATTTTTTGTATGAAGCACTAGGTATTTTGCACTTTTTTGCGCGCAAGCGCGCAATTTCACCTGCACTTTACCATTTGTGGTGGTTTTCATTGGTTTTGAAGTATTTTTAGTGTAAAAGCTTCCATTTGTTTATGCTATTTGTCATCATTAGTGATGTAAAGGCACCGAAGGGCACCAGCACCGGTGCTGGTGCGGTGCCCTCGCAATTTTCAGAGGTGCCCTGCCGGTGCCGGTGCCATTTTTTTCAAAATAGCACCAGTGCCGGTGCGGGGCGGTGCCCTTTTTCGAGGGTGCCTTTAGGTGCTAGCACCGGCCAGAAAAAGTGGGGCACCGGGAAAGGCACCGACAGGGTTTCAAGGGCGTGAACTGCGGTTATTATTGCGGGACATGTGTGTTCATTTAAACAGTGACCCAATCAAATTCACGTAGAACATGTGCCCACAGCCACTTTTTTATTGATTTTCTTATGACAAACATAAAAACTAGTGATTTTAAACAATACAATGATTGATTCTGAGTCGGATAAAAGTGATTCCGACGTGTCAGATAGGAGCATGTTGTTAAAATCAAACAAACATCCTGGTCCTGGCACCGAGTACTCCTGGCGCCTGCAAACGCGCATGGCGTTGGTGCTGGCACCAACACAAAAAGCGCCATGACTCTTTTGGCTTCCGGTGCCATTTTGCTGTGGAGCTATTGGTGCTCAGCGCCATGGCAGTTGGCGCCATAGATTTTGGTGCTGCGGGCTGGAAAAGTGCCAGGGCACTTTTGGCACTTCCCGCCAAGGTCCTGGCACTTTTAATATCACTACACAAAATTTTACCCGGTGCGGTGCCTTTTGGTGCTAGCACCGGCAACCCTCCGGTGCCGGTGCCATTTTTTTCAGAATGGCACCAGTGCCGGTGCGGTGCGGTGCCATTTTTTGGCCGGTGCCCCAGGGTGCCAGGTGCCCTTTTCACGCGATGGTAGAGTTGCCGGTGCGGTGCGGTGCCATTTTTCCCGGTGCCTTTAACATCACTAGTCATCATAAGCCACGATGTGCTAGTGTAGCATATAATATACAGCCAATGTGCCCCCACATACTTGTGCAGTGTGAAACACAACTGCCAATGTGTTAGCCTGCTCTTATATCTTTATTTAAGCACGTTTCAATACCCAACTTCACTTGAAGTCATGAATGTTCAACAAAAGGCGATATCCGTAATAAGTCGACATAAAACAGAGATTTTTGACAGAAATCACCACTTATAATGCTATCCCATGACACTACAGCCATTCTATGGCTATATATAACATCTCAAAGTACTGTCACCTGTCTGATTTACCTGTATATGTTGACTCATGACCATATCTGGGAGCTTTTGAAAAAAAAGGTTTTATTTTAAAATAAAACTGTTTTTGAAAAAAAACGTTGTTTTTTTTAAAAAACCTTGTCGTTTAAAAAAACCTTTTTCGGCCGTCCCTATTCTACATATAAATAAACTTTGAAAAAGTTTAGTAATTTTAACAACTCCGGTGACAAGTATTCTGGTTAATTTTTGTCACTTAACTCAGCACATAAAACATTCCCACATCTATTGTCAGGTTTGGACCATTGCTGTCCGATGGGTCAATTCAAATTGTACCAGTGATTGGTAACAACAGATGACGTAACCTTTACTTTTGCAAAAATAACCTGTGTTTTCGTCGGTGCAATGTGGAAATTAAAAGCTTTGTTATTTCCTAATAGGTTAAAGCCTGTGATGACAACGATATTTACAAGTTGATACACAAATTTCCGTTACGGAGGGTTTGATAACTTGTTTGAGTTATCATGGTTGTAAAATACAGTATTGGCTTGAATAATTCCCCTGGGGAATCATGTTTCGCTGGGCTCTTTTTGAGGAAAGAACTATTCAAGGGGGGGGGGATTATTCATTCAAGAGGAAACAATCATTTTGTTTAAAAATTTCCAAGCGTGTTTATATCAACTCATTTTGCAAAATAAACGAATTTTGCGAAATGCCATTATTTTTCAAATTGGACACAGCTAATTGATCATATGCCTAAAGGGACTAATTATTCACGGTGGGGGATCATTTTTTCCTCGCTTGTTTAGTAGGGGGAAAGTTATTCAAGAGGGGAATTATCAAGGGGAGGAATAAATCAAGCAAATATGGTAGGTGCGATAAGTAAGCAATCTATTGCGTAAATAGTACTTCGTTCTATTTCGTTCACACTTTTGTCCGTTGTTGACAAATTTGTAAAAACCGTCACATGGAGAATGCTAAAAAGTAGCTAAAAAGCACAAAAAGCTGTAAAATGCTCGCACTGCTAAAATGGCAACACATTATTACATCTGCAATAACATCAGCCTTGTTACCCACAACTATTGTAATTGGGCTCCTGTTATACGTGTTATGTCTGATCATTCTATCAAAACATAGAAAGCAAAAATTTTCTGGCCCATTTTACACTTTGGCCAGAAGCATGGCAATTAGCGATATCCTGCTGGCAATTAACACGATTACCGATGCGATTTGGACCTGGGGTCTGCCAGGTGCCAGTCCCAGACCCTGTGAAAAACTCTGTATAGTGTAAAATACCCTGTAAAAGGTGTCATGTAAAAGACATTGTAAATTCTGAAATGTTATGTAAAAGGCTCAGTAAAATGCCATGTGTATCCAAATGTTATTGAATGGTATCCAAATCTTGTGTTTTTGTATCCAAAACTTATGCCCAAGAGTAACATCTGGATACAAAACATACGATTTCGATGATACTCTAATATTTGGATACACATGACAGTTTACAGGGACTTTTGCATGACGTTTGACACTTTATACAGTTTTTTACATGACACCAAACATTTTACAAGGTCTTTTGCATGTTACATGACATTTTACAGGATCTTTTACAGTGCCTGGGCACTGCCCCCAGCACTAAGCCATGAAAGACAACTGATGCTTGTGTATCAAGCATTTATGGTTAACACATTCTACTTGATCACAATGTGGCACCAACTGTTCATAGGTGTGAACAGATTTCTGGCCATATGTATGCCAATTCGTGTGAAAAGCGTGTGTTTGAGTGGTTTTTGATTAAATACCTCTTTGCATCACCATTTTATACTGATCGTAAAACATTTCTTCAGATTTTCACACGTCGAGCTACACTCTTGTGCTGTGGCTTGAGCTTTGTAATGGGCCCTTTGATGAGAGTGCCCCTGCTGTTCGATTGCTGCAAATATAAATACTTTTTCGAGGGCACCCCCTATGAATACAGATATATAAATGCTTCTGACCCAATAGGCTTGGCGTGGATCTATGTAAGCATTTGAAAAACATTTGTTTCTATGTAAATGTACGCCAACACATGATGAAAGTAAATTCATCGTTGCACAGATATCTGATCTGGGATACCAAACCATACTTACGCTCGCCACCGCATCGTTGTATTTCTTGGCACTGGTCCAGGTAAGCTTGACAAACCTACGCAACGATATGTGTTCTGTTCTTATAACTATTTACCTATTTACGTTCTATTGTTGCAGTATTATCAGCGTAAAAAGAATAACAATGCGAATAATCAACAGACTCAGAATATTGAAGTGCGGCTTCTACTGATGGCACTATTTGCAATTGTACCGCAAATTTGTGCCCAAGTGCTCTACCAATTCACATGGTTGGTTTGTGCCAACTTTCAGGTAATCTCACTCATTTAGCGTGTAAAAATGATGGAAATGAATATTGAATAGTGAGAGAAAAAGCTCCAGTACTTTGGCGCCAGGCGACATGCGGTTTTCCGAACCCCACGCCAAGCGCCAATGTCGCCAGAGCAAAGTGGCGCTGAGCGCCAGAAGTGCCATGGCGCTTTTTGCTTTGGCGCTAGCACCAACCCCCAGCACCTGGCGTTTTGTTTCATGCCACAAAAATAGTGCCAAGCACCGTGGCGCTTTTCATTGGTGTGGCACCAAGCGCCAATGGTGTCATAGAGAAAGAGTGCCAATCGTCATGGCGCTTTTTCCTTTGGCGCTAGTGCCAGATGAAAGAGCCATGGCGCTTTTACATTACTATCAAGGACTGTGAATATGAATAGCGTGAATCAGTTGTCAATTGCACAATTTCGTTTATTTCTTACAGGATTACGGGAGGTTCAGTACCATTTTTCATCAATACAATTTTGACAAATATTTCTATCTATTGTTTACATCTTGTGTCTGTTATAAACCCATTTATATATCTATATTTCAATCAGGAGTTGCGAATGGAGTTTATTAGGGAATTTCTACTCCCAAAAAGTTATCAAAGTGGAGCAAATTCTACACATGTGAGTTAGCTAGCGTCATGCTATGATAAATTGAAGTTCAAGGCTGTATTTTTATTTTTTGCATTTAAAAAACACAATCTTTTCAAATGGCATTTCTAGGTGCGATCACGCAAAGGAGCAGCAGCAAGTGGCTTCAACCAGATTAATGCAAAGGCAGAGTCAAAGTTCTGAAAATCACAAGCAGTTAAAAACTTCAAGAATATTCAGATTTTAAGCAAATACCGTATATTGTCAATTATTGTTCGCTTTTCATAGTTATCCCTTTTTATGGGCAAGAACTTCACCTATCCCGCAGCAATTAATATAACTGCGCATACCTATTTGAAAATGAGTATTTACCGTATTTCCTCGAAATACCCCCCCCCTCAAAATGTACACTGTGAATATATAACCCACCCCCCAATATAGTGTATAGAGAACGTAAATGACTAAAGCTACAGTTGTGATCCGGGAAACGCAGAACACGTTAAAAACAATGACTGTGTTGGGTATGTTAGAACAGGGTTTATACCATCTACGTACTTATATAAGTGTATAGAGTCTTATACATGGCGGTTTTTGTTGCATTTTTCGACGTCTGTGTACGTTACAAACAACAATTTGGTACTGGGATTACAAAAAATTTCTGGCGAAATAATAAACGCCCCCTTGTTTAAACCCGCCCCCATCAAAATTCTCACTCTGAAAAAATAACCCCCTGGGGGTATTTCGAGGAAATACGGTATATCCACAAAACGTCTCTGATTTATATAGCGGCTACAGCTTCTTCTGATGTGAGAAAAATGAAAATTTAAATGTTGTAGACATCGAAAACTATATATATATACTTGAAAAACTACGTTCAACACGCATAAAATTAAATTAACGATATGAGAAGAGAAAGCATCAAAGTGTGAGGGAGAAGGGTACATAGCGGATAGATGAATGCGATGATTCATTATTCTTAGTCTAGGCATGTGAATGCAATGAGAAAATTGTGTTAGGAAGAGCAAGTTGGCACGTGAACAGACACACACACGTGATCAGCGATGGAATAGCGCCATAACGATTGCGTCCTTGCAGGCAAAATAACGATCCTGTGCCTTCGCGTTTTTGGCCCTACACACATTACCTAGTTGACATGGCATCGGGTGTCAACTGGGCCGACAAGTTTCGATTCACATTCTAGTTGATGGATGAGTCACGAAACGTATTCCAAAAGCACACGCATACCAATATTGATACTTTTTCGACATTCCCCGCATGTGCAATTGTACAGCCCTGCCACAAGTAGGGTGTCAAATTTCCGTTTCCGTTTTCCGTTTCCGCAGGAAAAGTTTTTACCTTTCCGTTTTCCATTTTCCGGCAGCCGAAAATTTTTTACCTTTCCGTTTTCCGGCAGCCGAAAATTTTTTACCTTTCCGTTTTCCGGCAGCCGAAAATTTTTTACCTTTCCGTTTCCGTTTTTCCGGCCCATTTTTCCGTTTTCCGGCTGAAAATTTTTTACCTTTCCGTTTCCGTTTTACCAGGCCATTTTTCCATTTTCTGGCTCGATTTTCAGTTTTCTGGCATTTTTCCATTGTTTTTCCAATCTGTATTTATCTTCAATTGGCTCATCCCATTGTGTTGTTTTTGTCTCTTGGAGCAGCATTGACAACTGGGATTTCAGGGTCAGTGAAACAGGTGCTGTGAACCCAATTGGGTCATATGCTGACACCAATAATTTATTCAAGTTTCGTCTGGTTGGTGTTGAGATGCTGTCAATTTGTAATTTTGGTGTTGATATTGCCAGCATGTCCGTTCGGTGATTTTATTTCATGCCCATTACTGCGACGATTTTATTCACCTTTGGACTCCTGTCGTTTTCTGCTATTTCATTCATGACTGATCTGGAGTTTGACAGCCATTCCCTCATGTTCATAGAACATTGGTTAAATAAAGCTTTGACTTTGTAATATAGTTCTAAAGCTTCAACTTCATTCGTGACACTCATGATGAAGTTATCAACATAAATGTTGTTTATTATCATCGCCAACTGGTTTCGTTCCCCTTCATTTTCTTCATATTCATTCATGTTGTTTATTGTCACATTTAAATGGTATTTTATGACTGCTCCCAAAATTGCTGAGCTGCAGACAAGTCCAAACAGCACGCGTTTTAAAACAAAGTACTATTAAGTTATTTTCAGTTACTGGTTTTGAGGCATCTTTCAGCCAGAAAAATCGTGTGTAGTCTCTAGCTTGGTCATGCAATCCTATTTGAAAAAATGCCTTTTCAATATCGGCAATTAATGCTAGATTGCCTGCCCTGAACCTCAGGAGTAGGCTCAGTGCTAATGGTGTTGTAATTGGTCCTCTAAAAAGGCACTCATTGAAACTGGGCTTACCTGCCAACCCATCGTACACGATTCTGAATGATGTCGATTTGCCTGGCGTGATTACTGGCTGGTGTGGCAGGTAATGTTTTGTTGTTTTGGTCTGTTTTGTCATCACAGATCTCAATTATTCCCTTTTTCTAGTTGGTTGTCCAAAACTTTCCGGTATTGTTCGAATAAGTTTGGATCTTTGTTGAATCTTCTTATCAGTGATTTAAACCGCACCAAGGCTTCTGCTTTTCCCGTGGGCAGGTCACTGATACTCTCTTTATACGGCCAGTCAATATAGTATCATTTGTTGTTGTCGTTGAATTTTATGCTATTTATTATTATCTCCTCTGCAATGTTGTCATCAATTGCATAGGGGTCATCAGTGATTCCCACTGCTTCTAGACTGTGAAATTGTTGTAGTGTTTCCTTTCCTATGGCCACTATGGCTACTTTTTGATGATTTTTTGTTGGTTTAGTTAAGCTTGAACTACAAGTGAAGTTACAGGCATGATCCATAGTTGCAGAATGTACAGCGAGTGTGTTCCGTTTTTCATCCCTTACGGTTTACATGCTCACATTTTTCATCTAAAATGCTCCGTTTTACTTGCTGAAACGTACGGTTTTCAAGCCCCAGACATGTTTTTACATGTCAAATTTATGTGTCACTTCTCATACCAGAGTATACCACTTTACGTGCCAAAGTATTATGGTTTACAAGCCACAAGCACGCCACTAAATACCGTATTTCGTCTAATAGAACGGCGCCCTTCTATCTTTTCAACAACTTTTTTACCCACCCTTCTACTGAAGATTGCCCTTCTATTTTTTTCGTCATCTTTTCAGACATTTTCTTCAAATGTCAGCCAACATTCTACAGGGCATACTGACCAGTCGTTATTAAGCATCATTCGAAACAATTCGTAGAATATTTGAAAAGAACAATGATATCAAAAATTTTACTACCTACCTACCATACTAAATGATGGCACTGTCTGACATCAGCGCTTCCAGCAGTTTTACTATGTACCTTCTATTGGAGATGCCCTTCTATTAGAAGAAATACAGTAAGCCACATTTCATGTAAAAGAGTAAATTGGAGCTAAACACACAACTTCGGCTTGAAAAGTGGCATACTTAAAGCAAGTAAAGTGTAATACTTTGGATGAAAACTGGCACAGTAGAGTAGCAAGTAAATTGTCACACTTAGCTAGTAAAGTGACACAGAATGGCATGAAAACCGTGAGCATGTAAACCGTACGGGATGAAAAATGGAAATCGCTCTGTACAGCTACCACAATCAAAGCCAAACAGGCAACCCTGCATGCAGGTTTTCCTTCCGCAAATTTGTCTATTACCGTGCTAATTTCAATTTTTTTTTCCGTTTCCGTGAAAATTTTGCTTTCCGTTTTCCGGCATTTCATTTTTCCGTTTTCCGTTTTCCGGCCGACAATTTTTTTTACCTTTCCGTTTTCCGCTGAGTGAAATTTTTTTACCTTTCCGTTTTCCGGCAGAAATTTTTTTTTTACCTTTCCGTTTTCCGTTTTCCGTAAAGTGAAAAAATTTTACCTTTCCGTTTTCCGTTTTCCGTAAAAAAAATTTTTTGACACCCTAGCCACAAGTCAACTAAAATCTGAATTGACATGGCACCAGTTATCACCCAGTGTGTCTGTGGCGCCGTTATGGTGTCTGACGACATACCCATTTTTTGAATACACCAAGTGGACGCCTTTTCGTTGACGCTTCTCAATCAGTGTTGTTAAAAGTACCAATGTATATAAACGTTAAGTATTTCTATTTTATTCATCCACTGAGTACAGAAAACGTATTTCTAAGTATTTTCATTTTTACATAAAAGTATTTTGAAATTTTACTCATGAGTATACGTGAGTAAAATGCATCTCCTGGAAAACTTAAAAGTGATTAGGTATTCTTCAGAAATTTTACCCCAATTTTAACTCACGAATTTTCATACCTTTTAGCCCAATTAACCTTCAAGTTCACTAGTTCATGTGCTTTTACCCAATTTTCAGCTTTTTGACCATTTATGTGCTTATATAGCCATTTATGGCTATTTTCCCTGATTATTAGTTTTTGTCTCCCTTTTCTTCCTTCTATGCATCGAAAAAGCCTATACAGGGGTGGGTATCTTCAGTTAACGCTGGAAAAACGCAATAGCTTAGGTTACGGTTGAGCTATCACAATGAAAATTTCACACTATAGAGTAGACTCCATAGGACACCTATTCTGAAGTGTGCAACCCAAATGGCCCAAACGGCCCAGTCGATAATCATTTCATCATGATAATTACACACAAGAATTCGCAATTTTTTATTGTATGGGAAATCTGATAAAATATATTGATAAATTGACAATGAAAATGAAATCTTCAGGTTATTGTGATCATTTAAAGTGTTGATCCCATAAAAAATGGCTAAAGCCAACAAAAAGTGGACGCTGCACCTGAACATGTGTATGCTTTTGAATGCACAAAAGTAATATATCATATACCATGCCATTTTCTTATCGAGCTATCAAAAGATGTATATCAAGGGAAATGTATACAAATGCTAATAATATAGGCTATCAACACAGCAAACTGCATCACAAGAAACAATTTCACCAAACTTTTGCATGGCAGTGTGAGCTGTGTCAAAGTGCTGCAATCATTAAAGATACAAAAAGCTCACGCTGCCATGCAAAAGTTTGGTGAAATTGTTTCTTGTGATGCAGTTTGCTGTGTTGATAGCCTATATTATTAGCATTTGTATACATTTCCCTTGATATACATCTTTTGATAGCTCGATAAGAAAATGGCATGGTATATGATATATTACTTTTGTGCATTCAAAAGCATACACATGTTCAGGTGCAGCGTCCACTTTTTGTTGGCTTTAGCCATTTTTTATGGGATATACTTCTTTTTGAGGGCCACAGGCCCAAATTTTATAAGTTATTGCAAATCAAGCAAATGTCAAATGTGGCACTGAGCAATACAATCTATAGTCAAGAAGAAGCCAAATACTAAGATTCAAAAGATTTTCAACATGACATTTAGAACCTGAAAGTTATCACTTGACATTTATGACTTGAATTTACCAACTTGACAATAACTTGACATAAACCACTTGACATTTATGACTGAATGGCATCACTTGATATGTATGACTTTACATGAACTGCTTGCCATTTTTTCACCTGATAGTTGTCACTTGACATAAACAACTTGACAGGTATCACCTGAAAATTGTTACTTGACATATTACTTGACATTTGACATGACATTTATCACTTGACATTAAAGTTGACATTTCACTTGAAATTTTTCACTTGACATTTAACTTGACATTTGACATGACATTTATCACTTGACATTAAGCTTGACATTTAACTTAACATTTGACTTGACATCTCACTTTAAATTTGTTACTTGACATTTCATATGAAATTTATCACTTGGCATTTGACTTGACATTTCAATTGAAAGTTATCACTTTATATTCACCTTGACATTTATCACTTGACATTTGACTTGAGTTGACTTTAGACTTGACATTTATAACTTGACATTTGACTGGATATTTGATCACTTGACATTAAACTTTACATTTGACTTGACATTTCTCACTTGAAATTTGACTTGACATTTCTCACTTGAAATTTGACTTGACATATGACTTGATATTTGACTTGACATTTATGAGTTGACATTAAACTTAACATTTCACTTGAAATTTGTCACTTGACATTTGACTTGAAATTTGTCACTTGACATTTGACTTGACATTTGACTTGAAATTTGTCACTTGACATTTGACTTGACATTTCACTTGACATTTATCACTTGACATTTCACTTGAAATCTACCACTTGACATTTATCACTTGATATTTGACTTGATATTTTATCACTTAATATTTTATCACTTGACATCTATCACTTGACATTTGGCCTGACATTTATTGCTTGACATTTATCACTTGACATTTCACTTGAAACTTACCACTTGACATTTATCACTTGATATTTGACTTGATATTTTATCACTTAATAGTTTATCACTTGACATCTATTACTTGACATTTATCAGTTGACATTTGGCCTGCCATTTATTGCTTGACATTTATCACTTGACATTTGACTTGACATTTATAACTTGACATTTGACTTGACATTAACCACTAGACATTTATGACCTGATAGTAATCACCATGCAAGGTCACATGCTCAGTATCACATCAAGCAGTAGTTCAGGCATGTTTGCGCATTTTACACAAAATAAGCAAACTTGAATAACTTTTGTAAATCTGTACCAAAATTGCCAAAAATTGGCTCATTTGAAAGCTCTAGTCATGGCGCACATCAACAAATTTTTTTTATTGCCGCATTTGTATTCAAATTTTGAATTTATTGAGGTTTGAAAATTTCAAACAGATACCGTCCCAAAGTGGGCGGAGCCTGTGAAAACAATTCCCGAAAATAAGAAATGGCATCATATGCTCTTTCATATGAGCCATCAACCATGAAAATCGGTCGTGTTTCAAGGAAGTTATTGCAGTTTGAAGATTGTCGGGAGAACAAGATGAACAACAACAACAACAACAACAACAACACTGCCTAGAAAAGAAAATGTGTAATAACCTCCTCCCAACTCAACCATTTGACTTGAAAATTTGCATGGGGGTACTTTTCGACACGGGCTATTCAATGGTATAATGGGTTTTGCCGTAGCTTGTCGCGTTCCGAAGTTATTGCGATTTAAATTTTGCGATTTCCGCATTTTGGTGTGTCTGACCATATTATGGGTGGGTCGCTTGCGCCCTCCCTCGGCAGCGAGGGATGGCGCTGGCGCGCCCACCCGATTTACGAAAATCGACCCAGAAATGGTCAGAGATATCGACTTTTAAATTTGCATGCATAATTCTTCATGCAGTGATTTATGTGCATGGGAGGGAAAAGTTTGAAGTGCTTCAACTTTTGATTGGCAAGAGATAATGAACTCATTCTTTTGGTATACGACTTCTCGTGGTCTAAAGTATACCATAGCATGCCCATAAAAATTTATTTCTTGCATTTGAAAACCGGGTCAAATCGGCATAAGGCATTTAGACATATCTAATGCGACTTCAAAAATGGAATCTACAGTTTATGCCGATCATTTTAAGTGTTAAACGGTCCAAATCAGCCCAGAAATGGCCGAGTTATTAACCTTCAAATTAACCGCCATGTAAAACAACCATCTTTTTATTGACCCTCCTTATCTTGGGACTGGGGGTCTATTCGAGAAAACAAAAAAATTTGGTTGTATCCCCGACCCCAAACCCCAACATACTCGAAGGGCATCAAAATCGGCCAATGTGCAACAGAATGGGATGACACCAAAGACCGGTGACAATCCCCTGAAATGCCACCCTCGATTTATCCTATGGGTGACGCCATTTCACAAAATTACACTAAAAACTGTGTGTTCCACAACTCACCCAAAATGTGGCCGTTTGGGTTGCAAATTTCAGAATCGGTGTTTTATGGAGTCTACTCTATTGTGTTAAATGTTCATTGTGATAGCTTAACTGTAGCTCAAGCTATTGCGTTTTCCCAGTGTTAACTGAAGATGCCCATCCCTGTATAAATGCCTATATGGAATACATTTTCTGTATAACATACAATACAGGAATACTATGAATAATACTGGAATACATACATACAAAAAGTAAATGTAAAAAAGAGTACAGCTACTTTTTCAGAGGGAACGTAAACATATTTACGCAATACTCGTGTATACCTATTTTTAGAGGAAAAACGTAAATACGGTTTAACAACTGTTCTCCATCACTACACATGATGTGTTTGTCTGTCAAAGGCATGAGCTTGGCATGAGACTAGAATTAACCTAATTACAGCTCAAAAATACGCCGGGTCTCTAGACGGTCCACAATCAATGCACAGTAATTTACTTATTGAGGAAAGCTCATACGTAAGGTATTCATTATCTTCACTCAGCTTTGAACTAAAAATTAGTTCATTTTGTTTATATTTAGTCAAAATTACTATACCTTGACGAGTTTAATTTGCACTGTAAAGTGCTGATCGATAACCCCTTTGGTTCACACACGGGACCATAATTTAATTTTCTAATGAAAATCCTACTTTGATTTTCAAAATGTGGAAGTTTTTCTACTTCATCGAAAACAAGCACAGCATTTTCAAAATGCACGGCATGTGTCTACATTAGCTTTTGCAGCGATTTTCGCAAATATTGAACGTCAGGAATGTAGTCTGCGGTCCACACACATGCATTTTTATTTCCTCGCACTTTCCATACCTACTAAGGAAATAAATGACCCGAGCAGTTGTTTTGTACGAGGAGGGCCATGGGCAGCCTCACAATAAACAGCGGTTCATCAAACTCAGAATGCTTTCACTAATTGTCCCCAAAAAATCGCAATGGGTCGATCTGTCCCATTGTCGTGCTCATTTAATCATTTACAAGCAGTTTTTACTGCCACACGTTAATGTCTTTATTTCTACACCCCAGACTACAAAGTAAAGCCAAAAGGATACACCGTAAAGCCTTGAATAAGTCACCATGTTGTCCAAATGAGGAAACCACCCTTTTAATATTTTCCCATGTTGGGGGTGAGAACGATATCGCACGTATCAATTTTTTTTAATTTACGTATCAGTTTTTTATTCTTCTTGTACGATTTTCACTGATATTCGTTCCATCGCGTGAAAAATTTAATTCCTAGTTAAATTGATACAATGAAAATTGCAATGAAAAATAACTACCCCGCTTGAATAAATCAGTTATGTCTGTATCTGAAAAAAAGTCTCATGAAATCATAAGACCACTAGAGACTTATTTGAGGATTTACGGTAGGCATCAAAACTCCATCGCATATATTTACACTCCAGACTATAATTTCATTTTAAATTTTTTGTTTTTCCAAATTTCAAAAAACTCACGAAGTGGAGCAACAACATGCCTAGCACACTAATTTAACTAAATAATTTGATACATTTGAAAATATATCAACAAAACAAAAAGAATTCCTAAAGTTTTACCTAACCATGCAAAAGCGATGTCATCCTTTGAAATATCTGTCACGGGGCGGCAAGTAGGAATTTCTACATCTCTCGTAAAATGCCTGCGGCGTGCCAAAAATTTGTAAGTTTTTGCTAGCGCTGTGGGAAGTATGATAGCCTTGATTATCTGATTGGATTACCTTTTTAACATTATGGGTTTAAAAGGTAAGCTGGCAGATACTGTAGAGCCATGTAGTGTCAGAACCGTTTTACGTAACTTTCGTATAGGCATTCGAAACCTCGGAGGTCCTTGCTGAAAGTTTTCCGAATCGATATTAGAAATCAAACCGGCAACGATACTCACTCAACCCTCACAACCAAACACGCACAACATTCATCCAACCGACACCACAAAAACACCCTTTAAACCCACCTTGACAGTCCTATTCCTGACGACCTCATCCACCAGCTGCTCGGCCTGCAGCAGGCGCACGTCGCCCTGCCGCCGTCTCAACTCGGCCAACTGCTCGACGGACGCGGCGTCGTCGTCTCGCAGCCGCCGCAGCTCGGACACGATACGCTCCTGCCGCTGGAGGCACGTCGACAGGGCGCTCTCGCGACGCGTGTAGAGAGAGTGCAGCTGCGAGGGGTTGTGTTGGGATATGTGGTGTCCTAATGTGGGACTGTTCTGTTTTTGGCTATTGCGGTCGTTACGGGCACTGCGCCAGAAACGAATACAATAAATATCAATTGCACCGTGCTGACCAAAAGATCGGGGTCCAGTCCCGCACACTGTAAAGTGTCAGACGCCATGTAGAATGTCAAAGAAATAAGACAAATGTTATGAAAAATGCCAAAAGTTCAGTGATAAAATATCGTTTAGCTTAATCGACATTTTAACACGATATTTGACACTTTACAGGGTGTCAGACTGCTTCGTGGTGGGAAACGCCTAATACGGAGATCAGGGGTATCTTGAATTTTGACCCTCCGAGTGGTTGGATAGATAGCAAATCGCTCCTCCGGAGGGATAGATAGCTGAAAAAATTTTTGGGGGGGGGGGGGGTTGGGGGGGTTGGGGGGGGTTGTGGTGGTTCGATATATAGGCTTTTTCGGGGCATAGAAGGAAGAAAAATCGCTAAAAGTAGGTGTATAATAGCTCATAATGGGTATACAAGAGCATAATGTACTTAAAAAAGCTGAAAATAGGCGGTTAGTGATCTGAGTTAGCATGAACTAGTGATTTTGGAGGTGAAAATCTATATATAGGTATGAAAAATCGCGATTTTGAGCGAAAATTGGGGTATAGTTTCTGAAAAATCGCTCCAGATAGGTAGATAGCAGGGCGTTTTGGCCCCACACACGCTAGTTGACATTGACACAAATTTCAACTGGTTCCGGTTCCAATTCCAAGCTTGTATTTGAAGGTCGATCGTTGGCTCGCCAGCAAGCATGAAATTGGGATCGGAACCAGTTGACATTTGTGTCAATGTCAACTAGCGTGTGTGGGGCCTTGGGGGGGGGGGGGTTAGTAGCCCAAAATTTTGCCTCCGGGATAGATAGATAGCTGGGCGAGTTTGGGGGGGGGTAACCCCCACCCCATTCGAGACCCCTGACGGAGATATACCACGCACCAAATAACGTGATCAAATTGTGTGTTCGTGCAGTATAGTTCGTAGAAATAGTAAGTTTCGCCGTTCCACCGCACCCCCCCCCCACGCACCTTGTTATACAACGCCTCGCAACTGCGCGCAATATCCGAGTGCGCATCAAACGAGGCGGTGGGCGTGGCCACGTTCAGCTCGTACACGATGCCGTCGTCCACCTTGCGCCACTGCTTCAGTAGTTCCTGCAATCGAACAGAGCGCAGGTATACTTGGCGGAGCGCAAAGTATTTATGTGCCGAATCCTACCATAATTTAATGAATAAAATCTTGTGATAAATTTCGTAATTAATTGCTCTATAGTAAAAACGAAATAAAATGATGAAATACTGTACAATTTTTGGTTCATTATTCAGATGGGTTACGACAGGTTTCCATACTAAGTGTGATGTCCGTCGAGTACAGTTGAGTCGACATCGATCACCTAGAAAAGACGCACCTCAAAGGCGAGAAAGTCATCGCAGGGCAGCTTGGATTCATCGACCGCGCCGGGAGGGATAGGAGCACTCATTGCCGGTCGAGTGCTGGATTACACAATGGCGAAAAGCGATTATTGTGATGGTAATTTGTGCCTTATGCCCTCTACCACCTTGTGATGTGTTTGATTGTGTAGGTATACCACTGTGCGTGGGCAACGAAAGGAGCACTACCCAGCATATTCTTTTGAATTGGTTGTGCGATATATTTTCGAGGGCAATTAGTTTTAACATTTTCATTATATTTATATATAATTATATGTGTGTAAGACATAGGTAAGTGTGTGTACGATAATGAAGAATAACTGACCCAAAGCACCATTGGTCACGCAACGGTATCAAAATATAACTATTTAGGTATTTACATAAAAAGATATCTACGATTAGTCTCAATTAACAAGATCACAATTCAATCACAGTCGAATAGGTGATAGTCATTGCCAATCCTTCAGGGCTTTTCCATATTCCGCTGGAGGGACGAACAAATCGCCCACACGCCTTCGCGAAAATTTACAACACCGTTATATACAGACGCGTATTGAACACCACAACTCGCGTGAACTCACTGAACAGCACCGATCCCACAAAATGGGCATTCGGCTGCAACAATATCATCGATTGCCTGTAGAGCTATGCGCCTGGCCGCTGGGTCAACCGAAACTTGTGACGTTTCCACGTGTTCGGACAGTTCGGCGCGCTCGCGCTGCGCAGAAAAAATTCACAAATTCAAAATTCAAAAACCAACATAAAATAAATTCACTAAATTCGACACGCAAGCATATATCCAAGCACATACAGAAAGCGGAAACTCTCTCACATCACTAGCGAATGGTTGAAATACTGAGTGGAGCGCATACTTTGCGCGGAATCCTACCATGATTAAATGAATAAAATATTGTAATATTACGACGAAAATCTTGTATAATTTTAGGTTCATTGTTCAGATGGGTTATGGTAGGTTTCCATTGGTAAGTGCGATGTCCGCCGGGAATAACAAGCTAATTACTAAAAAGTAACCAGGTAATCCCAGTACAATCAAAGTGTCAAAACGCGCCAGACGCCAACACACCAACCTCGCTGAGCACCAGCTCAGCAGCACTCTCTCTGAGACAGGCGGCGTGCCAGCAGTGGCCGCACGGGAACGCGTACATCGACGGGGCAGCGTCGCGCATTGGCGCAGAAATGACGCTGCTAATTGGCGCTGGTCGGAGTACGCGCTCGCCGCACAGGCCGCATGCAGTTGACGACGATATCACCGTGTAGCTGTGGGAATTTAAAGTCACTTTTACGTGCTATTTGTAATTGTCATATTGTAAAGCGATGGCTATGATGAACAATAACTGACAGTCGTCAGTTTGTGACTGTTCGTTGTCACGTAAATTTTAAGTGAAAGGACGTTTTAAGTGAAAATAAAAGCGACGAGCGATTCTTTGCGCTTGCAAATTGTCACTCACCGCTTTGATTTCACGTCTCACTTGGTTACTTTAGTTGTTACTCATGTCTTACTTTTCACTTGTAAATTTACAATACAATGTACCGTAAAATATTAAACAAATGATGGATATTTACAAACTGACTCATTGCTGATCTTTTCTGTGTGCTCCTTCACGTCGGCAGCCACGGCGGTCGCATCGCGAATTTCCTGCTGCAGTTTCTCGATGCGACCCGAGTGCTGCTTGAGGCAGGCGCACAGTGCATCCTGTCGTTAAATGTGAGCTATGAATTTTTTATCTGGGGGGAGTCCCAAGCCCTGTAAAGTGTAAAGTAAAGTGTCAAATGTAAAGTCAAATGCAAAGTAAAGTGTCAATCAAAACAAAAAAAGAAAAGATTTTATTACTGAACTTTGCATGACAATTGACACTTTACTTTGCATTTGACTTTACATTTGACACTTTACTTTGCATTTGACTTTACATTTGACACTTTACTTTACACTTTACAGGGCTTGGGATTGGCACCTGAAGGCGATCTTTACACACCAGTTAAATCAGATGTTAAAGGCACCGGAAAAAAGAGAACCGAATCTCTGAAAATTGCATAGGGCACCGCACAAGTAGGGTTCGAACGATATGACTTTTCGATATCGATATTCGAAATTTTTTTCTGAAACTCGATATTCGATATCGATATTCGATATTGAAAAATGGTCGATATTCGATATTAGATATTTCGAGCCTACGTGCACGTAGAAGAATTTCTCATACAAATTATTGGGAGTTATGCGCGTAAGGCGCCCGACAAAGCAAATTTTTTATTCAAATTTTAATTCAATTCACGCGTTTTGTTGGGAGAGCGGCCGACAAAAATAAAATAAAAATCCGCCATACAGCAAAATGCTGTCGGGCGTGATCGAAAATCGCGAGTTTCTGGCATTTGCCATAATATTCTAGCGTATTCTAAGAAATAAATACAGCACCTATTCCATTTACTTATCTCACCGACTGCTGTATGTAGGGTTCGCCTTCGAACGATATGACTTTTCGATATCGATATTCGATATTTTTTTCTGAAACTCGATATTCGATATCGATACGATATGGAACCTCGATATCGATATTTGATATTCAATATTGAAATATGGTCGATATTCGATATTGCGATTTGCTTTTGGTATAGCAAAGCATATTTCAAGTGGCATATTGTATTTTCATGTGGTTGCACACATGGTTAATCATCTCTTTACTGAAATGTGAATGATCGATTGATTTTAACAGGTGAGTTTAACAAGGTTTACATCACTCAAAAGTAGAAAATGGAAGAGAAACATGATGAATCAAAGTGTATCAGACAAATAACAATTGATAGATATTACAATTCATACTTTTAACCTAATTGCTGAAGGGCATGTTGCAAAAAATAGCATATCAGAATTTTTTAGCTTCAAATTTAGCACTCCAACAAAAATGACATTATAAATACTGTACTTTTACTCATCAAATAGAATACTATAAACACATCAAACATGATCAATCATAAATTTCTCAAAATGAAAATAATAACTTAATTTAGGGACACGATTCAGGTTCTATATATCGAAAAATGGTCGATATTCGATATCGATATTCGATAATTTTTCAAAATTTTCGATATCGATATTCGATTTTTTTTTTAAATTTCGATATCGATATTCGATATGAAAAAATGGTCGATATCCGATATTCGATACGATATATCGTTTGAACCCTACGCACAAGTGCCGGTGCTGGTGCCCTTCGGTGCGTTTACATTACTATTACACACAGATAGCAGGACAATTTTGCATATTTATAACTAACCCTGAAATTATCAATCGTGAAAAATTCGGGGAAAAATGGCAGCACATCCTGAATTTTGACCGAATCGTCCGACATCTCGATCACTTTCATGCAAGCATCGATATCGCCGTGTTTTTCAACAACATGGCGAGCTAAAATTAGATGGAAATAGTACAAAATTATTTAGAAGAAAAAAGTGACAGAAAAGCGCGCACCAATCCGCAACCAAAGTCTGTGTTTCAGCTGTTCGTCGGCCACCTCATCTACGGCACCGACACCGACATCACCCCTCATCAAGTCGGCCACCATACCAGCCAAAGAGTCCTCAGTTTCACCAACCCTATGCAGCACGGTACCTGGCTCGGTGCCAACAGATGCGTTGCGCCCGTGCGAGCTGCTCAAAGGATCTGTGAGCATCGTGAGAATGCGCATGCACTCTTGAGCGGTCGGAAGCGAGTCCATCTGCATCGGGAAGTTAAGTGTACGATAATAACAAGTAGAGTACATCAACGGGGCAGTCTCAAGCCCAAGTGCATAGTAAAGTGTCAAATGTCATGTAAAGTGACATGCAAAGTGCCAATCGTCATGACAAATGTAAAGTAAAGTGTAAATTGTCATGCAAAGTTCAGCAATAAAATCTTTTCTTTTTGTTATGATTGAAATTTTACATGACATTTGAAACTTTACTTTACACTTTACAGGGCTTGGGCCTGCCACGAATTATTACCTCCAGTGCAGCGGTGACAGCAGCTTCATGTTGCCCGCCAGCGCTGAGTACGAAAATACGAGCCCGCCGAATGATGGGCGAACACGATTCCTTCTCCAGCAGGTCTACAAAATGAACGAACACTTCGACTACGTTTAAAGAACATGGATAGACCGGACAAACAGATCACCATACAATGAATGGTACCATATTTTGATGAATAAGGCCACGTGGAAAACTGCACCAAATTCACCCAAAATCTTTGTTTGTTCTTTTATTCAGATGGGATATGGTAGACTTCATTGTAAGGTGTAATCTCGCTTTAGTATATCAAACACACCATTACACAGCATGAGCGCATAGCGCACATCGTAGCGCGCGGCACCGCCATTATCATTGTGATTTCCCGGTAAAGCTTCATGTCGACGAGCGAAATCAACCAAAGACTTTCCATCAGCGTCACCGAGGATCTCAGGTTCGTCAGTCTGTTCGGCGCGCTTGGCATACAGCCAAAACAACATGTCATCTATGGCGGGTGACCTGTTGCTGATCTTGACGATGCAGTGCTCTAGAAAATCGACTATCCAGTGAAACTGCGCGGCAACATATCAGGCTATTAATCCACCTTTCCATTTAAAAATCAAAACATCACATCGCCACACCAACATTCTTCCCATCGCCAGCCGCTCTCATCAGCGCAGGCACCAAATTCTCCGGCTCAAAGTGCGCTGGCGGCGCGCCGATGAGCTCCTTGGCGAGTGCGGCGCCCTGCTCGCCGAGCGACAACACGATGGCGTCGCAGTGACGCGCGAAGTGCAGGGCGGACACGCTCGCGTCCGCCTGGCGAAGAACTGTGACTGCCCGTGTGAACTGACCGGATAGAACGAGCGAGTCTACTGCCGTGCCGATGTCTGCGGTTTTTGTACATATAAGCAGCATTTACCATGAATGCGCGTGGTACTACAGTGAATGTACATAAGAAAAGTATGTACCCATACTCGGCGGACCGCAAAGCATGCGCAAAATCCTACCATAATTTTATGAATAAAATCTTGTGATAAATTTCGTTATTAATTATTCCACAGTAAGAACGAAAGATTATGATGAAAAACTGTATAATTTATGATTCATTATTCAGGTGGGTTATGGTAGGTTTCATACTAAGTGTGATGTCCGCCAACTAATACTAAATCCGTGATGTCCGCCGTATACTCAAAACAAAAACGATGACAAAATACATACCAGCGGTAACGTGCGCCAGGTGCAATTTAGACTCCAAATCGCCGTGCGAATCCATCAGCTTGTAGACCGCACTCTGGTTGGCTCTGACCACTTCCATAACTTCAGCTTGGGCCAGGAAGGCGTGAAATTGGTCGGTGAGCTTGCGGAACTCGTCCACGGTGGCGCCCGTGTCCGCGGGGGTCGACTCTGACGAGCGATGGCTGTGCACGCGACCGCGGGCGCTCGCCAGCTCGGACAGATTCAACTCGATCAGCCACAGTGTTAATGCGGTGCTAGATGCGCGGTCCTGCGATGGACGCAACTTGTGTGTGAATTTAGTATGCTCGGCGAACAGTATGGAAACCTACCATAACCCAACTGAATAATGAACAAAAATTGTTCAGTTTCGTTTCTATTTACCGTTGAATAAATTTTTACGAAATTTATCACATTTTTCATTAATTATGGTAAGATTTTGCACATAATTTGCGCTGCGCCGAGCATAGTTCCTTCAAATGGGCATATTTTACACGAACGCACGCTTTCAGGCAGTCGCCTAAGTCGTCGCCGCAGCAGAGTGTACAGCGCGTGCGACGCGTCTCCGTGGCCCGCCGCCGCCGCCTGCATGAACTTCAAGGCGGCTTCTTCGAATGCGGCGCCGGCCAACGTGTACAGCTCGGCGGCGCGCACGAACCTGCGAGCAAACGAGCCAGGGGGCAGTCTCAGATCCTGTAAATTGCCCTGTGAAACGTCAATTGTCACGCAAAGTGTAAAAAGTCATGCAAAATGCCCTGCAAAACGGTAAACGTGTTTGCCATTATGCAGGGCATCTTACATGACTTTTGACACTTTGCATGCCATTTGACATTTTACAGGGATTGGAACCAGATGCGCCGTCATTATCGTTGGAGCGGCCAAAAAGTTATGCAGCTACTCACTTTCCCTGCTTGCACATGTGATCCGCATTGGCTAAAAGCACGGTTCTCAACGCATCAGGATCGCCCGCTGCGCATCGCCGCGCCGTATCGAACTCGTTGTTTTCCAAGTACACACGCCACACGCGACTGCGAGCGTACACCAATAGCGGCAATAAAACTGGGTGGGTGGGTGAATAGAAGAAAATTTACCTGGCTTCATTGTCGGGTGTGTACTTGCGCACTTGGCGCTGCGTTGCCACCCAGACAAGTCCGGAAATCGGGTCGCGGCATACGGCAACCGCGTCGCCCACCGACTGCGGGTGAAACAACAACAACATGTACACTATTGAGTGCTTCAGTGTGTTATGATGATGACAGTTGACACTCAAGGACATATCCAGCATTTTTTCCAATTGTTTACAGCGAACGACGAAAGTTGGTGCGCCGCAACAACCCTCTCCAAAAACCCAAACAATGACGACACAAAATTAAAAGGGCACCTGGCCGAAACGATCCTCATACACGACCAGCTCGTCTAAGCGTCGCACAGCGCAAAATCGATCCCTGTACAGCACCAACAGATGGTACTCTGTGATGGCCAGACCCAGGGGCTCGCCGCCCGCCACGGTAGATTGTCTGTAAAGGGGCTACTTTGAGCGCAGCCAATGGTGGAAAGAATTCCAAGTGGAAATTCAGCACAGTAGTGTTGGTGATCAATAAACCTGATAGTGATAATACAAGTGACAAATAAACATGGTGCCAATCCCAGACCCTGTAAAGTGTATGTCGAATGTCATGCTAAGTGTTAATTGTCATGACAAATATAAAGTCAGTGTCAATTGTCATGCAAAGTTCAGTAATAGTTTTTTATTGACATTTTACATGAGAATGACACTTAACTTGACCTTAAGGTTTGGGACTGCACCATTGAGGCACCAAGTAAACTTATATGTGACAAGACATGTCACTTATGAGTGAGCAGAGTTGGCCGCAGGTGTCTCCGAACGCGGAACTACCTGTATGTGAGCAAAAGCTACGACCTTACTAAGAGAACACACCTGTACAACTTGCTCTTCCCCAACAGCTTGTACGGATCGGTGCTGGACGCACTGACATCGCCGTGCCTGATACCCACGTCGGCCACGAGCCAGGCGAACGTCTCCGGCGGCGCCAACTCCCCCGGCGGGTACACGCAGATCTGGCCGGCGCACGTGGACCCGTCGTTAAGGACGCCCGGTTGCTCCGCGTTCAGCGTGTGCACGCGGCCTGTGGGAACCGGGCACATTAGGGGTGGGCAAGGCGTTCAATGATCCCGTTTAAAAAAACTTTTAAATAACCGTTTTTTAAAGCTCCCAGATATGGTTATAAGTCTACCCATATTTACAGGTAAATATATCAGACAAGTGGCAGTACTTTGTGATGCTATATATAGCCATACAATGGCTTTCAGCCATGGAATAGCATTCTAAGGGTGTGATTTCTGTCAAGAATATCCATTATTATGTCGACTCATCACGTACTGTATATCACATTTTGTCGAACGTTGATGACTTCAAGTGAAGTTTGGGCATGGGATAGTGCTTAAAAAAGGTTTTATAACCGCACTAAGGTAATTAGCCACACCCACCAGGATTGGCGAAGACGGGAGTCAGGTGCGACTTGTCTCCCAGCGCCGGCGTCCAAGAGCCAAACGCGCTCGATCCGAAGCCGATGGCCGACGGCGGCGAAGAACTGAGTTCCGTCTGCGGCACCAACGTGCTGCTCGAGCCGGACTGCGGGAGCTTGGCCTGACATGGGGGGTAAATATTAACAGTGAACACCGCTAGAGAGAGCCTACGGTAAACTCGAATTTGTCTGATAAATGGTGGTTATGTTCAGGGACGTATCCAGGATTTTTGAGCGGGGGGGGGGCTGCTTGTTTACGGAGGCCGGCGAGGGGGGGGGCTCAGCCCCCCCCCTAAAATTTGAGCTACATAGTGGCGGAATGGCGCCATGGCGCTGGCGCCATTGGTAGGCGCCACGCCATGGCGCCATTGGCGTTGGCGTCAGCGCCATGGAATGCCGTATATGTATGTAAATATACATACAAAACAGCAAAAAAACATAAGATTGAGTGTATTTTTAATGAGTTGTAGCCACATGGAGCAAATCCGATGATAATACCTTATGTCTGGTGAAGAATGCGCGCTTGCGCGCAAAAATTTTTACGCTGACGTTGAAAAAGTCACATTTTCCGGTCACTTTTTGGTCTCGCCCCGGGAGGGGGGGGCTGCAGCCCCCCCGCCCCCCCCTGGATACGGCCCTGGTTATGTTAGTCAATGGGAGGACTTCAGTTGTGGTTTTTGGTGGTTATTAGCCACGTCCAGACATATTGTGGAAATTTCTGGCGCACTTCCTGTTCCTGTAAACTGCTGACAGGTTCCCGAGAGACCTCCACTCAATATAATATACTAAACTTATTTAGGATTTTTGCCAATTCCCCAAATATTTCTGGAAAGTGTTCTGCTGTAAAAGTCACCCCAACAGAATACGCTTATCTAGTAAAAGTTTTTTCTAATTATGTAAATATGTACGCAGTTATACTCGGATGACATTACACCGTACATTTTTCCGGAGGAAACACTCCATCATGACGTGATCACTTTCGTCGCCATCATCATCTCTGGCCATCACGTTGTCTTCATGACATCATCACTTCGTCGTCATCACGCCTTCCATAATTTCTCGGCTGGCCGTCTGCCAGCCGAAGACATAACTCCTATCTGTTTGTAGAGTATCGTGTCTGCCGAGTATACATCAAAACAATAAAAACCAAACAAGCGCACCTGTGCCAAACACCCGGCGAAAGGATAGAGCTGGCCGGCGGTGGCCACCAACACGATCCACCTGGTGCCGCTGTCGCGCCGCTGCTCCTTGGCTCTGTCCGCCCCGTCGAACACCAAGGGGCAGCGCCGCATGCACACGCTCAAAACAGGGGAAGATACGCCGCCGCGCGTAGATGATTGTGATTGCCCGCCTGGCACACTGCCAGTGTTCAATTGGTCGCTTGTAGTGAACGCGTAATGCTGTGTGAGTGAAAACCTATTGCGCGGGCGCCCAGTGCGTTCATGGAAATGTTCGGGAGATGGCACACCAGGGGTTCAGTATGGGTGTTAGGGAGGGGTTACCCCCCAAACGCTATCTAACCCACTCCGATGCCACTCGGCTATATATCTATCCTGATGCAAAAATTTTGGCTACTATCCCCTAAACCCATTCCCCCAAATCGGCCAGCTATCTAGAGTGATTTTTGAGAAATTTGGCCCCAATTTGTTTACCTATATACATATTTTTAGTCATTTTCACCAATTTCTAGCGATTTTTCCTCCCCTTTTTCCTTCTGCACATTAAAAAACCTATATATTGAAACCACGCGAACCCCCCACATAACTTTTTTCATATATCTATGCCTCCGGAGGGACGATTTACTATCTAAATACCTATGTGAACCGGCGCACCGAAAAAAATTCCAAATTCACCAAATCCCTGTGTCACACCTGTTTAAGGTAGAGCATCTCTCCATCCTGCAAGATCTCGGTCTCGAACATGAGCCCGGCGCTGGTGCCGATGAGAATGAAGGCGGTGGTCGACTCCTTGCCCAGCTCGTCGTTCCACGCGACCGCCGTCACCACGTGACCCTACACAGCAGATGACGATTTACAGAGGCTAGACTGAGTGCACAATTCATCACATTCGGAGTTATTGCCAAAAGGGTTCAAACGGGGCCAGTTTTTCGGACTGGAGCCAGAAATTTTTTTATGTCGGAACCGGGACTGGAATATTTTTTCTCAGGACCGGGACTGGCGTGTCAAAACCGGGACCGCCCCAGTCACAATTTTTTGCCCAACCATGTACTGCGACGCGGTCCCGTTTGGACCCGAATTACGAACTATTTTTACACAAATATACCGGGTAAAACAGGGTTCCCAAAAAGGGTGTTCATCAAAAAATAATAAATCAATAATCTTTCCATGAATGGTATGCGCAATGTAAAACTATGCGATTAAAAAGTATGTTTAAAAAGTCGTTCTCCACCAAACCTACACGAATAGCATGTATTTTACGACACACCTTAAACCTAGGCACGGCCTTGGGCGTGTGCATGCCGCCGTGCCAGTAGTACAGCTCGCCGGTGGCGAGGCCGATGAGCGCGTGCGCGCCCGTGCCGTCCAGGCCCACGTAGCTACACGCCGCCCCGCCGTTGGGCGGCCGCCATTCGCTTTGCGTGTGCGGCGATTGCAACGGGATTCGGAGAACGGCTGCGCGAACGAGTGAGGCGGCTTTGATGGATAAGTTAAGGCGCAGGTTAGCGGTAATAGGCGCACCGCACACTGCAAAGTGTAACGATCGGGTCCGGACGTTTTAATTTCAGCCCGGGCAGAATTATAAAGTCAGTTCGGACTAGGGTTGGAAAAAAACGTTTTTTTAACTCGATGTTTTTTTATTAAAAAAAACGTTTTTTTCAAAGAAAAAACGTTTTTTTTAAAGCTCCCAGATATGACCTTGTGTCAACATATATAGGTATATCAGACAGTGGCAATACTCTGTGATGTTATATATAACCATATAATGGCTGTTGAGCCATGGGATAGCATTATAAGTGGTGATTTGTGTCAAAAATATCCATTTTTCGTTGACATATCGTTCCTATATCGCCTTATAGTCGAATGTTCGTGACTTCAGGTAAAGTTTGGCATGGAATAGCGATGAAACAAGGTTATAAAAGGAGGTTGTTACTTCGGGAGTGAAGTTACACACTGTGGAGGTACATGGAAGCACATTACCTCAATATTATATTACTACACCGACATATGACGGCTTATTAACCCATGGTAGCATATATAAATGGATACTTTGATACTAAAAATGCCACAAAACCAATGAAAACAACCACCAATGTCAATTTGTGTGTGAAATTGCGCGCTTGCGCGCAAAAATTTTGCAAAATACCTAGTGCTTAGTACTAAAAATTTCGGTCGATGTTTTTTTAAATAAAAAAAAACATTTCGGACGTCATGTTTTTTTTTTAAAAAACGTTTTTTTTTAAATAAAAAACGTTTAAAAAAACATCGGTCAACCCTAGTTCGGACGATTTTATTTACGACACATCTAAAAAAGTTTGGATCGACACACTACTGAAATTTGGATCGGTTCGGACGATTATTAATTCCACCCCTCTTTTTCAATTCCGCCTACGAATTCCACCCATGCAAAAATTGTCCGAACTTCCCGTTACACTTTGCAGTGTGCGGTGCGCCATCGACAAATCAATGGTCAAATACGTTTACTGCATTTTTACCCTCGAGAAGGGTGGATAGATTGTAAATATCACCTCCGGATGGATAGATTGTTTGGGGGGATAGATGCTATAGAAGGCATAAAGGGGAAAATCACTAGAGGCGGTGAATAGCCAAAAATAGGCTTAAATTGGTATATAACTATTTATACAGCCGAAGATAGCGATTTTGAAGGTGAAAATAGGCAAAATTAAGCGAAAATTTGTGATTTTGAGTGAAAATTGGGGAAAAATCGTCCAAAGTTTACTCCATATAGATACAGTTGAGAGATTGCAGGAGGGGGAGGGGCGGAACGGGTCAGATGTTAGCCAAAAATTTTGCAACAGGATAGGTGACTAGCCGAGCGGGCCTCAGGTATATATATATTGAACTGGTCGATTCGGCGGGGGGCGGGGGTGCCCAAATATTGGAGACCCCTGAACCCCGATTTGCTGCCACCGCACGACCAAAAGGCGCGCGCGGTCAACCACTCAGCCAACACACCAGTGCCATCGGCGCGGCCGGCGGGCGCGGTGGCCAGCAGCAGGGTGTTGTTACACACGGCCAACTTGCGCACGGGCGCCGGCGGCCGGTAGTCGATCACATTGCGCGCGAACAGCGGCGAAGACTCGGCCATGAGCGCGCAGCCGCTCGATGGGCATCGGCGACTGGAGATCACCAGATATTCAAGCCGACGATGTGATTAGGAGTGCCGTAGGTATTGTGTATGGAGACTGTCAAGTGCATTTATACACAAACTTGTGCCGTTGCAATCGATTATAAGTTTTCGGATCGTTTTTTTTATTTATTGGTTGGTTGGCTTCCAGAAAAAGACACATGCAGTCAAGGCTATCGATGCAATCAAGGAAATGCATCACAAGCATCATACCGTATTTCCTCGAAATACCCCCCTTCTAGAATTAACCCCCCCCCCCCCTCGAAATACCCCCAGGTGTGTTCGAGCTGAGGAACAAATAAACCCCCCTGTCTGGAATAAGGTACATCGTGTATGTTATGAAGCCTTATTAATTGATGTCAATTTGCACCCCAGCTACACAATGACTAGCATGTGTAGCATCTGTGTGATGTCTTAATATATTGTGTTCGGTCACGTTTATTATCAGCTTTAGGTATACAAAACGCCACTATTTACTCCGATCCTTACCGAAAATTTCTGGCGAAATAATAAACCCCTTCCCCGAAATACCCCCCTCTAAATTTCCACGCTGAAAAAATAAAGCCCCTGCGGGTATTTTGAGGAAATACGTTATATCATATCTTACGTGCATACACTTCTATACGCCTTTACTTCCCACGCATACTTGGCTTATTTAAGAATTGACGAACACACTGGATGTCAACTGGTTACGGTGTCGATTTTTAACTCAATTTAGGTTGCAAAACAATTTTCAAGTGCACATGCAGCAATGTCGAAAAGGAATCAATATTGCCACGTACATTTGAACATGGTTTCGCAACCCATCTACTAAAAGCTTTATGAAAACCAGTCGGCCCAGTTGACATCGGGCGTTTCCCAGTTGACATCGGGCTTTTCGACATTGCTGCATGTGCACTTGCAAATTACTGTGCAACCTACTTAACCCAAATATTGTCTCATAAGACTAAGTATCTAAATACTTATCTACACATACATACCCTATACAATATATGCTCCACTTCCGCAGCACGGCCCGAAGTACCCACGTAAACAGTTAATCGATGATATTTTATTTTAAAAAACACCTCAAAATAAATACATATGCATATGTAACAAACTACTATTTATGAATCAGGTAAATACGCGTGCCTATTTCATCAAATACACGGTCTCCAAAAGTTGGTCCTTGTGGACGCTTCAAAGCGGCCGCGCACACTTACAGGATAAAATACTTATCCATTTAAATACTTGGCACTTGACAAAAAGTTCTTCGAGATATTTGTCCAGTCTTTTTTCAGACTAAAGTCAATTTTATCAATTTATTCGACTTAAAAAAGTGGGTTAATGTGAATTAAAAGTGCGGTGAAGGTTTACATAGGCAAAGCAGTTTGCAGACGCATATTTCAGACTTCTGGAGGTCTGGGACGGACTTTTGACATGTTTTTATTATGATCCGGTAAGTTTGAAATAAAAAATTCGTGTGTGCATAGGCGGATATTCAAGCGTCTTTTAAAATTTGTTTCCTGGGGACCCTCAATCAAACGACAGTTTAAAGGATGAAATGAAAATATACATACAGGGTGCGGCAATTTAGACGGACCCCATAAAGTTTTGAATAACTTGTTACTGGGCAGTCGGATTTACGGATTAACATTAACAACTAAATAGGAAAGGATCCCTGAAAATATGGCTGCGATAGCTTTACTCGTTCTCAAGTTATTCATGCAAACGTGTAATTGTCACTTTTCCACCACCTAGTTTTATGACCAATTACGCAAGCGCCCGCCGTTTTCCTTATGGGCATAGCGAATTGGTGGCAGGCGTGCACGCATTTAGGCATGCAACTGTGAAAAGGAAATCATAAAAAAACCCTGAAAAAACAATCCGATCCCGGTCCCGAGAAGTCAATCCCGTTTGAACGATATCACAAGGTGGTGGAAAAGTGACAATTACGCGTTCACATGAATAACTTGTGAACGAGTGTTACTATCGCAGCCATATTTTCAGGGCTCCTTTCCTATTTAGTTGTTAATGTTGACCTAAAATTTGACGTTTATCCGACTACCCAGTGACAAGTTATTCAAAACTTTATGGGGTCCGTCTAAATTGCCGCACCATGTATAGTGATAAACTACGAGGTATTGCTTCTCTTTTCTAGAGAGTATGGTATGATCCTAATTAGTACAGTCTTACAGAGCAATAGTTTAACAGAGTGATAATAAATACGTTGTAGATACAGCATAAATTATTCAACCAATGATAAAAAGTGTTTTTATATAAGGGTTGCATAAAATTACGCATAAGTAGGCACACATGGCACAAAGAAAAACAGCAGACTGAAAAATATCAGCGATAACTAATTTTAGAGAAATCATAGCTAAATTAACAAAGCAAAATAATGCAAGTTCAACACTGCAAAAAAATACTTCTATTTTTATAAACTTACCTATATCACTTTCTGTGTTTAAATATTCAATGTAATTTCATTTCACCGGAATAATGCTTAGATTTGGCTTTTCTCAATGCTAAACAGAAATCAACATATCGATGATAGATGGATGCAATATCACAATAAGTAATAAAAAAATCAACTCTGAAAAAATCATAGCGCAAAATAAATGGAAAAGCTAACATTCAATAAAAATCCCTTTCAAGAAACATTACTGGGGGTTAAAATTAATTAAGATGAACCTCGACAAGAATGCACCGTGTGAACCCCAGATTGCACCGACAGAAAAACGGGATAAAACAGGATAAAGTCTACTGACAGTACACCTTACAATGAAATCTACCATTACCATCTGAATAAACGCACAAATATTGCACTTTTTCTCAGCATCACGTCGATCCCACTTTTGGTTAATCTAGAGCAAAATTTTTTGCGTGACCTTATTCATCAAAATATGGTATCATTCATTGTATAGCGTTATTTCTGTCCAGCGAGCGATTCCGGCAACATGTGAATTCGCGGCAAACAAAATGTCCGGGAAAGTGCACCGAAGACAGCAAGCACCTACAAACCAAATAGGGTGGGAAAAGCTACCGCACCGTACAGGTTCTCCCGATTGAATTCTACCGTAAACGGTTGAATGTATCACAACTTTGTCATACACCGACACTAGGTACATAGCACACAAGGCACCGGGCACACGGTACCGTTTCCCACACTACACATTTAGCCGGAACGCGCAGTGCAAGGTCACCTGACCGCGGCACCCCACTCAGCACTGCTGAGCGGCTGTTTGCCCGCGTGCTGCCTGTGCGCGCTGCCCGAACTGTGGCGCTTCTGCGCCGAACCGGCCGCGTCAGGGTGGGCGGAGCCGGGAGCCATTGGTCCGTTGCTGAGTTGCTGTTTTGATCGTTGGTCGGCCAGTGATGAGTGCTGGAAGTCCGCTCGCGCCGCGTGCCTGCGAACGCGGACATTTTTGGAAAAATACGACAAATCCTCGAATAAGACCCCCCTCGAATAACTCACCTCTGTTGGCGAGGCGAGGAAAAAATAACTCCCACCTCGAATAAGCCCCCCTTCAAAAACTTCTGACGAAAAAATAACTCCCTAATAAATAACTTAACTCCCTAATAATAACAACTAATAAAATAGTTGATAGAAATTGGAATAGATTTCACTGCCTGATTGCTTGGAGAAGACTCCACACAAGCAGAGCCTGAGTGACGTACGCATACATAACCATTTCCCACCTCGATATACTGGGACTGTTCGCATAGGCGGTCGCGGCGGCCAGCTGCCTGCCGTAGCTGGACCCGCTGGTCGTGCTGCCGACTGCACTTCCACCCAATTGAACCGACCCGTCTGCGGACATGGACGCGGGCGTGGTGTTGTTATTCGGATGGGTTACGGTAGCGCCGTCTAGACTCTGCGTCGACGGCACCGATTCGTCCGACCCAAGCGAGTAGAAATTCTCCTGCGAGGTACACTCCAGCTGATTTGACACATTGTATACATCACTAGCGGTAACGCACGGGGGTGTGCCTCAGCGCAAGTAAGCTCTCAGCGCAAGTAATCTACCCACAGTCAGGGGTAGGTGTAGAAGGCAAAAAAGGAGAAAAATCGCCAAAAACAGGTGAAAAGTGACAAAAAATAGGTAGATAAGGACATAGACACATTGGGCTAGACAGATAGTTGAGCAGCCCGGGGGTTAGAGTAGATAACTTGCACTGGGAGCTTACTTGCGCTCGGAGTTTACTTGCCCCAAGAGTTTCGGCCGTAACGCACCTGGTCGGCAATCTCCTGCGCGAACTTATGCTCGAGGGTCATTTTCCTGGGCTTGAGCTGGTCGCGCCACTCCTGCAGCACCGACTCGTACTCGTCGTCGTACTGGCGCAGCTTGAGCGTCTCCTGGTCGGCGAGCATCTTCCGCTTTTCATTCTGCGGAGACAATAATCTATGGGTCAGTTATATGGATGGAAAAAAACGTTGTTTTTTCAACAACCCGTTTAAAAAAACATCCTTCACATGGTTGAGTCAAAATGTACAACTATATATCAGACAAGTGGCATGTTATGTCCACTGTATTTAAAAAAAAAGTTTTAAAAGCGCCACACTTTAATTGAATGTCACGATATAAAATTAACTATGCTCTATCAAAGTTGAAATCACACAATTAACCAAAACCTAGTTGACAAGAATTTGTTTGTGGGGTTTGTTTGAAAACATGTCGCTTAACAAAAGGAGTTCGGCACGCACCTGAATCTGCTCCAGCTCCTGCAAGCCGTCGCTATTTCTATTTTTCATGTTCGCCAGTCGATGCCTGGCCTTCTCCTCGTGAATGTGAATGGCGCGGTGCATGCGCCGTTTCTCTTCCTCCTCGAACTGACGCAGCCGTTCAGCCGCCACCGCTGGTTCCACGTTCTCGATGCGCAGCGACTCCCTGTTTATATAACGAGTTTTTATAGACGTGCAGGCATTCGATATTAGTTAGATATAAAATGCCAGATTGAATGTGATTCGCTTTTATTTTGGAACTTTTGAGGGATTTTTTTTATTATATTGATTTCAATTGAGTAATTTATTTAAATTTTTTCAATTGATATTAAAAATTGCCAGAAATATCTGTGTGTCACAAAAAGTGTGTCACGAACAGCATTGAAAAATCCCTGGGAGATATCTTTCAAAATACCACAAAATATAAAAACATGATTTTTTTCAAGGTTCTTCCATCACTGGGACTTCATTATATTTTCGTTTTGACAGATCTTCTAAGGTTATATTTGACCATATTTCCTCCAAATCATTCATTTTTCAATGCAAGCCACAAAATACCACACCGTAAGCGAGACGCAAGATACCCCCAGGTGAAAAAATGATAGAAGTCGGTTAAAATAAGCAACGATACCTGAACATCAAATGCCTGGTTTTCGACTCGGCTCTGAGCAACTTTGGCAGTCGTTTTCTGTCTGCCGCGGCGGCGCGCACTAACTCCTCCTCTTTGCGCGCATTCACCTTCCGCAGGTGCTCCAGTTCCTGGAAGAGAAGGATTGGCGCAGTGTGACATTGATATATATAGGGGGGTAAAATTCAGAGTTTTTTTGGTAGTGGACAGCAGGGACGTAGCCAGGATTTTTGAGCGGGGGGGCGGATTGTATACGGAGGCCGGCGAACGGGGGGGGCGGCGCCCCCCCCTCAAATTTTGCCCCTGTAGTAAAGGGAATGGCGCCATGGCGCCACTGGCGTTGGCGCCATTCGTAGGCGCCACGCCATGGCGCCTCTGGCGTTGGCATTGGCGCCAAAACTGCTGTATATGTCTGTATCTTACAGGCATATACAGCGACACGGACAAAAATTTAGGTTTTTCACTGGCTTAGAGGCTGCGGAGACGCGTCAGCCGAAAATATCTGTGGCGTGAAAAGGGGAAATGCGCGCTTGCGCGCAAAAATTTCTCATACAGCGACAAAATCGTCTTCGGGAAGTGCCATTTCTGGCACATTTTTTGGTCCGGCCCGGGAAGGGGAGGGGGGCGGCCGCCTCCCCCTGGCTACGTCCTTGGTGGACAGTGCCTTGAGGGCTGGACATACATGTCCATAACATACTCCAATATGCCCCCCGTGAGTTATTTCCCCATCAGAATGTTTCGACGGAAAATCCTTTCCACTGGAAGGAGTTATTCAAGGACGAGTATTTTAATAAAAATCTTGAATTTGGCATGAATCCACTATCGGTCCACTACGATACGCGTAAAAAGCCCACCTTATGATGTCTATCCAACATCTGACTTCTCTGCAAGTAAAACACATCCTTCAACTGCTGCTGATAGAGCGCGTGCCTCTCACTCAGTTGGCGCTCTTCCAAGTCCCATATGGCGGCCTCCCTGGCGCGCAGCAGCTGGTGCTTCTGCTGCAGGAACTGCCTGTCTAGCAGGGCGATCTTGTGCCGGTGGGTGTCACGCATGCGGCGTAAAGTCTGCTCGTGCGCTCGTTGTAGACGATCGACGAAGTGACGCTCCTGGGAAGTGTTTGTGCACTGTTATGTAAAATGATTAGTGACATCATTGCTAGGATGAATCTCAGCGATAATCAAGAGTAATAGGAAAAAAAGTCAGGACCCCCTAGAAGTCCTCGGACCGAATGCTATGAAATTTTCCGAAGGAAACACTCCATTATGACGTCATCATTAATAATAATAATAATAATTCTTCAAAAGAAAGAAAAAATGATTTCAACAACTTGGTTTCACTCGACTCCGCCATTTTATTTTGAAAACATTTTATTTTGGTAAAGGTGCATACGTAAGTATTTATGCACCTTGAGCGTAATCGACTAAAACATAAGTAACTTTAGGCGCATACTTTGCGGTCCGCAAAGTAAAAAAACTTCATTGCCATTCCACAACTCATCATTCATCCGTCAACCCGGTTAAACACACTCACCCTATCAGCATGCTCCAAGTCCAATCTGTCCCTCCTGGCCTTGAGGGCGTCCTTCCTGTGCGCCTTGGGCAAGCAGGCGACCTCCTGCTTCAAAAGGTGCACCTCCTGGCGCAAATGATCCCGGAATGACTTCAAATCGCGCTCTTGTTCGACGCGAACGCGCTTGCCCGCGATTTTCAACTCCTCCTCCTGGGAAGTAGACAGAGGGGGAGTTAATGGCTTTTCGGTATTTATCGTGTCGGCAAGTGAATGACGCGGTAAGAAAGTAAAAATGCAAAAAGAGATTGTAGAAATTTTGACGCCAGCAAAAGCCACCAGCAAGTAGAATTAAGGCCGTTTTAGAGAACAATCCAAATTGAACCTGTTCACAGGAGTCGTGGGTTGTGGAACTGGGGTAGTCAATTATACATTTTGAAACTTATTTTAAACATATTCTTATAAAAAAAATTTTGCGCGAATTATTCGTAAACATGATGGTATGACTTCGATTGTCCACATTTTAGTCCACTGACTTCAGAATTCCGCAAACATTCAGCATCCCATTCGAGAACCCCCCCCCCCCCAAAGCTTTGATTCCTTCTCGTTTCCGTTTTATGTTTCGTTATCGATATGAACAAGTGTTAGATGCGTATACATAGCCTTTTGAATACTGGATGCTTGTATATTATTTCTTAATTTTGAATGTCACCTTAAATATGAAAAAGTGCTCGCTATTCGATCTGCTGGAACTCTACGTGGGAGCAACGAGAGGAATATAGCCAGACTGCCCGGGAATGCACAAACGACAAATGGAAATGATAATGCCATGCAAATGTACAACGTTAACCCTGGCGCATGGCGTTCACGCATACCTTCCGTGTCATGTCAATCAAGCTCCATGCATATCCTGATCAAAATCGCTCAAATGAACCGAAGAAAAATAGATAAATACGTATAGTTATGTATACCGATGTTGGAACGATATGTGATTTCGATATCGACAGTTATTTTAGCGCTCGCACACAAAATTCTGCTGACTACGACACAGGCGCCAACAAAATCCAAAATCCATATTTTAGCGTGCATATTCAACATATTGCTTCGAATTTCTCGATCCAACTATTCAAAGTAGTTGGCATTCGACAAGACATATCGTTCCAACCAAGGTGAGCATTGATCACCTGCGCCCGTTCAGCATCCTCCAGTTTCCTCTTTTGCTCCCTAGCCAGCTCAGCCAAATCAGCATCGTACACTCGTTCGACTGCGATCCGATCGGAAGTGAATTTGCGTTCTTGCGCATCGCGCGCGCTCGCAGCGGCCGCGGCCAATTCCTGATATTGTCGTTGTTCGTCGCGCTGCAGGCGTTTTAGTTCTTGAAGCTCCGCCTTCCTGCGAGGGGTTGGGTGCTCCAAGTTAGGGGCGACACGTTTGCATTGATAAAAATGTCTATTGGTGGATATTTTTCGTTTATGTCAACTAAATAATACAAAAAAAGTTTAAGCATCACACTTAACAGAAAGAATGAAAATGAAGCGTTACGTTATGAAATGAACTATACTCTATCACATAGGAAAGTTGAAATTAGGGTTCAAACGGGACCAGTTTTTCGGACCGGGACCGGGACCAGAAATTTTCTAATGTCGGGACCGGGACTGGGGGGTCGGGACCGGGTCCGGGACCGGGACTGGCTTTTTTCAATTGTCGGGACCGGGACCGGGACTGGGGGGTCGGGACCGGGACTGGGATTTGCCGAACCATGTACCGGCACCGCGGTCTTGTTTGAACCTTATTGGTACGTAATATCAAGCCAATGTTGTTCCACACACATCCACTGTGTGAAGAACCACGCTCAATGTATTAGCCTTCTCTTATAACTAGGGTTGGAAAAAAAACGTTTTTTTTAACTTGATGTTTTTTTTAAAAAAAAAGTTGTTGTTTTTTTAAAAACGTTTTTTTTTAAAAGCTCCCAGATATGACCTAGTGTCAACATATATAGGTATATCAGACACTGGCAATACTCTGTGATGTTAAATATGACCATATAATGGCTGTGGAGCCATGGGATAGCATTATAAGTGGTGATTTGTGTCAAAAATATCCATTTTTCGTCGACATGTCGTTCGTATATCGCCTTATAGTTGAATGTTCGTGACTTCAGGTAAAGTTTGGCACGGAATGGTGATCAAACAAGGTTATAAAAGGAGGTTGTTACCTTGGGAGTGAAGTTACACACTGTGGAGGTACATGGAAGCACATTACCTCAATATTATATATTACAGCAACATATGTCGGCTTATTCACCCATGGTAGCACATAGAAATGGATGTTTTGATACTAAAAATGCGACAAAACCAATGAAAACAACCACCAATGTCAATTTGTGTGTGAAATTGCGCGCTTGCGCGCAAAAATTTTGCAAAATACCTAGTGCTTAGTACTAAAAATTTCGGCCGATGTTTTTTTTTTTTTTAAACATTTCGGACGTCATGTTTTTTTAAAAAAAAAACGTAAAAAAAAAAAACGTTTTAAAAAAAAACATCGGCCAACCCTACTTATAACATTATTCAAGCACTATTTCATTGCCATCTTCACTCGATTGTATACGGAGCCCAGCGAACGGGGGAGGGGGCGACGCCCCCCCCCTAAATTTTGGCCCTATAGTTGAGAAACAAAGCCATGGCGCTGGCGCCATTTGTAGGCGCCAACGCCTACTATCTAGGTATCTTTATATACCTATATTTCATACTAGAATCATGTTGGGGACCGTTCTAACGCTTCTGTTACATTACAGAAAAATACATAGTAATCATTGGGCGGGTATTGGCGCGCGCGCGCAAAATTTTTTTATATGTGCCTACATAATCTTTAGAAAAGTGTCATTTCTGGCAAATTTTTTTGAAAAGGTCGTTGAAAATTACGTTTTTTCCATCCCTTGTCGGGACCGCTCTAAAATTCCGGGACCGGGACCGGGACCGGGACTGGGTGGTCGGGACCGGGACCGGGACTGGCTTTTTTGATTGTCGGGACCGGGACCGGGACTGGGGTGTCGGGACCGGGACCGGGACTGGGGTGTCGGGACCGGGACCGGGACCGCCCCAGTCCCGACTTTTTGCCGAACCATGTACCGGGACCGCGGTCCCGTTTGAACCCTAGTTGAAATCACATAACTAATGAAAATTTAGTTGACACGAATTGGGGCCAGTTCCGCAAGTGGAAAAGTTAAGAGTTAAAACTTAAGAGTTGAGTAAAATGACAAATGACAAGTTATGAGTAAAGTTAAGAGTTAAGAGTTGAGTAAAACGACAAATGATTTTACTCAACTCTTAACTTTTAACTTTACTCTTAACTTATCATTTATCATTTTACTCAACTCTTAAGTTTTAACTCTTAACTTTTCCACTTGCGGAACCGGCACCTGATCTCAACTAGTGTGTGTGTGTGGGCCCAATGGAGGTCAACTGTACAATATTTCTAGGAGCTCGACTATAAAAAAAGATGTGAAGAAATGAACTGAAATACACACGAAACAAAAAATATGAGACAACAACGCCCTCGCTAAAATCTAGTGTTATCATGCACAGATGGCACACAGATTCTAACCAATGCTCGTTGTATTCAACTAATTGTAGCTCAGACTGCAGCAACTTTGTCGGACTGTCCTCCACACTAAGAATGATTTGAAAGTTGTGCAGTGGTGAAATGAATCGATGCAAAATAAGTTATATTGTTGGCACTGGACCATGCGATTTTGTTTCCTTTTTATCCTCTACCACCAAAAGAAGAACGATTCAGACAAGACAAACAATCTCCAAAAAGACAAAATACCGACAAATACTCGCAGTGAACCGAAAATAACCCCCTTCACCAAAATTTCCCACAGAAAAAAGTGTAACCAAAAATAATGTCTCACCTAGAGGCGAAGTCCTGTCTGGCTTTATAAAGCCTTCCATCCTCCCCCATAACATGGTAAGTTGTGGAGGTAACCTGCACCCCATCTACAGTATAAACGCGCGTTTTTTTGGTCACTGTGCGCCTGTAGGGCGACTTTCTGGGGCCCAAACCGCTCTGCGAAGTAGACGACTGCGATTGTCGCTGATTTGCGGGCACCTGCAACGTTTCTTGCTGCGGTTCGGACGGGTGCGGCGACTGAAAAGCGATCAGAAAAAAGTTTCAAGTGACAGTGGTCTGGGTCAGTCCCAGACTCTGTAAAATATCCTGTAAAAGTCAAATGACATGCAAAGTTTCAAAATTCATGGAAAATGCCCGATAAAATGGCAAACGTACTTTTGACACTTTGCATGACATTTTACATTTTACAGGGTCTGGGACTGGCACCAAGGCAACAAAAAAACTAGGTAGCTTACCTTGGGTGCGGCTTTGGGGGGCAGTGCACTGTCGCCCGTTTGGGGGGTCGCCTTTGCTCGCCTGCGGCCCGATGAACCCTGGCGCTGATCCAGAGTGCCCGTCTGAAGTGGACGAATGAGCCATAATTATTCACCTCATTAAAATAGTTATGAAATGGTGCTGCCATAGGTGCTTGTGCTCATTTATGCTACCCGTGTCAGCTCTTTCAAATACTACCAGAGCCAAATCTTTCATATCAATCCGAAATCTTTGTGAAAAAATCTAGAGAAATTCACAATGCCAGTGGCGATTCACATCACACCAATCAAAATTCAACGGCCGCTTCCCCCACCCGAGAAAAACCAGTAGCTTCCCGAGAAAAACCAGTAGCTTATAAACTCTGTCTACAACCGACCTCATTCGGAACAGGTGACCTATTCGAACTCGACGAGGCCGTAGATTCCGGCCTGCCATTTTTCAGATGATGGTGCTGCTTCCGTGGCCTCACATCCATGGTAGCATCGTCAACTGGTATTGGCACTTTGCCAACATTTGTCTCAGTGTCTCTGGACGTCGTTCGGGCAGAGTAGTCGGGTGGCGGTTCCGGCGGCGGCACGAACTTGGCACCGTGACTTGGCGCCATCGAATGGCGCACGTTTTGGTGCGCATCTGTCGATTGGTCGGGGTCAGGCTGCGGCTGCTGCGTAGAGTTAGTGAGCGTTGAGAAAGAATGCAGTTAATTCTACATGACAAATGAGGCGTTCAATTCTAAAAGTCGGCAAGTCCAAAATATGACAATTACGAGTGAGGCCCGGAAACGTCATCTGGGGATACATCCGCACATTTTTTCATTGTTTTCCATCATTTTTTTGGTCTCACATGCCTACATACGATAGTGTCAAATTTGACACTTTTGGTAGTGTCAAATTTGACACTTTTGGGGAAAATGCAAAAAGTTAGACAAGAAGGCGACAAGTCCACTTATTTTTGGGCTAAAAGTCGACAAGTCCATCTAGGGTTGGAAAAAAATCGATTTTTTTTAACGACCCCGATTTTTTTTTTAAATCGATTTTTTTAAATAAAAATCGCTGGGGTCAAAATTAGCCCCATTTCTGTCTAAAATCGCCTCTGGGGGTAATAAAAGCCATATAAATTGATAGAGAGTGCACACTAATGCTTTCTGTGCTAATATAAGTACTGTAGAGCTTTGGGAAAGCTTGAAAGTCAGTTATTTTTAAGTGTAAAAGTAATTAAATTGTTATATTTGTGACGTGAATCACATTTCATCGACCATTTCTAATTTTGTATGCAGAAATAGCATGTTCTTGCTCAGAACAAACTATAAATCATATTGGAAGTGAACATGGATGCATTTGCATAAATGTTTGATGTGACAACACAAAGCATAACTATGAATACCGTATTTCCTCGAAATACCCCCCCCCCCTCGTTTGACCCCCCCCCTCTCGGGACCACTATGAAACAATCACCCCCCCCTCGAAATACCCCCCCCCCAAATTGAGTGTAAAGGGAACGTACATGACAATAACTGTAGTTTGTGTTCTGTGTACTGCAGAACACACGTTAAAACAATGTCGGTGTCACGTTAGAACAGTGTACATACCATCTACATACTAATATTAGTCTACAGAACCTTATAAATGGCAGTTTTTGTTGCATTTTTCGACGTCTGCGTACGTTTCAGACGACAATTTCGTACTAGGTTTTCAAAAATTTCCTTGTGAAATAATAACCCCCCCCCTCGAAATACCCCCCCCTCGTTTAACCCCCCCCCCCTCTCGGGACCACTATGAAACAATCACCCCCCGGGGGGTATTTCGAGGAAATACGGTACTTCCTAAAATGATTGACAGCCTACCTTACACGCTTAAAAGCAGACATAAATGCGTACTACACCCCCAAATTGGTTGTAAATGCAATGAAAAAAGTAACTGATGGATTGTTTGCATGAAAGTGCGCGCTTGCGCGCTAAATTTTGGCATTTTACCTAGTGCTCGAGTACCAAAATTTTTAGCCAGCGATTTTTTTTTTTTTAAATCGGTATGGGTGCTGCGATTTAAAAAAAAAATCGAAATTTAAAAAAAAAAATCGCTTTAAAAAAATCGCTTGCCAACCCTAAGTCCATCCTTCGTCTCCTTTTTTTGTTGGACAACGTTGGAAACTTTGTTTTGGAAACTTTACTCAAAATCGCATTTTGTGGACTTGTCGACTTTTAGAATTAGAAGCCTCAAATGGAGGGCGTGGTGGGAAAAATATTGCGCGTGCCTCCAAATTTACCGACCCATCCAAAAACTAAAGCTGGACCAACCCGCCTAGCCACATCGGCACTAATGTTTCTTTTGTTGGGAGGTCCCTTATTTTCTGCAGGACGAGCTCTAGATTCAACGTTGGGCAGCATCTGTGCCACGGGCTGAAATCCATCCATGTTCGTAATGTCTTGCTGTTTGTCGACGCGGTCGACTCGCTGTTGTGATTTCGATGGCGACTGAATGGCCGGTTTCTTGTCTGAACTTTCTGCCGCTTCGAAACCGCCAAAATAGACTTCAGCCTGCGGCAGGGTTTTTACATAAAGATGGATTCATCTGTGTAGGTGTTTATATTTACAGTGATTGGCACAGGATAAAACCGGTCAGAGGTTTAGTGGATTTGGACCCCTCCGGGGGTTCAGATGTTCTTTTCTGGAATATTTTTTGTCCGACCCGGAAAGGGGCGACGGTGGCCCCCCCCCCGCCCCCTGGCTACGTCCTTGCTAGTTTCAAAGCACAAAGCATGCGTTAAAACCCCCTCAGTATCTGGTCTCATCACAATAACTCACCTGTTTCGGTGGTCTCTTCTGCTCTTGCAACGCTTGCTCAATAGCCTGCTGTTTCATTTTTAAACCAGTCGATATCACGTGTTCACCCTTGCGCCGACCAACAGAGGAAGTTTGGTTCACAGAGTGGGCGGAGCCAGCGCTGGATGACGATTGGTTCAAAGAGGTCTGAATAGAAAATGGCCTGGATAAACACAAAGGGGGCCATATTAAGGCTGATAATGTTTACCTTTTCATCAAAGGAGTGTGCTATTTCATGCACAGACTTGCGATTCTGGTCGTGTGGTTCCGGCGCCGCCGCTGGCCGCTCAATCTCTATCTCGTCCACAGTGACCCTGAACAACAGTGCTTATAAATATGTGCACATGTTTGCAGGTTATCATATCACCACTTTCAAATGCCTGTTATCTTCCACTTTTCTACTACGCAACAAAATCATTTCCCTACGCCGTCGGCAAAATGCTATCATCGTAACACAAATATATTCATGACCTTATTTGGCCTGATGCCAATTCTGCAAGTAGATAAGTGACAAGTGATAAGTCCAGTTTCATCAGAGTAAAATAAGCCAAGTGACACTGACAAGTAAATTACTTAATGAAAATACTTGCCACTGGACTCATCACTTAACTATCCACCAGCTTTATTTTAACCTGCACACCACACAAAAACAGCAGTCATCTCAGTAGGATCATTGAAGCAAAGTGCACGTGCCCGCAAGCCCCGGCACCAATAAAAATAAGGAACAAATCGATAGAATACACCCTACCCTTTAGCATCGCGCAACTTTTCCGCCAAATCCACGTGAGCGATGGCGTGCTCGTCCAAGTAGTGCTGCTTGAGCACCATGGCCCTGTGTTTGGCCACCAGTCCAGTTGGAACGGCCACTGGAGGCTTTACTCTTTTCACCTCTGAATTGGTTTCTTCCCCGATTTCGTGTTTGAGCGGCGATTTCCCGCCGCTGGCGCGCGACAAACTACCATAATCGCGTGAATCAACGTCGGTTCTTGAAGCGGGTTTTGCATGGCTGGAAGTGAGCGGCGACGGAGGGTGTTCAACGGTCACGGTTGACGTGCCCGCTGCGGCATCGCTATAATGTGCGAGGGAAGTTTGTCATCAGGAGAAGTCACAGGGTGCTAGTACTAGGGTTCAAATGGGATCAGGGTGCTGTTTCGATCCTGAGGTCAAAGGTTCTTTGAATCATCCGCCCATTGGCGATCCCGACAGAAATACCTGTCCAAAACCAGAACCTTTGCGAGAAAATGTCTAGATTTACAAGTGCTGACATCGATACAGACACAGCAGTCCACATCGTGAACGCAGTACCGTTTGAACCATAGTTCGCGAATACCGTTGACTATCGTAAAGGTCTGCCCAAATTAAGGGTATCTGGACTTTGGAGGACATTTCAGACCGTGAAAGCAGATAAAGAAAACAAATAGTTGAAAAACGAATGGACAGGTCACAGGATTCGTTGGGATATCGCTTGGACAACAAAAAAATATGTGAAACTATTTAGTGCATTCTCCAAAAAAGCGAACAGTGAAAAATATTTATATAAAAACTGTTTCAAATATGAATTAAATTTACCCACCCCTACATAGCACGCTCAGAGATGTTTGAAAAACAGAAGTAAATAGGTCATAAACAGGGTAAAGAAAAAAACCTATTGGGAAATTTTATTTGAAAATGGGAAATTCGAGTGAAATGCAAGCAGCTGTTGCCATGTCGCGTATAACAATTACTCATCTGAGGAAAAAAAGAAAGCGTGCATCGTTTATTTCAATAAAGTTGGGGTCAGCGAGAATCGCGTGGCCATAAAAAGCTACAATTTGCACGCGCCCACCTATCACTTCGCGTTGCCACTGTAATTCCTCAAAAAACGTTAGCGCAACGAATATTTAAGTTCAATAAAATAAAGTGAACATGCAGAACCTACACTGGGGAAAAAATAAACAGAAAAAACTGTGCAACGATAAATAAATACAATTACAATTTTAACACACCAGTTAGCACAATCATCGCCGCTTCCCACAGCTGTCTTTTTGCCCCTTTCTACCTGTCCTTGTTCGGGCTGAAATTGAGTTAACAGGCGAATGTAATAATTTCACACAGCATATTTTCCATCGTATTTTGTGGGTTAACACATACAGGTATATCAGACAAGTTGCACTTCATGTGGGCACCAAAAATGGCAAAATAACCGGCAAAATACCTAATCAATACTGTAAATTTTACCCGTTTTCATAAAGTTTTTTTCTATCCCTATATACCGTATATCCTCGAAATACCTCTCAAAATGGACCCTGAATTTATACCCCCCCCCCCTCGAAATCCCCCCAAATTGAGTGTAAAGAGAACGTAAGTGACAAAAGCTGCGGTTTGCGATCCAGGCAATGTAGAAGTAGAACACACGTTAAAACTTTGTTACGTTAGAACATGGTTTATACCAATTACATAAAATTATATTTACATGGTAGCTTATTGTTGCATTTTTCTACGTCAACGTACGTTACAAACAACAAAATAGTACTGGGAGTTCGAAAAATTTCTGGTGAAATAATAACTCCCTCGTTTAACCACCCTCAAAATTCTCACTCTGAAAAATAAACCCCCTGCGGGTATTTCGAGAAAATACGGTACTCATCACCTCCCCCCAAGCCCCACTCACGGCGCTTTCAACCAAAGGCCAAGGCGGCAGATTTTCCGTCTCTGAACTACCGCTTTGCTTCGCCTCATCACCAATAGCCCAATCGGCTTCGGTCAGCGGCGGGGGAGGTTCAAAAGTGGGCGTGTCCGTCGATTGAGAGTCGCTTTTGGACATTTTCGCAGAGTCGGTAGCGACGGCTAGATCGGAGGTTGTTTCTTGGGCCAGGGGTAAAGAAACTGGCCGCGGCGACGCTGAAAGGGAAGTCACTGAAAATACGAAGGATTAGCTCCACTCGCGGTAGGGTTGCGGTTGCGGTGAGGGTGGCAGAATTTACCGTACCGTACCGCATTTCTGGAACATCTACCGTACCGTACCGTACCGTTTACCGCAAAATTGAAAAATTACCGTACCGAACCGTTTACCGGACAATGGGAAGTTTACCGTACGGTTTTACGTACCGTCTGCCACCTTAACTCGCGGTCCGTGTCCCATAAAAAGAAGGGCGACAACAGCGCTAAAAAAGAACGCATCGAGAAAAAAAACGTCGGCTAAAGCTGACAACAAAATCCGATCGCAAGCAAAATAGCACCTTCTCTCGAAGTTCCATCATGTCTACGTTCGACACCATCACTCTCCACTATGACCACCTCGACTGCAGGCACACTGGGCGCCGGCTGCATTTTCTTGCTCCGCCTTCTCCGGCGACCATTTGTCTGCTCAGAGTCGTCCTTGTGCAAATTAGTCGCGAACTGATTGGGCGTGTCCTCGCCCGACTCCGCCCCAATTACGATCGTAGTCGAGGTGTTGAGCGGCGAGCCGTCAGCGGAACGGGTTGGAGACCGGTCTAAATGTGTGCCAGTGCAGGCGTGCCATGTTTATGGATAGTTATAGAGCTTGGATTAGGGTTGGTCAAAATGTATTTTTTCAGGCTGCTCGATTTAAAAAAAATTAAAAAATATATTTTTCTAATTAAAATAGATTTTTTAATGAGGGAGGTACAGATGAAAATCAAAATTATGTTATTTTCGCGATGTTGTGTGGGCGAGCCGTAGGTCTAGTAGTCATCTAAACCCGCTACTCAGGTATACCCACTATTCATCTATTTTACCCACTATACTCATCTATTCTCCTTACGAAATAGATTAGTAGTGCGTCTAGCTAGATGACTATCGACACTCGTTGTGTGTAGCACATTCAATTCATTTTAAAAAAGCAATGCAGCAATATTTCTAATCGCTTGAAAAAATTCTTTAACCAACCCTGTCGTCGGTTTTACAATAGTGACCGATACACAATAGTGCTGCGATTTACGAAAGTAGGACTAGGGTTGGCCAATGTTTTTTTAACGTTTTTTATTAAAAAAAACGTTGTTTTTTTTAAAAAACATGACGTCCGAAATGTTTGTTTTTTTTAAAAAACATCGACCAAAATTTTTAGTACTAAGCACTAGGTATTTTGCAAAATTTTTGCGCGCAAGCGCGCAATTTCACACACAAATTGACATTGGTGGTTGTTTTCATTGGTTTTGTGGCATTTTTAGAATCAAAGTATCCATTTATATATGCTACCATGGGTTAATAAGCCGTCATATGTCGTGTAGTATATAATATTGAGTTAATGTGCTTCCATGTACCTCCACAGTGTGTAACTTCACTCCCATAATAACAACCTCCTTTTATAACCTTGTTTCATTACTATTCCATGCCAAACTTTACCTGAAGTCACGAACATTCGACTATAAGGCGATATACGAACGTATCAACAAAAAAATGGATATTTTTGACACAAATCACCACTTATAATGCTATCCCATGGCTCAACAGCCATTATATAGTCATATATAACATCACAGAGTATTGCCACTGTCTGATATACCTATATATGTTGACACAAGGTCATATCTGGGAGCTTTTTAAAAAAAACATCGAGTTAAAAAAAACGTTTTTTTCCAACCCTAAGTAGGACTGCAAGCAATTTCTATTATGTTCGATTTAGCGCTGGAAATTCGGGCGTGGAAACACTGAAAGGCACCACGAAACAATCACACTGCGTATAGATCGATGAGAAAAAAGGTGCAAGCATGGGAAAACCAAACGAGCATGGGCATCGCGACAAACGAGCCTCGCAGACGCCAAAAAAAAACGGCATAAAAATGCGTTTTGATCGAGAAAAAAGTGACCACAAGCCAAGCACAGGCCACCAACCGCATTTCTTCTCTTCGCTGGTGAGCGAGTCGTAAAGGTCGTCGAGTATGGAAGCGGCCTGCTCGTCGACGGTCGTGTTGACCGCGGTGACGTCATCAGTTGCCGCGGGCGGCGGCGGTGTCGCCGAACTTTCAACCGCACAGCTGCACATTGGCGAATGGCAGGGCTCGTCAATTGAAACAAGAATGTGGTAGAGGTATAGCTTGGGTTCAAACTTTGAATCATAGGCGCTGCGCACACTAGTACACACCACCGAAAGCCATGCATGAATTTGTTCGGAGCGCATTTGAGTTTACCAGAAGGAGTCTGTCAACTACTGTTGACGGTGATAAATGATCGTCATTCTAATAAACTCAAATGTATGTGTCCAAACATATTCATGAGCTTTTCAAATTTGGATTCTTTGAATACTAGTGTGCGATTTTCCACTAGTGTGTGCGATCCACATACGATTTTTTGATGTTGATATTATTTGTTCATAATAAAAATTTCCTCAATAAACCATATTCGTAGTTATTCTCATCAATATCCGCTATAGATCATGACATCCGATCAAAGATGACACTATAGGGGTCAAAACCCAGCCACGTATCTGCCCCAAAAACCAACCTCTGTCCACCGCGTGCGTTGTCGGCATTCAGCTGATCGCCGCCATCCTCGCCTACGGTGACAATCTCGTCGCCCTGTTCGAGTATCAGGTGCTGCACGGCGGGAATTGGTGCCGGCAGCGAGGGTTCGCTGGGCGTCTGCAACGGTGGGTAGCTCGCATTGTAGGTATGTTACACGCAAGGCAGTGGATGTAAATTAGTAGGATCATCAAGCATGAAGTACCCAGGAGAGCAGGGGTTTCCAATGCGGGGTGGAGGTTGCCTAATTTCAGCTAATTTTGGCTTTATATACCTATTTTAAACTATTTTTCTCATTTTCCTTGTACACTTTGAAAAACTTATCGAACCCCGCGAATTTGTACAGCTATCTATACCTCAGAGGAGCGATTTGTTATCTATCTATCCAACCCTCGCGAGGGTTAACATCCTGGTAATCCCTGCGCCCACTAGACCCGTGGCCATCAGTTAAGGACCATAGCTCCAAGTGGAAGCGAGAGTCCGGAAGCCAGAACTTACCCGCTTCTCTCTCTGCAACGGGGGCAGTTCCAACGACAACTCATCCAATCCACGAGCACTGTCCTCGCTGGGCGCGCGCTGCCGCCTCCTCACCTCCTCCCGGCTGTCGTTCTCGTTGTTGTCCGGCTCGTCGGGCGGCGCCAAGCTCGACGCGCTCGAACGCTCTGTGTGTACGAGTTGGTGGATTGGAGGGTGCGGTGTGTTTGTGTGCGGGTTCGTTTAGATGCTTCCCATGATGGTGTGCGAGTGCACATTAAACATTGTATTTTTTAATTTCTGGTTTTGAACTAACCCTCGACGTTTAAAGATGTTTATCCCAATCATTGAAATGTATTTTTGAAGAAAATGAAACGGGTCCCGCGAGCCCTGTCTCGACTTATAAGCAGCGCGAGCGTCATAAAGCCAGTGCGCAAACACAATACCGCTTGCTCCATGATGCCAAGTGCGCTGCATGGACCACATGCATCTTGTGATAAGCATGTGCACGCTCACGTAAATACATTCTTAGCTCAATACTGGCCTATCAATCAACTCGCATAAATACCGTATCGCCTTGAATTACACGAGGATATATTGTAGTTAATGTAAAACACATAACTACGTTCAATTCCAGCGAGATGCTTCGCATGCAATCTCTGTTGTCGAATGTCTTATTGTCGCTTATAAAATGGGTTGAGAGAAAGTTTAAGTGGCATACCAAATTAGCATGTAAATTGTCATACTCAGGCTGGAAAGTGACAGAGTATAGCATGAAAATCGTGAACATGGTAAACGCATGGGCTGAAAAGTGGAAATAGTTTATTCTAGTGAGTATGAGCTAGTTTATTCTTCCGTCAGCCTCTTTACCTGATCTTCTATTAGGGGTGACCTACTTTCTATTGATACTTTATTTACAGTTTTTTTGTAAGCATGCAATACGCAAGCAGCAGATGGCCTAATATTATGAATAAATATTTAATTTTTACTGAATGGTTGAAGGATATGAACCGTTCAGTGAAATGATTTGAACATTTTGACACAATTGTATTTTAGATATGCAATTTACGTATTAAATGGAAGATCTGTGCACGTAAATGTTTGCCAATTAGTTTACTAAGAAGGTTTAGCGTCGCAGCCGCCGTGTAATAGTACGCAATCCACAGGCGGAACGCACCAAGCAATTTCAAAGTCACGAAACCGCACTATTCGACCGGGCGCGATGCAATTATTCGAATGGTTGAAATTCACACTACACCGCCCCCGCGCGCCGAAAACTACAGAGAGAAAGTGAAATTGGGCCGCGTTCCTGACCGACACCGACGCGTGTCCACAATTTTACTACCACTAAACGTTTGGCCCGTATGCAACAGGGCATATTCGCGTACTCAAATGTACGGTGTACTCATTGTATTTACGGTATACCGCACGCGCTGGCTCCCATTTTATCACTTGTGCATACAGAACCGGGCGTAAGTAAATACAACGTACTCCGGTGAACACAGGTGCGCAAGATACTTCAAGTGCGCACTACACCTGTTCGCGGGTTTTTGTAATTGCCGACAAAGGGGTGAAATTTACAGATGCACAGCGACAGAGGTATTGCACCTTCAGAACATTATACAGTAAAAATTGACAAATTCACATTTCGGAATCCATTCAAATTGTTACGCATCCAGAATGTGTTTTTTTTTAAATCCCAAAAAAGCAATGAAGATGTCATTTCGCACTCGCCAGGAATGTTTGTCTTTTTAATAACGCAAAAGCCCAGTCACTCAAAGTTTGATATCAAAGATGCGACCTGTCCGACAGAAAAGAATGGTGCAAAGAGATGCCCCCCAAATCGCAATGTCTGTTATATTGTGATCACGCAACTAGTACACTAGAAATTTGGGAAAACCACAAATACATTTCCAAAATGCTTTCAAAACACATTTCCGTTAACCCGATTGAGTGACTTTTGATTGCCATCAACACTAGTCAAACACTAGTCGACATTCTGGTAAACTCAAATGTGTACAAACCCAGGGACGTATCCAGGATTTTTGAGCGGGGGGGGGGTGCTTGTTTACGGAGGCCGGCGAGGGGGGGGGCTCAGCCCCCCCCCTAAAATTTGAGCTACATAGTGGCGGAATGGCGCCATGGCGCTGGCGCCATTAGTAGGCGCCACGCCATGGCGCCATTGGCGTTGGCGCCAGCGCCATGGAACGCTGTATATGTATGTAAATATACATACAAAACAGCAAAAAGCACAAGATTGAGTGTATTTATACCGATTTGCGGCCACATGGGGCAAATCTGATGATAATATCTTATGTCCGGTGAAGAATGCGCGCTTGCGCGCAAAATTTTTTACGCTGACGTTGAAAAAGTCGCAAAATCCGGTCACTTTCTGGTCTCACCCCGGGAAGGGGGGGGGGCTGCAGCCCCCCCCCCGCCCCCCCCCTGGATACGGCCCTGTTCAAACCAGATTTACGAGGTTCACAAATGTTGGTGGCGCACTAGTGTGCGCAGCGCCATAAAGTTAAATTATATAAATAGATAAGGTCTCATGTGACAGTTATACATAAACGTCAGATTCAGATACGTCCATAAAACAGCAAACCCGCGCGTAAGCCGGCGGACATGTGCCGCGCGGCAGAAAACACGTGTCAAGGCTGCGCGCGGCGCAAACCTCATCAAAAATTTTCACGCGTATTTTTTAACGCCGCGATCAGTGTCCCCCAACCATCTCAAGCATATTTCAGAGTTGTTAAAAGTACTGAACTTTTTTGAAAGTAAAAGTAAAGTATTTATTTTTTACTCACAGGTGAGTACATAAAACGTAAAGTATTTATTTTTTTTTACTTTTACTCATGAGTAAACGTGAGTAAATTACTTTTGTCCCCGGAAAATGTAAAAGTGGATATTTTTCAGAAATTTTGCTCGAATTTTCGCTAAAAATCACTAATTTTCGAACTTTTTCACCATCAAATTCACTAGTCAATGTGTTTTTGTCTATTTTTTTTTGATATTTTGGACACCCTGTCCCTACGTTTTCTGTACTCGCGTACGTTCAAAAAGTACGCGAGTAAGTGAGCACCGGTATTTTTTTCGGGAGGAAGCGTAAACGTATTTACGCAGTCCTCGAGTAACCGTATTTTACGAGTAAACGTAAATACGTTTTAACAACTATGGCATACTTAACTGATAAAATGGCAGTTCACAGGTTCTGAAAACGAGCTGAAATTGCATCGATGCGCGCCAATGGTCGCCACCGTAATTGGGCAGTGTTCGGTCGCTGTCGATTTTAATAAAGCGCAGAATATTCACAGCATTGCCGAACACTAAGCTGAGCCCCCCCTCCCCAGGGGTCTCGAATGGGGGGGGGTTGGCGGGGGGGTTACCCCCCCCCCAAACCGCCCAGCTATCTATCTATCCCGGAGGCCGCTCAGCTATCTATCTATCCCGGAGGCAAAATTTGGGTACTACCCCCTAAACCCTCCCCCCAAATCGCCCAGCTATCTACCTATCTGGAGCGATTTTTGCGAAACTATACCCCACTTTTCGCTCAAAATCGCTATTTTTCATACCTTTTTATAGCATTTCACTTCCAAAATCATAGTTCTGGTCCCTATTTGCCTATTTTCAACTATATTTAGTACTATATGCTCTTGTATACCCATTTTGAGCCATTTTACACCTACTTTTAGCGATTTTTCTCCCTTTTCTTCCTTCTACGCCCCGAAAAAGCGTATATATCGAACCACCACAACCCCCCCCCCAGAATATTTTTCAGCTATCTATCCCTCCAGAGGAGCGATTTGCGATCTATCCAACCACTCAGAGGGTCAAAATTCAAGATACCCCTGCCCCCCCCTAAAAAAGGTGTTGAAGTGGCAAACGTGTTTAAAATATAAATACTATACAAAGGCAGGGCGGGTTCTGCGTAACGCAGAGACAGGTGCGAAAAGTAATCAACGGAAACAAATCGAAATTGAAATGTGAGCGCGAAATGCTATAACGTGTAACGGTATAGGCTCAGAATTAAGGCGTTAATGTCCGGCGTTTTTTATAATAACAATTTTTAAGAAAACACAAGCATCGAAAACATTATTCCAAAAACAGCAGCTGAAATTTTCTGTATTTATTCAAGGTATTTCGCAATTTAACCATTTAACAAAGCGAAAAAAGCGGGGCCGTTAAAAAAAGCGCTTTTTTCATCCCTAGATACTTGCATGCTTTTCCGATACACTTCAACAATTTTATAACAGTATTTACTCTGGCTATCAATAGCTTTCAGTTTCATCTACACCGCCCTCAAAACCACATCAAAAGTTCAGAAACCACTATTCTATATATATATATATATATATATATGTACCTTATTGCTTATTTCCAGCCATTTTTGTACTATATGTCCCTCAAGGACGTATCCAGGGGGGGGGGGGCGGGGAGGGCTGCAGCCCCCCCCCCTTCCCGGGGTGAGACCCAAAAAGACCCGGAAAATGCAACTTTTTCTACTTATTTTCCGATGTTTCTTAAAAATTTTGCGCGCAAGCGCGCAATTTCTTCCCCATGCATTGTATTTTCAGCGGATCGGCCCATATCCTCGGAAATATACACATTTTTGCGAATTTCGTTGTATATGTATGCATTTTTACATACATTTAGAGCGGTTCCTGGCGCTGGCGCCAACGCAAATAGCGCAATGGCGTGGCGCCTTTGTATGGCGCTAGCGCCAAAACGCCTTTCCGTCCCTATATAGGGAGAAATTTTAGGGGGGGGGGGCTGAGCCCCCCCCCCCTTCGCCAGCCCCCGTAAACAAGCAGCCCCCCCCGCTCAAAAATCCTGGATACGTCCCTGATGTCCCTACATTTACATATCTATTTTTTAACTCTTTTTCGTCTATTTTAGCGATTTTTCTGCATTTTCTCCATTCCACACTTTGAAAAAGCCTATATATTGAACCCGCGCGAAGAGCTAAGAACATTTTTCAGCTATCTATCCGATCTACCATCTAGATGAACCCCGCAGGGGTTCAAATCTACATGAGCCCTGATCCAAATGTCAGCTGGTATTTTAAAAATAACGGTTTCAATGCACGAGTCTAAAAAACTATTATAATATGACGATGCAAAACTGTACAAAATTAGAAAAGAGCAGTAGATGCATGCATTGCATTGCATGGATTTAATGCTTAATGCTGGCAAAAATTCAACGCAGAAACTTCAGCGTAATCAAACACACCTTGATTGTCCAAGTTACTCTGTGACGCCGTAATAAATAAAGACGAATCGTTGTCAACGTTTGAATCGGCAGCATCCTGTAGAGTATATTCGGTGCTGGTCGATTGTCGGTCCTGTAGGTGGTTTTGCGTTGTTGCAAAAGACATAAAAAAAGTATGAGCGCATCTATTGAAATGGGTTGTCCGCGGAGATTAAGTGCATGAACACGCCTAACGCAAACAAAACTTTTCTGGCATAACGACAAAAAAGTTTTTATGACATCTGCTGACTCAGACAGGCATTTTCAAACCCACAGAAAAAGTGCTAGGCATTCAAAAAGCCCACTCGCTCACATCATCAATCTCCTCCACTTTTTCCTCGACAACCTCAGCGGAAACTTCACGCAGTAAATCCATAACTGGTTTTCGATCGACAGCTTGCGACACAAACGGATGCTGCGAAAATTGCACGTCGATAAACGGATCATAAAAAAGAAACAATCACAAAACTCACGTCTAGTAGCTGAGTAGCGGTTTGCCGTCGACCGGGAAGTTTTTGCAGGCACCGAGTTAAAAAGTCAGAAAACTCGACCGACCTGCGTTGTATTTATGTGCAGCGATAAAAATTGGTGTAATAAAAAATAAATACCGTATTTCCTTGAAATACCCCCAGCTGGTTTATTTTTTCAAGTAAATTGGGTGTAAATTGGGATGTTATTTTGAGGGGGGGGGGGTATTATTTCCCCAGTAATTTTCGAGACGGTCGTAGTACCCATACCCAAAACCGGTAATAAAAGTAACAAAACAGGGTATGTTTAGTTAGACGTATCAACGTAGATACTATGTGTAGCTACGTCTTATGTGTAGCTGCGATGCATATTGGCATCGATTAATACATCATGATCATGTTTCATGTACATTGTATATAGGGTTCAAACGGGATCCCGATCCCGGATCCCTTGACCAGGGGTCTCCAGGATTTTGCTCTCGCGGGGGCTGGATAGATAGCAAATCGCTTCTCCGGAGAGATAGCTGGAAAAATTTTCTGGGGGAGCTGGTGGGGCTTGGGTGGGCTTGGGGGGGGGGCTGGCGGGGGCACAATATATAGGCTTTTTCAAGGTTAAGAAGGCAGAAAGGGGAAAAAATCGCTAATTATCAGTTAAAAGTAGCCAAAAGTAGGTATAAAATGGCTAAAAATAGGTATATAACCGTGTATATAGCCGGAAAGCACGATTTTGAAGGTGAAAAACTATAAAAAGGTACAAAAATTGGTGATTTTGAGCGAAAATTGGGGCAAAATTTCTCAAAAACCACTCCAGATAGATAGATAGCTGAGCGATTTGGGGGGGGGGTCTTTGGGGGTAGTAGCCAAAAATTTTGCCTCGGGATAGATAGATAGCTGAGTGGCCTCTGGGATAGATAGATAGCTGGCCGATTTGGGGGGACAGCCCCCCCCCCCTAGGAGACCCCTGCCCGTGACCTACTGGGATTTAGCAATCCCGATCCCGATCCCAAAAATTTTCAAATCCCGATCCCGAGAAACTCCCAAGCCCGGGATCCCGATCCCGGAAAAATTAGTGGAAATAATAAAAAGTGAAAAATGACATTTTTGCATGCAAAAATGTGAACACAAACCCCCAGTGTCCATTTTATGCCAATTTTCTGGAATCCAACAGTGTTTTGAGACCTTTATGAACAACTGTGGATGCCAGAACATTGCCCAAAATCTCTATCCCAAGACCCCGATCCCGTAAAAATGCCAATCCCGATCCCGATCCCATGACCGAATCCCGGCCAACCCCAATCCCGAAATCTCAAAAAACCAATCCCGATCCCGAAAAGTCAATCCCGTTTGAACCCTAATTGTATACATAATGTACCTCATTCCTTATTTCGAGGGGGTTAATGAATACAAATTGTGAGAAAATACTGTAATAATAAATTTAAAAATCGAACACATACCACTTATGCGGCAGGTCCAAGCTCGGCGGGTCGCTTTTCTGCACCTTTATCAGCACTCTCATCGGGCTGACGGACGCGTGCGGCGGCTCAGTTTGCGCCATCTCAATTAGCGTAATTCCCAATGACCAAATGTCGGCGGCGGTGTCATATTGTTGATCTTTGAATGTTTCGCACATCATCACTTCGGGCGCCATCCAATATGGTGTGCCAATAAAAGTGTCCCTTTTGCACTGGGAAGAGTTGCGGCAGAAAGCGGACACGCCGAAATCGGCCAGCTTCACTTCACCCTCGCCAGTGAGCAGAATGTTACCAGCCTGTATTTATGATCGATTCAAACAACTATCGAGAAGTGAGCAAAAAGATGCAATGAAGTGAAATTGAGAAAACTTCTGAATGGTCGAAATTGATAAGAATTGACAATTTGTTCCTAGCTTGACATCTACAAACGCGAACAGCTCAACTAAAGTTCCTCATTCACATTTTTTTAGCAAACGCCTTGATTTTTATGTTGTTTTTAATTAAAACAAGATTTTCCAAGATCGTCCAAAAGTCGGGTACAGAGCTTTTAAGGTAAGTTTAGGTAAATTTCCTACATAGGAGGTTAAGCTCACTTTTAGATCTCTGTGAATGACCATCCTGGAGTGAAGATATCGCAAAGCATCACACAGCTCGCGGCAAACGTATCGAATCTGCGGCTCACTCAATGGCCGCTCCAGTTCAACCATAATGTTGTCGATTGCACCGCCGGCGCAATATTCCAACAGCATCTGCGTGCGATTTGCAGTGAGCAGAGTAAAAACAAACCAGCCCCAGTGTAAAATTTGGCCTAAGCGGGACACAATGGATCACGATGACTTCTTTGATATGCCAAAGGGAACCGGTCTATACGGTCTATCAGGCAAACCGCAGTTACATATTGATACGTGGCTTGGTTACTAATTCATTAAGGACATTACATTAAATCAATATTTAATAAAAGCATTTCAAACCCGAACCAACGTAGAGAGTTCCGGTGACATAGTAACTCTCATACAGAGCGACGATATTCTTGTGCTGGCACTCTGACAAAATCTCAATCTCTACAATCAAGTCCTCGATCTCCTCCCCCTCTTCAACTACGATAGTTTTCTCGGCGGCCAGAACAGACGGGTCATCTCTGCGGCGCGCTTTCAAAACTTTGCCAAAAGCACCGTCACCGATTTCTCCAATAGTCTCCCACAGTGCGTCGGGCGTTTGATCGGCGCGGACATAGCGTTTCAGTCGACTTTGCAGTCTCCGCTCAGCGTTAGTTTCAGCTTGATCTGAGGTGGAGCCTGAAATAAAGGGCGGTTGGAACAGTGCCAAGTTTTGCGATAATATTTGGTCTAATCGCCAGCGAGATGAAAACACGATGAAGAACCTAACCGCGCGTGAAGATTTGTTTGAATTTATCCAGAAACGGCATCCTGTGTCTTGCAGCCTCTCATTTCCGACACACGGGAAGGGAACAATCAAGTGACACACACGGAAAAGTCCAAGAATTTTTCTTTTTGTGATGTAACGTCGCGATTGGATACGATGAATCGCAACAGTGTTTGCTTTTCGATGACATAAACTACAATACAGTGTCCGGTGAATCACGCAGCAAAAGTATCTGCGCCGGCTGTTTTCAGTAGACTTCAAATTGCGGCGAAATCGGCCTTCTTCTTAGCAAAAAAAAATTATTTAGCCATAAAATCATTTTCGGTAACGCTATCTTGCTTTCCACAACCCACATCATTACCCACAAACTTTATCAGAATTTGTTGAAAGTGTGACACATCGTTACGCATGTGAGAGTCAAATTACTAGAGATACGGCAGTCACAAAAGATATCCATTCTAGGTCAGTTTTCTAATTCAACATGTTTTTTGACGTTATTCTAACGGAATTATATAAACGCATAAGCTAGTTGAGTGAATAGCAACATACGAGTTAATGTATTTCCAGTGGCGTATCAAAGACGGTCACAATAAAACCACCACACGAGCATTTTCCCAGAACGAATTGTTTTGTGAAGCAAACAAACCGCAGATACCCCAAACCGCAGATATGACAAATTGACAGCCGGCCGCAGATACTTCTAAAAATAGGTATATGACCATGTATGTAGACCAAAATCGCGATCATGAATGTGAAAATTGGCAAAATAGAGCAGATTTTAGCGATTAAGAGCAAAAATTTAGGAAAAATCGCTCAACGTACAATACGCAACCAGAAACTTGGATGTGGGCCAACTTTTCATACATGACCCTGATCGCTGACATTGTGTGAAGTTGGCATAATTCCAGTTTTATATTTGGATACGTTACAAACTATACGAACGAGGGTAAAAAAGGCAGAATTTCCGTTTCCGTCGTTGACAAAGGCCACCGAATTCAATTTAGCGACCGGAAATGATCGCCAATGGCGGCTTACCACTAATTGACACGTTTATATCAACTGGTCGCTATATACCTGGTATGTCAACGGTGCATCCAACAATTGTTTTGTAATAATGCCAACTTCAGATAATTTCGCTCCACGAACCCATCAACAGGAGGGACACACTCGTACAGCGAGACACTTGTGTTTTTCAAAGTGTTTGTATAATGCGTCAGAGATTTCGCGATTTAATGCCATTTCGCGTCAGAGATGAATAAGGCTTTTTTGGAAAGTTCTTGAATTTTAATTACTTTTTTCTCATTCTGTGACACCCGAGTAACCTTGCAGCGAGACGTGTGTGAACACAAATACTGACCCAACGAAATATTGACATCATTTTGTCTCTTGTGTATTGTTTCCGCAGAAAAAGAATTATTTGAATTGAAATGGGTTAGTGTCATCTTTCTGCTCGGCAGCATCACGCGGGTAATAGAACGATCGGGGTTAGGCGCTGTTGGCGTGGTGCCAGAGCTACGCGAAGTAAATCGCGTTACGCGAGCTGCGTGATTTGCGCAGACGCAAGTCACGCAACCACAGGGTCACGCGACTTGCGCAGGCGCAAATTTCGCAACCACAGGGCCACGCGACTTGCGCAAATGCGCAAATTTCGCAGCTCGGGCTCGGGCTCTGGGCCGCACCTCAACGCCGAAAACTCAGAGCCGGTCTTTCAACCAGGCTCCTGGCTGGGCGTGAGCGCAAGTGAACCACTTTAGGCGTATGTATCAAAATGCGGTACATTAAAATTGCGGGTTTTATGTGCGGTAAGTAGGATTTGTTCCCGCGTTTTGCGGTGAACGGTTTTCGAACCAGGAACGTCAAAAGGACACTGCGCCATCTGCGGTAGGTAGGAAAACTGAAAATTTTGCGTGTCGCTCAGAACATGCAAACTTTGAACATCAATAACTCGACTAATTCTGGGCCGATTTTAGTAAATTCACTTTTAAAATGATGACGAATGCTTGGAGAGTTCATTTCTGAGGTCAAATAGGCGATACAACATTGTGTATATATCGATTTGGCCGGATTTTGAAATGCGAAATTTACGAAAAATCTTTATTTTTGAACATGCTATCGTATACTCCTGATCGAGAGAAACTCAATGAAACAAAAATGAGATCGATATCTCTTTCCGATCAAAAGTGCAAAAGATCTAAGCCCGTGCTAAATGAGATCGATATCTCTTTCCGATTAAAAGTGCAAAAAGATCTAAGCTTGTGCTAAGAACATTGAGGAGTGACGACACCAATTACGCTACCAGCTAAATTACGACGACACCAATTACCAGCTAAAGTAAACTCGATAGCTCCACCTAGGGTTCAAACGGGATCGCGATCCCGTATCCTGTGAAATTCTGGGATTGAGCAGTCCCGATCCCGAAACCCCAATCCCGAAACCCCAATCCCGATCCCGAAATCCAAAAATACCAATCCTGATCCAGAAACCTTTCAAATCCCGATCCCAAGAATCTCCCAAGTCCAGGATCCCGGAAAAAATAGTGGGAATGATACAGTTGGGCAAAAACCAAACAAACGGCTGGCCGTGGCAAACAGACACGACAGAGCAGTTTGGTTGATTGTCGTCCTTAGCGGGCGGGGCTGGCGGACCCCATCTGGGGGCACTCACAGACCCTGTAAAATGCCATGAAAAATGTCAAGCACGCTTTGTGGTGAGACTAGTGATGGAATGGCGCCATCGACGCTTGGCGCCCTTTTCCTGTGGCGCCTGGCGCCCACTTTCTGAAAGGCGCCATGGCAAAACATTTTTGTCTATAAACTCGATAGCTCCACCTAGGGTTCAAACGGGATCGCGATCCCGTATCCTGTGAAATTCTGGGATTGAGCAGTCCCGATCCCGAAATCCAAAAAAAACAATCCTGATCCAGAAAACTTTCAAATCCCGATCCCGAGAATCTCCCAAGTCCGGGATCCCGGAAAAAATAGTGGGAATTATAAAAGATGGAAGCAAATGACAGTTTTGCGTGCAAAAATGTCAACGCAAACGCCCAGCGTGAATGAACAGTGACAGTGACAAACAGTGAGGAAAATCTCTATCCCTAGACCGCAATCCCGATCCCGTGACCCCAATCCCGATCCCGAAATCTCAAAATACCAATCCCGATCCCGATACCGAAACCACAATCACGATCCCGAAATCGTGAAAAGTGAATCCCGATCCCGAAACGTCAATCCCGTTTGAACCACCTAGGGTCGGCCGATGTTTGTTTTTATAAACGTTTTTTTTAAAAAACAACGTTTTATTTATTAAAAAAAATGACGTCCGAATGACGTTTTTAAAAAAACATTGGCCAAAATTTTTAGTACTAAGCACTAGGTATTTTGCAAAATTTTTGCACGCAAGCGCGCAATTTCACACACAAATTGACATTGGTGGTTGTTTTCATTGGTTTTGTGGCATTTTTAGTATCAAAGTATTCATTTCTATGTGCTACCATGGGTTAATAAGCCGTCATATGTTGCTGTAGTATGTAATATTGAGGTAATGTGCTTCCATGTACCTCCAGAGTGTGTAAATTCACTCCCAAAGTACCCACCATTTTTGGTGACTGGTCAGAAAGATAACACCGTTCATGCTGTAAACGACATCGAAAAACGTGGACGAACTCGAAAAACATTTTTACGCATAAATCTTGAAACATAATTTCCACGGGTAAGCAAATCGATGATGATGACAATTTTGATTGAATGAAGTGTGAAAATCGTATGAAACTTCTGAAAATATGCATTCAAATGGTTATCGATCCCGATAGGGCTCAAAAAGGGGGCTGTGGTCCTGGTACCTGCTTCGGCAAATCCTGGTCCCGGTCCGGATGCCCCAGTCCCGGTCCCGGTCCCGACAATTGAAAAATGCCAGTCCCGGTCCCGACCACCAAGTCCCGGTCCCGATAAGAAAAATTTCTGGTCCCAGTCCCGGTCCGAAAAACTGGTCCCGTTTGAACCCTACTTCCATGTACCTCCAGAGTGTGTAAATTCACTCCCAAAGTACCCACCGTTTTTGGTGACTGGTCAGAAAGATAACACCGTTCATGCTGTAAACGACTTCAAAAAACGTGGACGAACTCGAAAAACATTTTTACGCATAAATCTTGAAACATAATTTCCACGGGTAAGCAAATTTTGAATTACCTTGAAATACCGCCAGGGGGTTTATTTTTTCAGAGTGAGAATTTTGAGGGGGGGTTAAACGTTGTCTATACACCAAATTTGGGGGGGGGGGTATTTCGAGGGGGGGGGGGTTATAAGTTCATAGTGACCATTTTGTGGCGGGTCAGTATTTACCGTAATTTGTCAAGTAAAGTGCAAAGATGATATAAAGTTTATGTGTATTGTCATAAAATGTTCGGACTAGTGATGGAAAAGCGCCATAAAAAATGGATGGAGTGATATAGATGAAGCTATATACCGTATTACCTCGAATTAACCCCCCCCCCCTCGAAATACCCCCCTAAAATTTGGCTGGAAATAAATCCACATCTCAGCAAAAACAGGTGTTTGGGGATTTTTGGGTACATTTTGGGATGGACCACACGGTAGTTGACATCGACAGCAAATGTCAACTGATTCCATCGGAATCCATCATTACCCGCAAAGGTAACGTTTCAATGAGCCATTGCTTACAGCCAATAAGTTTCTCTTACGTGATACTTTATGTATATATGAATATTTATTTATTTATTATATATTTTTTTATTTCGCCACTCAAAAGGTATCATTTGGAGGGGGTTTTCCATTGGAAGACCCCTAAAAAAACCCATGCATACCGGCGAAATGAAACGTGGTGATGGTGATGGCAGTGGTGATTGTGATGTCGGTGTGTTGCGTTGTGGATTATGCTGCATTTGAAATTTAATTGTGTTTATAAACTGTTTACCTTCCTATCACCCCCATGCAATTTTGGGGTCAGTGTAACTCCCACAATTCCTAAATACACCCCCCATCTTTTGAAATTCATAGAACATTGAAATCCACAGCCGCAGCCTAACCCGCAATTTATAAGTTTCAATAGCCCTACTGTAATACAGTCAAATACCAGCGATTGCGGCACACAACTTGGCGCCCACCAAATTGTTACCAAAATACAGGAGTTGTCACCATGGCGCAACTCGTACCAGCCTGGTATGAGATGAGCCATGGGGACCACGCCGGGTTTTTTGAGTTCCTCCAGGCGGGGAGGGACGGTAATCAAACTATTTGGAGGGACTTATTTGACAAACGATTGAAACCTATATATTGCGGGTTCGCTGGTTCCAGTCCCTCCTTGCATTAGACGAAAATGCGGGTATGGCTTTGAACACACAAACCCAGAAATCATTCAACACATGAATGCAACCCACATTTTTCATGTTTCAAGTACACACTGTAGACACCTTGTACGATTTCTTGCGTACAGCAAAACACCTTGTGTACAAATACGCATGTATTTACATGAAAATATTAAAGCGAATATTTATTTGAAACGCACTGTAGTTAAACAGTGTGTCATTACGGTTCAAAGTGGGTTCAAAGTGGTTGGAGGGGGTATTGGAAAACCCCTATGAAAGTATTTGACGGAATCGTCGACAATCTGCATCAACGGTACATAGAAAGCAAGGAGGTGTAAAAACCCGTGAACATATAAATGGCGGGTTTCAACTACTTATTATTTCCTTTTTGCAACATGATGACATGATGACATCATGGATAAAGAATGTCCTTGTTGAAAATGAAGCATTCCACAGAAACGCCACAACAGAGTAATTCACTGTTGGAACACAATGACAACGGTTTCCATATTGTGTACTAGCTACTAGTGATGGAATGGCGCCATGGCGCTGGCGCCATTAAAGGTTGTCTATACACCAAATTTGGGGGGGGGTATTTCGAGGGGGGGTATAAGTTCATAGTGTCCATTTTGAGGCGGGTCAGTATTATCCATAATTTGTCAAGTAAAGTGCAAAGATGATATAAAGTTTATGCGTATTGTCATAAAATGTTCGGACTAGTGATGGAAAAGCGCCAGAAAGAATGGATGGAGTGATATAGATGAAGCTATATACCGCATTACTCTGAATTAAACCCCCCCCCCCCTCGAAATACCCGTTTTTACCCACGCGTTACAAGGTAAACACTTTCACATTGATCCAATTCACTGTTGAAACATTTTCTAAACGGGTTTGAAATACGCTGTGGCGCAGTGTGTTTGTCGTGTTGCTGGTTCGAATCCCATCTCATAGGACCGCATGGGTTTCATTTTCGCTCACTCCACTAACCAGCAAATGAAACCCGCAAACGTTATGTTTCACTCGGACATACTAAAGTTCGGCTAAGCAAATATCGCCGATCAACATTCAGCTTTTGCCGCGCCCTGGCGCTTTTACATCACTATGCATGCACTGTGTACATATATTTGTGCACGTGTGACTAATTAACAAGACATAAGGAGTGTTGTGAGGGAGTTTGAGGGGGGGTATTTCAAGGAAATACGGTACATAACGTAATTTGGCAAATGAAGACATAAGTAAGTGTATGTGCTTTTGTCCGGGGATGTTCAGCCATTGTATTTACGGAGCCACGTGAACTTTCAGCATTTACCATAATTTGTCAAGTAAAGTGCAAAGATGATATAAAGTTTGTGTATTGTCGTATAATGTTCGGACTAGTGATGGAAAAGCGCCAGAAAAAAATGGATGGAGTGATATAGATGAAGCTATATACCGTATTACCTCGAATTAACCCCCCCTCCTCGAAATACCCCCCTAAAATTTGGCTGGAAATAAATCCACATCTCAGCGAAAACAGGTGTTTTTATGTCACTCACTACGCAGTTTAACTGATCATCAACAGTGACAAAAAAAACACTTTTTAAATAATTTCTCTGTTCCAAAATATTTGCGTGTCTCACAAAAAGTGCAAAAAACACCAAATTGATCTTTTTGACTAAAATCTAGGCTTTCCTGTGGCACCCTTGTCGCCTGGCTTCGAACCAGCAACACGAAAACCACACTGCGCCACATGCGTATTTCAAACCCTTTTTGGAATTGTTTCAACGCTGAATCGGATCAATTTTGATCCGTTTTTACCCACGCGTTACAAGGTAAACACTTTCACATTGATCCAATTCACTGTTGAAACATTTTCTAAACGGGTTTGAAATACGCTGTGGCGCAGTGTGTTTGTCGTGTTGCTGGTTCGAATCGCATCTCATAGGACCGCATGGGTTTCATTTTCGCTCACTCCACTAACCAGCAAATGAAACCCGCGAACGTTATGTTTCATTCGGACATACTAAGGTTCAACTACGTAAATATCGCTGATTCGACTACACTCTCAATGTCAAAAGCGCCATGGCGCTTATGCTTTGGCGGCGCCATGGCGCTTTTACATCACTATGCATGCACTGTGTACGTATATTTGTGCACGTGTGTCTAATTAACAAGACATACGGAGTGTTGTGATGGTACTTACATGTGCTTTCCGTTCATTGTCACGTCATAAAATGTCACAATATCTCCATATTTAATTGATAAAAATACACATATTGCATAAAATGCTTACTTCATTTATATTGCAGAAAAACGGTGCGAAACAGTGATAATTATGTTGCAGTTTGGAATGTTTGGAACGTAAGACTAATTTTAATTGTTTGCAGCACATGCTTGATAGCATGTGAGCTTTCGTTGGTTTAGGCCGCCAAAAATGGATCGAGTGATATAGAAAAGTGCAAAAAACACCAAATTGATCTTTTTGACTAAAATCTAGGCTTTCCTGTGGCACCCTTGTCGCCTGGCTTCGAACCAGCAACACGAAAACCACACTGCGCCACAGCGTATTTCAAACCCGTTTTGGAATTGTTTCAACGCTGAATTGGAACAATTTTGATTTGTTTTTACCCATGTGTTACAAGGTAAACACTTTCACATTGATCCAATTCACTGTTGAAACATTTTCTAAACGGGTTTGAAATACACTGTGGCGCAGTGTGTTTGTCGTGTTGCTGGTTCGAATCCCATCTCATAGCACAGCCTGGGTTTCATTTTCGCTCACTCCAGTAACCAGCAAATGAAACCCGCGAACGTTATGTTTCATTTGGACATACTAAAGTTCGCCTAAGCAAATATCGCCGATCTGTATTCACTCTCAATGTCAAAAGCGCCATGGCGCTTTATGCTTTGGCGGCGCCATGGTGCTTTTACATCACTATGCATGCACTGTGTACGTATATTTGTGCACGTGTGTCTAATTAACAAGACATACGGAGTGTTGTGATGGTACTTACATGTGCTTTCTGTTCATTGTCACGTCATAAAATGTCACAATATCTCCATATGTAATTGATAAAAATACACATATTGCATAAAATGCTTACTTCATTTATATTGCAGAAAAACGGTGCAAAACAGTGATAATTATGTTGCAGTTTGGAATGTTTGGAACGTAAGACTAATTTTTAATTGTTTGCAGCACATGCTTGATAGCATGTGAGTTTTCGTTGGTTTAGGCCGCCAAAAATGGATGGAGTGATATAGAAAAGTGCAAAAAACACCAAATTGATCTTTTTGATTAAAATCTAGGCTTTCCTGTGGCACCCTTGTCGCCTGGCTTCGAACCAGCAACACGAAAACCACACTGCGCCACAGCGTATTTCAAACCCGTTTTGGAATTGTTTCAACGCTGAATCGGATCAATTTTGATCCGTTTTTACCCACACATTACAAGGTAAACACTTTCACATTGATCCAATTCACTGTTGAAACATTTTCTAAACGGGTTTGAAATACGCTGTGGCGCAGTGTGTTTGTCGTGTTGCTGGTTCGAATCCCATCTCATAGGACCGCATGGGTTTCATTTTCGATAACTCCAGTAACCAGCAAATGAAACCCGCGAACGTTATGTTTCATTCGGACATACTAAAGTTTGACCAAGTAAATATCGCCGATCCACATTCAGCTGTTGCCGCGCCCTGGCGCTTTTACATCACTATGCATGCACTGTGTACATATATTTGTGCACGTGTGACTAATTAACAAGACAAGGAGTGTTGTGAGGGAGTTTGAGGGGGGGTATTTTGAGGATATACGGTACATAACGTAATTTGGCAAATGAAGACCTAAGTAAGTGTATGTGCTTTTGTCCGGGGATGTTCAGCCATTGTATTTACGGAGCCACGTGAACTTTCAGCATTTACCATAATTTGTCAAGTAAAGTGCAAAGATGATATAAAGTTTGTGTATTGTCGTATAATGTTCGGACTAGTGATGGAAAAGCGCCAGAAAAAATGGATGGAGTGATATAGATGAAGCTATATACCGTATTACCTCGAATTAACCCCCCCCTCGAAATACCCCCCTAAAATTTGGCTGGAAATAAATCCACATCTCAGCAAAAACAGGTGTTTTTATGTCACTCACAACACAGTTTAACGGATCAACAGTCACTCCCATCAACAGTCACAAAAAAAGCACTTTTTAAATAATTTCTCTGTTCCAAAATATTTGCACGTCTCACAAAAAGTGCAAAAAACACCAAATTGATCTTTTTGATTAAAATCTAGGCTTTCCTGTGGCACCCTTGTCGCCTGGCTTCGAACCAGCAACACGAAAACCACACTGCGCCACAGCGTATTTCAAACCCGTTTTGGAATTGTTTCAACGCTGAATTGGAACAATTTTGATTTGTTTTTACCCATGTGTTACAAGGTAAACACTTTCACATTGATCCAATTCACTGTTGAAACATTTTTTAAACGGGTTTGAAATACGCTGTGGCGCAGTGTGTTTGTTGTGTTGCTGGTTCGAATACCATCTCATAGGACCACATGGGTTTCATTTTCGCTCACTCCAGTAACCAGCAAATAAAACCCGCAAACGTTATGTTTCATTTGGACATACTAAAGTTCGCCTAAGCAAATATCGCCGATTCGCATTCAGCTTCAATGTCAAAAGCGCCATGGCGCTTTATGCTTTGGCGGCGCCATGGCGCTTTTACATCACTATGCATGCACTGTGTACGTATATTTGTGCACGTGTGTCTAATTAACAAGACATACGGAGTGTTGTGATGGTACTTACATGTGCTTTCCGTTCATTGTCACATCATAAAATGTCACAATATCTCCATATTTAATTGATAAAAATACGCATATTGCATAAAATGCTTACTTCATTTATATTGCAGAAAAACGGTGCAAAACAGTGATAATTATGTTGCAGTTTGGAATGTTTGGAACGTAAGACTAATTTTTAATTGTTTGCAGCACATGCTTGATAGATAGCATGTGAGCTTTCGTTGGTTTAGGCAACATGATGACATTGCCATCATGGATATAAACATTGTTAAGGACTGCGGTTGATACTGAATCAATGCAGTGCTTTCACACACAGCATTGTAAGCTGTGTTGCAACATAAATATCACGGGTTCACAGAATTTCACCTGTCCCCACTTTTAGCCGTGTCCACGTGCGCTGGCTGTTCGACCAGCGGCTGCGAAACAGTGATAATTATGTTGCAGTTTGGAATGTTTGGAACGTAAGACTAATTTTTAATTGTTTGCAGCACATGCTTGATAGCATGTGAGTTTTCGTTGGTTTAGGCCGCCAAAAATGGATGGAGTGATATAGAAAAGTGCAAAAAACACCAAATTGATCTTTTTGATTAAAATCTAGGCTTTCCTGTGGCACCCTTGTCGCCTGGCTTCGAACCAGCAACACGAAAACCACACTGCGCCACAGCGTATTTCAAACCCGTTTTGGAATTGTTTCAACGCTGAATCGGATCAATTTTGATCCGTTTTTACCCGCGCGTTACAAGGTAAACACTTTCACATTGATCCAATTCACTGTTGAAACATTTTCTAAACGGGTTTGAAATACGCTGTGGCGCAGTGTGTTTGTCGTGTTGCTGGTTCGAATCCCATCTCATAGGACCGCATGGGTTTCATTTTCGATAACTCCAGTAACCAGCAAATGAAACCCGCGAACGTTATGTTTCATTCGGACATACTAAAGTTTGACCAAGTAAATATCGCCGATCCACATTCAGTTGTTGCCGCGCCCTGGCGCTTTTACATCACTATGCATGCACTGTGTACGTATATTTGTGCACGTGTGACTAATTAACAAGACATACGGAGTGTTGTGATGGTACTTACATGTGCTTTCCGTTCATTGTCACGTCATAAAATGTCACAATATCTCCATATTTAATTGATAAAAATACACATATTGCATAAAATGCTTACTTCATTTATATTGCAGAAAAACGGTGCAAAACAGTGATAATTATGTTGCAGTTTGGAATGTTTGGAACGTAAGACTAATTTTTAATTGTTTGCAGCACATGCTTGATAGCATGTGAGCTTTCGTTGGTTGAGGCAACATGATGACATTGCCATCATGGATATAAACATTGTTAAGGACTGAGACTGGATCAATGCACTGAAAACACACACAACACGGTAAGCTGTGTTGAAACATAAAAATAACGGTTTCCATGAGAGCGTTCCATGATACGTTTGCGTTGGTTTTGGCTACATGATGACTGAGGTTGATAATGAATCAACGCAGTGCTTTCACACACAGCATTGTAAGCTGTGTTGCAACATAAATATCACGGGTTCACAGAATTTCACCTGTCCCCACTTTTAGCCGTGTCCACGTGCGCTGGCTGTTCGACCAGCGGTTGTCCGCTGTCACACTGCATACTGTCACTGTAACTTACAGCTGCCATGAGTGCATAAAATCTATTGGGTACTGCAGGACACCATCTAACATGTGTTATTTGCAAACCATCAATTGACCTACCCACACACTAGTTGACATGGTAACTGTCAACTGCCAAATGTCAACTCGACAATGACCTGGGGAATGTCAAATGCTGGACATGTGTGTATTAGGTATTTCCTTTTTGCAACATGATGACATGATGTCATCATGGATAAATAATGTCCTGGAAAAAAGTCCTGAAAATGAAACAATCCACAGAAACAGCCACAATACAGTAACTCACTCTTGTAACATAGAGACAACGGGTTTCATTTTTTCCACGAAATACAGAACTGCACATGCACCTGTCCCAGCTGTAGTGGCTTTCCTCCATGTTTTTCGTGTTTCTTTTTTTTCTTTTTCATTTCTTTTTTTTTCATTTTCGCTCACTCCACTAACCAGCAAATGAAACCCGCCAAAAAGTTCAAAAACGTCATATTGGTTGTTTTTGCATTTTTTTTTGACCCGCATAAATTCTGTGGTGCATAAATTACTTAAGAACTGCCGGTTTTCAAGGCTGCTGATTGTTTAGAGATTCGAGTTGATTGAGTGTGGTAAATGACACAGGTGACTTGTCGACAAGTTGAATACGGAGGGGGGAAATCGCTTATTTGACTCATTTGAAATCGTCTTGACGCTTATTCCGCGGTTGAACAAAGTCATCCTCGTCACTGAGCACAATTTCGTGTTCATGGTATAGCGTTGTAAAAAGCGATATTGATCACTAACATTTCTAGTGCAGTGTATTTTCGGCACTGCAGGTTCAAGAATCTCTCATCCTAACATTTCAACTAACCCATCACTAGCCGTGGCTTTGCGTTCAGGTGTGTGCCCGTGTGAACTGAGTTTCGATTATGTATCACACAGGGCGCCACCTGCGCGCACGGCAGGCAGTGTGCAAGCCATCTATTCTAAATATTCTATTTTTTTGAATTTTAACTTTTTAAATTTTTGGAACTGGGTGATAATGATTTGGGGTTGGCGCAACAACAATGATTTCATGGATGATAATAAGGTGCACTACCCTGAGATGACCAAAAGTCAATTTTTACACGTGCGTATTTATATTGATATTTTGAGTGCATGGGAATAAAAATTTCTACATGTGTGTAAAAATGTTAACTTTTACACGTGTGCATTCATATTGATTTTGTCAGTACCATCTTTTTAATTTTTTTTAAAGATTCAAAAAGTTTACATTTACAGCATTCACTTGACACAAGTTTACTGCACTTCAAATCAGTCCAACCAAACAATTATCAATAACATTTTAAATGTAATAAACAGGGTGCACGCCAGGTCCGCCACCCAAATTCTGAGTCGGTGCCGGACGCCATATCTCAAGTCGTAGTGGGGGGATTTATTCAAAATTTTGAGGGCATATACTCGAAACCCACCCACTACTATACACCGGCTGGGGAAGGTCGGCGACCCACCTGAGTGTGGGTCGCCGTATAAATGATAGTTTTTTTTGAAAAAATCGCTGTCCACGCGAGGTCCGCCACCCGTTGTTTTTTTGATATAACAGGCTGCCGAACTAAAACTGTTGGGGGGAATTGATCGAAATTTTGAGGGGGTGTACACGACACCCCCCACTACTTTTCACGGAAGGTTGAGCCCCCTGGCGACCCCCCTGAGAGTTGACCACGGGAAAATAAAATGATATTTTTGAGAATTCGCTGTCCAGGTTGAGCACTGGACAGCAAAAATAAAAATTACATTAGAATGTCCCTTGGAGGACAATGTATACCACTGTAAAAAGTGTGTATTCAAAAAGCAAATTTTAAAATGAAAATTTGATTTGGTATGAAAGTGTATTTGACACCCATACACAAGTTCCAGATTAAATTCGATTTAAGTCAAATCCTTAATACACACTTTTAAAGCTGGTTTACGATGCCTTCTAGGAGATGATTTAAGGTAAAAATTCGCGTAAACAACATTGCCCCAAAAATCAACCATGGAGGAGATTTGATGGGGTCACTGTAATGATGTCATTTATGACATCATTCCAGGAACAAAATTCGCCTTGTGGGACAGCTTTTGTGTTGACCCCCATCAAATCTCCACTATGATTGATTTTTTGGGTAATGTTGTTTACGCGAATTTTTACCTTAAATCATCTCCTAGAAGGCATCGTAAACCAGCTTTAAAAGTGTGTATTAAAGATTTGACTTAAAAGGAAATTTAATCTGGAACTTGTGTATGGGTGTCAAATACACTTTTGAACCAGATCAAATCTTCATTTTAAAAGTTGCTTTTTGAATACACACTTTTTACAGTGGTATACATTGTTCTCCAAGGGACATTCTAATGTAATTTTTATTTTTGCTGTCCAGTGCCAAACCTGGACAGCGAATTCTCAAAAATGTCATATTATTTTCCAGCGGTCCACTCTCAGGGGGGTCGCCAGGGGGCTCTCAACTTTCCGTGAAAAGTAGCAGGGGGTGTCGTGTACACCCCCTCAAAATTTCGATCAATTCCCCCCAACAGTTTTAGTTTGGCAGCCCATTATATCAAAAAAACAACGGGTGGCGGACCTCGCGTGGACAGCGATTTTCTCAAAAAAACTATTCATTTATACGGCGACCCACACTCAGGTGGGTCGCCGACCTTCCCCAGCCCGTGTATAATAGTGGGTGGGTTTTGAGTATATGCCCTCAAAATTTCGAATAAATCCCCCCACTACAACTGGAGATATGGCGTCCAGCACCGACTCAGAATTTGGGTGGCGGACCTGGCGTGCACCCTGTTTACTTTAATTAACAACAATTCAAACGGTCTTGAAAGTTGAAACACGTCCACAAAAATGATGCAAATGTCAACAAAAGTAACACGTGAAATTATAAAAGGACAAATTCAGATGATCTATATCTATTCCATAATAAATTTACAATTTTAATTAATCTAAAATTTCATACATGTGATACAATTGCACCTTCTATAATTTCACCGTAATCATTCCAAAATTTTTTTGGACAAAAATTTTTTGCCTTTCAGATCAGTCAACATGTGGGGCCGCAACAATCAGGGCCAACTGGTGGCTTCCAATTTTCACCAAATGGACTTGCACGCTGCTGTCATACTGCTCTTCATCATCCTGGGTGGTGTCATGCTCAATCAACAGATAAACGATTTCGTGGCCCACCTTCACCACGGGAACGAGCCTACGCGGGGGCGGCTTAATAAATATAGAAACTATTTTATTCAGTTTTCAAAGTGTGGGGGGTACTTTTTCTACATGGCTGATTGACATGACTGTCAATTGTTTACGAAGGCCACTTGCCGTGTTTCAAGAGGGGGGGGTTCCAGCGCGGGGGCTTCAACCGGGGGGGGGGGGGGTTCTTTTTCTAGATGGCTGACTGACATGACTGTCAGTTGTTTTCGATAGCCGCTTGCCGTGTTTCAAGGGGAGTGGGGGGTTGATTTAAGTTGTCAAGTACTGATAAATTGTACTTATTAACTAACGTTGCTATACCCAATTGGAGATACTGTATGCCCAAATCACCGACCAAAATGTCCTCGTGGGGCGGGCCGTCCAAAACAAACATGGCGCATGGCGCGGCCGCGGTGAACTCGGTGGCAATAGGGGTGAAGAGCAACCCCGGGTAACACAAACGCATTCTAAGCCTTTGTCCGCCAATACGAACGTGCACTTCGTCAGTTGTCGCCATTTTCTGTGAAAAGCACTGGAAACTGCGAGAGCTGATAGTAAACCGAGAAGACTAACAAAATGAGAAATAGGCTAAATAAATATGTGGGTATCAGTGACCGTATGTTGTTACATACATAAATACATAAAATATAAAATTACAAAATAACTTTGTTTTCTTTTATTTTATACAACAACCACAAAGGACACAATGCATAGACGAAAATCACACACAAAATGACACTTGGTGAAAAAATGAGCACCGGGCAGGGTGCGTCCATGCAATGTAATGTAAATATGAGGGCACGATGAGCACCGAGCAAAAATGAGCACCGGGCACCGCACGATGAGCACCGGGCAAACATGAGCATGGCGTAACTTTTAACTGTTAAACTTTTAGGAAGCACTTTTAAAAAGGTTTTTAACAACGTTGCACATAGAAACGTTGAAAAAAACCAACAACATAATCTGACGAGGAAACACAAAACATCATGTCAAGCAGGGACGTAGCCAAGATTTTTGAGCAGATTGTATACGTAAATCTTTCGGAGGCACAATTTCTGGCACATTTTTTGGTCAGACCCGGGATGGGGGGGGTGGGGCGGCCGCCCCCCCTGGCTACGTCCTTGATGTCAAGTCAAGACTATGTGACACTCAAAGAGACTGTCAAGACTATGTGACACTATAAAACTCATTGTCAAAATTGCAACATTCCTAAAAAATCCCAAATTTCATGCAGTTTTAAACAAATTTTTCAAACAACAAAAACACAAAACTCAAAACACAGAGCGTGCGCACATTATCACAAATGTATCCGACGTGATCAGGAACACCCGCACGCGCAGCGTGTCATCCACATCAGGAAGATCGACTTCAGGTTCTTGGTTCTGTTGGGGATCAAATTCATCCCAGACTTCGCGCATGTAGCGCGCACGCACTCTGATCGGTTGGTTGTGCGCAGTACCAATCACTGCAGTTCTGCAAAGTAATATAAAAGTTCAGGACGAGATAGTACACAGCTTTCACAGCGGGCCTTTGCCTCTGTGCATTTTTACCCGCTGTGCATGGTTACCCGGCGTGCATTTTTGTATTGGCTAAGAGGAGGAGAGGGGAATTGAGCTTGAATTTTCTACTAAATCAGCAACTTGCTAATTAAGACTAAATTAAAAATGGTTCTTTGACAATTTCAAACTTGACATCTGGATGTGCCATCTAGCTATGCCCACACATAATACCCCACAGAAAGCAGAAAAGTGCCACCACTCACTGTTCGACAGCCTCGGTCAGTTCCAGGGTGACTGGCGGCCCATTCTCTACGAAAATTTCGCTGACGTATAGCCCGATCAACCCCTCATTGCCAGGAACTCCACGTGGATTGGGCTGCTGATAAAAGTTCGCGGTCATGTATTCGACTTCCACGAAAACCATACGGCGGTCGACTTCAAAGGCGCAGCTGCCGCGGGCGAGCGGCATCTCAAAAGTTACATGCAATTTCCGGGGTACACAAGCAATACATATGCTCATACGTTTACTCAATGTATACGCATGATAGAGTTCAGAGTAGGGATGGCCAGTGCTTTTGTTCACGCGCTTTTTTTTCAAAAACGCCGCTTTTTTATAAAAAAAAGCGCAAGGGTCCCAGCGCTTTTTTTAAAAAAAGCAGTGGCCTGAAAAGTGCCTGGAAGAGTGCCAAAGCCACGGCAAACTGCGAGAAACTGGGCTGAGCCGAAAGTTCACCAAAAACACAAAATAAAATTAAAATTAATAAGTAAATAAATCTATGGTTATCTAGTGTCTATGCCACCTTATGGTTGTTAAAATATTGTTTCATTTAAATTTCTATATCGATTAATTGTTTATTTCGATTCATTTATTATTCACCGAACTGCGCCACAAAAAACTTCATAGCAAAACAACATGACAAAAGTACAGCTGGAAGTGAACAAACCACTTAAAAAAGAAAACACTTTTAAGAAAAAAACACTTGGAGAAAGGTTTATAAAACAACTTTAAAGAAAGTGCAAACCATGCACACAGCAACCGACCATAAAAAGAAATATTCAATCAGAGCCGTATCCAGGATGGGGGGGGGCTGCAGCCCCCCTTCCTGGGCAAGATGGAAACACACGGGATCACATTAACTTCAGGTGTATTCAGGGAGGGTGCACCCTGCACCCGAGGGTGCACTGTTTCGCACATACGCCTGTTTCGCACAAACGCCCGTTTTGCACATGGATGAAACCTGTTTCGCACAAACACCCGTTTCGCACATAACTGATGTGTATGTGCGGAACAGGCTTTTTATCAGGCAAGGAATCGAAAACTTGACATTTCTTCAACAGTGTGAGGATCATTTTTAATGCAAAAATTTGTCATGCATGGAATTGAAGACATTTGAACCTTTTTCCATGAGAAATTTTTGCATGTGAAATATTTTTTTCATTAGATATCCGAATATCATAAATGCAAATAATACATGTAATAAATTTTACTCGAATAATGATGTTTTTGGAAGTCATTTGAATGGTGAATTATTGCATAGGGGTGAATTATTTGAGTAAATAGGGTCAACGTAACAAATCAATGTCAGTAACAAAATTCTGTCGAAAAATTCACTTAACTTCCACTATAAAAATTCAACTAAATTTCAATTTTCTCCTCGCAATACCACTGGCGGAGGCATTGGCAACATTTGCAGCATTGGTAGTCGAGGGAATTTCTTTATTCAGCAACGGTGTACGCTGAGAAAGTGAGTTAGAGTGTGCATACCGTATTACCTTGAAATACCCCCATTGGGGTTTATTATGAGGGTGCACTGTTTTGCACAAACGCCCGTTTCGCACATGGATGAAACCTGTTTTGCACAAACGCCTGTTTTGCACATAACTGATGCGTGTGCGAAACGGGCCTGTGTGCGGAACAGGCATATGTGCGTGTCACAGACTGGCGTGTGACTGTGCATCCACATTCCCCCCCTTCCCCGCAGCACAATGAGTTCCAGGCTGCCGGCTGTCTGAGTTTTCATTTTGCAAGGGATTTTCCATGAATTTTGACACTTTGCATGACATTTTACATTTTACATGGTCAAAAGTCATGGAAAATGCCCTGCAAAATGCCAACCGAGTTTCCATTTTGCAGGGCATTTACCATGACTTTTGACACTTTGCATGAAATTTCACATTTTCCATGACTTTTGAGACTGAAACCCTGTCGCATTGCGTCATTCAAGATGTTGCATTGTCTGCGCATTATACAGCCAGCCAGTGCCGCCTGGAACCAATTGTGCTGGGGGGGGGGGGTAAAGTCATGGGGTGCCCAGTCACGACGCACACGCACATACGCCTCTTTAGCACATACGCCTGTTCCGCACATCAAACCATTCTTTTGTGTTTACGTTGCATACGCTGCACTTTGAAACTTTGCCCAAAACTTTGAAAGAAACTAGTTCGAATTTTGAGAAATTTTGAAATTCTAATAGAAATGATGTACATGATGTATTTATTACTACTAATTTGCATTGCAGTTACACTTATACGCTCATTTGTGTACAGATGTACACCTATAGCCAAAATATGACCTATTTCCTCACGTTTATTACTGATTTTGTGTATGAAAAAGCGTATTCTTTACTATGAATTTCACGAAAATTTCTGACGAAACAATAAACCCCCCTCGAATTAACCCCACCTCAACATTTGCTGGCGAAATAATAAACCCCCATGGGGGTATTTCGAGGTAATACGGTATTTTCTTTGCTTTGAGGGATGGGAATGTCCAATAATCAAAATAGTAGGATAAGTGTTGACTTTTATATTTTAAACGAACCAAACTATGCAATCAAATTGTGTATTCTATTTCGTACTGTTACTCATTCAACAAAATTTGTACTGTGCGAAAGGGGGAAATTTGAGGGGGGTTAATTCAAGGGGGTTAATTTGAGGGGGGTTAATTCAAGGGGGGTTAATTCAAGGGGGGTTAATTCTAAGGCGGAGTCAGGTACAAACAAGGAATATTTTATTGTCATGTTTTGCTTTTTTGCTGGAATTATTGTAATTTTTTTAATGATGACGTCATGATGGAGTGTTTCGTTAGTAAAATGCATAGCATGTGGTCCGTCGAGTATATGGTTCATGCAAAGTGAGATGTCGGAAAGATTAGAAAGACAAAAAGTGGAAAGGGAACCTCGTATGCTGGTGTATTGCGTTCTTTCGCACGTTTTTCCTCTGGTGACTTCAGTGACAATGGGGAGTTGTGGTTGGGGGGTTCTGGTGGAGGACCTGCTGAGAAGTCACTGGGCTCTGGCTGCTCAGAGCCAGGGGGCTCTGGTGGTGTAACTGCAAATAAAGTGTGTCAAATTTTAGTCATTTTGTATCCATTTATGTATCTACAAAAATTTCTGGCGAAACAATAAACCCCCCTCAAATAAAACCCCTGATCTGCTGGCAAAATAATAAACCTGGCGGTATTTCGAGGTAAAATGGTATGTGTCTTTTTATGAAAGGGAAATAAAAGTTACGAAAGTCAAAAAATTTGAAAACGTTTTTGAATTCTTATTTGCCAACTCTACACATACTTCATTCACCCATTTCCTTTTCATTTTAAACGCCATTTCCTCCAGAAATTTTACATGAAATTTGATCACCTAATTTTTGCAATTATGCTGAAGAATCAGCTTTAACTTCATCTAAAAATAACAATTGTTTAAGTGAATTTTTTCTGAAAGTTTTTAAATAATAATTGTGGTGGCTGGAAAGCTTGGAACCAACAATTTTTGTCCCTGGGTTTCAGCCAAGGGTGTCCCTCCAGGCTGATGTAGCCATGGTCGCCGTAATCATATGCCAATTCCTCCATGGGAGCTATATCCCGCAGAGCCTTCAAAACCAGCCTGGGATTTCCATCCAAATTTAAAATGGCCATTTTCAAATTGGGCGGGAAAAATTTGTCTTTTTCATGCGAATGGTTGATTCGGCGCGCAAAGTGATCAGGGTTCTCTTCGGTTGCATCGAGGCTGTGGAAAAATGAGTAAATAAGTAAATCACAGTCTGCATAGATAGAAAATAAACTCCCTCAGAATTCACACTCATAAAAAATAAACCCCCGGGGGGTATTTTGAGGAAATACCGTACATAATTCTTCTTATATATGGTGCTTATTGCTGCATTTTTCTACTTCTGCGTACTTTACAAACACCAAAATAGTACTGGGAGTTCAGGCAATATCTGTAAAAGTGATAAACCCCCCTCAAAGTACCCCCCTCAATTTAAGACATCCCCGCTCAAAATTTTCACTCTGAAAAAATAAAAGTAAACAATAAATATATAAATTTCCACGTGGGACTTCTATTTACAACAAACCTGCACCGTTTGTTCTGGAAAGTGAAATAATAAATGAAGTTGCTTGGGTTCTCCAGCAGTTCTTCATCACGCTTGCTGACATCCTTCCCCATCCTCAGGATGCCTTTATACTCTACCACATACTCTCCCCTCTTGATCGGCACCAGCGTTTTCACCCCCCTTCCTGTAAAATATTAGACTTACATTATTAGTAGCGTATGAGTACCGTATTTCCTCGAATTACCCCCTCAAACGATGTTCTAACGTAACACAGTAAGTGTTTTGAACGTCTGTTAGGCATTACATCCGAGAAATACCCTGATAATTAGTTTGGAAACTGAATGTTTCCCACACTACAAGCGTATTTACCTGTTTTGACAGGTGTTTGACATTTTGAGTGTGGGAAATACATTTTTGTTGATTTAAGTCGGAAGCTTAACACTTCCCAAAAATGTAATCAGAGTTGACACATTTAAATACCAAAATGAAAAGTGACATCACATGTCACTTGCCCTATTTTACTTGATTTTCACTAATCCTAGTTGGCAAGTTCGAGCGATAATCAAATTTCCGAATTTATGAGCCGAATATATAATATTCGACTCCCAAAAATAGGCTTGAAATTAATTAATTACCTAATCACAAAATCATAGTGCCCATTTTGAGGGGGGTATTTCAAGGAAATACGGTATGTGGAATCTGTGAAACTACCAGAAAAAGCAACATGAGAGTTATTTTCGGTATGCCTTTTTTGTCTGGGAGTTATTTGAGTGAAATTATTTTGTCGTCAGAATATCAAGTTATTTTAGGGGTGTTTGAGGGGGGGCTTTTTTGAGGATATACTGTGTGTATGTAAGTATCCTTAAACGTGGAAATTTTGATGAAATAATACTATCACATCACTAGGGTTCAAACGGGACTGCAGTCCCGGTACATGGTTCGGCAAAAAGTCGGGACTGGGGCGGTCCCGGTCCCGGTCCCGGTCCCAGTCCTGACACCCCAGTCCCGGTCCTGACACCCCAGTCACGGTCCTGACACCCCAGTCCCGGTCCCGGTCCCGGTCCCGACAATTCAAAAAAGCCAGTCCCGGTCCCGGTCCCGGTCCGGACCCCCCAGTCCCGGTCCCGGTCCCGGTCCGAAAAACTGGTCCCGTTTGAACCCTACACATCACGCCTTGAATGACCTCCTCCTCACATTGCGATGACAAAAAATAAATGAAAAAAAATTGTGCATTTTTATAAAATTACATATGAAAAGCTGTAGGAAAACAATGGCCCTCCAAAACTTCAAATGCCAACCTTTCCAGTGATACTCTGAAAACTCCAAAAAGCGACCTTCCTCATTCTGAATAGCATCTACAATTTCTCTATCTTTATCTGCTTGTGATTGAACATGCCTCTTTGGTCTTGGCAAACTGGCAGCCTGTGCCGAGGTACTGCTAATGCTAGGTTGGTGAAAATCATCCATTTCCAACCTGCAAAGTTTACATAATCAGCCAATTGTAGATTTTGGGCAGCCATAGATTTTATATATAACCGTATTACCTCGAAATTGCCCCATGGGGATTTATTTTTTCACCAGCAAAATTTGAGAGGGGGTTTATTCGAGGGGGGCAATTATTCAAGGGGGGTTTATTTCGTCAGAAAACCATTGGAGGCATGAATGTCATTTGAAGTGTCAAAAGTCAAAAGTACGGGCACTTTACTTGGGCACCGACCCACACCCAATTGCACCATTATAATTAGTAAAAAATGTAAAAACTAATTACTAAAAAATGTACAAACAAAAACTGAATTTTCAACAACCCACGCGGTTGGAGCGGGCGCGGCGCTGCCGGACGCGGCCGGCACGGCAGCGTTGCCAGACAGGGCGGGCACGGTGGCAGCGTGGCTGGAACGGGGGACAATGTATGCGCTGGAAGGAATTGTACGGAATTAAAATGCTATCAAACATACAGTAAGCACAGTAACTAGTCAAGTAAAGCCCCCCTCCCTCAAAATGAACTGTATGTACTTTTGTCCGCGACTATTCGCACATGCAATGGAGGCATGAAAACCGACATAAATACCGTAATTTGTAAATTGTACCACTCTAATTAGTAAAAAATGTACAAACTAATTACTAAAAAATGTACAAACAAAAACTGAATTTTCAACAACCCACGCGGTATGGGCGGGCGCGGCGCTGCCGGACGCGGTCGGCACGGCAGCGTTGCCAGACAGGGCGGGCACGGTGGCAGCGTGGCAGGAACGGGGGGCAATGTATGCGCTGGAAGGAATTGTACGGAATTAAAATGCTATCAAACATACAGTAAGCACAGTAATTAGTCAAGTAAAGCCCCCCTCCCTCAAAATGAACTGTATGTACTTTTGTCCGCGACTATTCGCACATGCAATGGAGGCATGAAAACCGACATAAATACCGTAATTTGTAAATTGTACCACTCTAATTAGTAAAAAATGTACAAACTAATTACTAAAAAATGTACAAACTAATTACTAAAAAATGTACAAACAAAAACTGAATTTTAAACAACCCACGCGGTATGGGCGGGCGCGGCGCTGCCGGACGCGGCCGGCACGGCAGCGTTGCCAGACAGGGCGGGCACGGTGGCAGCGTGGCTGGAACGGGGGACAATGTATGCGCTGGAAGGAATTGTACGGAATTAAAATGCTATCAAACATACAGTAAGCACAGTAACTAGTCAAGTAAAGCCCCCCTCCCTCAAAATGAACTGTATGTACTTTTGTCCGCGACTATTCGCACATGCAATGGAGGCATGAAAACCGACATAAATACCGTAATTTGTAAATTGTACCACTCTAATTAGTAAAAAATGTACAAACTAATTACTAAAAAATGTACAAACAAAAACTGAATTTTCAACAACCCACGCGGTATGGGCGGGCGCGGCGCTGCCGGACGCGGTCGGCACGGCAGCGTTGCCAGACAGGGCGGGCACGGTGGCAGCGTGGCAGGAACGGGGGGCAATGTATGCGCTGGAAGGAATTGTACGGAATTAAAATGCTATCAAACATACAGTAAGCACAGTAATTAGTCAAGTAAAGCCCCCCTCCCTCAAAATGAACTGTATGTACTTTTGTCCGCGACTATTCGCACATGCAATGGAGGCATGAAAACCGACATAAATACCGTAATTTGTAAATTGTACCACTCTAATTAGTAAAAAATGTACAAACTAATTACTAAAAAATGTACAAACTAATTACTAAAAAATGTACAAACAAAAACTGAATTTTAAACAACCCACGCGGTATGGGCAGGCGCGGCGCTGCCGGACGCGGCCGGCACGGCAGCGTTGCCAGACAGGGCGGGCACGGTGGCAGCGTGGCTGGAACGGGGGACAATGTATGCGCTGGAAGGAATTGTACGGAATTAAAATGCTATCAAACATACAGTAAGCACAGTAATTAGTCAAGTAACGCCCCCCTCCCTCAAAATGAACTGTATGTACTTTTGTCCGCGACTATTCGCACATGCAATGGAGGCATGAAAACCGACATAAATACTGTAATTTGTAAATTGTACCACTCTAATTAGTAAAAAATGTACAAACTAATTACTAAAAAATGTACAAACTAATTACTAAAAAATGTACAAACAAAAACTGAATTTTAAACAACCCACGCGGTATGGGCAGGCGCGGCGCTGCCGGACGCGGCCGGCACGGCAGCGTTGCCAGACAGGGCGGGCACGGTGGCAGCGTGGCAGGAACGGGGGACAATGTATGCGCTGGAAGGAATTGTACGGAATTAAAATGCTATCAAACATACAGTAAGCACAGTAATTAGTCAAGTAACGCCCCCCTCCCTCAAAATGAACTGTATGTACTTTTGTCCGCGACTATTCGCACATGCAATGGAGGCATGAAAACCGACATAAACACCGTAATTTGTTAATTGTACCACTCTAATTAGTAAAAAATGTACAAACTAATTACTGAAAAATGTACAAACAAAAACTGAATTTTAAATGACCCACGCGGTATGGGCGGGCGCGGCGCTGCCGGACGCGGCCGGCACGGCAGCGTTGCCAGACAGGGTGGGCACGGTGGCAGCGTGGCAGGAACGGGGGAAAATGTATGCGCTGAAAGGAATTGTACGGCATAAAAACGCTATCAAACATACAGTAAGCACAGTAATTAGTCAAGTAACGCCCCCCTCCCTCAAAATGAACTGTATGTACTTTTGTCCGCGACTATTCGCACATCCAATGGAGGCATGAAAACCGACATAAATACCGTAATTTGTTAATTGTACCACTCTTATTAGTAAAAAATGTACAAACTAATTACTAAAAAATGTACAAACAAAAACTGAATTTTAAACAACCCACGCGGTATGGGCGGGCGCGGCGCTGCCGGACGCGGCCGGCACGGCAGCGTTGCCAGACAGGGCGGGCACGGTGGCAGCGTGGCAGGAACGGGGAAAAATGTATGCGCTGAAAGGAATTGTACGGCATAAAAACGCTATCAAACATACAGTAAGCACAGTAATTAGTCAAGTAACGCCCCCCTCCCTCAAAATGAACTGTATGTACTTTTGTCCGCGACTATTCGCACATCCAATGGAGGCATGAAAACCGACATAAATACCGTAATTTGTTAATTGTACCACTCTTATTAGTAAAAAATGTACAAACTAATTACTAAAAAATGTACAAACAAAAACTGAATTTTAAACAACCCACGCGGTATGGGCGGGCGCGGCGCTGCCGGACGCGGCCGGCACGGCAGCGTTGCCAGACAGGGCGGGCACGGTGGCAGCGTGGCTGGAACGGGGGACAATGTATGCGCTGGAAGGAATTGTACGGAATTAAAATGCTATCAAACATACAGTAAGCACAGTAATTAGTCAAGTAACGCCCCCCTCCCTCAAAATGAACTGTATGTACTTTTGTCCGCGACTATTCGCACATGCAATGGAGGCATGAAAACCGACATAAATACCGTAATTTGTAAATTGTACCACTCTAATTAGTAAAAAATGTACAAACTAATTACTAAAAAATGTACAAACAAAAACTGAATTTTCAACAACCCACGCGGTATGGGCGGGCGCGGCGCTGCCGGACGCGGTCGGCACGGCAGCGTTGCCAGACAGGGCGGGCACGGTGGCAGCGTGGCAGGAACGGGGGGCAATGTATGCGCTGGAAGGAATTGTACGGAATTAAAATGCTATCAAACATACAGTAAGCACAGTAATTAGTCAAGTACGCCCCCCCCCCCCGGTATGGAGTAAAGCATCGTATTAGTTCATAATTCTCATGTCAATATGACAGGGGGGACTCTATTTTGTATATATGTATACATAAAAAGGGGAAAGAATTATACATACCTATATTTACTCGGTTAATTCAATAACTCGTTAAATGAGGCGAAATTCAACATTTGCTTTCGAAAATTTCGAACTTGACATTACTCAAATACCTCATATATTACACATATCCTCATATCCCCATACGCGGACAAAAACTGAATTTTAAACACACCACGCGGCGGGCATGGCGTTGTCGCCGGTCGCGGCGGGCACAGTGCTGTCGCTAGACACCTCTGGCATGGTGCTGTTCATGCCAGGAGCAGTCATTCGACATCTGTGCGAAAACAATTGGAAAGAAATAGGAAAAAAAAACGAAGGAAAAAAGACAAAAAGCACACCAAAAATACCTGTCTGGAATCCAGCTTGTCAACTTGCGCACTTGGACTTTGACAGGCGACGGGATGGCGTCATGCGGCACATCATCAGGTGTGTCAACATCCAATTCCGTGGTCTCTTCAATCGTGACAACATCCAACTCTGCGTTGCAAGGGACATGGAGCTCCTCAATTTTGGACAGGACGATGTGCAGCATGTCAACGACCTGTTCGCTGTTCTGCATGAAAACATTAATAGTTGAGTTAGTTCGTTAGTTTAAAACATGAAAACATGAGCACCCCAAGCAATGAAACTCATATGAACAAACCCGCATGAACAAAATGTCATCGGGGGATGGCATCTTGAAGCTCACAGGCAGATACTGACGGGCAAATTGCAAAAATTCGAAAACGCGCCGTTTCACAGTATATTCACACATATCATTTGGCGACACATACATGTCTCGATTGTGCAGAGCGGCTACTCTGTAAAATACACACAAATGTAATATTTGTACATGTAAAAAAGGGCTCAGCAGCTGTGGACATCAAACAACCCTGGACAACAAACACCCCTGGACAACAGCGCATGCTATCAATAATCACATGATTTAATCATTATTTCATTGAATTATAATTTAATTATCATTTCAACGTGAGATATAAATCTGTAGTTTGATGCGGCGCTGGTTATACCGCTGACACGACTGCGCGGCTGGATTGGAGTGCCGCGCGGTGACGCGTTAAAAGCATATAACAATAGCCTGCCGTGCGCGAGTGCGTGGGCCGGTAGCGCATTTGCGGCGCCATGGCGCCGGCTTGGCGGGCGTATGCGCGTGTCCGTGTTGTCCAGGGGTTATTCGCCGTTAAAAAAACAATGCAGATGTAAAAACAATAGATATGTCAAATGAGACTAACTTTGCCAGCAAAATGCCATCGACGAGCTGTGCGCTCAAAATCCAGGCGGTGCCAGCTGCCACTTCTGTCGACAGCAAATCGCCCAACTTGTTGCATACAGCTTGCAGCTTCTCCCTCAGCCTTCTGGGAATCTGCGTGGGTTTATTTGGGAAATTTGGCTTGCATGTGCACCGGGTTTAGATGCGCACAGGTACAGACCCTGATAACAACAACAGCACGCCGTTCTATTCTTGTCGTATGTACAAAAGTGCCAAAATCTGCCAAATAATTGCAACTCACCGCATCATTTACCCACTGTTTGTCATACTGCTTTGATGTGATGTCGAGAAAGGCATAAAATATGCTCATTCTATGCACTGAAAATCGGAATTCCTCCTCTGCGAGCAGGCCACGCATAAGTCTGTACGCGAGATTGCCCTGGTCAGGGTGTATCTTCTCCGGCTTCAATCTGGCCATGTGCAGCATTCTAGATTTTAGTGGACGCCACACACCCTCTATCGCATTTGAATTGACCCCATCCGGCCTCACAAATTGAACGCTGTGGTTCACCATAAGATGGGTGTAGCCATAGTGTGCGATAGTTCTGTAGGCCGCCCAGGAATCACTGATAATCACAGCTCCTGCACGAAAATATCAAAATAATTAACAGAAGAGAATAAGCACAAAATGAAGACTGAAAATGTAAAACCACCAACCCTTCGCAACGTTGTCCAGTATTATCCTAATAAGGGTCTCTGCATCCCGCCTCTTGACATATCGCATGCGCACCTGAAAAAAAAACGGCTCTGAGACGGTGCCCAAGTATGCCCGGTGCCCAAGTATAAATACCGGTGCCCAAGTGAAGTGCCCCTACTTGGACACCGGGCGGCTCTTTACTTGTGCACCGGGCGGATGTTTACTTGGGCACCAAACAGGTGCAAACGCCCTGCCCATGCACAAGTATAGGAGCGATAGTCATGGAAAATGCCCTGTAGAATGTCAAATGTCATGCGAAGTGTCAAAAACTTACTAAATTAAAAGTTACCGGTAGGACCAAGTTATTTCCGACGGGCGCCTTTTCCACCCGCTCCATGAAAAAGGCTGAATGAACTGGCAAGGTTCCAAATTATATCGAATTGTAGACTTTTTGAAGAGAGAAATCCATGTTCTTTTGAGGCATGAAAGCTTTAGAAAGACATCGGGTTTATCTTACATTGATTGTAGCTCACCCTTATCAAGTTGTTCACCAACTTAGCGAACTTAAATACAAAAGGGGTTCAATTTCTATGTTCTGAAGAAATAAATGACAACTGAAAAACAAGTTATTGCTTAAGTATTTATTTTCAATATGAATTCATGATATGAGTTCTAGATGTCAACTAAACAAAATGTCAGATATGGCGTTATCTTTTATAATAAACCCCTCCCAAAATAATTCAAGTTGACAAGCCAAAACCTGTCAAATTAGAGATGTAAAAATACATGGCACCTACTTCGCTCATATTTAGAAATTATTAATCCTAGTTGCTAATTTTGCTAGTCAAATAATGAATAAAGATCTCGATCTCAATAATAATTGACATTTGGAAATCTATAACTCAGATAGGATACTCTTAATATAACTACTAATTAATCGACACTAGCCCTACTTGGGCACCGGGTATTACAACTTGTGCACCGGCCCTACTTGGGCACCGGCTTTACTTGGGCCCACGCCCATCATCAATTCAAACGTAAATCAAAAAACAAAAGTGAAACATCAATTAAACTCACTTCGACCACTTTGTGATCGTTCAACTCGATCAAGCCAAAGATCCACGGCCCGTTGACAGAGGGTCCATAATTTTTGGATCTCGGCGCATATTTGTCACCTTTGAGCCGGCGGCCCTTCCTGTTTGTGTTTGGCTTCCGTCGACCTTTAAGCAGCGTCTCATCGATTTGAACGACGGACCCCGGTGTGGCACCAATCGGGTGTTTTTCCGCAAAAGTAATCCGGTGCGCGTAGATCAACTGCAACACGTAATATTTTCAAGGAATTCAGGATTTTAAATGACACAAAATAATGACGAAACTAGTGATGGAAAAGCGCTAGAAAAAAAATCGCCAGGCGCCAAGGGCGCCACAGAAAAAGGGCGCCAGGCGCCAAGGGCGCCACGGAAAGAGGGCGCCAAGCGCCAAGGGCGCCATGGCGCCATTTGAAAAATAGGGCGCCAGGCACCAAGGGCGCCAGGATAAATAAGTGCATAGAACGCCATGCGTGTGCTAAAACAGTTTCTACAGCACCCTAGTACACACATTCACTACTTAATTCGCGTTCTCCAGGATGTAATGAACAACAACAACACTAGAACAAAAAAAATAAAATAAAATCCACATGACGAATTCAAACACAATGGATATTGTCATTTGATAACAATCCATTCACTTCAAATAGACTGAATCGGACAAAAAATGGAATTGCAACGATTTGAATCTGTTGTTTTTTGATTTTGCAAGTTCAACGGTTCATCATTCTCGTCTTCTGATCTGTCAGACACATCTGATGGATCGTTGCACAAAAGATTTTCACTCGCTCACACCACTTTGTCCATTTTTCTGGCGAATTTAGATCATCCACAGATGCGTTTTTCATCTTTTTTTTCATTTACATAGCACTCACCTTGAAACCCTACTGGCGCCTTTTTGGCGCCCTTTTAAAGCAGGGCGCCAGGCGCCAAGGGCGCCACTGAAAAAGGGCGCTAAGCGCCAAGGGCGCCATGGCGCCTTTCAGGATGTGGGCACCAGGCACCAAGGGCGCCACAGAAAAAGGGCGCCAAGCGCCAATGGCGCGGCGCCCTTTGGCGCCCTCAATTGGCGCCAGCGCCATGGCGCCATTCCATCACTAGACGAAACCATAAACGACACTGAAAAAAATTAAAAATGTAAATAACATCACGGAAAGCTCTGAGCCAAAAAGTCATTGTCCCAAAGCTGGGCTGCTTTAATCGACCGCGACGGGAGTCCATACAGGCATACTGGTCCCTAATCTGATTGCGCGTCCATGGGGCAGTCCCAAGACATGTAAAGTGTAAAGTAAAATGTCAAATGTAAAGTCAAATGCAAAGTATAGTTTCAAATTTAGAGTCAAATGCAAAGTAAACTGTCAATTGTCATGCAAAGTTTGACTTTACATGTGTCAAATGTATGTATTGACAGTTTACTTTGCATTTGACTTTACATTTTACAGTTTACTTTGCATTTGACTTTACATTTGACACTTTACTTTACACTTTACAGGGCTTGGGACTGCCACCAGCCCATGGAAAATCCATAAACCAGCAGTAACACCTGCAAATTTAGTAAAATGCACATAATGCCTGCAGGAAAAAACACAGGACAAAGGATGTGTTCACCTCACCTGCCGCACACTCATAGATCTGAATGTTCTGCCAGTTGTCCTACTTGCATATGCGAAAAAACTGTTGTGCGCGAACGAACGCACTCTTGAGCAATTTGTGCATCGCGTGGAAGTTTCTGGGGCACTGTCAGGGTTCCACATCATTGCTCCTGTGCAACTATTTCTAAAACATGGCCCGTAGCTGAAAACGTGGGGGGAAGTTCATGGGCAGAAACTGTGAGCGTAATTTATCTATGACTTATGTTTATGAATTATGATTAGGGTTCAAACGGGATCCCGATCCCCATCCCGGATCCCGTGAAATTCCGGGATTTAGCAGTCCCGATCCCGATCCCGAAACCCCAATCCCGATCCCGATCCCAAAATCCAAAAATACCAATCTCGATCCCGATCCCGAAAACTTTCAAATCCCGATCCCGACCCTGAGAATCTCCCAAGTTTGGGATCCCGATCCCGGAAAAAATAGTGGAAATAATGACGTGTTTGCATGCAAAAATGTGAACGCAAACCCCCAGTGTCCATTTTATGTCACTTTACTGGCATCCAACAGTGTTTTGAGACCTTTATGAACAACTGTGAATGCCAGAACAGTGACAAAAATCTCTATCACTAGACCCCAATCCCAATCCCGATCCCAATCCCGTGACCCCAATCCTGGTCAATCCCGATCCCAATCCCGAGATCCCGATTCCATAAGTCCCGATCCCGATCCCGAAATCTCACTTACCAATCCCGATCCCGATCCCGAAACCTCAATCCCGATCCCGATCCCGAAAAGTCAATCCCGTTCTTTAGCCAATATTTGCATAGTATTAAAAAAAATCTCAACAAACACCCCATCCATAAGTAACCTTTCCTTGTCCCGGAAAAAAGCTACCGGTTTGGGCAACAAACCATGTTCCTGTGCAAAACGTATAGCATTGAGCTCGCTTTGCAGGAACTCGCAAGCCCAAAAAGGGGGGCTAGACGGGTGTGTCCGGGCGTGTGGCTCATATACAGTTACAGAGTCATCGACGACCACATCAATCGGTACAGGCGGCACAAACGCGGCCACGTCGTCCACCACAACGTCATCAACGACCACATCAATCGGTACAGGCGGCACAAACGCGGCCACGTCGTCCACCACAACGTCATCGACGACTTCACCGCGACGAGTTCTGTCTGTGACAACTTCATCGAGGATCAGGGGTCGGTTTCGCAAGTGGAGAAATGAGAAGTAAACAGGCGAAAGCAAACTGAAATGGCAAGTGAAATTACTTCTTTTTTAATTGTCACTTCGCTTTTTCCAATTGAATAGCCATTTTACTTCAATTTTGCCATTTCACTTCTCACTTCTCCACTTGCGGAACTGGCACCAGGTCGTCTGCAGAGAGTTCGACGTCAACGCTGACGTCCTCGACGTCATCGAGATCTTGCTCTCGGCGGATCAGGGGCCACTTCCACAAGTGGAGAAGTTAGAAGTAGAATGGCAAAAGCGAACTGAAATGGCAAGCAAGATTACTTCTTATTTAATTGTCACTTCGCTTTTTCCAATTGAATAGCCATTTTACTTCAATTTTGCCATTTCACTTCTCACTTCTCCACTTGCGGAACTGGCACCAGGTCGTCTGCAGAGAGTTCGACGTCAACGCTGACGTCCTCGACGTCATCGAGATCTTGCTCTCGGCGGATCAGGGGCCACTTCCACAAGTGGAGAAGTTAGAAGTAGAATGGCAAAAGCGAACTGAAATGGCAAGCAAGATTACTTCTTATTTAATTGTCACTTCGCTTTTTCCAATTGAATAGCCATTTTACTTCAATTTTGCCATTTCACTTCTCACTTCTCCACTTGCGGAACTGGCACCAGGTCGTCCTCATAGCCCGGGTAAACAACTTGCTCAACTTCGCCACCTAACATCACGACGCTCAAATACACATCAACAGACTTGTTGACATCAAGTACGTCCACAAGGTTTTCGGGAGGCTCCTCGGGAGGCTCCTGAGTTGCGGTAAAGTAATCGCGACAGGAGTGAGAAAAGAATAATTCCACCCTCTTAGACGAGAGGAAAAAACACCACCCCCCCTCAAAATAGACCGCCCTCATAAATATACCCATCAACAAATTAAATTGAATTGTAAACTATTCAATAGATAAATTTACCGAATCCATAGGACACGATCCTGCCGCCCAAACCGCCCGGCCAAAATAAACAAACGCGCTCTGCAAGAAACTGAACAGTTTAGCAGAATAGAACAAGTATTAAATATATACCGAGCAAAGTACATGCTAGGGTTCACACATGTAGGGTTCAAACGATATATTGTATTGAATATCGAATCTTGGATATCGATAATTTTTTAATATTGAATATCGAATATCGATATCGAAAATTTTGAAAAAAATATAGAATATCGACCATTTTTCCGATATACATACATATTGAACCTGTATTGTGTCCCAAAATTAGGTTATCATTTTCATTTTGAGTTGTTTATGATTGATCTGATGTGCTTCTAGATCTAGTATTGTATTTGAATATCAATATCGAATATCGAAAAAATCGAATATCGACCATTTTTCAATATCGATATTGAGGTTCCATATCGTATCGATATTGAATATCGAGTTTCAAAAAAATATATATCGAATATCGAATATCGATATCGAAAAGTCATATCGTTCTAACCCTTATGCTATGTGCAACAAACATATGTCTGCAAAATGCATAAATAATTTTCATATAAATATTCTGTTTTCTTTTCTTTATTCAGCAAAATGTCCTCATCAAAATGCAAACAACAACGATATGAAACGATCACACACTAGGGATGGAAAAAAAGCGCTTTTTTTTAACGGCCCCGCTTTTTTTAAAAAAAAGCGCTTTTTTTTAAAAAAACGCGCTTTTTTCGCTTTTTTTCAAAAAATGTCGGGACGTTCACTAAAAAGCTCCCAAATATGGTTCTGTATCAATATATACAGGTATATCAGACAAGTGGCAGTACTTGTGATGATATATAGCCATAGAATGGCTGTGTAGCCATAGGATAGCATTATAAGTGGCGATTTCTGCCAAAAATACTTTTAATTTTGACTCATTATGTATATCACCCTTTGTGAATGTTTCGCAACTTCAAGTGAAGTGAGGCATGAAATAGTGCTTATAAATAAGGCTATAAGAGAAGGCTAATACATTGAGCGTAATGTTTTACACTGTAGAAGTATGTGGTAGGACATTGGCTGGATATTCTATGCTACACTAACATATCACTACTTGTTATTACATGATAGCATACAGGAATAGAAGCAATGGAACTAAAAATGCCACAAAACCGATGAAAACAACCACCAGTGGTAATGTGCATGTGAAATCACGCGCTTGCGCGCGAAAAATTGGAAAATACCTAGTGCATAAGTACTGAAAAATTTTGCGCTGGGACCCTTGCGCTTTTTTTTAAAAAAAGCGGCGTTTTTTAAAAAAAAAAGCGCTTGAAAAAAAGCGCTGGCCATCCCTATCACACACCGTGGTGAAAATGCCAAAAAAAAATGCATGATCAATAATTGTCACATGACAAGCACGACAAAGTGTGACAAAGCGCTACATATACAAAAATACCAACACATTTACGTTAGCACACACACTAGTTGACACAAAATACCACACACGCTAGTTGATATCAATGTCAACTGGCATGCCAAATGTCAACTGGCATGCCAAATGTCAACTGGCATGCCAAATGTCAACTGGCATGCCAAATGTCAACTTGCACCAATCCCAATTTGAAGCTTGCATTAGAACGTCGTTCGCTAGCTCGTCAGCAAAATTAGAATTGGGATCGGAACCAGTTCACATTTGGTGTCAATGACAACTACTGTGTGTGTGCGAGCAATACAACATTACAAAACATCTTTCAAAAAATGCAAAAAACAGCATTCCTTAGCAAAAAATGAATTCAACAGATCAGAAATACACTAGAAAAACAACGTTAAAAAAGCGAGATTTCAATTCACTGTAAATAGGTACCAACAATTTCCTGAAAGCTTTGTGAAATTTTTAGGTTTAAATTTCAATTACGTAATTTCATCTGCTTTTTTATGTATTAGAGGTTCGGCAATACCACAACATGGGGCAGTATTCAAGGGTGGGAAATATGCAAGAAAATTGTTGGTTGGTTTGCATACCGGACACCGAATTTCCATACCGTAATTTTGACACGTAAATTACAAAAAAATACTCATTCAGTGCAGCGGGCAGAAATGATCAGGAATGAATCCGCCACCGTCATCAGGTACAGCTGCACGTACACTGAGTCGTCATCATCAGACGTGATGCCATCACAGTCTGACTCCTTGTCGCTCAACATGTAGACCCTGTCGGCAGAGCGAGGTGGGGATCGACAGCCTCTGCCCCTCTTGTCCTTCTTGCTCTTCTTTGAAGTTTTTTTCTGCGTTCAGGGAGGCGAGATTATCTCTAAGCACACCTGTCTTTTTGTCTCAGTCACAGACAATAGTCATCTCCACGAGTACATTGTCTGGTATTCGGTCGGTAGGCTTTCGGCGAGTTCACCGCGACGGCGGGTTCCACCTCACCTCACCTCCCATACTCACTTTTATGAGACACTTCTCGCCGGCGATAACAACCACCTTGGCGTCGCGCATGTAGTTTGGCACCGGCTTGCCGCTGCTGCCCATCGGCGCCGTGCTGCTGCTGCTGCCCATCTGCTGCTGCTGATTTTTGAGCGGGGGGGGCGGATTGTATACGGAGCCCGGCGAACGGGGGGGGGGAGGCGGCGCCCCCCCCTAAAATTTGTTCCTGTAGTAACGCAATGGGGCCATGGCGCTGGCGCCAGCGCCATGACTGTATTGGCGTTGGCGCCAACGCCAACGTGTACTATATTGCACTTATTTGTGCCGAAATTTATGGTACCGGGCACTGCTTTGACGGTATTTGTAGGGGTGATTTCACTCCTGAAAGTAAATTATGAATCATATATAGGGTGCGGTGCAGAAATGCGCCCTTGCGCGCAAAATTTTTGCTAAGTGGCTACAAAATCGCTTCACAAAAGTGCCGTTCCTGGCACATTTTTTTACCCGGCCCGGGAACGGGTGGGGGCGGCCCGCCCCCCCCCCCTGCGTACGTCCCTGCTAAAGTCGACAAGTCCACAAAATGTGATTTTGAGTAAATCGCATTTTAAGTTATGAACCCAATTTCAGGTCTGTGGTGCGTGTCCAATTTGGCCCTCTCATGCTTTCCATTAAGTTCCATATGTTGACAATAAAGTGTCAAATTTTCAGCCCCTAATTAGGGTTCAAATGGGACCGCGGTCCCGGTACCCGGTTCGGCAAAAAGTCGGGACTGGGGTGGTCCCGGTCCCGGTCCCGGTCCCAACACCCCAGTCCCGGTTCCGACATTCAAAAAATCCTGGTCCCGATCCCAACCACCCAGTCCCGGTCCCGGTCCCGGTCCCGGAATTTTTCAGTGGTCCCGACTTCGATGATAAGTGATGGAAAAAATGTCGTTTTTTTCATCCCTTCTACAAAAATTTTTTTCCAACACTCCTAAATATAGTTGCGAGTTAACAAATCAAGGTATACGAGACAAGCGGTATTAGTTTGTGATGTTATGTATAGCATTATAAAAGGTGATTTCTGCCAAAAAATACACTTCTAACGACCCAGTCCCTGTCCCGGTCCCGACAATCCCAGTCCTGGTCCCGACAATCCCAGTCCTGGTCCCGACACCCCAGTCCCGGTCCCAGTCCCGGTCCCGACATTCAAAAATTCCTGGTCCCGATCCCGACATTGGAAAATTTCTGGTCCCGGTCCCAAAAACTGGTCCTGTTTGAACCCTACCCCTAATCTCAACGTATATGTGAAAAATGGGGTGTCCATAAAATTCCATTCGGTCAGAGCAAAACTGTTTTTGGGAGGGAAATGGACTTGTCGCCTTCTCGCACGCGAGAACATTTTTATTCCCGCCCGCGTTGCGCATCCCTTATGGGAAATTTATGCACTTGTCAACTTTTATAAATCGGTGCCCATAGTGGACTTATCACATTTCTTGTGTTTTTCCCCATAAAAAAAGGACGCGGAGGATGGACTTGTCAACTTTTAGCCCAAAACTAAGTGGACTTGTCGACTTCTTGCCCAAATTTTTTTTATTTTTCCCCAAAAATGTCAGATTTGACACTATGCCATATGGGCATGTGAGGTCAAAACAATTATGGAAAATGATGAAAAATCTGCGGAAATAGTCACAGATGACGTTTCCGGGCCTAACTCGAAATTTTCATATATTGGACTTGTCGACTTTTAGAATTGGACGCCTCAATTATGAAAGTGGACATTGTATTGTATGTACTTTTGTCCGGGACTCTGCAAAAATGAATGGAGTCACGGAAATCTAAAGTAAGTACCGTAATTGGTCCAATAAAGACCCCTCATCAAAATGAAAGGTGTATGTACTTTTGTCCGGGACTATGCAAAAACGAATGGAGCCATGGAAATCTACAGTAAGTACAGTAATTGATCCAATAAAGCCCCCCCCCCGTTACCTGGAACTCGTAATCCTCTGGGATATCTTCAAAACTACAGTCAATCTTTTTCACCAGCGACTCCAGCGGAGGGCGTTGCTCCCAGTCATCATCATTGCCG